>JAIOKQ010000950.1:2400000-3084435 GCA_020654165.1 Oryctes rhinoceros
TTCTTCTCTCGAATTATTACTTCTGAAAATACTTAGCGAAGAAGATACAGTTGCCTGTTTATGTCCTGTCTTCACCTTGCAGCGACTAAATATCGATACTATCTTCCGCGTTGAAAGGCCAAGTACTTCTAGCAAATAACAGCAAAGAATCCGGTTTATTGGGAGTACCCATCATAAACTAAAATGGTAGCAATAAAATCTACCTACGAATCCAAGCGCAAAGCTAGGAACGGTAGACAGTATAGATGCATCGTCTCGAAGGGAGACAAAGCACAAAAATGTCACTGTAGATACGGACTGAGGACAACATGATTGGAGGAGTATTAAAAGCCTTTAAAATCAATAGAATCCTTGCAAACCAGCCGACCGACAAACCATAGCTTTTAGAAAAGGTTTAAGCGTTTGAAAGTAGACGGTGGAAATTTTGAACACATTTAATGAAATGTTGTTGTTTATTTTCGGTTTGTTTACTTATTCTGTTCTTATTTATTGCGTATGCGTTGATAATATGTAAGCTATCCCATCTAAAATAAGTGAGATATTGCGTCTTACTGGTTAATATAAGTCAATAAGATTTTGTACCCTGCATTATTCACTTTATGTTGTACGATAACACAATGCACTGATTGTAGAACTAGAACCTGGTAAATTAAACATTTTCTCAGTTATTGACTCTTCACTCGGCTGTCAATAAAATATTAGAAGTCGTTGAAATAATTTTTTCTCAAAAACGGTCAAAGATAGATAGGTAGAAAGGAGGCTAGCAATAAGTCCCCGTTCGGCTAACCGATGATTTAAACGCCACACCCTGTATATGTACCAACTATCCACCTGTTAAATGAGAACCTGTTCGTTTATTATCTAACGTGCGTTTTTCTCTGACGCATCCTCCTCACAGAAAGCATATATGTCTAACAACGGCTGAACTTAAAAGTATATTCGCGAGGAGAGAATGTTGAAAAAAAAAAGACTGTAACCCACACACACGCGAGCCTCGAAAGTCTCGATAACTACGTCGAATAAAAGCAGTCAGTTTGATATTCGGTCCGAACAGCTGGTGCCGGTGTGTCAATGGTCGGTATGAGTGACTGTAGGCATGTAGAGCTGTTCGGACGCGAACGCAAGATACAGGATCTCATGGAAATAAAACTGGTCACGTGAACACCGCACATGCAGTACCTCATTCTTTTTCTGATAAAGATGATAAAGGGAAATATTTTTAGCGGTCTTTTTGCTTGAGCCCACTAAGGACGGATATTGTGAAAAAGAATCTGTATTTGATGCCATAGCGTTGGTCGGTAGCTGTGTAATCCCAGGAATGTGAAACTGGCAAACATGCAGGTGTATAATATCTAGCTTAAAAACATACTTATACTTGTGCCTTAGTATTTTAAGCTATAGCTGTACGCATAAAAAGTAATACATTGCAGTGTTAAAACTGCGCGACGTATGCTCGATTAATTTTCTTTTCCATTATTAAAACAGCTTAATCTCGTTATCTAAATTTCTATCACTTCAATGATTTATATCATCAGACTTATTTAAATTTAAAAAAGGTGAATGTACGGAAGCCGTTAGATAGGTAACCCTATCAGCAGTTGTAAACAAACGACAACTTTAATTTAATTCGGCGGAATCAAAACGTTTCAAACAAAAAATCAGAAAGTTATAATTAAATACAGAAAGAAGTTTTAACATGTCGAAACATAACTAATATACTAACCAGGACATTGAAGTAAAAGTAAACGAATAGTTCGCAAGCAACAATCTACATTTAAATCAAAAACACAACAATTGATACTTACAACTAACCATCTTCCTAAAGGTAAACAATATATCGTGCACTTCGCAGGTCCTCATATATCTAGGATTTTAACTACGGATATCCTGTGAAGGAAACAAACAAAAGACTAACATCTGCTATATATGCAGTAAAAAGAATGACGGAGATCTCAACGTATGAAGCAGCAAAGCTCACGGACGTCTCACTATTTCACTCACTTGCAACAAACAGTATTCTTCTGTGCGGACACAAAACCTTAGGCGACAGCAGTATTCTTAAAACAAAACAAGCAGTTAGAGTCCTGTGCAATGTCCTTGCAGAGAATTATTTTTACAACAATAGATACTCATCATCAACATATATCTTGGTGTTCGCGGAATACGTGCACAAGTGACATCTCCATTTCCACAGCATCATAAAACTGACGCAATGCCCTCTCGATATTCGACAAATTATTACGTATCAAAGGTGTCGAAGAATTTCGAAGAAATTTTTCGAAGGTTGTCGAAGAAAAGAAAACGCTGTTAAACGACCAATCTAAACGAAGAGTAAGAAAAGCATGCTTGATCATACATTTTACAGGCTTGACGAATTATTTTAATATAGAACTTTACTAAAATTTACGTGCTCATTACCTTTTACATATTTTATTGTATTCTTCGTTTATTTTTATATATGCATTTTTACAAGTATGATACACTTTATATTTCTATCTCTATGCACAAGTTACCTTTTTGTAAAATATTGAATTTCAACACCGAGAATAAACGATACACTTTGCCGAATATTGCCCTGCCATGATTAACCAATAGAGCCACCTTCAAAGATGTCTCGCCAAAAACATAGGAATAGATAAATTGAGTCTAGCATTTGCTATGTGCGGCACGGTGATCTCCAAGGGAAACCTGTTTGTTTTTAATAATGCCTGCGTTTTCTTTTAACAATCCCACGAGACGAAGGACGTCCATGAATTTTAAATACGAAAGCCTTCCGTCTCTGCGGATTACTTAAAAAAAGTTCAATATTTGTAACACAATATTTGTGTACACGTTACGCACTGTTCTGTGTAACGTGTTGTTCTAAAACATCAAAATATACTTGCTTACTTACCTAATCCTTCCTCATCTACTTTACGGTGTAGAGGTGTTGAAGTTGAAATTTCGTCACATCTTTCTATTTCTCGCAAATTTTTCCTGGTTCCAAGCTTCCGAAGTGTTATTTATTTCACTGTTCCATGACCTACCCGGTCTACCATTCCTTCGTTGTACCCGAACCACCTAATTGTCTCTTTTTAATTTTGTTTAATACGGAATCTGTACTGCATCCTTCCTGCGACGTATTTTTCCCAATACGATATTTCCTTGTTTTTCCGCAATCCTACTATAGCTCTGCTGAAAATACACAGGCGTTAATTTTACTTTTGTCTTTATCATTTGGAGTCCTTGTTTCGCGCCCATAGGTTAATATCGGGACGTGTATACTGTTAAGCAATCTTAACTTTGTGTTCCTGTTGATTTCCTTTTTCCGACTGAAAATTCTTTATAAAGCAAAGTCTACTTCGGTAACTCTTGAAATTCTAGTGACGATTTTTGCTCTCAAGTTTCCTTTTGCGTTTAAGATCTTTGGTAGTCATATTACTATATTCATTCTTTCATTTCGAAAAGGACACGCTGTATAAAAATAGTTTCATATACAGTCTTATTCGGATATAGTACGAAAAAAAAAAAATTAGGTGAAAGAAACGCATGAGTAATGCCTAAATACAAAATATTATGGTTCTATGTGCACGTAGTAACGAGAAAATGATTTTTCTTTATTCGAGTCCGACTCTGTCTTAGTTAACATATGGGAATCACCGGCAGTCGCTGAAGCAGCGTTCGGATATCCATTTAGTATGCACATAGCATTCACCGTCATTACACGCAATTGCAATGGCATCCTATACGAATATCGAATACACCGATATGATTTTGATTTATGGCGAAACAGGACAAAATAGTCTTGCGGCAGAAAATTTGTACGCGGAACGGTTTCCCAATCGGCGGCATCCATCATCCGAGACAATTGTGAGAACCGTGCATCGACTTCGAGAAACAGGATCAGTAATTCCACGTTTCGAAGGTCGTGGCCGTCATATATTACGTAGAGTTCAGCAAGCAGAAGAGCATATTTTAAACATCGTTGAGGCGGAACCAGGCATAAATACTACAACTTTAGCCCAGCAAGTAAATGTGTCCCAAACGACGGTGCATCGAATTTTGAAAAATAATTTACTTCATCCGTATCACATCCAGCGCGTGCAAAGATTAACGGAATTAGATTATCCTCGCCGTCTTGCCTTCTGCGAGTGGTTTCAACGCATCGAAGTTCGTCAACCACGTTTTGCGTGAGAGATGGTATTTTGAATTACCATAATATTCACCACTGGGCAGACGAAAACCCACACGAGATACACCAAGGCGCCTCGCAAGTTAGGATATCTGTCAATGTTTGGACGGGTTTAGTAGGCGATTACCTACTTGGACCACATGTGCTCCCACAACGATTAAATACAGAATCCTATTTACAGTTCCTCCGAGATGAATTACCCGAGTATTTGGATGAGATACCACTAGCGATACGGCAACAATTGTGGTTTATGCATGACGGAACACCCGCGCATAGTAGTCGAGTAATTCAAGCATTTTTGAACCAAAGATTTCCACAATGGATTGGACGTGGAAGTCGTACTCCATGGCCACCTCGTAGTCCCGATCTAAATCCATTAGACTTTTTTCTGTGGGGATACATGAAAAGCTTGGTATATGATCGTCGCCCTGATATTGAAAATGTCGAAGATCTGCGAAATCGCATTTATGTTGCAGCTCAACGCATTCGCGAAGACATGGTAAATTTTACTCGTGTGCATAATAACTTTCGTCGCCGAATTGATGCCTGTATTAGAGCTCACGGTGGACATTTCGAACATTTTTTACATTAATAAATTATTTTGTCCTGTTTCGCCTAGATCGGTCCTTGTTAGGACCACCACAAATTTCATAAAAAGTAAAAGAATGTATAACTACAAATAACTCAAAACCCGACATTTCGGATGCATTAACTTTAAACATTAAGAACGCAAATCATATGGTTATCGGCATATTCAATGTAAACACATAAACACCTCGACATCAGCTGTACGACAGACTAATGCATTTCAATAGACTATTCACTATTCATAGCATCTACAATGCTTTATCGATTTTTATTTGCATCTGGGTTAACTTTGATTCATCAGCGGTATTTGTATAATATAGGAGAAACAAAGATATGGACTGGCTTTACCTGCATTTTGGGTCCTAAAATTTGAACAAAATGTATATGTTACAAATAAATTTCTTTTTAAATTTTCAGTAACACATTGATAGGTACTCTTCAGATTTCGATAGCTTACGTGCTATTTACAGGTAATCCTGTATGCTCTGCACTTTGTAAATTATCGAAGAATATTTGAATTTCTATTGTGAAAACTTGCTTATTCCTTTTGACTTTGTTTCCTAAATGCAACTCTGGGACGGGCAGAGTTAACAAACACAGCAGCGTGCGTGGTCTGATCGGGTCGGACTGCGCCGACATGATTCTCAAAATGCGCTCCCCAGATACTTAAGTGCTGCTCAATGCTTACAGTGTTTCTTTACTATGTGAGAAGAAATTCGTGTATTCCTAAAAAACGACCTAAAATCGGATACGGCTGAACAAGGAAACGAAACGCATGCTCCCTAATTCTTCAGTGATTTTGTTTTTTTAAGCGACTTGACGTAACTCTTCAACTACATTTGAAGGTATAAAGACGAATAACGTAACATAGACAACTCATATGGAAGCGTGGATGGGCTTAAAAGTAAAATAAAATTGTTCAAACTGTCACTAGAAAAGATAGATTATTCCTTTCTGCCGGTGTTCCGAAGAATATTACATTGAGATGGGAAATTTCGAAGGAAATTCTTCATCTTTTCCAACCAAAATAATTACATTGTAAAAGTAATGTTTACCACTTCGTTAATAATTGCAATTGAAAGACTATCGAGGCCTTACAATCCGATCACTTTTGAGCTAGGGCAAAATCGAATTAGGGTTGGATTTTTGTGGGCTCTTTGGTGGTCGCTAGCCCAAACTAACCAATTTTGGCTTGAAAATGGGCCTGTAAATACTTCTGTAAAAATGCTTATTCCAGAATGAATTTCATGGAATCTACGTATAGGTTTGTTACCACTGTCGTTTGGTAACAAACAATATTGACGTTGACATCGATAGAGTTGCAAAAGAAAAATGACCTAAAAAGCAATAAAGAATTGTATGAATAATATCGCCCAGTATTTTTTATTTTCCTTTTGATTGCGTTTGAGTTTTTACGGCCGTATGTATTGTGATATGGACAGCCTTGAGCTATGTTAATAAAGTGTACTATACGAGAGTCACTCTACATCGAGGAGGTGATTGATCCTGCGGCTTTTCCACCGCAGCAAATTAGACGTCTTCATGCAGCTGTTCCTAACAAACGATGCTACTGAAGAGACAGAGTAGTTACAATTAGAAAATCGATCTGCGTTTGTGGGAACGTAACCTAGAGCTTGTGAGTCAATCGCAAATAATTATTGCATATTAACGTTAATGACAAACTCTGAAAAGTACAATTTTCACATGGCTATTATTTTTTCTTATTGTCAACTCCTTTCAAATTTGGAATGAAAATGTCGTTATTTACAACATCGAGTCTATCTGAAAAATTATTTCAAAATACTGCTTCAGCTATGAAAGATCTAGGTGTTTCTATAAAACCAGAAAAGTTAAATCAAGGGCTATCAATCTTAAAGCCTTGTTATTGTACTTGAAATAAACGTTCACGTTAAAAATCGATATTCTTCTATGGATGTAGCGTCTAAAAATGGAAAACATGTAAAAAGGAAATTGAAGTTCTAACACGGCGGAAGTCGAATCACCCTTGACCAAAAGGAATATAGCCTATGAAATTATTGCCATCTAAACATCTACTTTTTATTTGAATGCGGACACCCTTCCTCCTTAAATTTAGATTGAGGGTAAATACTACATTCATAAAACAATTGTTTCTGCAAAACCATGTTATACCATTGTGCTTTTTCAGGAACTGCGTATTCAACACAAACGTAATTTTGTTGACAGCACAATGGACTATTGTACTAGCCAAAACAAAAACGGCGAAAAGCAGAATACGAAAAAAATCAATGAATGTTAATTTTGCTCAAATTCCCGCGACAAATTTAAAATTCCATCGGCATGTTGACTCAGCGCGGAATAACTATTTGCCTTCAAATTGTTTCCGTGTGAATCGGGCGTAAAACAAACTTCTTTCCGTGCGTTCCGCCCACCCCCATCCCCATTTCGTTCTGTTTATCTTTTGTTTCAATCTACTCTACTTGCAGTTCTTAATAAAATATCAAGTGTTGGGGCTACGTATCAGTAAATGCAAATTTAATCATTTGAAATTGCGTATCGACTTCGTTATCTCGTTGTGTGAAAGAGAAAAAAAATCATAATTTTAATAATTATAAATGGCGTAAAAACAAAGATAAGTTACGATGCATTTTTCAATTATTTTGTGGTCAAAATTCTCTTGCTTCCAAGGTTCGCAAATCGTGATGCCCGAATATAAGCGTCCGTCTGACAAATATGTAAGTTCAAATTTACATATTATTTAAACAATTAAACAATTAAATTAGGATTTACAATATTTTTTTATAATTAATACACTCTAATACACGGGCAAGCTAATAACTTGATTCGCGGTGACAATCCGAAATTTGTACGGAATATATTATATTAAAGTAATAATTAATACCTAGACATATGCGTCTACGAATTAGTCCAGAATTGTCCTACCGCTAACGACTAACAGACTCTAATTCTCAACAAGCTGACTATAGACTGTGACAGATACATGTTTAGTCACGTATGCAAAGAATTTATTTACGTAATTATTTCGAAAAGTTAGTAGCTAATTAAATTATTTTCTTGAGATTGTATGTGATGAAGGTTATTATTATTTTATTATTAGTAGTAATAATTACGGGAAGAAGCAGAAGATACCTTGTAATGGTTTTATATGGGGCGTTTTAAATAGCGTTATCTTATCAAAGATCTGTGGTTATCATCTGTGTAATAAAACAACGGTTGTCACATTAAAGCTACGTGAAGAAATAAAACCTAGCATGAAAATCCCGAACTTTCAGTATGTTAAGTTTAAATTGAAAATTTTTGTTTTTCTTGAAAGTTTCTCGCATCATTGAAAATCTTTGGTCCTATTCTGACAAAAATAGCAACTTATTTCATGTCCCATTCCATCCAGTAAAGCATTTCCTCTTACGCATGAACTTGCCAGTTGATGTGTGGCTTTTTAAACTAATTTTTTGCCGAAGCTGTTCACTTACATTTTTCAACAATACGGCCAACGGTGTAATACGCAACAACTTTGTTTGGATGGATGTTTGCCTTTCAATAAAAAATATTTGCGGTAAACCTCCTGATTTCTAAAATAATATCAATTTTTTCTTCCGTGGTTAGCATTTTAACATTTTTATATAGCTGAGTCAGAAATTGATATCTGACAAAGTATGTCAAAATTGCTGAGATTTTAAGAAAAGTTTTGTTGGAAAAAGGTATCTTTAAGCAAAATTTCTTTTCATTATTTTTTCAAATCGTTAAAATCCGAGGTATTTTCTAACTTCTCAACTCAATATGACTCGACTACTAATAGCTACAAAAATACAAAGATAGTCTAAGAGCGTTCTTATGGTTCCCAGCAAAATGATTTAATTTGGGAAAATAAACCTTCTTAATAAAAAATAAATTGAATGTTCTCATTTTAAGTTAAACCTTGTGTCTGTCCGGAGACAGTCTAGATAATAACTTTTTTTCTTACAGTATCTCTATCATTTTGAAAGGATATAATAAATGTATATTATAAACTTATTGACCAAATGGTTAATTACCGTTTAAAAACATCCTGTATTCGTTTATAAGAACACAAGGATTCGTGCTACATTTCCTATGTAATACATTATTCCTCAATTCTGTTAATACGTTTAAGCGACAATAATGATAATGAGTAAAATATAAAACCACTTTGTAGAAGAGGTCACATTTTAGCAGCCTTAAAAGACATTCAACACATCCTGTTTACTGTACGACGATGAAAATAGCGAACTGATAGACTTTGAGACGATATAATGACCAGAACGTACTTCGAATTCCATGCTTTATCGATCACCATGCTTAACTTGCTGTGAGTGTGAAGTATCTGTCGTAAATAAAATAAATACATTTATTCGTACCCGATCATATACAGTTATCCTAGCGTACCTTTGTTAGTGACGTCACTTTTCAATCGATTCTTGTCAATACCGATTTTTGTTGGGTTTAATGTGTAACTGAATCCGGCTTTAGTGTTTTTACAAACCGAACAACACAAAATTCACTCACCAGCAACTGTTATGTCAATAATAAGATTTCACACCGCAAAACCGGACAATGCATACATAATACGTGCAAACACATAAGGTAACATTCACGAAGCGCCTACAAATTCATTTGAATTTTGATGAATTTAAAAATGAAATATAGTAAAAGGAAGCTGATCGTTAGGAATTATCTTCATATGTGATCGGATAGAATTTGCATTAAAAGGATCAGACTGGTATTTTCAGATAGAGACCGAACCGAGCTTTCTAAAGTGGGACGGGCGGCTCGTCCGCTACTAATTTTGAACATTCTTATTCTCTAGAAGACGTAGTAATTACAAATTCTTTAGTATTCACATATCTTGAAATGTAATAATGTGTAAGTTGATATCGAAAAGTATTTAAGAAAGTAAGAAGATACGATCACAGGCTCTCTTGGAACGTATCACATTTCATTCAGTGTTATTGACTTCTTACTAGCTAAATTTCAATTGAAACAAAAAATAGAAGTAAGTGACAATTTGAAAAAGGGTTCCAAACAACTAATACGTATGTTTTTTTTTTACTATCTTGATTAACTTGGAAAATTAGATTATACACTCCGCCAAAAAAGTATCGCATAATTTAGTTTTGAATCATAAAAGTATCGCATAATCTTTGTTTGTAGCATAAAGTTGTAAATATACTTTAATGCGCTCTAAGATATAATTTCTATGATTGTTTAAATAAAATACAGGCCAAATAAAAACAAGAACTCATACTTGAGATTTTTATTAAAACAAGAAATTATAATTTTGGAAAGAGAAATGTCATAACAGTAGCTTTTAATACTGAGTATTGCCACCTCTGGCTCTTATGACCGCTCGCATACGGTTTGGCAGAGATTCGATTAACCTCCGTATATAAGCCTGATCCAAATTCTCCCACTCGTCCATGCAGGTCCGCTGGGGCAACATTTTGGGTTCATGTCCGGACTTACCACAGGCCAATCTAAAACTGGAATACCAACATCGTTAAGGTATTCCTGAACGATTATTGCAACATGCGGTCGTGCATTATCGTGCATTAACATGAATTCGTTTCATAATTGGCGCATATGGTACTACATGTTCTTCTAAAATGTCCGTTATATACCTGTAGGCAGTCAATGTACCTCTGTCTACTGGTACTAGCTCTGTACTGGTACTAACGACCTGTTAAACAGATGCCTCCCCAAACCATAATAGAGCCACCAGCGAAATTAGGTCTAGGTCTGATATTACACTGCGAATAGCGCTCACCGTCTCATCTGTACACTGAGATACGCCTATCTGAGGTGTAAAGACCAAATCTTGACTCATCTGTGAAGAGTATATTGGCCCAGTCATTAATGTTCCAATTTACATGTTCTCTGGCAAACCTTAAGCGAGCCACTCGGTGGTTCCTAGTGAGACGAGGGGCTGTTACAGCTACTCTAGCTCTTAATCCACTCTGTCGTAACCTATTCCGAATAGTTTGAGTACTCACACGAGTATTTCTGACTCTAGCCAAGTCGTTCTGCAATTGTCTCTCAGTTACATGTCTTCGACGTAATGCTTGTAGTAGTAAATAGCGGTCATCTTGACGAGTAGAACATCTTGGACGACCTGGTACAGGTCTTCTACTGTAATTGCCTGTTTCCCCATATCTGGCTACGGCTCTAGAAACACTTGACTGATTGATGTTCATCAAATTAGCAACGTATGCTTGAGATCGTCCATCTTCGATTAAAGCAACTATAGCAGCCACTTGTTCTGAAGTTAAATTGCTCATTTTAGTTTTAAAAGCGTTGGTACAGAACTCTGACTTCACACTTTAAAATTTGTCCGTATAGGAAGACTTTCAATAAACAACTGAACAAACCTTACACATATGCATTTTTCTAAATGTGTTCTTTTAGAAAAAAAAAGTAAAAAAGCTATGTTCCATGATTTTGTTAGTGTTTTTATAGTTCACATACACGAGGCAAACTTTTTGTGAACGTATAAAAATATCTTGGTTTATAAATGCCCTTCTTTAGTTTATGCGATACTTTTTTGGCGGAGTGTATTAAATAGCAGTATTTAAAGAATTACACTTAACTTTCGAAAGTTGTATTGAAACTTTGAAATAATCGGCACCTATCCTCTTTTGAACGAAGGAAGCCAAATGAATGGATGGAATGGTGCCCAGCGACTGCATTCTCTACGCTGAGCCTCCACTTCCCAATATGTGTTTTCAAAATAATGTCCAGTATGTACAACTGGAGAAAGACGTCATGCTGTCACTTTCTGTATTTTTGTAGCGTTGGTGAAACATTAACAGATCCAATAACATTCTGAAAATCAGCAACTACAACTGAAGGAAGAACTCATGTTACCTCTTCCTCCGCCGTGGATGACGAAACCGGCAACAGAAAAACGTTTCTGTTGCATTGTATGAAATCAGTCTTTTGGAGTGCAGTTACGGAGATTTCGAGAGTAGCTGCTTTCTAACAGGCAAGACCCAAATGATTTGAAATTTGGTAAAGTGTCACCACACGTCCTGGAATGTTTCGCAGCCAATTAAGAACCTCCTGTGCACGGTAGGTTTTCAGTGGTTCAGTGGTGGAAGACAAAATACCGCAACACGATTATTTTTGTTTCTCTCAATTACAGCAGTTTTCCGTGTATGGGGATAATGCCCATTAAAATAACTCTGCTTCTCTTAATTTTATTAATTTAATAAAGTAGTCAAACCATCGACTAAAAATGTCGGTTTGTATCCGTCGGGGTTTACGAGATAGCGATGTTTATCCGACACGAATTCTAATACATACATACAATACTTAATAGCTTGACCTTCATATTTTTTTCGATAAACAAAAGAAAGTGGTACAAAATTCTCTGTCGCATTTATGCATGTTACAACAGATATTAATGTTTCTTTTTTGCAGAGGTTGACTTAGAGATATATTTTATACCTTTGCAAGCAAACACTGTTTAGAACTTGTGCTGCACAATCGTCAAACCGGTTTCATCAACGTTGTAAACTCTGCAGCCGTCATAATTAAGTTTCTCTAATTCCATTTCCTGAATGTTCAAGAAAGACGCCACATTTTCGGGCTCGAACAATTTTATGCTTACAGCTGAGATCTTCTGTCATGTACGCAAGGGATGGATTGGATGACTAACTAGAAATAGTTCAAACCGTTTCTTTTCGCTGCTGCACATTTTCTAGTTCACTGGAAAACACTGATTTAGCTCCCGATTTCATTTTCATTATTTTCAGAATCTTTTCATTTTTCATCTTTACTGGCTTTCAAGTTTTGCGCCTCTGTAGGATCCAAAATAATGAATCCGAACGCATAGCCTAACGGTATTACACTAATTTTTAAAACTCCCACAAACTGTATTCTAGAACAATAAAAAAAGGTACCTAATAAGAAAGACTCTTACTAACTCTTACTAACTCGTACTAGAGAGCTCTAGGCATCTACTACTAGGAAACAGCCGCCATTAAAATTTTATGGCTGCTCCTAGACTTGTAAATTATCTTTATATTATGCACCCAATAACACATTAGCACATTACTTTTCAACAGAATTACGATAAAAAAAAAGTAAAATTATAGTAAAATAAAGAATGGAGCAAGCTAAAGTTTACCGTCTCGGATTCGCTGTACTTCCTTTACTAACGTATTACAAAGAACAGAGCGCTATACAATGTTAAACTATAAGTTTCTGCTATAACCAACAAACAGTAAATTCTTGAAGAAATCGCCGGATATCACTTAATAGATCTCCTATTTGGCAACTTTACCTTACATTTTCTATATGGTACAGCACACAGGCAACTATGTAGATAATAAAATATGAAATGTTGTACAGAATCATGCTCCGTGCACCGCAAAAGATGATTGTATCAGTGCTGATACCCGTCGTAAAATCTCACGGAATAATATTAATGTTTTGCAACGGAATAATTTTGCAATATGAACACTACTTCGAAATCGATCATCAATAATTTCATAGGAAGAAATATAAATCACAGTGTTATAAAGAAGAGAAAACCTCTTCGTGTTTTCGTACTCATTGGAATTAAACAGGTAACAGAAAAATCGTTATTTTATTGAAGTTATTATTAATTCTTTAATACTAAAAATAGCACAACCTAAATAGACTTTTTCCATCCTTTGAACGAACATGATTTCCTTTTTCGGACAAAACGGTCTTGGCGAGCCAAAGAGATGGGCCGAAAATCGGAGCTGATGGACGGACTGGACTAATAAACGTGTTGGGCCGAGCCGCGCTCGCCCAATAAAATTTTTATCCAACCTGGGCCAAGCCTACAAAAATCTCAAAATGCCCACCTCTAACCTGTAACACGCAAAACATTTATTTTTACGGGCATTTAGGAGCGTAACAGTTACTACGTAAAGAATAGCTTTTATAAATGTTTGAGGAATTGTGTCGGGATGAAAGGAACGAAAATTTCTAGTAGATAACTATTAATTATTACGATAAAGATTTTTAAGTTTTTATATTTGTACTGATAAATTTATGTTTATCACATTCCCCCCGTTTTTGACCACAAATATTTACCTCAGCTATTCATTTAAAATATATCGGCATCTTTTACTTGCCATGGCAGTAGCCGCCTTCAACTGTAAATATCTCTTTTACTTTCAACATTAGACGAATGCATTATACAGAGTTACGATACATCGTCTACAGGAAAAATCACGTTTCTGGTATACATGCATGCTAATACTGAACAAACTAGATATTTTGATGATCTGATGATCTAATGATATTTTATATATATCATATAGTAATATATAATAATTAGTTCGGAAAGGCCGTTTCGAGGATACGAAACGTCGAAAGACACATTTATTCATTTCTAACTAAGGGAGTTGTGCATTGACCATAGTTTGTTAGTGGTAATGTTCTTATTTCTTCAATTCTTCAATGGATTAACTACCCATACGTATCCGATCCAATCGTTTACTTCGATATTGTATACGTACTATCTACGAATGTCTTCAATTAGAAACAGTTTCGAAGTCGATAGTGCTACATACTTCGTAAAATTCATCGATCCGACGTGAATTATATCCGTGCGCATATACATTTTTAGATGTGTATATTTTTTTGTTGCGGCAGACGGCTGACCTTGTGCTCATCCGCCAATTGTTTCGGGACTCACTCGCTGGACTGACGTTGCCGACCGCAATATCGTGCACTGACTCAACGAAGAATTTGTTAATTGTTATTGCGAGAGATGATAAATTGCAACCAGTCGGTGTATTTTCGTTGTCTACATACATCAAATGACGTTAACGTAAGAGCAAAGAAGTTCGCGTTCTCAATGAGCGGCGAATTTGGAATGTATATGTACATATATACGGACTAGTTATGTTTGGACCCACCTATTAGGTATTTTATTATTCATAATAGAAACAAAGTTTGAAATAAACGCTGTACAAGCATGGTGTCTTGATAGATTTGAGTTTAAAAAATCTCACGTTCTTTCATGTAGAAGCAGTGAAAGCACAGAAACCGGACTGTATTTAAAACAAGCAAAAACAAAAGAAGTAAAAATTTACATTGGATGATCTACGATTTTGGTAAAAGCCAAACTCTACAACAATGCCCTGAATTGCTTCGTTCAACTTTTGCTAATGAGGCACTTACGCAGAATAGTATTCATTAGTTTACAGAATTACACTTGCCTCAGTGATAATATTGTGAAGGTCCATCAAAAGCCGATAAAGGTTGTTTGATCACGAAGCTCGAAGCCAAAAAAAATTATGTATATTTCTTTCGTTATATTGGACATGTCACAAGTACTATTGTTAAGATCGAAGGATGTTAACGACAACTTGATTTGTTTACCAAAAATCATCTATGGAATTAGGAAAAACAATCGATAACGTAGCGTTATCCTTCATCGTGACAATACCAACTTTCACACTGCACATTATTAAACAATTGATTAATTTGGGCGAAGAAAACATTAAATTAATCTCATTACCTTTATTCACCTAATTTAATTAAAAGATGTGTGGACAGCGATTTTTATAACTTCAAGAAGCAAATCGTATTGGCGAACACTTTGAAAAACTATAAATCAGTTTATACAATTTTTTCTTTCTCTCTTTTTGTAAAAATTTAAACGTTATCGCTACTACAACAGCTATACAACGTATTAAAAAATCCTGCAGCGTACATAACTCATGTAGGTTCCTTTATCCATCAAAATTATTGAAATTTATCTATTTATTGAATGTATGTACAGTGTCACACATAAAGTCTGCAACATACGGTAATATAACATTTTACTTTACTACTTATTATTGCTTAAATCATCTACAAACCATCGGCATGTGAACAAAAAAAAGTGAACAAAAGAATTAATTCCTGGTTGATACAAGAAATTGTCTAAGGACATGAACATGCAATTCCGAATAGTACCTGTGAGCTTCTTTCTCTAGGATAAAAATATAAATATAAATGACGAAAAATATACGAGATAAATTCGTAGATATAATAAAAAATTTTAGACAAAGTATATCGACGTTCAGGTGTTCCTTGGGCTTATTTAGCCATGTCAAGCTTCAACTTAGTAGCAGTAACGTACATTTGTGCCAAGTATTGTTTCTTATTGTCTTTGAAGAGTTTTATATGCTTCATATACACTCCGCCTAACAAGTATCGCATAAACTAAAAAAGGGCATTTATAAACCAAGATATTTTTATACGTTCATAAAAAGTTTGCCTCGTGTATGTGAACTATGAAAAAACTAACAAAATCATGGAACATAGCTTTTTTACTTTTTTTTTTCTAAAAGAACACATTTAGAAAAATGCATATGTGTAAGGTTTGTTCAGATGTTTATTAAAAGTCTGCCTATACGGACAAATTTTAAAGTGCGAAGTCAGAGTTCTGTACCAACGCTTTTAAAACTAAAATGAGCAACTTAACTTCAGAACAAGTGGCTGCTATAGTTGCTTTAATCGAAGATGGACGATCTTAAGCATACGTTGCTAATTTGATGAACATCAATCAGTCAAATGTTTCTAGAGCCGTAGCCAGATATAGGGAAACAGGCAATTACAGTAAAAGACCTGTACCAGGTCGTCCAAGATGTTCTACTCGCCAAGATGACCGCTATTTACTACTACAAGCATTACGTCGAAGACATGTAACTGCGAGACAATTGCAGAACGACTTGGCTAGAGTCAGAAATACTCGTGTGAGTACTCAAACTATTCGGAATAGGTTACGACAGAGTGGATTAAGAGCTAGAGTAGCTGTAACAGCCCCTCGTCTCACTAGGAACCACCGAGTGGCTCGCTTAAGGTTTGCCAGAGAACATGTAAATTGGAACATTAATGACTGGGCCAATATACTCTTCACAGATGAGTCAAGATTTGGTCTTTACACCTCAGATAGGCGTATTTCAGTGTACAGACGCGACGGTGAGCGCTATTCGCAGTGTAATATCAGACCTAGACCTAATTTCGCTGGTGACTCTATTATGGGTTTGGGGAGGTATCTGTTTAACAGGTCGTACGGAGTTAGTACCAGTAGACAGAGGTACACTGACTGCCCATAGGTATATAACGGACATTTTAGAAGAACATGTAGTACCATATGCGCCAATTATAGGAAACGAATTCATGTTTCGAATTCGAATTCATGAACCCAAAATGTTGCCCCAGCGGACCTGCATGGACTAGAAAATGCTCTCCGTGACGAGTGGGAGAATTTGGATCAGGCTTATATACGGAGGTTAATCGAATCTCTGCCGAACCGTATGCGAGCGGTCATAAGAGCCAGAGGTGGCAATACTCAGTATTAAAAGCTACTGTTATGACATTTTTCTTTCCAAAATTATAATTTCTTGTTTTAATAAAAATCTCAAGTATGAGTTCTTGTTTTTATTTGGCCTGTATATTATTTAAACAATCATAGAAATTATATCTTAGAACGCATTAAAGTATATTTACAACTTTATGCTACAGACAAAGATTATGCGATACTTTTTTGGCGGAGTGTACTATACATGTGCAACAACATTAATTAGTTTCAGTTAGCTGTAATATGAATATGTAAGATGGAAAAATACGTTTACATTTTACTTGATTTGAGTAAAAAAAAATAACAGGAGCAACCACTTGCCTTTTATAACTATTTTAAATTACCGTTTTCTTCGGAGAATTAGACATTTCTTTCTCAATTTTCCAATTGTTAAGAATCTATCTAACACCAATTCTCTTTAAAATTGACTTTTCATAAAGTTATTTATTTATTTACTTATTTGTAAGTACATAAGAAGTTACTTACGAAAAATATTTTGCCCCACAAACTCTCTTTAACGTCCAACAAAAAAGTTGCTTACAATTTTCAGGAAAATAGGGAAATGCGATTATTGTTAAAATTATTGTTTTGAAAGTAGCAAATAATTAGGTAGCTAGACATATTTAGCTTTTTTGAATAATAATAGCGAATACTGCGGAGTAGTATTCGATTCGAACATATTGGCGTACCTCACATCACAGAAATTTTGGAACATATGTTTCGGAAACGTACGAATTTCTGAATTTATTGAATACTTTCTGTGGTGCCGATATCTTCCATATTTATTATTTAGTGTTAAAAAAGCCAGAAGCTAATAGCATAACAATATTTTCAAGATGTACGCATAAATAATTACTTGATAATAGAGTGAGTTCAATTAAGCTTTTTCCCTAAAGCAACATATATTCCTTAGATATCTTCCCTCCGAAAATGCAATCCCGATGCAGAGAGGATGTATCAGCGAAAGATATATTAAAACACACGAAACAAGAGATCTCTGCATCCTTATTCGGACACTTTCAATTTGATTGACAGGCCATGTGAGAGAGCTTACGCTATCGAACAGTATTCGCTCTGAACTCTTTGTTGCCCAGCCGGCGTCGAAAATGGGAATGTACCTCTTACGCCATGTGACGATAAGGTAAAGTTTCGCGAAAATACCGCAGTAACAATAAGGATTCTTTAAATGTTACGACGATTTTTTTCATTCTCAAGCAAGCCGTTGCAGGTAGAAAAGTACGGGGTGACTTCTTGGAAACCCATGGTGGAACACTTCGGTTCCTGGAAGGTTACCGACAGACCGGGCCACCCCTAAAGATTATCCACCCACCCTTCTCACGCCGTCTCATATAACTGTCACACGTTGACGTTTCGGCGTTGTAAGAGAATGTGAGAGTCTGGCCGCCAGACATTTGCTCTGACTGGATGTTTTATTAAGGAATACGTTAACTTAGGCGGATATGTGTTTTAATTAGAAATTGTTGCTTCGTCACATGGTTAATTAGAAAGTGCAAGCTAATGTTGGAAATTGTTAGCAACGGGGAATGTAATAAATAATATAATAATTAAAATAGCATTTTCTCAATACAAACCACATCCGATAACAGCAGTTGTCATAATAATTTTATAGTAAATAACATTTTCCTCAATGACAGTCGAAAATCGAAACTTTGCAGACGGATCTATCTCGAACGTCATTTTTAATAATCGTATCAATTATTCGATTAATTATATCTAGATTTTGAAGAAGCAGGAGAGAATACAAATTTTGAAGTTATTTTTGACAAAAGTTTTAATTTACAATACATGTACGTACAAACTACCTTCAAACGGCTAGTTTTCTCAACTTCTCTCTATCCTCATCTGATAGATCAATAACTTTGTAACCGTCGTCAAATGTTTTACTACCTGGACGATGGATATCCAAGGCCATAGCCTGATAGTGTTTACAAAGAGATTATCGCTTTATCGTAACAATGTTTGAGCTTGTTAGCAATAAAAAAGTTAAAAATTAACAAAAGATGGTAAAAAGCTTATTGCGTACGTATTTAAACAAATTTATATCCAGACACCAATTTGTTAAATTGATAAATGCACATAGATGCAAAACATTTTTTTTTAATTCATTTGATACAGTAAGCAAAATAACTTAGGTCCCCATTGATTATCCCCATGATTATCACCATTACCTTCCCCACGTCAGAACGGGCTTCGGTTGTTGGAATCGCGGATAACAAAAGATGCAGAACTATTTACTTATCTGTGGATCTCACAATTTGTTTTCGTTTACAATTTTATTTATTACCAATTTATGCATTTTTGTTGTTTTAGGAATGTTTACTTTGGTTTTGGGAAGTGTTTCTTTTTATTTGTATTCAATGTTTTTACTTATTATTGGATTCGAACAATAAACCCTAACATTATTTGCAAAGTTTTGTTATTTATTCTTTTAAAGTTTCAACTTTACGCAGCATATTCTAGTTATAGGTGGTTTCATTTTTCGGAAGGTACTACTCAGACTTATTCCTAGACAGCCAGAAAGTACATAGGGCACATAACTATGCACTAGAATAACTGCTTTTTGCCGATTGAGGTATCTACAGAGAAATTGAAATAAAATACAAAACCTGTCCTTGTTAAACAACACATTCGTATCGGTAACCGGTGACCGAAAGCATTCGGTCACCGGTTGATGATGAGGACCATTCGTATCCTCGCAACGCCCATTCCGGACTAATTATTATATGACTATATAATAAATTAAACTTGTGTGGTGCGGAGGGTGCCGATACTTATGTGTTATTTAGCATACTACGCCACAGTCCTTGCTATCATTATTCATTACTGCCCTTGTTGTAGCGCGATATAACTTACCAACAGTTGTGTTTTATATCGAGAGTAACAACAACTAATAACAACTTCAGATATTAACGTTAATGTAAAAGTAATTTTAACACATTCATTGCTTTCTGCTCTACTAAATAAGTACAAATAAAGGTAAAATAATTGAGGTTTATTGTATTGTAATCTTACTACCTGGCTAGATGAATTTGCAAAGGCAGCACGAGAATACCTGAAGTACGCAGTCCACTATACAGAAAGCGGTATTGATATTCGCGTATTCAAGGGGGGAGACATAATATTTTGCTAACTGTACCTATATCTATATCTTTAACTTTAGGAAGGCAAGTAAGCTGTACGATATTCATATTTTAATTTCCAATATAACTTAGGACTTCTTGTTTATTTGTGTCAACTGAACTACGGAGCAAGAATATATAGCTTTGAAAATTTATAAATGCGTATTTAAGCATTATGTTAATATATTGTTAGTATTTAAATACCTTATTTGGGCAGAATAAAAAGTAACTGTGGCCCCAAATACGTATGTACACTACCGCTCAAAAGCGTTTAGGCACTCTCATTGACAGCAAAAATCTTAATCATATTCATTTTTTATGTACATCTACACGTACATACATAAAAATATACTAACTAAATGCGAACATTAAAACGTTTAACTTAAATGTTGCTTTCATCTATGTGACCTCCTCTTGATTGAATAATTGCAGCACACAATCGAGGCACTCCTCGCACTAAGTTTTGCCAAAGTTTCTTGTGTTATTGAGACCCAACTTGATTGCAATTTGTTCCACATGTCAGTAGTTGATGTCGGAGTCGATTTCCGTACTTTCCGATCCAGTTCTTCCCGTAGTAACTTGATCGGATTCAAGTCGGGGCTCTGGGGAGGCCATTCCACGATTTTGAGAATTCCTTCCTCTTCTAAATGGCGTAAATAGTCTTTACATAATTGTTGTTTGGATTTGAATAATTGGGTGGTTTGGGTGGTTTGTTTGGGTGAATGTTTTGGGTCATTATCTTGCTGGAAGGTAAAATTTTGACCCAAAAGTCGAATTCCAGAAGGTATTGCGTGGTTTTCCAAAATTTCACGGTAGCCTTCTTTTTTAATATACCATCATTTTTCACAATGTCCCCTACTCTAGTACCAGCAAAACAGCCCCAGATGATGATAGAGCCTCCTCCATGCTTCACGGTACCAACAATACACTCTTCTCTAGCACGTTCACCCACAGATCTTCTTATGAGTATTCGTCTTTGGGTTCCGAACAGTTGAAATTTGGACTTATTCGTCCATAGAACGTTGTTCCACTCTTCTATGATCCAGCGTTGGTGTTCACGAGCCCATTTAAGTCGCTTTTGTTTGTTTTGTTTGCGTAGTAACGGTTTTTTCATCGCAATGCGTCATTGAACTGCGTTTGACTATAGAAACACTGACTAGCTTTGAACGACCAACATTTAATTTTGCAGTGATTTCTGCGGCTGTTTTACGTCTATTTAACTTGCTGGTAACCACTATTTTGCGATCATCTGGAGATGTTGTCACTCTTGGTCTTCCACTCCGTCTTTTATTAAGAAAACTGCCAGTTTCCCGGTATTTTTTACGCTATAGTCGACCGTAGCGTGGTCTGTTTTATTTTTTTTTTTTTTACAATTTGTCGATTACTTATGCAACTTTTATAATAAGCTATTATAAGCGCACATGTTTCCGTACTAATTTCCCTTCGCGGAAGCATTTTAAAAAACTGTCACTCGATATTTCACTTACGATGTTAATAGAATAAATACTACACTGCAACTGACCATAGGTTACGGATTTCACTATAATCTTTTAGAAGAGTAATTTAAACGTTATTAGTTATTACCTACAATCTAACTGATGACTAGAGCTCCCCAAAGTGCGTGGCAAGTCAGAAGGCGTACCGCCGGGCATGGCCGGGGGGATATGTAATGTAATATATAAGCAAATAACTCGCATCGCATTTCGGTAGTTTATTACCGTATGCGATCGGGTTGTGACGGTATGGCGGACGCGCGTAGTAAGAAACGCCCACAGGCCGACAAAGTGAAAAAGTTCTGTGGAGAATTTCCTGACTTAATATATAATGGAAGTAAGATTATATGTAACATTTGTAATATACCTCTGATGTGCAATGATAAATATGGCCGTAGAAGACATGTAAATAGTCAGCAACACAAAAATAAAAAACTGGGTGTATCACCGACTGAGGCAACTCAATTTATAATTGATTTATTTTATATGCTGACTGCGTGTAATTTACCGTTTTCCTTACTCAGGAAGAAACCATTCCGTGAATTTTGGAATAAATATAATCCAGACTTTGAGTTACCGTCGGAAACAAGCTTAAGGAGATGTGTGCCAAGTGTACGTACCGAAATTGAAAACAGGATCAGATCTGCAATAAAAAATAAACTACTGTGGTTATGTATTGACGAAACGACAGACCGTAAAAAACATTCTATTTTGAATGTGATTGTACGTATACTGGAACCTCGTCAACCTACAAAGGGAATTTTATTAGCTAGTAAAAGACTAAAATCGTGTACTGCCGACGCTATCGAGAGCGTAGTCGTTGATACTTTACAAACATTTGAAATTGCCACTACTCAAGTATTAATTTTCATGACCGATGGTGCCGCGACAATGCGTTGTGTAGGTCGTTCTCTTCAAGAACATTATGGGATGATGTTACATATTACTTGTAAACTTCATGCTCTGCATATTGCGGCTGAAACTATTCGTGCAAATTTCCCTGAGGTAAATGCATTAATAACAAATACGAAACGAGTGTTTCTCAAATCTCCCAAACGTACCAGTGAATTTCATAAACAGTGTCCCGGTATTCCCGAACCACCAGAGCCGATTCTTACGCGTTGTGGGACATGGCTGAAGGCAGCGTTTTATTATTTTAAATACTTCCGGCAAATAAAATCAGTCGTCTTACAATTCAATCCCAACGAATCTGCGGCTATTAAGGAAAGCCAGGATAAATTCCAAGATATTTCCGTTGAAGCAGATTTACAAACCGTTTACAACAATTATAGAGAAGTACTTGAGGCAATAAATAAATTACAAAATAGTGCACTGTCCCTGACGGAGTCAGTACAAATATTAGATGACGTTAATACACTCCTACACTGTATAAATAACAAAAAAAATGATATCGTTACAAGAAATTTTGAAAGTGTTATGAAGAAAGATACAAATTTTAGCAGGTTAAGACAAGTTTGGGAAGGTAACTCTACTGATCCGGTGACTAAATTCAAAGATTATTTTAATTACGCGTGTATTACATCATTAGACGTCGAGCGTTCATTTTCAAGATATAAAAACATTTTTTCAGAACGACGAACATCCTTGAAAGAAACGACTGTGGAAACATTCCTAATGCTTCAGATGTTTGAGAAATCGGATTGCGCTTACGGTAACAGTTTTAATGTGCCTACCTCCTCGTGTGCTGACTAATACTATTTTCCTTGTGCATTAACACCCACTATATTGGATACGGCTAATTACAAAAGTAAGCGTTTTAAAATTCTTTATTTCTTTTGTTTTTATGTACTTTACTTATGTTCCTTATCGACGCCTATGGTGCGCCACGCAGTTGGGGAGCTCTACTGATGACTAAATTTACCCAGAAATTCCGAAGCATCGCAATAAAGTATGGTAATCGGTCCAAGTGCAGGTAAATGGTAATAAACCTTATGCGATAATGGGTGTTTATATTACCGAACTATATTTTAAATACATTTTACTATATATTTTTTTTGTAAATATAATACTGTATGAATAAAATCCATGAAAACCGGGGTGCCCAAACACTTTTGAGCAGTAGTGTATGCCCTGGCAGCCCCAAACATCTATCAGATTTAAATCTTACATAAACTATAAGTGACAATAGTTTGCGATGTCTATCCTTGTTTAAAGAAAATCATTAAATTACAATTATGTAGCCATCGATATCAAGCACGCAGTTAAATTTTTGTGTAGAAAGGTAGGAACTGGAAAGCGGTAATAGGAATTGCTGCCCATTATAGAACAAAAGGGTCTCTTTTATGGATTTTTATGCTCTCCCACATTTTATTCAAATTCATCCAAAGAAGAACAAATAGTAGATGCAAAATGCCCGGCAATTAAGAGGAACAGCAATCAACATGGCTCAGGTATAGACAAATCATATTTTACCACCGTTTTGCTTTCATATTACGTATATCCAGAAAGTCTTCAACCGATCTTAATTTAAATGATTCTAAAAATGTTTCTATGAATGGATAATGTTAACTAATGTTTCTCTTAGTTATTGTAATTTTTGCATTTTCTGTTTGTTCTTTCTCTGATGAAGCAAAACTAAGATATGGCCTTCTACCGTCCTATCATGAACAGCCACTACTTCTGCTCTCTTTGTATTATACAGCTACGAAAAATATAGTATCATCTAATCGTCAAAATCCATAATTTTAGATAAATTGACATTCTCTCATGTGTTACATACGTAAATAGATATTAAACATTCAGAATGTCTAAAATGTAAAACTCGTAAGCCTCTGTATACATCGGATATACAATAAGGATAATATTTCACTGTCAAGAAAAGTAAAAAGTAGGAGAACAGAGAACAAAAGAAGTAACTTTAACCGAATACCTACGAAGTTTCCTTAGAGACCATAACTGTCTGTACTGCCGCTCTGAAATTTTAATACGTTACTTAAACAAAATATTTCGCGAATATACTTTACAGTTTACTGCAGATGTGAAAACTCAGTTTATGACGATGACAACACGACGACGCCAGAATAAAGCTGCGTATGCATCGTACACGGCGTTATGGAGAGAAGAAAATATGCTTCGATGAAAAATTATTGGACGCATACAGACGTTTAGCTGCTTAATAATGTCACAACACGAAATTACATACCTTATTTCGGTCAATATTGAATTTCGATTAAATATTATTTCAAAAAGCTGAAAATGCCTTACATAAATGTGCCGATGTGTATCAGAATACACCTGTAAGACAAAAGTTGAATTTTTTGGTAACACTTCCTCAATCGCTGTTTTATCGACGTATTATTTTTGTGAACCACAATCAAATCAAAAAATATGAATAAGCATTTTCAATTTAAATATATTGGTTTTGTACCTGAACTAAAGTCCAGCTATCTATTCAAAAAATGTAAAACTTAAAGGCTAACTTATACGCGTAATGTTTTATAGAAGAAATAAATTTAGTAGAGTGATTTAGAAAAAATAACACTTGCAGCAAAAGGGGTCAATTTATCAACTTAGCGCAAGCAGCCATTTACACGTCTTAATTTGCTTTTAGTAACACGTTACACATTATCCAAAAAATGTTTTGTTAAAATTTCTATTTAGTTATTGTAATTGATATTAAAAAATGTTCAGTGCATTACCGGAATACACAGTCTAGTGTATTTAGTCTAGTAAGCGTCCCTAATAGCAGAATTGGTCGGCGCAATATCCACGACGGTTAGCCACGACCGGGAGAGTATCGATAAATTGGGTATCGATTGACTCTAGGTCAGCAAAATCGGTTAGACACTGGTCGACAATCGGCAAATGACGCTTCGCAATGAACACTTGAGCGACAATATTAATTAAACCAATTCAGTGTGCAGCGTCGGTTGAAGGTCAGTTGCCAAGCATTAGGTCGACAGATGAACCAATATTCTAGCCACATTCGTCAAAGGCCAGTGCACGCCAAACTAAACAGTTCGCTCAAAGATCAGGTAAGTATGCGAGAGCGTTGCGAGCAAATGTTCGGCCAGAAGTGTAAAATATTCAACCTTTCACAGGTAACGCCGACATCGCTGCCAACATCCAGCTAAGTGATCCGTTATCAGAAGCGCATCTTGCTGTCTTACTATGGGTAATGCGTTTAAGCTATTTATCGTTAAAGAAACAGCAACATTTCGCCGAAATCTCTAATTATATGGATTATCTCAAAAACTAAGATGGAAAAATAGGGAATATTGAAATGGGAATAAGTAGGAGATATTGAAGAAAGTTGAGATGAATTGAAGAGAAACAACGAAAAACGATTATACACTCCGCTAAAAAAGTATCGCATAAACTAAAAAAGGGCATTTATAAACCAAGATATTTTTATACGTTCACAAAAAGTTTGCCTCGTGTATGTGAACTATAAAAACACTAACAAAATCATGGAACATAGCTTTTTTACTTTTTTCTTTTCTAAAAGAACACATTTAGAAAAACGCATATGTGTAAGATTTGTTCAGTTGTTTATTGAAAGTCTGCCTATACGGACAAATTTTAAAGTGCGAAGTCAGAGTTCTGTACCGACACTTTTAAAACTAAAATGAGCAATTTAACTTCAGAACAAGTGGCTGCTATAGTCGCTTTAATCGAAGATGGACGATCTCAAGCATACGTTGCTAATTTGATGAACATCAATCAGTCAAGTGTTTCTAGAGCCGTAGCCAGATATAGGGAAACAGGCAATTACAGTAGAAGACCTGTACCAGGTCGTCCAAGATGTTCTACTCGCCAAGATGACCGCTATTTACTACTACAAGCATTACGTCGAAGACATGTAACTGCGAGACAATTGCAGAACGACTTGGCTAGAGTCAGAAATACTCGTGTGAGTACTCAAACTATTCGGAATAGGTTACGACAGAGTGGATTAAGAGCTAGAGTAGCTGTAACAGCCCCTCGTCTCACTAGGAACCACCAAGTGGCTCGCTTAAGGTTTGCCAGAGAACATGTAAATTGGAACATTAATGACCGGGCCAATATACTCTTCACAGATGAGTCAAGATTTGGTCTTCACACCTCAGATAGGCGTATCTCAGTGTACAGACGAGACGGTGAGCGCTATTCGCAGTGTAATATCAGACCTAGATCTAATTTCGCTGGTGGCTCTATTATGGTTTGGGGAGGCATCTGTTTAACAGGTCGTACAGAGTTAGTACCAGTAGACAGAGGTATACTGACTGCTCACAAGTATATAACGAACATTTTAGAAGAACATGTAGTACCATATGCGCCAATTATAGGAAACGAATTCATGTTAATGCACGATCGCATGTTGCAATAATCGTCCAGGAATACCTTAACGATGTTGGTATTCCAGTTTTAGATTGGCCTGCGGTAAGTCCGGACATGAACCCAAAATGTTGCCCCAGCGGACCTGCATGGACGAGTGGGAGAATTTGGATCAGGCTTATATACGGAGGTTAATCGAATCTCTGCCAAACCGTATGCGAGCGGTCATAAGAGCCAGAGGTGGCAATACTCAGTATTAAAAGCTACTGTTATGACATTTCTCGTTCCAAAATTATAATTTCTTGTTTTAATAAAAATCTCAAGTATGAGTTCTTGTTTTTATTTGGCCTGTATTTTATTTAAACAATCATAGAAATTATATCTTAGAGCGCATTAAAGTATATTTACAACTTTATGCTACAAACAAAGATTATGCGATACTTTTATGATTCAAAACTAAATTATGCGATACTTTTTTGGCGGAGTGTATATAGAATTCTCCATTTGAGTAACCAACATTGCTCGGTGTGCTGCGGGATGTAATTTTATATTGTATTTACTTCTCTCCGAATATCTTTTATTTGAAGACTTTTTCTCTCAATTACGCAGGAAGGACCTATTTTGCGCACATACACTAGATGGCTTACATACTACATCAAAGTGGCACAAGTATTAAAACCTGAGGGACTGCTGTACTCAGTAGCATTCTTTCATTCTGCTTAACCTTTGAGAAGAGCTAACAGGAAGATTTACAAAGAAACGTAGCGTTTTGTATCGGAGGCCTTAGAGAAATCCAGTAGAACAAATAAAGACGACCTAGACTGACGGATAGAGATCAAGATACTGCCAGCGATAGCCAGTAAGAACGTAAGAAGGAGGAAGTTAGCGTTGTTTGTGCCCCTATAGCCTTTTGTTATACATTACTTAAACTATTTCCATACTATAGCAAAATATGCTTTTTTTGTCAAATAACTGTTTATAATAGAAGCGATACATTGTAGAATGTATAGACAACATCACTTAAGCTGTTCTATTGTTACCGTTATACACCAGACTCGCTTCTGATGAAATCGAAGAATCCAAGAGAAGGCAGAACAATAGATATTTTAGTCTACGTTATTTATTAATCTATCATCCACTTGAGAAGTTTATTGTTATCGAAAACAATGTTAGCTGGCAAATCATCCCTCTCATCTCTGCCCTTCTAACCATTAACGCTCTTGCCAACCTCTAGTATATCGGTTATCACTTTATTCTAATAAAATTAAACCGTCTTCTCGATTTGAAAAATAGAAAAGGGAACCGCTAACAATAAGCATTGCTTATAATTTATAGCGCCAAATTTTAACGAAATTTTTACTGCTCGATATTGAATATCACAACCAAAAGTAATAACTGGGATAGATACATAATGTATGTATATAAGTATCGTACGCACAAATGTATGTACATATGTACATAAACTAAAACCCATTTGAGTCACTCTGTTAATTAGTTACCGAGTTTGCGACATCACTTATTACAATAAACTTTACACATACATTAACATAAGCGAAATTAATTCCTTCGCGAATGTGCCCTTGAGCAACGACCTCATATACATAACAAAATAAAAAGTTTAAACCAAGTTTACAGGGAAGAATAGGGGAAGCCAGTGGCGCCGCTTCGCTGATTCACATCTAAAACTTTGGAAAGCAGGTTTAAACTGGTCCACTAAAATTAGCTTCAAGTTCGATTTACGCCGATATTCTAACCACAACTACAATAATTGCAAATATTATGGGAAAGTATTAATAAAACTTCAATTTTTATTCAATACCTTAACCTGCATCTTCCCTTCACGCAAGCAAACCCGATCGCTTAAAGATAAAGAATCTAGAATTAACAACATATGTATATCGGATACTCACTCATAAATTTCATAATATTAAAAGTACATTACAGATTTTCAACAACACCTACTGTTGGATTGTAGGCTCCTTAACATGTTAGTTGATAGCGACAATTTTATTAACTTGTATTTTACAAATCCATAATCCCATTGTCTTATTTTGTAAATTTTATTGTTTCAGTCACCTTACTTACACATTTATGTTGTTTTCAGTTAAATACTATATGTGTACGTATCTATCACAGAAACTAATTTAAGTTCATTTAATATACATAAGTGCAACAAAATAAAAATCGACGTAAAATTGTATTAAATCAATTAATGGCAACTTCAACAAGTGCTTATATCAGAAATCCAGTGATAAGATAAAAGTGAGAGAACCGCCTTACAATTTGTCGAGCATTAAATAAGAAATCACCGCCGGGAGAAAAAGAATAACGCGCACATGTATGCCTTTCTCACTTCACAGTACCAAAACATCGTCGAGGAACGACTGTTGCGAATACCACGATCGCCATCCATCATTCCTTCGCTGATAAGATGTGCATTTGTGCATATGATGTATTTGTGGTTTGAAACCCTTTCGCTTCTATAAGAAAGCAGAAGCAAGAAGCATACTGGTGAAGATGTAATTCTAACAGGAGAACGTCTAAGTAACCATCTTCAGCTATAATCTGCTCTCATCTCCGTAATCAAGTGTTCTACCACCTAATAATACACCATGCATGTTGGAAAACATTGCAAATACAATACAGGCTGTTTTGGAAAGAAATTGACTTCGTGAAGCCCAAATAAAAAAGTGACCCTTCCACGCATGCGTACATTCCCTAGTAGCACAATTGGTTAGCTGATCATCGGGTTTAAATTGGTTCAATTGGTCGTATGGTTGGTAACAGTCGTTAGAGCGTCAGTGAGGTGTACAAAGCCAATGCTACTTTTCTAAAGTTGGATATCGATTGACTTTAATTGAGCAAAATCGGTTAAGCGTTGATCGACAATCGGGAAATAATAATCACACTGCGCTTTGCAGTAAACAATCGAATGATATACATAAGCAAAACGATGTTGAACTGATTTTTGTTGATACAGCGTCGGTTGAAGATTAGTTACCAAGGAATGTTGGGTAGAAATCGGTGTACGCCAAAGTAGATAGTTCGCTCAAAGATCGGATAAGTACGTTCGACCAAAAGTGTAAAGTGTTCACATTTTCACGTCACTACCACGACCACCTTTGCCACTAGGGTTAGTGTATGTCATTAAATAAAAGTATTATGTAAGTCTGAATTATTAAATTTGGCTGCTCTTATATAATCTCATATACAGCGCGTCTAATTAACGCATTGGTGGAAGTTTCCTAAGCAAGTTTTCAAGCAAAAAATTTTTGGTTTGAACATCATTTTCCTTCTTACAAACAGAAGCACGATTACTTGTACTTTTCTGAACAACGTGAATTTGTTCAGTTTGCAATGTGTTCTTATTGTATTTTTCACTAGTAAAAAAAATCAGCGTGCACTGCTTTAAATAAATGTATTCGCTTTATGTTACATTTGTCCACTTATTTTCACTATTTACTATTTATACGTGCTGAATGATACAATTCCATAATTATACCGAAAAAGACAACGCTTACGCAGTTGCTTTACTAAGTGTCAATAGCAAAACGAAAGTTTTTGATTTAAAGTATTTTGTCACAGCGCTCTAAGTTTCATGCTTATGAAAATGATTGTCGAAGAATTTCTTTATTAGAAAAAAATACTTGTAGTAGTTGTATTGATAAGCGAAATATTTTTAAATTTATATAAGGAATAAGAGACGTAGCTTCATATGTTATCGATCTTTAGATATACTTATGTTTGAATATATATACATACATGCGAAGATATATACCAAATTATATTCATATCTTTATTATCCAACAACTGAAATCGGCTATTTACAGGATAACATACATAATCTTACAAACTAACCACGTATTAACTAGTACAATAAAAGAGAAAAAAAGAAAAAAAATGAGACAGGAAGAAAGAAAAAAGAGACTCCTTTTTTTTAACGAACTAAAATTGGAGATTTGAGGTTTCTTGATGTTCTAAAAGAAGCAGGGATGTCTTTGCTTTTTGCAAGCTGAAAACTGAATTAAGTACAATTAAGCGAATTATATGTGAACAAGATAGAGAGATCTATTAATAGAATAATAAATGTTCAACTTTTCGATAACTGTAATATCCTAGTCTTCAAACGCAGGTCCTTCCCAAATGGTGAAATCTTCGCGAGCGTTTCTAATCGTTCTCCAGTCGTCTCGAAACGTTGTAGCATTAACTGTGAGGCAACAGCAACGCAAAGTATAGTTAAAATACTGCCGGAACTACGCTGATGACATCGAGTAGGCGCAAACATGGCCGTAAGCAATGTATTTTTTCTCTCCTTGCGTCGAGCTTACCATGCAGAAACTATTTTAGCATTATTTTGTTGGTTATTGTGTCTATGCATTTTCTTATGTGTTCTTTCTCATATGTATAAAGCATTTTACAAACCTTATTCTAGGCCTATATGTAAACATTTTGTCAATTGACGAAATATATTTATTAGAATTAACCCAAAAATGTAGTATTCAATACAATCAGGGAATTGTATAGAAAAACTCAGCGTTTTAGAATTCATACCACTGGATTTGAACGACGCATTTAAAGAAAGCATGTGCTTTTGTTGAAATCTGGAACAGAACAATAACTACGCGTCGTAGCCATTTTTAACGTAGTATCGCAAATTTAATTGTGTTGATGTTATTTTCACAGAAAGCAGAACTTTTCATAGGGCCTCTTTTTTTCTAAAATTAATCATGAAATACTTTTCCATATGAAGCCAATATAAGTAAGTACTACATATGTATATAACCTCCGTTAATTTCTGTAAAGAATTTTAGGGTAAAGATGGTTACTATTAGTGAAGATTTTTACTGTAAAGTAATAAACCAAACCTTTTCAATATTATTTAAACTATTTACTTCGGGAAATTAACGGTAGCGCCACTGGAATAAAATAAGACAAATCCCTCTGGGAAGAACTACGAAACACAGAAAGGACGAACAAATTTAAACAAAATCCTGCATGTACCGAGCTCAAAATAACTTTCGCCGAATGTTACAATAACGTAAGTTTCACGAGATTCCCTCTTCAGTCGTTGGTATACGAACGCGAATTCGACTGCCGCGATTTACGCTGGTCGACTGTATGTGGGGTAGCAGTACAGTAATTTTGTTATATTGATGGCACTAGATTAATATTAATGGTTCTCTAAATGAAATTCCAGGCCTAAGTACTGTTCGCAATATGGCGTAGTTTAAAGGGTTTTTAATTGTAGTTACAGCATGGCTTTCAGTTCTCTGGCGTTCGAAGTTTTACTTTTATTAAATTGCTATATTAATTGTGGTCGTTTGAAGTTAAAAGAGGCTCGCCATTATCATTATAACGCAAGTAAATGTGTACCGTATAGCTACGAGGAAATATTAAGAATGTTAAAAGTTTATTGTTTTATTTTTTCAATGATTGTTTACTCAATGGAACGTAATTTGCATAATATGCGCATAACCGTGACGTACCTTATTTATATTTGTCATTGCATTTAAAATATGAAACAATAGAAATTCTTGTTGGAGATTTCTTAACCTTGAGTTGTATTCGCTTATGCCAACTATACGTATAAATACAGTAAGTTATACAGGGTTTTCCACGTAACCCGTTCATTAGAAGGTTCCGCAGTTCTTCTAAAAATTTATAGCGGGGTCCGCTCTATTATTACAAATTTTTTTAGCTACGTATTACTTCCGGTTATAACGGAACTCATAAATCACTTAGATATTTTTAATGGAACGACGTTAATGAGAGCAAGGACTATCGCGTAGTTTAATTGATCAATCCGGGACAGCTGTTTCGAGGATACGTCGATCTTCATTCATTGGGTCTTCGGTTAAAAATAAAGTGTACCGATACTTTTGTATTGTTTATGTTTATCATTTATTAAAGCTGTTATTCAAATCAGGATAATTTTGGATAACTAAGTAACTATGTGAGCTAATGTCAAGTATTTTCGCAAAATGCTTCTTTTTTCGAAATATTCGTCTCGGTCTATCAACAGTATCCTCGACGGATACTGTTGATACAAATACGTGAATACAAAGGTAATATACAAACAAAAAGAACATGTGCAGTTATTAATTAAAATGAGAACCTTCTTGAGAAACTGTAAATTGTAAATTCCTGGAAGAGCTTTAGAATTATATGATAATGTTACAGCAAGAGGAGGTACATAAAAGAAAATTTACATTACATCATACGAGCGTTCCTAGTAATCTTATTAGTTCGAATGTGAAAATCCATATGTTAGACCCTTTTCGCAATGGTGAAGAGGTAACCAAGGTGCAGAAGAATCAGAAGAAATTTATTTTCATATATCTTTATTAGAATGATTGAAGTACAAGAATTAATATTAGCAACATGTAAGTTATATCAAAAATATGTTTTTACTAATAATCTGCTGCTTCAATATTGCAAATTTTGAACATGGATATCATAAACTTTTCTATAACTAAACTCACCATATAGATGTAGTAGCACTTATTTTCTTACATAAAAAATATCTTCCTTATCTTCCTATAGATATGAACTATTTACTTTTTATATAGTCCTGATAAAGAGTTCATTCTTTAATGCGTACCTCAAATAGCACAAATATAAAATGAAAAATCTAAGGAAAAGACGATTGGCGCCAAAGAATAAATATAAATAACATTATTACATAGAAAATCAAAGAGAACTCAGCATAGCAAAGAAGTTCTTTGAAATGTAATTGATTAGCTATGTACTATGTACTATTGGATCATGTAATGCGCTACAGGAACTTCTCAACGGTGTTTTCAGAAATATGAGATATTACACTGGCGATCGGATATAGGCCAGAAAGTATGAATTTTCCAATTTCATATACGAATAAAATGAATTCCGTATAAATAGGACTTAATACTTTTAGTAAATGTACCAAATATGCTCGCGTCTCCCAATATTTTCAGAATGTAATTATAGCAAAAATTAATACGTATACATATTCTCTCGAAAACCTACGAAGAGCAATGCGAAAGCCTGATATAGTACATTAGATAATCATCTTATCATCTTTAAATACTGGCTGAATGATAACGGCGCGTCACCTCGGTCAACGTAGCAGCAAAACACACCAGTACATTGGCAGCAAGCAATTTCTCCATCACTTGCACTTAAGTTCCATTTAATCATTCATTGCTCATCCTACGCGATGTGCTGTAATGCAATAATTTTAAAAATCAATGATTCGATTAGTTGAAATGCTGGAATTGTAGGAAACTGTAAATTATAAGAAATGTTTCTAGATTTTATTTATGCTTTCGAATTTGCCACTTTTGCCACCGAATAAGGAAGTTTGACTTTGCATTGCGAAATATACGTGACAAGTATAGCAAATGAATGGGGACTTTTATTTACTGTAAGCAATAATCGAGGTAACGAAGTCGACAGTGAGGTCCTAAAGTGTTTCCGTCCACTGTTAAGAACAGCAAAGAATTTTAAAGAAAAACGGTACATAGCCTTTAAAAAATTTCATAATTTTTTGTTCTTTTAACTGACTTTTGTGTGTTGTACCAAATTTCTTACTTTTACTAGCACGCGCATTATAAATTGTCTAGCATGAAAATCCTTTCAATACGAAGAATTAGTTCAAGAGCTTTTTTAACATTATCGTTGAAAAAAATCGTGAAAACATTTCTGACGAGAAACAAACTGAAAATATTCTTGCGTAAAGAAATCGACATGACGCCATACTTTGTGCTATGTGAAAAATCAAACTGATAAAAGTTATTTTAAATATTGTAGATAACTTCGATTAAAACGGAAAAATAATTATCCGTATCATTACTATCTATGAAAGCAAATGTAAATAAATAAAATTCATAGTTATAGATGATAAGGCGTAACCAAAGTCAATTATCTCAAAATACTAAGCGATTTGCTTATGAACATCATTTTAATGGGAATATACACTCCGCCAAAAAAGTATCGCATAATTTAGTTTTGAATCATAAAGGTATCGCATAATCTTTGTTTGTAGCATAAAGTTGTAAATATACTTTAATGCGCTCTAAGATGTAATTTCTATGATTGTTTAAATAAAATACAGGCCAAATAAAAACAAGAACTCATACTTGAGATTTTTTATTAAAACAAGAAATTATGATTTTGGAAAGAAAAATGTCATAACAGTAGCTTTTAATACTGAGTATTGCCACCTCTGGTTCTTACGACCGCTCGCATACGGTTTGGCAGAGATTCGATTAACCTCCGTCCATGCAGGTCCGCTGGGGCAACATTTTGGGTTCATGTCCGGACTTACCGCAGGCCAATCTAAAACTGGAATACCAACATCGTTAAGGTATTCCTGGACGATTATTGCAACATGCGGTCGTGCATTATCGTGCATTAACATGAATTCGTTTCCTATAATTGGCGCATATGGTACTACATGTTCTTCTAAAATGTCCGTTATATACCTGTGGGCAGTCAGTGTACCTCTGTCTACTGGTACTAGCTCTGTACGACCTGTTAAACAGATGCCACCAGCGAAATTAGGTCTAGGTCTGATATTACACTGCGAATAGCGCTCACCGTCTCGTCTGTACACTGAGATACGCCTATCTGAGGTGTAAAGACCAAATCTTGACTCATCTGTGAAGAGTATATTGGCCCAGTCATTAATGTTCCAATTTACATGTTCTCTGGCAAACCTTAAGCGAGCCACTCGGTGGTTCCTAGTGAGACGAGGGGCTGTTACAGCTACTCTAGCTCTTAATCCACTCTGTCGTAACCTATTCCGAATAGTTTGAGTACTCACACGAGTATTTCTGACTCTAGCCAAGTCGTTCTGCAATTGTCTCGCAGTTACATGTCTTCGACGTAATGCTTGTAGTAGTAAATAGCGGTCATCTTGGCGAGTAGAACATCTTGGACGACCTGGTACAGGTCTTCTACTGTAATTGCCTGTTTCCCTATATCTGGCTACGGCTCTAGAAACACTTGACTGATTGATGTTCATCAAATTTAGCAACGTATGCTTGAGATCGTCCATCTTCGATTAAATCAACTATAGCAGCCACTTGTTCTGAAGTTAAATTGCTCATTTTAGTTTTAAAAGCGTTGGTACAGAACTCTGACTTCGCACTTTAAAATTTGTCCGTATAGGAAGACTTTCAATAAACAACTGAACAAACCTTACACATATGCATTTTTCTAAATGTGTTCTTTTAGAAAAAAAAAAAGTAAAAAAGCTATGTTCCATAATTTTGTTAGTATTTTTATAGTTCACATACACGAGGCAAACTTTTTGTGAACGTATAAAAATATCTTGGTTTATAAATGCCCTTTTTTAGTTTATGCGATACTTTTTTGGCGGAATGTATTTAGGCATGTTTATTACCTACTGTTACAATATATGGATTTTTATTCCGAATAGGATATTTTGATTATTTGACATTATTAGCATTTCGTTTTAATTTTACGTATTCAATCGCTTGGTTAATACATTGTTAAGCTAGAAATTGGTTAAACAAAAAAATAATGCAGTATAGTCCTTGATGTTCCTTGAATCTGATAGAGATCCAAAGAACGCATTTGGTAGATTAGAATCGTCAGGTGTAGTACAACATATAAACGAAACCCGGTATAACATTAAATTAGAAAACTCGAAATTGACTAAAAACTTATTGGGGTAAGGTTGTATGTTTTGTGTTTCGATATTACACCCTTGCGAATCTGTCTTTCCGTATTTTCTCACACGTCTAGATACATGTCTAAGTATGTAGGTATTGTACATGTTTTTCTCCAAAGTAGGAATAGAACTATTATATCTATTATATTAGATTACATCATTCGGTCACCGGCGGAAAATGAGGATCTTAGCGCGTCGTCGAAACGGCAATCTCGGATAAATTAGTTGATTAAACTTGTATGGTGCGGAGTATGCCGATATTTGTGCGTTGTTTACCACATATGCCGCAGTCTTTGCTATCATTATTGTGTTCTATACCTCTTTAATTTCTTGCATTGTGAATATGTAGAAGGCATCTAAGAAGAAAATTCGGAGTGAAACCGCAGGCGTGACTAACGAATGGGCTCCTACATGCGAAACAATATTAATATTTACAGGTATACTATCGCGAACGGCGCTGTTGTTATGTTAGATACAAAAAAGAATTGAGACGGTTTTTGTAAATTATAAAACGTTCTCGATGATACGTATAACATATAAAAATCTAGAGTGTATGTAATTAGATAATTATAAAACGCGTCTGCCGCGAGAAAAATATGTGCTTGTATAAAAAAAAAACGATCGCTCTACATCTAGTGATGTGATACTTGCATACTTAAAACAATCCTTGAAACAAGTTAACCCATCTGTAGATGTACCCTCGCAATTTTGTTTAAATGAGGCAAAATCTAAATCTTTATCTAAAACACTTTCAAACTTAATTAAAACACATTTCTTGCGTCTTCTATCAAACGAAGCTGTGCGCGTACATCTTTCACAACTAGCACTGATTCCTGTAACGATAGTGAAGAATTTTTTAATTTTTCTATTGCTTGCACTATTCCGAAGTAATTGTTGTAAATAGTTTGTAAATCACGTTTAAACTGACTATCTTTAATTTTTTTTCGACTTTCTTCGATAAAGGCATATTCTTTCGGATTTAATAATAAAACCATCATTTTTACATCCTCAAAATATTCATGATAGTAAAATGCCGCTTTTAGCCATGTTTCGCATTGTGTCCGAATCAGTTGCGATGGTAGGGAGACATTGGGACACAATTGCTGAAATTTGCGAATACGTTTTGGGGATTTCAGCTACCTCTGAGTAACATTTGCAGATCTGTTCTGCTACAAGATGTAGGGCATGGATTTTACATGTGATATGTAAAAAGTTGCCACGCTGTTCCTTAACAGACCGACATACAGAATGCATGGTTACGGCACCATCTATCACAAACATTAAGATTTCATCTCGAAATTTCAGATTTTTCCAATGTACTTAACACCACTTCTGGTAGCTAATAAAAGTGAGGACGACGATTGATTTGGCTCCATTTTACGCACCATAACATTAAATATAGATCTTTTCTTACTATCAGTTCCATCGTCAATCAATATCGTCCACACACAAGCACACTTTTTTACGTTTTAGTTCCGCACTAATTTTATTTTCTAAATGTACACAAAAAGATTTTAAATAATTTCCTAAGTGGGTGCATCTCGGTAATTTTACATTGACGTATCTTTTAAAAATGAAATAAACGAATCGTTGCGTAACAAGGTAAACGGCAAATTACACACAACCATCATTGTACACAAATGAAATAAAAAATTTTCGTATTCTGTATCGACACCGGTTTCTCTATCTTTATGTCTTGCGATATGCGCATGACTTCGCAAATTTGATTATTCATTATTAAACATTTTACATTTACCCCGTTGTAAGATAAACTGGGATAATTCTCAATAAACCTATTCACTAATTTTGATGATAGCGGTTTTTCTTTGCTGTACGCCCCATCAGCATTATTAAATACACAGAATACACTATCCAGTTGCTATTATACGTGCGCACACGGTCGCCGTGAACCACCTTTCGTATGCGAGATGCGGGTACCCAGACGATGGTCACGCCTGTGGTTTCATTCCGAATTTGTCCTCTTTAATAATGCATTATATTTCTGCTTTAACAGTAATTTGGATAGTGTTAAAGAACGCTTGTTCCTTTTTTTATATGACTGTGTCTGCATTTGGTAGAATGCCGCTTTGCACTACAACAAATTCCTTGTCGGAGATTTTACACGCCACTCTTATACCACTCTTTTAAAAACGACAATGAAATAATAATAAAAGCGGGACAGCAGGCAGTCGTACATCTTGACGCATATTCAAATATAGTCGTTTTGCTGAGGTAATTTTGAATGTGACTACTTGTGACTACATTTGGCGTGCAATTCTTTTGGAAGAGATACCTACTACTAAATTTGCGAAAAACAATTAAAATTTGCTTGTACTACAATTACAAAGAAAATCCATTTTTGTCACAATTTCATGTGCTCTCGTTTAGACAATAATAAAACGCCGAACACCAAATCCAATAAATCCAGTATGTACAAAATAAACTGTAATAATTATGACAAACTGGTCCCAATTTTTTTCTTTTTTTTTACTGTGAGACAACACACGTCTTAGAAACTGGGAATACATGTACATTTGATAATTTAATTATTCTTTTTAAATTAAACACAAGCCTTAAGATGATTGTTATAGACAAAAATAAGGCTTACTATTAAATCCAAATAACATTCTGAATAAGCAAAAAGATGTAGTAAACTCTCCATCAATAAATCATCCAATAGTTAACAGGTTTTCTTCCCGTTAAAAACTAAATTTAAGTATGCCGTTATTTTATTTTTTTTTGTTTGCTTCTAATTGCCATTTTATGACATAGTATTTGTACGCCGGCGGTGTAATTTTTCAATTTCAGTATTTAATCGCTTGACGGTGCCGCAAGGCGGAATGTACTTCGAATACTAACAAAAAATTGTGAAACTATTAGTTATTACCAAGTATCTTTCTTTGGTTATGTATATGCTTTAATTACCTACCAGTCTTACCATCTTTGTGCTTTCTTCTTCCTGTTTTATTTTATTTTTTTCACTTTGTTCGATTTCCAACGGAATTTGTCCCCATATTCCAGGTTAAACAAACCTGTTTTGTTTAAGTAAGGTTTAAGCCGGGCATAGAGACACACAGGCCTAATTTGTATACTTACTTAAGCACACGGGCCGCCGCTTATATAATTATAATAGCTTTTGATTGAGGTATACACCAAAACAATATTATTGAAACTAACTCAGTGGCCCAATGGTAAGAGGATCCACGCTTAACTGGGTAGACTTAAACTCTGTGTGTTCAACAAACTTTTTTTAATGGAACGAAACGCTCCCGAGTCACCATTCGCAGTTGGGGTACAATTAACAGCGCTTCATCCTTTACGGCGAGGCGGTGACAGTAATAGGGCCATGGAACACTTTACACATACAAGTTATACACTAAAAGGCTCCTGCGGTTATGGCATGCTTATATACCCTGTTGGACCGTCACCATCCTTTAAAATAAGGAAAAAACTATTGAAAATCTCTAGTTAAGTAATACGTAACACTTTCCAATTTTTTTGGACGGGCAGATTTCTTTTATAAACTAATACATTTCTTTCAGAATAATTACAAAAATATGTAATTATGATTAGAATAAACAAATTCGGATGCGCACCATCGGCGCAGCTAAGGAATGGACTTTCGAATGCGAAACACTAGTCAGTATCTAGTTTGCTGCTACTTGGAGAGCGCGTAACAGTAACAGTTGTTTGTGGACGAAAGGACTGATTGCAAAAAATGTTTTTCTTAATGTTACCTTTTCGAAATGTAGTACCAGAGAATAGATAGAACGGACAACGATTACAAATTTGTAAGCCTAACTTCAAACTTTAAACAATAGCTTTTCAAAAAGGAAATTTGCCATTGTTTCCATTGATGATGTGATTAAATTCCTCTAATTAAACAATTCATCTTAGACCGTTTAACATACACTTACTTGTTCCGAGTTATTTAGTTTTTAAGGCAATTAAGAGACTTCTTGGTGGGCATGTACTGTATATTATTTGTTTATTGTGTATTGTAATGAATGGTAAGCTTTATGGCCTTACAAACTTTATTATTATATCCACGGGCATCACGGTATTGTGCCATTCGCTCTTGAAGAAATAAATTCTAACGTTAACGAGGATTACAGTTTCTTTAGATTTCAGAAAGAAGAAAATCACTGAGTATTGAACAAATCTGTTGTGCGTAGTATATAACACATATTCAATTCTAGTATTTTACAATATATTGAAAATTGTAAAAGAAACCAATGCAAATCGACATGCCGGGTGTTCATTTGAAAGCTTCCCACCGTAAATTTCTGAAAATCTGGAAATTTATGAAAAAATTCCTAAAACACGTAGGAGTTATTATCGAGGAGGTCAATTTTTTATACAAAAAGTGGCTTGTCTACTTTAATTCCCTGCACCTCCTGATAAATCTTGGATGGAAAGGAATATTAAGTAGTATCTCATTTTAGTGGTCCTTTTGAAACAGAACATTTTGAAATGGATAGATTCGTTTTCGAGATTTTTGAAGAAATCTTTTGGTTTGGTTCGTATTTCTAATTGGTCAAATTATTTTAGGAGCTACGGAACAAAAACAAGGAAAATAAACAACCGTATGATTTATTTTGCGAGTACAAAAGCAGTGTTTCCAACTGTGTTGTTATACCTCTGAACCACCACAACCGATCTTTACATGTTGGCATATTTTGAGAGTAAAAAGAGGGTCATTCTATTAGTTATTCGGAAAGAATGTGCAGCTAGGTGAAATAAGTCAGGTTAAAAGTGATTTACAAATTATTACATGGAGGTAGTGCAGGCAATAGAAAAATTATAAAATTCTTCACTGTCGTTAGAGAAGGCATCACTGCAAATTGTGTGAGACAATTTATCGAGATCGGTTCACAATCTGCAAAAACCATCTTAAAAACTTTTTTGTATCTAGCATCGGATCTGCATACTGACTATTTTCGCTTGCTGTTGTGTTCGCTGGTAAATAAGTACTACAAAATACTGAAAATTAGGGCTGTATTGTCTAGTGGTCTATATCTACCAAACTGTCTCTCTAAGTACAGTCGTAACAAAAAAAAATATATATGAATAATAATACAGTAACGGATTTAGGGTATAAACACTTGCAAGAGTACTTTCATTAGCTACGCCGATGGTGCGCACCCGAATTTGCCCACTCTATTCAAAATTAATTCGAAATTTTCTAAATCGTTCTCTTTCTCTCTTTCAAGACCTTTACAAACCCACTTAAAGCCACGCAAAACAAGACATGTCCACTTTTGGTCAAAGTTTAATACGGTTTCGAAATGTTGTCAATCGTTTCTATCGTCTACAATGGTCAGAATTATCCGATGTTAACCCTATCGCTACTATTTATCATTTAAGCTGCTGTAGTGTTCCTTAAATATACAATTTTGCATGAACACTTCTCAAATGTTTTCAAGAAAATCTCTTTATCAGGTTGATTTGATGTTTTCCTTTCCTTTTGCAAAAAAGGTTGGCAATTCACACTGCAAGTTTTTTTTTTACAAAGCTTTGGTCTATAATAAGATGTTGGGATTTTACAGTACCTATTTGTATTTTTTAAATTCCTACTGAGGGGAAATTTTCAAAGGAAAAATATAGGAACTTACCTGTTGTTTCCAATATATGCTAATATTAGACAATTTAATATAAACATCGAAATCAAAAAGAACAGATTTATTGAAGAAATATTTAAATAACTTACATTTCATATAATTTTAATTATGGCTTCTCTAAAAAACAGATACAAGATAAATATATTAACAACAATGAGCAATAACTGATAAACCTAGGACACGTCAAAACATTCGAAATCGATTAATACATCCAATTTACATAATTAACGCATTTAATGCTTTGTAATAATTTCTTTTATTAATCAGTACTGCAGTCTTTAAAATCATATCGAAATTGAAATAATGTGAAAAACAAGACGGGAAATTATTGCAACATACATGCAATTTTTCTAGAACTGAAGTATTTAGGAGCCTTCCCAGTTAACCGGCAGTCTATATTATTATCTATGCAGAACACATTCCTGGTAGTTATCTTAATTGTACATCCTATTTCATTACTGCAAACGGATGGTTGTTGGAACTGATAGTTTCGGACTATCCTCTATTGTCATCAATAAAAATACCAACATTAAAGCTATATATTGTGTATGCGTGTATACGTTGCGAATTATCTCAAACATGGTACATTAACAATAACTGTTTGTAGTTTTCTCAAAATTGTTTAAAGTAAGCGATTTGCTTAATTTAAACAAGAAAAAAAACCTAAATTAAAGATTTCAAATGTAATTTCACCAACACGATAAATTAACCATGATAAACCCACAAAAGCAAATAGAATATATGACCAACAATATAAATACGAATGTATACAATAATTCTCACAAGCAACCTTGCTGTAGTGTAAATAAGTACGCAATTTTACTTTCTTAACAAATAACAATAAATAAGAACAACAGAAAATTTACACTAGTTTACAATCTAATATAAATAAATAAAGCAGATGTTAAAGGAAAATAGCAGTAGGCTAGCTTTATAGTCATCTAAATTTTAGATCAAAGATGTGGTAACGTTGGCATTAATTAATTAGAAGTGGCTTAATAATCTTTGAATTTTATTACGCAACAAAGAAATATCTAACAATCGCTAAAGTAGTGTAAAGATGTAAATTTCATTGTGTTTTGCAATCGAGTTACTCAAGTAGATACAATATTGATCAAAATTATAGCGACAAGTAGATTGGCATTACTGTATTCTTCGATTAATCTAAGAAATTAACGTTACTGGATAAGAATGCCTTATTTTGAGATACTTTCCTGAATAATATCTAAAAACGTATCATGTTTTTGGTCAAAACTTATCACAAAATAAAATAAGAAATGTAGGTTGAATGAAAATATTGCAGCCTGTGATAATATGTGAGTTGATTATAGCCTTGTCTAGCAGAAAAGCGGCATTAAATATCGACGGAAACGTGGCTATAAATCTCTGCATTATTTCACAACTACTAAGACATTTGTTATTCCGATCGATTTATTCGATTATTCTAATAGTGAACCCTCAAAGACCAAGAGGGACAACGTGAGGAATAGATAAACAAATTGTCAGACACACCTATTTTTTTCTTTTCCTGAAATCAAAGTATTACTGAAAAAAAATGGCGAGCCAGAAGCGAGCGACAAGACAATGAAGGGAAAATAAGCTACATAGTCGTCGTCCCGCAAAGAACCCTCCGCTGCTTCAATTTGCAAATGAACACATATCTCGGACCATTAATCAACGGAATAGTAATTTTCAGCGATAAATCTAAATTTAATCTTTTCAACCCCGATGAAAAACATAATGTGAGGAAAACGGGAAAAGATTGGATTGTAAATACAGCTAAGCATGCTGGAGGCTCTGTTATGGCGTAAGGCTACTTTTACTCGTATGGCGTAAGTCGTCTGCATATAATTCAAGGTAAAATGAATAGGTTTATATATCAGGATATCGCCGTACACTGATGGAAGAATGCCGGTTTAACAACCATACCGGAAGAATTTGCACATTTCCAAGTTTATTTAAGAGTTGTGAATGAAAAAATACAAGTATTGCCATGGCTACCTTAGTTACCCGATATAGATTTAAAAATTCAACTGAAAGTGCAATATGAAAACTTGGAAAATTGTTTCAGGGACTGCGTAAAGCTTAGAAATTCATTGATGCACCTCCAATCAATTACTTCATTGCCTGCCAAAACGATATGCTACTGTTATTCGATCGATTACACCAGATAGTGATGCTCTATTTAAATATTAGGAAGAAATATCGTTCTTTATGAGCAGTTTACTATGTTGCTATAATTTTGTTCACTCATGGAAATAAAAAAAATTGTTAAGGAATTACTTAGTGATAAAATAAACAAACTAAGCCTTTTTTATCTATTTTTTTTTTTATCACATTCAACTAATAATGAAGATAAATTCAAAAATATAATGCATCGACATGTAATTATTGTTTCTATAGGTCTGACACATACTGTATATTTCATTTCGAAATGTTCATAGAACACTAACAATTTGTAACTTATAGATCTATCGCATTGCCATTCTAAACCAGTATTCTTTAAACAATTCTCAAAACGATGGAGGTTGAAACAAAGTTGGCTAATAAACAAATCGGTCTAATGCGCTGTCCATTAACAAATTGAAACTTATGTCAATACGAACGTTTCTTCGAAGATGAATGGATCGTACTTATTATTAACAATGGATAGAATCTAACCATTCATCGTCATAACTTGTAAAATGTTAAATCACAAATTAATATTTTTCGAATGAAGATAAAATTATATACACATAAGTTGCAACTGCGTTAATATCACTGACAATGAATACATTTATTTTATTTCTATTTATTATTAATATAAGTCATTTGTTGCTAAGAAAAAAAAAACATTCTGTATTTCTTAGCTGAATAACCAGAATATGACAAAATAGACAATCAAGAATTTAATATTTACTTCAAGAGCTTCTTTACACTTACCATCAAAAAATTATTTTATTTATTCTGTATTAAGAAACGAATTAGTAAAATGAGTTTTCTGCTATTTAAACTTAACACCCATTAAATATACAAAAGAAATGGAGCACGACAGTCTAAAATTTATACAAAAATGTACATTTAGCAGCAAAATTACATACTACTTACATCGAATATATGTTTGATAAAATGAAATAAACTTGTTTCATTCACCAAAATGGGAATAGGAAGGCTCCTTGTTGTATCTAACACTTGAAATTCAGTAAATTGGCTACTGGTGGCAGTGGTCATTTTAGGAATTCCGGTATAACCTATGTCGATCTATCACTGATGTAAACCAACGGCAGTAAATTGGTAAAAAATGTAAGGAACGTCGTTAATTCATCACAAACAAATTATTGTGACGTCACACAATGTCAACGCACCTCGAGTCAGTGACACACGTTGCCCGAACACACTGTACACTCGAAAAGCACCCTTACGCGCAAGGGTAAAGAGATGCTCACCGAGCGTCCATGCTACTTTCGGATTGCGAACCATGATCTGAAGAACTAGAACTGGAAACTGTTTCTGCTGATTTAATTTTTGGCTTGTACTCCGTAATAACAACGGTAACACTGTTAACGGTAACTTCCCTCGTTTGTGCAGAACTCCTATCGACGTTTTTTAGTCGTGGCGGATGCCTACGTTTTTTTAACGATCTCTTGTCTTTCTTCTCCCGTTTCGGATTGCTCGTTGCCGGTAAAAATTGACTCGCTACTTGCTGAGCTACTAATTGGGGGTTTATCCGAGGTTTTCTTGTAGAAGTACCTTTTCGTACGTCGCACATTAAACATTTAAAAGCCTCTGCTGTGTTTCTGTACGTACACACACTACAATCCCAGAAGTTATCTTCTACAACTTTAGCTTGACGTTTCGTTCTACGCATTGGACTTTTTTTATGGTCCATTTTGGCACTATAAGATTGAAAACTACGATTTCCAGGCAAACTGACATCTGTGAAGTTTACCAGCCGCCATCTTTAGTTTGTCCTAGTTATTGCTTTCTCCGCATGCATACGTAGAGGGCGTCTAGTTGGACGAATCTATAGGAACGTTCAGCCAGCATATTTAGCGAAATAAGTCCCAACATGGCAAAAAAAATCGTTGCAAATACATATACCGAAACGTTACGAAATGCATATTTATTAATATTAATGTATTGTAATATACAGTATGTAGGAAAAATCAAGGAACGATTCAGGAAATCCGTTCATTCAAAGTTCTTGAAATTGCAAAATCTGGATTTTGAAACTTCGGGGTTAAGCACAGTTAGCTAGGATCTGCATATTTAAAAAAATATATGTTTTAGAGTGATTTTGATTTTTATAAAAGAAAGCAAAAAAAGAACGTACCACGTGTAACAGCTGCATAGTAAAAAGGAGAAAGCTTTTATACGAATTGTGGAGCGTACAAGTACTCTACTGTTTAACCAAGGCATAAAAAGTAAACAACATTATACAGATGTCCCACAACCTAAGGCTGATTTGGCGTAACTTCTTAGTACTAACATTTTTTTTTCTAATGGATCTCCTGTATATGTTTGTACCATGTGATGTAGAATTAAATTAAATGTTCTTATATCTATCTCTATCGCTTCTTTTAAGATTAGTTATTTTCAGAAAGTGTAGCTTTGAATTAAAAAATTGGCACGTAGTAGGCTGCGGGGATTACGGAGCACTACTAAACAATATCAATCTACACTCAAATGATAAGTAAAATTATCTTTTTTTGTGTTATCGTGTTTACTGTATTAGCAGGAATGGAAAACCATTTTGATAATTACGGAGACGAAGATATCTTAATTTATTTTTTATTCGTGAAAATTAAGCAGAACTTGTCGAGTCTTTAATGAGCGATATCTCTATGTGCCGAAATCATTTCCGTAGAATTCAACAAATCTAAAGTTATTGGACAATGGGAGCACAATAAGCAGATGCCAACGCTTACAATAAAGTATGAGAACTATATTAACTTACCCCCATAGCTACCGTTATAGCTCGATACGTGCTACTGCTGAAAAAATAGATATATCATATTCATCAACGCATCAACTAATGGACAGATTGTGTTACATCCGTTTTCGAATTTTTAAGTCATGGTTATTGCAGAAACTGTTAATAAACATACTACTATAGTTATATAACAACAACGTAGGCTTCCACGGCCAAAGTCAGTTAAAACTAAGCGTGCTGCTGATTTAATTTTAACTATACCATATTGTATTACAAAAAAATTACGCCAATTTCGCACTATCCTATGTGAACACAGTCTACATGAACATTACTTTATATAAGCACACAAAAGTGTTGAATTAAAATTAATTTACAAATATAACACGTATAACCCTTAATTTTCCATATTCTCTAAATTTATATTATTTACATATAATTTTTTCCGTGCAACGCCACATAATTTGCAATTTAAAAAGCTTAACCGTTACAATGTGATAGGGTGAATACTTTTAGGATATTCAATATGTATATGTCCAGTTGCCTAAACATTGTTTATTACATTACAACCAAACTATTCAGTAATGAAACCATTACACTTCTTCTAACTACACGCGCAAATTTAAGAATATTACATGGCGTTCGTGATTTTACTTAACAACAAACAATGTAAAACACTATTATTTACATAATTTTTGGCTTTACCTATGTGATCAAATTTAAGCAGTGTTCATAATTTTACATAAGTATATACTGACAAAATATTTTGGTGAAATTTAATATAAATGCACTAAGCTCAAAAAAAAATTTGTATTTAAACGTGGGACAAAAATAAAATTTAATTAGACGAAATTTATCATATTATCTAAGACTATTTTATGTAATTAACGGTTTATTTTAAATAACATATAAATAGAGCTCCCCAACTGCGTGGCGCACCATAGGCGTCGATAAGGAACATAAGTAAAGTACATAAAAACAAAAGAAATAAAGAATTTTAAAACGCTTACTTTTGTAATTAGCCGTATCCAATATAGTGGGTGTTAATGCACAAGGAAAATAGTATTAGTCAGCACACGAGGAGGTAGGCACATTAAAACTGTTACCGTAAGCGCAATCCGATTTCTCAAACATCTGAAGCATTAGGAATGTTTCCACAGTCGTTTCTTTCAAGGATGTTCGTCGTTCTGAAAAAATGTTTTTATATCTTGAAAATGAACGCTCGACGTCTAATGATGTAATACACGCGTAATTAAAATAATCTTTGAATTTAGTCACCGGATCAGTAGAGTTACCTTCCCAAACTTGTCTTAACCTGCTAAAATTTGTATCTTTCTTCATAACACTTTCAAAATTTCTTGTAACGATATCATTTTTTTTGTTATTTATACAGTGTAGGAGTGTATTAACGTCATCTAATATTTGTACTGACTCCGTCAGGGACAGTGCACTATTTTGTAATTTATTTATTGCCTCAAGTACTTCTCTATAATTGTTGTAAACGGTTTGTAAATCTGCTTCAACGGAAATAACGCAGATTCGTTGGGATTGAATTGTAAGACGACTGATTTTATTTGCCGGATTTAAGATAATAAAACGCTGCCTTCAGCCATGTCCCCCAACGCGTAAGAATCGGCTCTGGTGGTTCGGGAATACCGGGACACTGTTTATGTTATTTGAGAAACACTCGTTTCGTATTTGTTATTAATGCATTTACCTCAGGGAAATTTGCACGAATAGTTTCAGCCGCAATATGCAGAGCAAGAAGTTTACAAGTAATATGTAACATCATCCCATAATGTTCTTGAAGAGAACGACCTACACAACGCATTGTCGCGGCACCATCGGTCATGAAAATTAATACTTGAGTAGTGGCAATTTCAAATGTTTGTAAAGTATCAACGACTACGCTCTCGATAGCGTCGGCAGTACACGATTTTAGTCTTTTACTAGCTAATAAAATTCCCTTTGTAGGTTGACGAGGTTCCAGTATACGTACAATCACATTCAAAATAGAATGTTTTTTACGGTCTGTCGTTTCGTCAATACATAACCACAGTAGTTTATTTTTTATTGCAGATCTGATCCTGTTTTCAATTTCGGTATGTACACTTGGCACACATCTCCTTAAGCTTGTTTCGGACGGTAACTCAAAGTCTGGATTATATTTACTCCAAAATTCAACGGAATGGTTTCTTCCTGAGTAAGGAAAACGGTAAATTACACGCAGTCAGCATATAAAATAAATCAATTATAAATTGAGTTGCCTCAGTCGGTGATACACCCAGTTTTTTATTTTTGTGTTGCTGACTATTTACATGCCTTCTACAGCCATATTTATCATTGCACATCAGAGGTATATTACAAATTTTACATATAATCTTACTTCCATTATATATTAAGTCAGGAAATTCTCCACAGAACTTTTTCACTTTGTCGGCCTGTGGGCGTTTCTTACTACGCGCGTCCGCCATACCGTCACAACCCGATCGCATACGGTAATAAACTACCGAAATGCGATGCGAGTTATTTGCTTATATATTACATTACATATCCCCCCGGCCACGCCCGGCGGTACGCCTTCTGACTTGCCACGCACTTTGGGGTGCTCTACATATAAAGTAGAAATATCTGTTTTCGTAAAAATGATAAAAACAAATATACTGCAAATACGTAAATGGTATACGAAAAAAACACGCAGTAAATGGAAAACATCTCAACACGCTACTTCATTTAGCTAGCAAGAATTAAATACTTGCTAGCACGTCTCACAATGACTTTTTTCGTAATTTTATTTGAAAAAATTCAGAATGCAATTTATTAACTGCTACAAAAGTAATAAGGTCGTCTTCACAATCCATCGAACTTTAGACAAGTTAGATTGCATCTACAGGACAATACCGATACAAAAGCTCCCAAAAGTTCAGAAGGTGAAAAGATTACAGTCTTGACAACAAATCTTTCAAGTTTAGAGAGTGACCCTAATTTCCTTAATGAAATTGTATGTATCGAGAGATGAATCTGCTTCTTCCATTTCCGGCATATTTAATAGAAAAATAGTCAGAGAAAATAGTAAGAGAAAGTCAAGAAGGAAGTCAATCAAGATGCTCTCGAATAACAAATCAACATGCGATCGTTTCCAAAGACATTTTCACTGTTAATTTGAAACTATAAGAAGTTGGTCCAACTACCATATTTTGGAAAACTCCGCACTTTCTCTTGCTATTATTCTCTCGTCTCCTCGAGTGGTTACTCTATCTATTAAACCGTTGCAAGTATAAAAAGTCGATTCATCTGTGTATATAATTCAATTAAAAGCACTAATCGTTTGCTGGTAACATTGCAATCTTCCTCTTCTAAACATCCATGAACATTTTGGCCGTTACAAATATAAAAAAATTATTACAAGCCGTTATATACGGGTTGTAATTATGCTTTTTAAAGTTCGATGGATTGGGGAGATACTTTTATCTAACTCCCTTGCAAATACTGCTTTCCTACATTTCTATAATAAAATTATGAAATAAGTAATTTAACGACACGGAATTTCATGTTTACCTTCAAATGAAGCAACGTATTAGATGTTCTTAATTTTCGTTAACGTCACGTTTTCGTATCCTACACATCGATAGACGTATCTGCAGAAAGAATAGATTCGAATGCAGTTTCGAATATTATTATCTTTTACTCAAATAAAGAATATTTACACATTTCCGACCAAGTTGATTTACAGACTGGCAGCTAGTAAAAAACTAGTAATTGTCTTATTTTGATGCTTGCTCTACCTCAGAAATTGTCCTAATGTTATTCAGTAAAATCAATTATTCATTACTTAAAGAAGTCCCACATAATACATTTGAAATGAAGAAATGAAGGGCTATCCTGAAATATTAAAATATATAGGGTGTTCTAATAAAGAAAGTAAAACACCGTTTTGTTGGCCGCGCCCATTACGTACAATTCTGATAGTTGTTCAATTAATCAATTATTAGGTAGAAGTAAAATACAACCTTTATTTGATAGTAACGGGAATAAGTAGTGGTAAAAACAAAATGACAGACTCTGCGCATATGATATGCGATTACTTACGTATGATACCGCGAAGAAATGAAATCTTGTAATGTTGAAACACTACGTTTTTCAATTAAAAACTTATCCGCATAATTTAATACTAAAACTACGAAAAAATACGTTCTAGGTAAATATGTCTATACACAAGGTGGCGCAAAAGTAATGTAATAATTTGAATTGGCTGCCATTTTGTTACAAATGAAAAAGAAAGAGCTCTGTTTTCATAAAAAGTTTATTTGAAAGTGTAAAATTGATGAAAATTAATTGAAAAAAAATTATATCGCTCGAATGGCCACCTCCCGAGTTGATGCATGATTATGCTCATTTCACGGCATTTTGAATTGTTGCTCGCAAAACATCTGGCTCCAGATTAGCGATTTCTGCTTCAATGTTAGCTTTCCAGGCTTGCAAGGTTCGTGGTTTTGTTGTCGTAAACGAGAGATTTTAAGAAGTCCCAAATGAAAAAGTCTGATGCTGTTAGATCTGGCGATCTGGACGGCTAGTTCAAATTTCCAAAACGGAAATTTGAACGGAAGACCTGGATCTGGTGTCTGACAATCTCCACAGTTGCCCGAGCTGTGTAAGCGATTGCTCTGCGCTGTTGAAACTCAACAATGATCGAGACGCAATACAGCAATTTGTGACAAAAAATATTCGTTTAGCATCTGTCTGTAGCGTTCAGCATTTACGATGACGGTAATGCCATCGATGTCTTCAAAAAAATAAGGACCAATCACTGTTTCACTGCAAATGCCGCACCAAACAGTCACACTCAGGAGATGCAATGGCTCTTCTTGCATTTCACATGGATTCTCTGTGCCCCAGAAACGCAAATTTTGTTTGTTAACATAACCACTTAAGTGGAAATGGGCTCCGACACCCATTTTGATTTTGGATACGAAATCGTCTTCTTGTACTAAGTTCAGCAGGGTATAGCAGTAAGTTAACCTTGCCCGACGGTCAGCAGCAGTTCGTGAACAGTTTGCATTTTGTAGAGAAACATTTTCAAATCTTTTTCACCAAAATTCGTTGCAACGAACGTCTGCTGATGCTTAATTGTGTGCATCGTCTTCTCGTTGATATTTGTAGATTCCCTCTGACATCGTCGGCAACAGCAGTGATGTTCTCGTTCGAACGAGCACTACGAACCCGGCCACTTCTTGCGACATCTCTAGTGGACCCGGTTTGCATGGAACGCTTGGATAAACGTTTAATTGTTCGAGCCATGGAACACGACCACCAGAAAAACGACGGCGAAGTTCACGTTGCGTTAAAACAACAGAATTAAAATGTGTCAAATAAGAAGTAACAACAATTCCACGTTCTTGAGGTGTGTTGACAACTAATTGTCTACATATCTACATCATAAATGTCAAAGCACCGTGACATTTGGCGCCAACTGCAAAAATGGCGGCCAGCTTAAATTATAACATTACTTTTGCGCCACCCGTTATAAAAGGAGCTCTAGAAGGGTCTCTTTATCATACTTTGGAAAAACATGAAATTGGCAACAGTTTTAACGGCTATCTTCTGAAATCTAATTGATATAAAAAAAGGATGTACTGCTGAAAACATCAATTGAACTGGGCTGAAAAAAAGACATCTGCATTTGACGATAACCTCAAACTTGGGTCAATTTTCACTTGATACTCCGTAGAACCAGAAAATAAACCATTAGTAACCGAATTATAAAGTAAAGGAAATAGCTGACTGTAGAAAGGAAAGAAACTTGATTGAGCTCTGGTATTTCTAAAACGCTGGAATGGCAATAAACAGATCTTAGGTGAATTTATTCAAAGTTATTAGAGATATAAGCATAAAACTGTACCTTCCCTAATATGCTTTATTAAATTATAATTATTGTAAATTATGAAAAAAAAAATATATATCAACAACTGATATTAGCTTGAATTGAACCAAATATAACTGATAAAACATTTAATTCAGTTCAATGATAACTTTATATTCAGTGTACACACGAATCCCTCTCATAAAATTGCACGAGGATACGCCTTACTTTATATTTCCAATATTATCACGAAATTAACGCAGCAACAGCAGAAGTACATATATTAAATTATGTATTAAATTCAACAAAAAGACGTTGCTTGGACGGCGAAGCCCGACTCGACGAGAAAACAGAGGACGCACATAAACAACTTCCTCTATGGTCCCACGGCGCGGCTCGGCGACAGACGAAGCCCCACACCGTGGACCCCGCCGTTTCCCGATCGAGTACAGGTCTTGTTCTTCTTATCACGAACTGGATTCTTTACGGTTACCATGGTAACGTGATGTCTATGCTTCTTGCGCAGTCCGTTGTTCGCTTTTGCGTTCACGAGTCCGTCGAAGCAGTACTTTTTGCTCTCCTATGTAGAAGGAGCGCGCAACCTCTGGGTATAAACCACATTAAACCCCAAAGAGCCTGACTATTCCGAAAACAGAACATTTTATATTATAAAATGAACTTTATCCAATTCTACTTCGATGCTATCGAATATTTTCTTTTTGCGTACAATTACAATTAAAGTTCTTATCTAGAAACGGCACCTTGAAGTATGAGAAAATCGCGGCTCTTGCACATTCGTCATGATGAAAATGCAATTCTCTTTTCTAACTCGATAAATCTTAAGTCGGATGTATTATATACAGGTTGATTTACGTAACAAGTCCATGAGAAGTTTATGAATATGTAATCAGATTCAATTCTGACAGTTTGGAGTTGGACATATAGGTACACTCCGCCAAAAAAGTATCACATAATTTAGTTTTGAATCATAAAAGTATCGCATAATCTTTGTTTGTAGCATAAAGTTGTAAATATACTTTAATGCGCTCTAAGATATAATTTCTATGATTGTTTAAATAAAATACAGGCCAAATAAAAACAAGAACTCATACTTGAGATTTTTATTAAAACAAGAAATTATAATTTTGGAAAGAAAAATGTCATAACAGTAGCTTTTAATACTGAGTATTGCCACCTCTGGCTCTTATGACCGCTCGCATACGGTTTGGCAGAGATTCGATTAACCTCCGTATATAAGCCTGATCCAAATTCTCCCACTCGTCACGGAGAGCATTTTCTAGTCCATGCAGGTCCGCTGGGGCAACATTTTGGGTTCGTATCCGTCTGTGAAGGAGATCCCACACGTGCTCAATAGGGTTCATGTGCGGACTTACCACAGACCAATCTAAAACTGGAATACCAACATCGTTAAGGTATTCCTGGACGATTATTGCAACATGCGGTCGTGCATTAACATGAATTCGCTTCCTATAATTGGCGCATATGGTACTACATGTTCTTCTAAAATCTCCGTTATATACCTGTGGGCAATCAGTGTACCTCTGTCTACTGGTACTAACTCTGTACGACCTGTTAAACAGATGCCTCCCCAAACCATAATAGAGCCACCAGCGAAATTAGGTCTAGGTCTGATATTACACTGCGAATAGCGCTCACCATCTCGTCTGTACACTGAGATACGCCTATCTGAGGTGTAAAGACCGAATCTTGACTCATCTGTGAAGAGTATATTGGCCCAGTCATTAATGTTCCAATTTACATGTTCTCTGGCAAACCTTAAGCGAGCCACTCGGTGGTTCCTAGTGAGACGAGGGGCTGTTACAGCTACTCTAGCTCTTAATCCACTCTGTCGTAACCTATTCCGAATAGTTTGAGTACTCACACGAGTATTTCTGACTCTAGCCAAGTCGTTCTGCAATTGTCTCGCAGTTACATGTCTTCGACGTAATGCTTGTAGTAGTAAATAGCGGTCATCTTGGCGAGTAGAACATCTTGGACGACCTGGTACAGGTCTTCTACTGTAATTGCCTGTTTCCCTATATCTGGCTACGGCTCTAGAAACACTTGACTGATGGATGTTCATCAAATTAGCAACGTATGCTTGAGATCGTCCATCTTCGATTAAAGCAACTATAGCGGCCACTTGTTCTGAAGTTAAATTGCTCATTTTAGTTTTAAAAGCGTTGGTACAGAACTCTGACTTCCGATTTGTCCGTATAGGAAGACTTTCAATAGACAACTGAACAAACCTTACACATATGCATTTTTCTAAATGTGTTCTTTTAGAAAAAAAAAAAGTAAAAAAGCTATGTTCCATGATTTTGTTAGTGTTTTTATAGTTCACATACACGAGGCAAACTTTTTGTGAACGTATACAAATATCTTGGTTTATAAATGCCCTTTTTTAGTTTATGCGATACTTTTTTGGCGGAGTGTATTTATATTTATATAAGTGAAGTATTTTTGTTGATACAATAGCGAAATAACAACGGAAATCGGTGGCAACTTTGTTCTTTTTAATAGAAATGGGTTTCCTTTGAATTGGGTTCGTTAAATATTTCCACGACTATCTTTCCAAAAAGATGTGCACGGAACATCATATCGAATAAAAAAAATCTATTAAAATTTCATTAATGATCTAAAAAACAAAATGGTTACATTACACAGGGTTTTCAAAAACTAAAGTTGTTACATATTATTAATTATGGAAAATCCAATAAAATGATATAAAGCACATACGATCCCTTTGTTGCACGATATCCACAAAAACAAAAATCGTCACCAAATACAGGTAAACGAATAATACAGATTATTGATTTTTCTGTATTTTATGAATTTTCTATTCCAAAGACAATAGTTCAAAATCATAAACCTACTATTGACATTTTATGGACGCAAACACAGAATTTAATGCAGCATACCTCATAGTAAACCCAAATAACTTCGTGTTTAAATTACAAGAAAAAAGGCAATAAATGGTAATGAACATAATATTTATTTCAATAAATGTTGAAAGTTACGCCGTTGAACTTCCAGGTATTTTTCACACCACCCCAATTAATTCTTTAAGGCTAGCTTTTGTAATTGCATCTTGGCTCATACTTTTAGATGTATGCAGGTAGGGTCTATAAAACACGAATTGTTCGAGGACTAGTCAATAAATGCGGCTTTAGGAAATTACAGCATCCATCTTACAATCCTAACCTCGCCCTCTATGACCACTATCTCGTTCAAAAACTTAACAGACACTTGAGAGGTTATCGCTTTTTATAGAGTGATGATTTGAAAAACTTTATATGTAAAAATCAATGAGTAGTAGTGAAGCAGCCAGCAAACCAATATGACATTTTATTGTCATTTATAAATCGAGAAGTAAAGGACGATGTTTAATTTTCGTGATCTTTAAATATGAAAAATCCAATTATATGTATTGTAGTTCCAAAACAAGAATAAAAAATTCACTACATTTGGTGATATTCAAACATTTTTCTTGATTGATGTATTTGTTACAATTTTCTTCAAGTTCCCTGGCTCTCAAGAATAAGATTAGTTTGTACAATTATAATTTAGCTTTATTTATTTTCTTTTGCTTTTTTCAAGATTTTTTAAAAGGAACGCACAGATACTTCACTATATCTTCAATTTTCTCGAAATTATGAAATCTGACCTGAAAGTCTATAATTACCCTTTCCATGTCTGTAACGGACTTTTCAATGTTATAATTATAATTTTGATGTTTTTGTAGCTAAACGCTAAATCACCAGAGCCGATCACTTAAGTAATTTGCACGTTCTTCGACTTACTCTCGAGAATTTTTTTATCTTGGTGAATAAATCACGCAAACGCTACAAGAATTTACTTACTACCACTTACTATTAGCCAACTTAGATAATAATTCTGGGGGTGCTTCGTCAAGGTGCAATTGGTAGATACGCCGTTTGAGGGAACTTGAACGGAATTGATAATTTTGAAGATTATGTTTATTATTTCTTTTGCGTTTCGTTTGTTAGCAAACAGTTAGTGTGTTATGCAATGGTAGCTCAAAACACTTGAGAATCCGTGTACATATAACAAATTAATTTAAAAAGCTGCGATTTAAGAAGATAATTATTAAAAGCGTTGAATATATTTACTCTACACCTTCGAACTTTTTTTTTGAAAGAGTTACACACTATAACTCTACTTTAGATAAAAATCATGGGAGTAAGAATTAGCCATGTAGATTCTGACAATATCTAATTGAAAGGAATCAACGTACTAACACCGTTATATGTATAATTGCTCTTTTATATTATTACTCATTTTCTTAGTGCTACATAACAGTATTTCGAGACAGTAATAGATCATTTTATTGCAGTAACAATTTCGCTTAAAAAAATCATTAAAATGCGAGTCTGGCACTTCCAAAAACATTCGCGATACCTTACTTTGAATAATACAATAGTCGTTGTGCCTGATTTCAATGTGGGTCTTTTGAAACAAATTTATTGAACTGTTAATTGTATCTTAAGATCTCTAATTTTATTTTTTTCAAGACACTATTTTGACATTCTATTCGATGTTTACTAAGTAAGTAAACTATGTAAAGTTAAAGAATTACTCTAAGCTACCCTTTTAAAACGCGTGTCAAAAAATACGCACGATGCGAATTCTTTTCTATTGTTATGGACTTTCATAAAATTATAATAATCCAAAAAGTTTGACATATGAAACTACGCGATCCTATCTAATAGAAAGAAACGCATTTTCTTCGCAATAACCGCTTATGTAGTTGAACAAAATGCATCAAAATACATGAATTTTTCGTGTAAACATCGATAATTCTAGATAACCACTCGTAACATGTAAGACGTGCAAATACCTCCCGTTTTCTTTTAGTAACTATATCAATTACGAATGCTTTAAGCAGATTAAGTGTAAATGTAGACTGTGATGGGTTACCCCGAAGAAAAGACAAATGTGTTATATTTGAGATAGGCGGCGGCGGTTTCATATTTGAGTATATCTGCGAATTTTGAACAACTTTTTTTAACGACATCTTCCTCTATTTTGAAAAATAAAAGTACTTTACTCTTAAGCCTTCCGTCTACAGTAAAAGATAAATTGCTTTTAATGAGCATCAAGTTAGTTTCAAGAAGTGCTCAAACTTTCTGTATTACTACAATTTTATAGAAGTCCATAACAAACAGAAATTCCATATCATGGGAACTTTTTAATTCAGGAATTTAGAAAATACGGTTTTATCTGAAAATAGATTTAATGTTAGATTAACATTCTTTTTACTATTAAAAAAAATATATTTATTAAATATATGCCTTGCTGACAGTACAACAAGTGTCTAATTTCCTTGTCGGATTTTGTTAACGTCTTTAAGTCGCGGTAAGCAATTTATGTAATACCACTTAACTGTTGAACTTGACGTCACTAAACAGTTGCTTCTATGTATTATAACATACGATACCGAAATAGATATCGCCTCCGACATCGTATATAGAGCATTTGTTATTGTTACCGCTGCACCGACTTTTAGACCTTTGATTTGTTAATTAACGTAGATGTGACGTAGATGTACCTTTGGTTTATTCTATATTTTAAAATCTTTATTTTATTATTTTGAACGCGTGTAGATTTTATGGAATCAAAATTATTTACTAGGAGAACAGATAAACTAGATTGTCCTTCCTGTTTTGTTGTTTGCAATATCTCAATAAGAATCATTTATTACTAATCATGAATGAGGTTCCCCAGGCTTGAAATTAAAAATATTAGGTAAGTATTTATTTCTAGAAAAATATACCGGTTAAAGAATCTGTACAGTGCAGACGCTTTATCTATTTGTCCTAAAACACAATTTATAGAATCTACACTCTGAAAAGTGGTAATTTTTTGGGATCTCGTCATGAAGAATAAATCGTTATTTAGATGTATTAAACAATAAATGATCCACATATAGTAGTGTTCAATAAAATATTTCGAAGTTTTTATGATATGAGTAGAAATTCATCGGACCCTATTAATTTAAAACATCACCTGAAAGTGGTTCCCGATTTTAATGGTATACGTACTTCTTTTCAGCTTGATCGATTGTACACATCGCATGTAAATTTCTAGTAAGGCACCTTGCTTCTAAAATCAACTGTTTTTGAGATATTTATTTACACCGCTCTCGTTGAAATATTTGAAGATTAACCCGTTTATTTCTTTAAAATGAAATGGTAGATCAAGAATACTGCACTTGATAGTTGGAGTGACTAAATTTTATACAGAGTGTTCATTACGGACCAAGGTATTTTTAAAAACACTATTGAATTGGAAAAGAAATTCGACATAGATTCATGTTCGGATTTGATGTACCTGTTTTTTAGGTTAGTTTTCAAGATATTGACGATTCTTTCTTTGTGTGAGTTAAAGGGTTCATTCTGTAAAGGGCGAACTTTCAGGAAAATAAAGTTCGCGCTGTTTAAGAAAAACAATAACGTATTATATGCACTTTAAAGAAAAAATCGTTAATATTGATCTTGAAAACTATTAAAATAGGTATATCAAGCCTATTTGGAAAAAAAGTTTTTCAGCTTAAAAATATCTATATTTAAACACGCTATATAACATTTAATAACGGTGACGATAAGCTATGGTACGCGCTTGCAATACTTCGTTTTATTAGTAACAGGATCTTTGATGGGTTTCTATAGCATTGATGTGACAATGACAGTCTTTACAGTTATGTTCGGATTAATTCTTATTTGTCTGGATGTTATAAAAGATTCTTTCTTTGCACACTTTCGGATGAGTTTGTCCTCTGTATTTGTCGCTTGTCTTTTTTTGCATCTTTCAACTTCCTTTTTTCACTTTAAGGAGCTTGCGAGACGTTTCTCTGAAACATTGCACAAACCTATAAATTTTCCTTCGTTAATTAATTATTAACTCATTATTCCATTGTACAATGCTTCTCTAAGTCCGTTATTTTATTTAAACACATTAGATCTGAAATTTATTGAATGTTGTAAAAGATTCGCATCAAGACAACAATGCTTAGTACTGGCATAGCAGTATACATACACACATGGTCGCAAATTAATTCAGCGGAATTTAGGTATCTAGCTGCAGGTATATGTGAATGTATATAATACAGCTATTTTGTTGAACGCAACTGTAAATAAGGGTTCCATTGTAATAATTACGTTTCTGCGTTCTGAAGCTTTAGATTGAATTACTTCCATCAAAACGAAGCATTTGTTTTATTTTTACCTATCAATCAGTTTATTAAATGAAGCTTCTTTAATCGAGCAGAGGGTGTCCTCATTTTTTATTTGCTGGTATCTTCTCAATTTCACTGTTTAAAAATATATATATACATTTTTTAACTTTACGTTTCTAAACTTTATATCTCGCTAATGTTTAATTTTTATATTTTCGTTTTACATAGGTAACAACTAGATACGCTTTAAATTGGTTGATTATCCGATGAAAAAAGAATGTATAAATCCGCCAATCTTTGTAAAAGATTCCAATAACATCTGAAAATTGGCCGGCAAATTTTTAATTTAATGGCTAAATACAAATTTATATTAAAGTAGAAGCAAAGTTCCTACCCGGTTGAAATTTTCCGAAAACGAAAAAACCGGATTTTAACTAAAAAGTTTTTAAAGTTCAGAACCCCATAATTAAATATAACCAAAATAAGTAGACTTCGTAACATGTTCCGAGGGTACTCTCAAATTACCCTGTGATTACAGCTTGTGATAAAACAACAAGAAGTTCTTTGCATTCTTCGCTGCATCTCATTCTCGCATTTTACTCTCTTTACCAAAAATATTCATCACTAGAGCTCCCCAAAGTGCGTGGCAAGTCAGAAGGCGTACCGCCGGGCGTGGCCGGGGGATATGTAATGTAATATATAAGCAAATAACTCGCATCGCATTTCGGTAGTTTATTACCGTATGCGATCGGGTTGTGACGGTATGGCGGACGCGCGTAGTAAGAAACGCCCACAGGCCGACAAAGTGAAAAAGTTCTGTGGAGAATTTCCTGACTTAATATATAATGGAAGTAAGATTATATGTAAAATTTGTAATGTACCTCTGATGTGCTAATGAGATAAATATGGCTGTAGAAGACATGTAAACAGTCAGCAACACAAAAATAAAAAACTGGATGTATCACCGACTGAGGCAACTCAATTTATAATTGATTTATTTTATATGCTGACTGCGTGTAATTTACCGTTTTCCTTACTCAGGAAGAAACCATTCCGTGAATTTTGGAATAAATATAATCCAGACTTTGAGTTACCGTCGGAAACAAGCTTAAGGAGATGTGTGCCAAGTGTACGTACCGAAATTGAAAACAGGATCAGATCTGCAATAAAAAATAAACTACTGTGGTTATGTATTGACGAAACGACAGACCGTAAAAAACATTCTATTTTGAATGTGATTGTACGTATACTGGAACCTCGTCAACCTACAAAGGGAATTCTATTAGCTAGTAAAAGACTAAAATCGTGTACTGCCGACGCTATCGAGAGCGTAGTCGTTGATACTTTACAAACATTTGAAATTGCCACTACTCAAGTATTAATTTTCATGACCGATGGTGCCGCGACAATGCGTTGTGTAGGTCGTTCTCTTCAAGAACATTATGGGATGATGTTACATATTACTTGTAAACTTCATGCTCTGCATATTGCGGCTGAAACTAGTCGTGCAAATTTCCCTGAGGTAAATGCATTAATAACAAATACGAAACGAGTGTTTCTCAAATCTCCCAAACGTACCAGTGAATTTCATAAACAGTGTCCCGGTATTCCCGAACCACCAGAGTCGATTCTTACGTGTTGGGGGACATGGCTGAAGGCAGCGTTTTATTATTTTAAATACTTCCGGCAAATAAAATCAGTCGTCTTACAATTGAATCCCAACGAATCTGCGGCTATTAAGGAAAGCCAGGATAAATTCCAAGATATTTCCGTTGAAGCAGATTTACAAACCGTTTACAACAATTATAGAGAAGTACTTGAGGCAATAAATAAATTACAAAATAGTGCACTGTCCCTGACGGAGTCAGTACAAATATTAGATGACGTTAATACACTCCTACACTATATAAATAACAAAAAAAATGATATCGTTACAAGAAATTTTGAAAGTGTTATGAAGAAAGATACAAATTTTAGCAGGTTAAGACAAGTTTGGGAAGGTAACTCTACTGATCCGGTGACTAAATTCAAAGATTATTTTAATTACGCGTGTATTACATCATTAGACGTCGAGCGTTCATTTTCAAGATATAAAAACATTTTTTCAGAACGACGAACATCCTTGAAAGAAACGACTGTGGAAACATTCCTAATGCTTCAGATGTTTGAGAAATCGGATTGCGCTTACGGTAACAGTTTTAATGTGCCTACCTCCTCGTGTGCTGACTAATACTATTTTCCTTGTGCATTAACACCCACTATATTGGATACGGCTAATTACAAAAGTAAGCGTTTTAAAATTTTTTTCTTTTGTTTTTATGTACTTTACTTATGTTCCTTATCGACGCCTATGGTGCGCCACGCAGTTGGGGAGCTCTATTCATCACAGTACTGAAATGTTGAAACTTTATTTGCTTATATTGGTTATTTTCCTCTCAGCACGCTTATTGACTTCGTCTAAATGTAATTTTAAATGCAAATACAATCAAAGGAAGGTACTCTATGTGCTGAGTTTATCTTTAGATTATTTTAAAGTCAATTACATATGTACTGTATTAAAAACAAAACAAAAGGATTAAAGACTATCCACTAATATATATGTGATGTACTTGTACGAAGTATTACCTAACTAAATATTACTTAACATACTACATAAATGCTTTAGGACTTCGGCTGGAGTGTGGTGAAAGAGGAAAGAAATGAAATGAAGAAATCAAAAGAAATGATTTCCCAATTGCACTGATTTCTAAGGTCCGTTAGATATAGAAGGGTCCTACACATACTTTAAATTAAAATGAAAGCGAACAATGTTTTACCAAATTTAAATTAATAGAAGGAAAAAAATGACGCTTACCTCTGAAGAATGCTCAAAAATTGAATTTACTTAGTCTTGAAAGGACAGCCAAATAGGTTTTCATCTATTAAATATCACGACACGTTTCATAATAGACATATTTTAAATTATTTCTATTACATTTTCTTTCTCTAAAAGAATTACATTACAATATACTACCATGAGAATTCGCGTACTGAAGCCCAATTTTATGTTCTCTTCAAATGTAACGTAAATTCCATACATCTTTGAATAAAAATGTTACGTTAATAACAAACGACATGAAGAAGATGGAGAAAAGACAAGTGATTTAGTTGTCTCATGTGGATTATCATTAAATGCAGATGAGTTTAATTAGCGACTATAAATCCACTAAAGAATTGAAATAGGCCAAAAATACTCTTGTGAAAATGTTTCTTTCCGTTGATTTATCTTTTAGATATGGCTGCGTATATCTTATTTTCTTCTCTTATCTTCATCTTTCTTCTTATCTTCTCTCATTGAAATAGTTCATTTCAATGAGAGCGGTGCAAATGCCAAAATTTTAACATGATCGAAGACGGTTAACATCAGAGGTAAGATGCCCTAATATAGATTATTTGCACACGATATGTACAATCAAATAGGCTGATAGAAAGTTTAAAATTAAATATTAATGTATTTAAAATTAGAATGTTGGCATTTCCGTTTCAACTGGAAGTATTTTCGTAAGCAAAAATATTTTAAAATAGTAGATCTAATGCTGTAACTACGAATTCCAAAATTTCAGAGTTTCGTGAAGTACTCTGTGTAGCAGTTGTATAGCTTTAATGTTTATTTGCGCAACATTCTTAATTTTACAAAAAAATATTTTCAGTAACTTAAACCTGTTGAATTTTGCAGATTTATTCTTCTTCTTTCACTCACTATTAACTCTGCGTAGTCTAAAAAAGATATAACTCTCTTGAATGTAACTCTATTCTTAACTCAGTTTTCTCTTAATCTGTGTTTGTTGTCAGGGTGTGACAACTGCGGATGTAAACTATCCTAAAACTCGAAGAAAGGGTTTTAAATTATCAATTGTTAGTTATTTGGTGATTTTACTTCTTAAATTTATAGATCTATACTTAAAATTCCCGTTACCGGATCAATAAGTATTTATTGATCTAGTAACGGGAACAATTATAAACAGCGATATATTAAATTTCAGCCTCATGATTGCATTTCCTTTGTTGTAAAATGAACGTAAACTTTTAACAAGTTGTTGTTATTTATACAAATAAATTTTTAAAAATTGGACTGACATGGTTTGCTGCAGTTACAGATGTGACGGATTAATTGAATTTTAGAATAACGAATTAAGCTGGTATTAAAGGCGAAAATAAGTTTATTTCGACAGGATTAAAACGAATAATCAAATTTATGTGTTACATTAAAAGTGGGAAGTGAAAGTTAAGTTGATTTGATAGTGTGTTCTTCGATACAATTAGAATTGCGTAGAAATATAATTTTCCTTTCTGAAGAAGCAAGAACATTAATGAACAAGGAAAACAAAAAAAAATAGATGCATATTCGTAATGGGAAATATAAGAAATACGTACGCGCAAGCCCGACTAAAACAGAAAGAAGAGGAAAAACGGTGAATTCTATAATTTTTACCTTAAAAACGTATAAGGAAAATTCAACAATATATCTTAAAAGAAGTTCTAGCTGGAAATTCGAATATACAGGAGCGAGGCAGACAGCTAGAGTAGAGAGAGCAGAATAGGCGAGTGCGCGTCCCAGTGACAAGTGTACCCCCCACCCAAAAACCCCAGCTACCCCACCTACCTTCCAACTACCCCCACTAACCAACCCCCGACGGACAACTTTTTATGTTGTGTATACTAAAGCGGATATATTCATACGCCCTACGTTTAAAGCGATAGATCGCTTCAAGACAGCGAATTTTCCCGGACTATTTTCTACGGGCAAAGCACTATATGGAATCATACATCATTTTTGACTTCATTTAATTTTTTTCCTGATAAATATGAAGATATTCTACATAAAAGTTTTCCATTTGCAAAAACTATTATTTTGCAGGTTATATTACAAAATCTCACAGATTTTATTGGATTTAAGTAAAACTAGAAAGGAATTCAGGAATCTTGAAAATTTGAGGGATGATTAAAATTACGAATAGTGATCCCCTCAAATCATTCAAATAATGTAATGTGGATCCATACTTTTGAACTAAACAAATACTCCCTTAAAGAACCTGATTTTAAATTAGTTTGAAAACACTTGCAACTCAAAAATTAAGATTTCCCTAAATTCCTCAACGTTTTGGTGTAAATACAACATTATCCGTTTAGCAGCCACATCGCCCGATTTCAGGGTACAGCTCTCTTTCAAAACGCGTGAGTAATATTTCTTTTGGAATATAATTTAAGGTATAATGTACATAGCTTCAATGATGATACAAATTATTTTCGCAGGAAATACGCAGACATGCGACCAGGTATCTCATTTTTGTTGCGGTTCCTCTTTTCTATTTTCCAAAAATAAATTCACTTCTACATAGAAGTCGGTGCTATGTAAATTTGGACAGTTAATAGTAGTAACACTAGCCGACCATTTTAGATTTTTTTTGAATAAAATAGTTTTGAAGTTCTTACAGTTTTTAACTGAAGACATAACCTAAAACCAGATCTTTCCATCACGTCTAGTTTTAGAGTTATAATTAGAGAGGCAAAGGCGGGTGAAATTATTACTTTTTCGCAGAGACTAGACAGACTCGTGTTTTGTCGAGTCTCGGGGACACCGGTAAGCAACAGGAATCTATTCTCATGAGACGAATAGGTACGAGTCCATTTAGTCACTGCAAAAGAGGAATAATTCCACCTGCTTTCGTCACCTCTAGTTATAATTATACTTCGTAAATTATAATTGTATTTACAAATTTTGTTCAAAAAAAGTTATTTATAAAAAAATAGGTAAATACAAATATCGTGACCTACAAATGCTAGAATGTATATATAGTTGTTTCTTCGTTCTATGTTGGTTGTTGCCTTCTATAATGAGACACCAGCAAAAATCTCCCATCGTGAGGGGATCCCACCTATCCTAATATCGGTTCTCCATTTTTTGGAGTGCCTTGATAGAATCTTTCTCCCTGTTCATTACTCATTTTTTCCTAAATTAACACGAAGGAATCTAAATGTGAATGCAAAAAATGAACTTTGAGCGACATTCGGCATTCTAAATTTTTATTGTTTTCTATCAAATTGGCCATGATACCTTGGTAATTTTTCACTCTTTTGATTTCCCAGAAAACGTTTACAAACTACAAACAAATTTGCGGACCAACAAATATTCCTTCGTAAACTTAAGGTTAGAGCGGTTGCCTTTTTTTTAGTGTTTTTACAAACAATTTCATCAGTTCTAATTTCATGTGACGAAGGCGTAGAGTCATCAAATTAAAATCTACAAACGACTCAAATTTTATATTAGATTTTCCGCAAAGAACACAATATCCCCGAATTAGTTGCAATACTTTTTTGATTTTAAATTTTACGTTAATCTTAGTAAAAACAGACAAAAATGTTATTTGTTGTTAAGTCAGTGATAGAAATCATATCGGCTAATATAATTACTGAACATTTCATAAGAATTATTGCCATAAGTGCAACAAGACTTGTGCTTCGGTCAATCGTAGTTAGTTACTTATGTTAGTATTTTAAGGATTCAAAACAATTGGTCGTCCCTTTTTCCAAAGAAATTAATATCACGACAGATACAGTAACGTTCAAAACAGACGCAAATCAACTAATTAAGCAGCGATTACTGTAATATCTTTAAATTTCATGAAAATTATTATTTGTAGTCAATGCACATTTTTTATTTTTATCATATACACCATTCTTTTTCTTTAATTTAATGCTTTTTGTTTTTTAGTAAGTAATGATGTTGTTTTTAATATAAACACAATTTGTCATTTTGGGTATCTTACAATGTCGCTTATTTAAATTTGTTTGTTTACGTATCCTTTTCAATGTTCAGTTATCAAAAATTTATTGTTAACCCTTCCCAACTACTTTTTTATATCTATTTGAAATTTAAACAACCATCTTTAGCATTCTCATTATAGTAACTGCTGTTCGTTCGTTAGTTAGTTCAGAACAATGAATGAAGTATTAAGTACTAAAACAAAAAATACAAAAGCTACATGTACTAACGCCCGTTTCACCGCTTCGTGTAGTTCGTACGCTAATTGATATTGTTTGTTCAAATTGAAAATGGAATTTTTTAAAATAATTGAGAAAATAAACAATCCTTTTTTTCATAACAGTTCAAGTTAACATTTGGTAATACATAAATGGACTATCCACTAAATTAAATTTTACCATCTACGGATTTGGATAAGTCTGGCCCGAGTTCCAGGAGTAGAACATCACAGGTATCGAAAATTAAATAATTTGGCCAAAATAAAACATAAATTCCATTGAAAAAGTCAAAACTTTAATTGTTTAATTTATTGAATCCATCTGAATGAATCATTTTTCAATTTACGAAAAGAAGTTGATTCCATAATTCAAATACGAAGAAATTCTAATTTTATTCATTTTAAAAAAGAGTCAAGTTGCAATCGCACAGTAAGGAAAATGAATACGTTTTGCCGTTTTGCGGTTCATCAGTGTATGAACAGCTATCACTTACCAGAAATTCACCGACCTCAAAAGGCGACGCGTCTATATTAGTAGCTCATTTAATTGGTGTGATGTTAGTAGTCGGTGCCGGGATATTTTCGCAGAATGTGGAGCATTCTTCACTTCTGTAAAAGTCGATATAGCATTTAAGTTCGACATTTTCAGCGATTAAAGTGTCCTTAATTAGATACTCTTATTCATACATTTACAAATTATAGAGTTTTAATTATTCATCCAGGAACCAGACCGCCTACCCAGTTTTTTCACTCCGTTAGTTTAGTTTTCAATGTTGTACGCTAGAGTATTTCGCCTCTGCTTCTGTAATAATAATAATATTGATTATGCTTCGAAAGAAGTGAACTTCCCTTCGTTCTAACATCAACACTAACATATTTGTAGCAAAAGCATATTTTTAACAACAATAAATCTTGGGGAAACAGTGGAGCAGAATTGAAAAGAAAATGTAACACTTACAACACTTAATATTGAACCCACAATAGCCGTTTTTTTTTACGAATTTTATACAAAGAGGTAGACTACGCCTCATTTGCGAAACCAAGCTTTGTCGGATTTTAAAAAGAAGCCGGTCCTTGATCCACACGATCTGAAAACGTGTAATCGAATGATGGTTATATCATATTCGTCATGCAAATCTATATCATAGCTCATAAAAATCAAAATAAAAAACAAAAATGTTGTTTCTCTGTTTATGATTTGTATGTTAACACCAATTTTTTAAATTTGGCAATGCAATGCCCACTTCAAGGATCGATTAAGGAAACACTGTTTGATCCTGTAATTTTGGTTTACTGATAGGTACAGTAAGTACTTGCAATAAAAGGGCCTTTATTTGTAATGCATAAAAAAAGCAGCAAATTAGTTTGCGGCACCCTTGAGGCCATGAAATTAGGTTAAAAGAATTATATCCGTTGTGGTTTTGGAAATATTTATAAAATACTAAAACTGATGTAAATATACGGCGTACTGCGCAAATCGTAGGTGTCTATTCATTGTTGTTCGTCCGAAAATAGTAAATAATATTCTGGTTGCTACACTTAATTGTTCGCTCTTGGACAACACAACAGTTCTTTTGCAATATGATGACCTGTATGAGTTTTTGAATGGGGTAAGATGATGATTGAGGACCCTGATCTCGAAGTCTCGGAAGATTCTTCAAGAAAGGAATCTTCCCAGACTTTGATAATGACAACTACACTTTAGTCCAGTATTACGTTCCTCTAGGAATCTGAAAGAATCTGAAGATGATAATGTGGATGACGATGATGATTAAAATGATAATTTCCATCATCATTTCCATCCCATTTACAAGAGTTGGACCCAACAAGTGGTTCACCATAAACATATAAAGACTATCTTTGATGAACCCTTTGGCCTGGAACTCGCTCATGCGCAAAACAAAACTTTTCTTGTAGAATACCAATGAAAATGCTACTGGAAAACCCGATGTTGGCGCACATTCACCTGTCAAAGAAAAATATGTGCTCTTCATTTTGCGGAAACTACTGTCAAGAGCTTGAAGATAATTTGTGCCGAATGGAAAATAGTAATAATTCGCGCTCACCTATAAAAATATGATCCACATCCAAAGCAACTAGTTACAAGCAACTTACTGAGAGTGACTAGTCACATGTTTACCAACGAAACATATTCGATTAATTCTAATAATAGTGTATTGCCCAACGGTTTACAATTACAGGATAATAGTATACAAAAAATACGTACAGTACTGAATAGTAATTGAATACAAAATTTAAAAAAAATAAATAAAAAAAAAGTAAAAGGAAAGAAACTCAAAGCTCATTAATTTTATTAAAAAATACATCATTATAGTGTGTCTGTTATGGGAGACATAGAAGTGATGGGAGAAAAGGATAAAAGATTGGTTCGAGGTACAGGAAGAGAGAAACGTAGGAGAAGAAGGTGAAGATATCCAAAGAACTAGAAAATTCAAGGAAGAAAGCAAGTCGGGACAATCAAGGACACCACACACCAACTTCCAGGCAAAACATGCACTCTGTCGCTCCCGACGAGAAGCCGCGGTGTGCATCCCGTGACGATCAAAACGAGCGCCATAATCGATGTTCCGCACTGGATATATTCCGTCAATCTCGAACGATGGGAATTTAAGAAATCTCCGTTGAATCTTCTCAATTTGAAGTTGTAAATGGATATAGTGAGGTGACCAAACAGGTGAAGCATATTCAAGTTTATTTACAACAAAGGTATGAAATAAAGTTTTGAAAAGGGATATATTCTCAAAGTATCTGCAGATGCGCATTACGAAGCCTAAAGTTTTCGATGCGGAAATACAAAGGTGGTCGATATGCGGCAGAAAGCTCAAGCGATTATCAAAAATAACTCCAAGATCGCAAAATTCATTAACTCTCGAAAGTGCTTGGCTGTTAATGGAGTAGAAGGAATTGAGTTAAATTTCCTTGTAAATGACATGTAACAGCACTTGTTCACATTGACCAGCAACTTTGAAGAGGCAAACCAATCATATTAAGGTTACGTTGTAGTCAATAACGTCATTCCATCTCTTAATAGACATAAATATTTTTAAATCATCCGCATAGGCTAGAATAGGACAAGATACACAAGCAAGTAAATCATTAACGTAAAGATTGAATAATAAACATAATAAATATATAATAATAGCAGTTAGCTGAGTATATTGGAATCAAATTTAAAATTTTACAAAACCTAATTAGATGATTATTTTTATGTAAACTATTATGAGCCTACACCGGAATCCCTGGTTTTTCTAATATACTATTCGCCACAATTGTCTATCTAGAGTAAATCAACATTTTGGAAAAGAAGTTAATTTCTAGCCCAAACAAAAATAAAATTAAAAGTTCACACAAACGGCGTATCTAACTAGCACATAGTTATTTCCCTAAGCAATTTAGAGAAAAAGTTTTCTAATGAAAATTATTCTAAGGCAAGTTCCATGCAATCTAAGATTATAACCAAATATATGGAACGATCGATTATTATTGGGTTTTTGAATGGGATGATCTTTAAGATTCGGTATACCTATTTAGTTTGATTTTTAAGGTAACTAGCAATAAGGATTTTTATAAAATGTCAATGTTATTTCTTTAACAGCTGATAGCCCTCGCGCGTTGGAACTAGTGTGATTAGATTTTTACTCGATTGATTATTTCTTCCAGCTTTAATATATCGAAAACATTTTATATCTACTAGATTATGCAAGGTAGCCATTGAAACTTTTACCATATCCAAGTCAAGCATTTTAAATTTTTTAATGGAACATCGGTCGGTACTGATTAAATTATTCTTCTGTACTTCCTTTTCAGAGATCTGTCTCTTTATTTTCGATGCTTTCTATATACGAAATTAATATTTTCTAATTACTTGCTACTTATTAGTTCACGAACTGCTTACTATTAAAAAGAAATGTCTAAATAAATACTAGATTTAAAAATTGAGCAAATAAAACAAGTAGATTAATATCCGTAGATAATTGATACTTTATTAAGAATGGCAGATCCACATCATTGAACATCCTCATAAACATCCGCAAAACAGAAGTGTCTTAAAAAGTTTTTCTCTGTATTCTTTGGTTTATCAAAAGTTCTCCCTTTGATCTTCTTGTTTTAGTTTCGAAACAAACTCTAATCGAAATTAAAATATTTTATAGACGAATATAAAAGCAACCTTCCACTGCTATCTTTGTGATTCCAGTGGACACCAAGAAATTCAAAGTACTTTTGGTGACAAGTAGTTTAGCATACAAACTTCAGACAGGACGTCTACAGAAAGGAAGCGTCCAAAAAAAAACAAATATTAACTATTTCCATTCTCTTTATGGCTAGTTTATAATATAAAATTTATTCCGAAAAAAGAATGAAAAGCGAAGTAGACCGGCAAAGTAAAAGACAAGAGACCCGTCTTGAATATTAATGTGAAATGGTCGATGAACTGTTTTCTTTATTTTCTTTTTGCGGCAGTCCCTCTCCTTCTATATAAATTGTAGTGCAGGCGATGCACTGTCGTAAATATATTCAAATACCATCTGAAAATATAAGCATAGAAAATGAAATAAGTGACTGTACATGTTTAGAGTGCACAGGGATGATCAAGATAACACGTAGACACATGTTATAGCGAAATAGTGATATTCATAATTACAGAAACTCGAAACTTGTTATTAATGCACATCCATATAATCAGAGCTTAACTTTCCCGACGTGATTTGAACGAAATTTCAGACTTACACGTTATCAAACTCTGTATCCACATGCAAAAATTTATGACTCTCACATTCCATGATGAAAAGAGATGCATATCGATGTACATTACATACAGGATGAGTCTCTGCGCGGGCTGAAAAGATTATGCTTTTGAGAGCTGATATTTTTGAAAACTAGACATAAAATACATGTTAGCCCAACCTTTAGAAGATTAAATTGTACATTTGGCTTTATCTAGAAGTTTCATAAGAACACCATCGAAATATATAGGCCGTACGGTATTGAAAACCACCAAAAAACTTTTTTGAATAGCACCATGTTTTTCCATTGTACACACAGCAGGAAACATGTCTTTAACGTTTTTACATGAAGATGTCCATGTTTAAGATTGCAGGTAAAGCAGATACAACTAAACGCGAGTTCTGCATTTGGATATTGCATTCAAGTAGTTTCTAGTGTTAGCGCTACTCAATGTGAGTTTTTATCAAAATATTGTACCTCTTCCTTTTTGCTAAAAAGAGACATTAGCATAAACATCCATTCTGTTGTTTTTACGTCAATAGAATATCTATTTCGTGAAATCTCAGCTTTAATTTGTCAAATATTTTCGATTATTGGCATCGTCGGTTAAGATAGTGGACCTAACACATCCTACTAGCTAAAATACAGCATTTCTTTCATCTTGTCCTGATTCATAAATTGTAACTAACAAGGGAAGGTAGGCAAGTGTGTCTCATCGATTTAAATGAAACTTGGTGAGTTTATAGACCAATCTAGTGTAGGACCAACGGCAACTATCTTAGCGGCCCAATCGCCCGTTAGTGGGGTGTCGGCCATCCTAACCTGAAGACTACCCTTCACTGTTTCACTTAATAACTTGGAAACTATCAGACATATCGAAAAAAGTTAAGACAAGATTTTAGCTATTTTATATGCCCTAAACGGCGGTCTAACTGCTTTCCCGATATGAAGTATTTGTTTACGAAAATAACCCTCTACCGCCTGATTTTTCTATACATTTCAAAATTGTTTATTGCTGCACACCTATATCACTGCTGCTCAAACACCTATATCTAATATAGGTGTTTTATTGTGGAGACAATCAGTTGCTTTCTGATAATTCTTTGTATTCGAAATTAAAGAAAAGGAAGTACTGTTGGAAGGATCTTTCCAGAGAACCTTGTTTTGTTTTATTTTTTCCAAATTTAGTGTCTTAGTGACGTTTCGGGATCTAACTTTGTCCCTTCATCAGACCTATCTATTTTCAATTAAGTTCACATTGTATTACAGAACATTATGTAAGAAAGGCAGTTATTCACATTCGGTAATGGTCGACTTATAAAGTTTTCCTTGGAAAAATATTATGTAACAATGGTGAGATTTTCAAGAAAGAGTTCTTTTGTAATAGATATTTTCGTAGAATAAAATTTGCACTTGTTGAAATTCCACTTTGTGTTTCAATTGATCGATATTATTGGTTAAAGCACAATTTTTGGGCTTTATTCTATTACTCTTATGTTGGGTGCATCTCTCGCGCCATCTCTGGGTGGTTTGCCCGATGTAATAACTTGAGCAGTCGATGCATTTCATCGCATATTGCATGTGATTATGTTGTTGAAGGGAGAAAGGAGTTTTTAATTTAGGAAAGAACGATTGTTTGTCATTTAATGCTGAAGTGAATACAATTTTTTTATAAAAATTGTGACATAATCTTTTGACCTGCTGTGAAAGTTTAGGTATGTATAATAAAGATTTATGTTGCAAATTTGTTGGTTCGTTATTATTGATCCCTGCAGGCACCTGTAAATTCAAAATCTAGTTTGTGCAATTGTTAACGGTAGAAAAATAGCTTCATTATTGAGATCCTTTTGAGTGTCAGCAGGTCTGATTTGACATTCGTTCCGTGACTTATTCTGATAATTCGGTCCTTTAAAGCAAGTACTAGGTTTATTTTGTACTTGGTAGGAAAATTTGATTCATAGTCTAATAACCTGTTCGAGTTAGATGGCTTCAGGTACCAAGACAGTCTAATTTTTTGGTTATGGTTAGAAATGACGGTATCTAAAAAGGGTAGGCGTCCATTTCGTTCTTTTTTGATGGTAAATTTTAGATTAGGATTGAAGTTATTTAATAATGTTGATGTGTTTTCTAGTTGATCCCGAGGCAATGAACAAGCGAGATCATCAACATATTAATACAGAAAATCGAAATTGTAAGGTACCTAGGCTGTTTTCCTCTTAACTACTGTGTTCGTGACATCGGCCACAATTGAAGAAAGAGGACTGCTCATAGGAGTCCCATGTATTTGCAGGTAATACTTGCTGTCATAAAGAAAGTAAACAGATTGAAATGCCCATTTAAGCAAATTATAAGTTTGGTTTTAGGAATTGGCATATTCGACTCGATCAAACCCCAATTCTGTTCCACAATGGCTATGAATGAATTGACCGGGATGTTTGTGAAAAGACTGACTACAACAAATGAGACCAAAATATGATCCTCGGGAAGAGCAAGATCATTCACCTTATCGGCAAAGGAGAAAGAATCTTGGACTCTGAATTCATTGTATTCGGCAAATGACACTTTTAAAACGTTAGCTAGGAACTTTGTTAAAAATGTTGAGTGAGTGTCCACATCGCTGACAATTGGTCTGAGGGGGTTGATTTCTTTGTAAGTTTGCTTAATACTATAATAGCTATTTTTTTAGATCCTTTATTAGTTTGTTTCCCTTTCATATGAATAGGTAGGATCAGTGTTGAGAACTTTGTAAATAGTGGAATTAGATAATAATAGTAATAATAGGATTGTTTTTTATGAAACATTTTATTTCGGCCTGTTCCCTGCTCGAAAAAAAAAACATTTTTGACGTGTTTAGTTTTGATAAAATTAGTTGTATGGTATACAATCTCAAACCTATAACGATCCTTTTGTTCCGGATCATCTATGCATTGAAGAATGTTTTCGCAGTCAGCCAAAAAATTCTGTATAGAAAAATTGCCAGGTTGCACAGGCAAAGAAGAGGCAAGAAGGCAAACTTGGGTCCCTTAGCTAAAACATTAACAACTCCCTGAGGAATCATTTTTTGACTGGATTTTTAAAGAATTTTTCTTTTGATTTGGTGCTTTGTTGTTCATTTGTGTTACTAGCTATAGCGCTTGAATGGATATTGCTTTAATTCAGTGTAACTGACGTTTTTTTTGTTGCTGCCTTCGGTCCGCCCTGCCTTGTTTTTTTCCGCAGAATTTGAATTTAGTTATCTTAATTAGTGGAGCTTTTTAACAGTATTTCTCTTTGCGTTAACAAAATGAAAGGTGCAAAGAATTTGTGACTTGTTAAAATTGTTGAAGATACTTACGCATACGGATCTTGACAACTCTTGCATTATCTGATTTTTCTTATTTACTAAGATGTTTATATGTATGTACTATGTACAATTTTGTGTGCTTTATCTATTATGGACGCATTGTACCCCGCACAGCTGTAATCCAAAGACATGAAGTTATTCTGGATATGGATGTGGATTTGGAGTTAAAGAGAGACGTTTACATTGTTTCGAAAAAACTAATCTATTTCTAAATGACGCTGGCTTCTTGTTGATGTTGCTCCAATCCTTAAATGCTTTCCCGATGTGACCATGTTTTCCGATTATTTCAGCATAAAAACCCATGTTAATTGGTGGTTTGTTGTGGAGACAATTAGTTGCTTGTTGATGATTTCTTGTATTACAAATTAAAGAAAAGATAGAATATGGTTTAATTTAATTTTTTCCAATTTTAGTGCCTTAGTTACGCTTCAGAGATGGCGCGAGCGATGCATCTAAAACACAAGAGTAATAGTAGAATAGAAATACAAAGACCAAAAAGTGTGCTTTAACCAATCATGACAATCAATTAAAACACAAGGTGGACTTTGAACAAGTGAAAATGTTATTCCACGAAAATTGCTACAAACGACTCTTTCTTGAAAATCTCGCCATTTATAAAATCAACAATAACATAAATACGAAAGAGCAGTCAACCGCTTCACTAAGACCATATAAACATGTTCTACAAAATTTCAAAACTACTCTAAATACAACAACGGCACCATGTACTGGCCTAATTAATGGCCCGGTAGCTTTTGCTGTTTTCGGTCACCGTTACTCCTTTTGCCGTTATCATATCACTTCACAGTCAAATTGATGTCTATATTTCCGCTCATACACCACCAAAAAAGAAAACCAACGTGAACGCTATGCATCGATGGGTGTGCTTTACAAAGACAAAAATGTTATATACAGGATTACCTGTAAATAGCACTTAAGCTACCGAAATCTGAAGACTACCTAATGTGTTACTGAAAATTTAAAAAGAAATTTATTTGTAACATATACATTTTGTTCAAATTTTAGGGCCCAAAATGCAGGTAAAGCCGGTCCATATCTTTGTTTCTCCTATATTATACAAATACCGCTGATGAATCAAAGTTAACCCGGATGCAAATAAAAAGCGATAAAGCAATGTAGATGCTATGAATAGTGAATAGTCTATTGAAATGCATTAGTCTGTCGTACAGCTGATGTCGAAGTGTTTATGTGTTTACATTGAATATGCCGATAACCATATGATTTGCGTTCTTAATGTTTAAAGTTAATGCGTCCGAAATGTCGGGTTTTGAGTTATTTGTAGTTATACATTCTTTTTCTTTTTATGAAATTTGTGGTGGTCCTAACAAGGACCGATCTAGGCGAAACAGGACAAAATAATTTATTAATGTAAAAAATGTTCGAAATGTCCACCGTGAGCTCTAATACAGGCATCAATTCGGCGACGAAAGTTATTATGCACACGAGTAAAATTTACCATGTCTTCGCGAATGCGTTGAGCTGCATCTAATTCCGTTAATCTTTGCACGCGCTGGATGTGATACGGATGAAGTAAATTATTTTTCAAAATTCGATGCACCGTCGTTTGGGACACATTACTTGCTGTACGTGATATATGACGGCCACGACCTTCGAAACGTGGAATTACTGATCCTGTTTCTCGAAGTCGATACACGGTTCTCACAATTGTCTCGGATGATGGATGCCGCCGATTGGGAAACCGTTCCGCGTACAAATTTTCTGCCGCAAGACTATTTTGTCCTGTTTCGCCATAAATCAAAACCATATCGGTGTATTCGATATTCGTATAGGATGCCATTGCAATTGCGTGTAATGACGGTGAATGCTATGTGCATACTAAATGGATATCCGAACGCTGCTTCAGCGACTGCCGGTGATTCCCATATGTTAACTAAGACAGAGTCGGACTCGAATAAAGAAAAATCATTTTCTCGTTACTACGTGCACATAGAACCATAATATTTTGTATTTAGGCATTACTCATGCGTTTCTTTCACCTATTTTTTTTTTTCGTACTATATCCGAATAAGACTGTATAATAACAATATTTTAAAGTTGGGTGTATTGTCCCGAAAGTAAGAAGAAATTTTCTAATAGGAATTGGGCTTTCTACCAAATGAAGCCTTATACTCTTACCGTAAGAGATAGAAAATCGGGGTAATTCTTAATAGATTCAGCATATCGAAATCTATAAATTTTTTTTGAGAAATTTAAATTTAAATGTCATTATTTTGTAACAGATCTATATTGGTTGCAGCACTGGTGAAATCTATTTATGAAGAACAAGGAAAGCACACGATACCTTTCCTGTTCGGTATCCACAAAAACGGGAACGGTGACCAAACGGATTTAATCGAAGAAAACGGAGTTTCAAAAACTTTGGGTGATGTTCAAAAAAAAGGTATAGCTTTAGGTGACGCTTTTTTGTATTTCTGTGAGATCAGTTTGACAAGACAACAAAATAAGCAATCGTCCTGCAAAATTTCAATTTTTTCAAATTAAACACTTTTACAGTTACATAAAACATCCACATGCACTCGTCCATCTGTCAATAATTTTTAAAAGATGCAAATTTGAAATATCTGCATCTTTTAATATGGTTAGAAATAACAGTTAACATAGTTGATTATTAAACAAATCTTAAAATTGAAAAAAAAATAATAATACATGTATAGGGAGTCCATTTAGTATAACAACAGTTGGCAACTGTACAATATAGATATATATGAAACATGGATCGATCCAATATCTGGTGAGAGTCAGTCTCTATAGAGTTAAATTCTCTATATGTCTACATTCTTTAAACAAGTTATCGAAGCAAAAAGATGAAAAACGTTACTTTTATATTTTAATTAATGAAGTAGAAATATCTATCCGATAGTTAGATATTCTAAAGAGGAAAGCAGAGTGCGAAAATGCGCACTTGAAGGCTCAAAGACAAAAGAAAATATATTCAGAGAGCATAGTACAGGTACTAAGATTTCTGAACTATTGCATCTACTAACTACAGATTTCTACAAAATCCGGGTCGCTATTATTATAAATGTATACAGCGCATTGTCTGCATTGTACCTACATATCCGTATGCGTGCTGGTGTATGCCGTTATGCAATAGATAATTTGCATTTGAATAATGTTATTCATAAAATTGTAGAAGCTGACCTTAGAAACCAGAAAGTCTCGCCAGGAGCCGACTGCAACTATGGAATAATTATCCATATAGCCAGAGACAAGAAAAAAAAACAAATTATTATCATTGCTAATGAATTCATTATCTATAAATATCACATTCGCGGCACTGATTTCCAATCGGATGTCACAATCTTATGCAGTTTTGTCATTGCATATAAACATTGAATCAATATAACAACTTTTCCATCTCTATTTATTATCTCATTTATTTTATTAAAATTGATTTGTAAAATTTGTCGTTTTGCTTAATCCTTCTAATATTTAACACATATCATACTATTGAGATGTTTTCTGTTATTTTTACTTTCTCTTTATCCAATTTTTTAAATTAAGACGTAATTTTTTACTTTTTGTTCTTCGTTTTAGGTGCTCTAAGGATTTCCTTTCATGGTTCTCGTCAATATGTACTAGCGCTGAAGCTCGCCTTGAATTTGTTACTTTTTCTGAGAGATAGTTTCTGAAAGAGTATTTTCGATTTTATTGCATTTTATGATACTGCAGATGTTTTTCAATCCTATATTGTATGGTACAAGTTCTTTCGCGTAGAAAATTAACCGGGCTGCTTGTATTTCCGATATTATAAAACGGAAATATCAGATAGAAGAGAATGAAAGAAATGCCCACATATAAAGGTCGAATCGGTCTGCTACACGAGACGGCTCAAAGACAGAGAATGGGGTCGAAGTCGGAATTTATGGGAATAGACCTAAAATAATTAAATTACTAAGCCTAATTCAAAGTGCCACAATACTTCAAGCCGAAATAGTAGCAACGCTAACGCGTATTGAAGAAGCAGAAGAAATTAGACGCACAAGTAGACAACTATTAGTCTATTGCTATCTATTCAGACAGTCAAGCAGTAATAAAAGCTCACACAGGCGAAGTCGAATCTGGTGTGGGTCTGCGTGAATGCGCTGAATAGGTTGGGAACCGAACTAAAGTGACCCTCGCTTGAGTACCTGGACACGACAGCAATTGAGGGAACGCAAACGTAGACAAATTAACCCGAACAGGCACGTGAAAATCGCCCAATGCATTCTGTCAGAATGACAGGTACAGTATTAAAAGCAACTGAGAAATCTCAAGATTGGCGGAGGATTATCCCAGATCAGAGACAGGGCCAAGCAATCTTTTGACAGACTTACATTTACAACGGACATGCTAAGCAGAAACATGCTAATAGGACTGTATGCCCAAGAAGCACATGACCAACATGGGCCCAACAGAGGAAACGGGATGTAGTTTTTGCTAGGCAGAAGAAAAGCTGCCGTCCATATGGTGCGACTGTATAGCACTGGCAGGAGCACGACTCTCGGAAATGGGCTCATTAAAGAAGCCGAAACCTGATTTAATTAAAAATTAAAGTGTCTTTGTTGTTTGCTATCGCTGCTGTTAATTGAAATAAAAGAAAATATATCGTAGTTGTACCAAAAGACTAACTACCCTGATTTGATCTAAAATCTTTGGTATTCTGGAAATAAATGATATTTCAGTGTCACGTATAAGGCATTTCACGAACCTCGTTAGTTAGAAGTTTTAATTACATTATTAATGAAACTTCATAATTCTGGAATAAGTAATTATAACATCGGACTCATTACTTTAAAATATTTCACCTATGAAACACTTCTGGTTGAGCCGGAAATGGTTACCAACTTTTTTATATTAAGTACAATGGTACATTTTTATCACCTTGATCAAATAAGTGGTATAGCATTCATTCTGCAATCTTTACTTGAAGGTTAGCGCAGTTTGACAACTACTTGAACATCATTGATGCCAGATATTAAAATAATGTATCACTTAATTTCTATAAACATCAGATGTTACTGTAGGACATTAAATATTATACGTAGTTTAAAGAAAGAATCGTAAATATCTTGAGAACAATATTAAAGATACGTGTATCAAACCGTAATATGAATTACTGTAAAATTTCCTTTCCAATTGGACGATATAGTTAAGGATACCATTCCGTTTGAAAAAAAAAGAATTTTTCATAGTTCGAAAATATAGTTGATGAACAACGAGGTGTGGCCCCGTATAACCTTTCATTTCGTTCCATAAAGGTAAATACCTTAATCTTCATGACATTCTCAAATATTTATTTTCAACAAGAACAGTATAAATGCTAAACTTTCAACGTGATAAGCGTCCTCATTTACATGCGATATGTACCACTGATTAAGCCGATGAAAGGTAATACCACCGAAATTAGAATGAAAAAGTTGGTAACCACTTCTGGTTCAACCGGAAGTGTTTCGCAATTTTACTACCCGTTCCAAAAATTCAAAGTTCCATTCACAACAACATCATTAAAACTTCTAACTAACGCGTTAAGTGAAATATCCTCTATTTTACATATTGTTTAAAGATTACAGGCTGTTGTAACTTGAACAATTGTTAAGCATCGTAAATTATGTTCATATGAATTATTCCCAGGGCTTCTCAAACGGGAAAACGGAATTTCATTATTTCGGTATCGACAGAAGCAAAATGTTATCTCAGGATAACAAATCATACGTTCTTTTTTAAAATATTCGCGGTCGAAATTTGCTCAGCTTTTATATTGGATAAATCTACTATTAGAAACATACTTAATAACGTTAAAAAATAATAAAAATGTTATTTAATGTCAACAATATATCCAAAGAGTTGAATATTTTTGAAGCGCGTAGATAACTTAGAAAGAATATGTAAGGCACTGATGACCATCTTACCGAGATCGATTGAATTGATATTATATCGAATGAATTTAGTTTTATTTTGTTAAGAATGAATTACTCTGTATGTTTCTTGCATTAAAAACGATCTTTTTTTTAAGTAAAAGTAATTTTGTTTTCGCCCACAATAACTAAGTATTAAACATGCACTATGCGAATTCATTCGGATTTGTTAACAGATCATGGGAAATCTCGAAATCCTCCCTTTTTTTGCGGAATCCCGGAATTTGATTTTTATGGGAAATAAGAACCCTTAATTCCTCAAAAATTGAGGATGAAGTTTTATGCACGAGCAGAACGTATTTTCTCTTTCTAATATGTGTATAGTGTTTTCGGACACTCCAAACTTATCACTTACTCTTCTTATCGGTCTTAATGACACTTATATACGACACAATGACACAATACATGCATCAACAATTATTTTGACTTCAAATAATAAGTGATAAGGTAAAAGCCAGATTTAATCTAAATCATCTTAAGTGCCCGTTGTCTAGTTGCCCGGATAATATGTACATCCATGTTTAAACTGGTATGCGTTCTACTTTTACTACTTTTATCAAGGCAAATTTCGTATAATTTGTGAAATAAATTCCATTAAAATTTATTACCCTATCACCTACAGAATGACATTTTTTTTTATATCTTCGATATACACTACATTATCAATAATCTGCGCAATATTCCAAGACATTTCGTAACATTTAGATCGTCCTTAAGATTCCCTTAACCCTGTCCCTTTTAGTCTCTTCGCATCCCTTTTCTCCCACGAGTCTCATCAGTCATTCTTCCATTTTCTAAACTTCCCATTCATGTTACTCCGCGGAGTATTATAATTCACGTCCCTTATAATATAAATCCTGTTGTACGTATAACGCTATAGAATAGTTGTATCAATTAAGGCACAGATGATAAATTATTTTCTGCGTCCATAAAACTAAAAAGTATGATGTTTAATTAAAGAAAGTTGTGAAATTGCTATGTTTTATAAGAACATGTGTCAAATACTGCATGAATTGTTTAATATTATAGAAATTCGTATTTGATTTGAGTCAAATATAGTTGTAAGTCGGTAAGTTTTTGTTACTTCAGTTTTAATAAAATTATTTCTATTAGTTTAGGACAACTTAAAGATATCTGTGCTTAAGTCACCTCATATGCCCATGTTGTATTCACTGGTAGAAAATAAGATAGCGACATTTACTTATTAGTTCACTATTATAACGTTAAAAACATACGCATTAAATTACTTTCATTTCTCTTAGCCTAACTATTGTCTTTCTTAGGTCCAGACGGAGATGTTTATTACGCATTACTAAGATACACTACAGTCTACTACTACTACTACTGCTAATTATGAAAACTAGTTAAGATATAATGAAGATTATTATAAGAGATAAGATATTTTACAAAAGGGGAAAACCTAGAAACTTATGACTTTTCTGTCTAATTAGATAAATTTACGATTGGTGGGAATCGAGAGTGTTTCTAAGATATTCTCTCGCCAAATTAAAATCAAATAGAGAAAGAAATATGAAATTTAACTGATTAATAACGAGTATTGGAAAGTCGAGTGTAGGCTTTCACGGCAGTAATCCATCGTAGGAATTTGTTTCGGTTGTTGTCGCGGTAATTAATATTTTACTTGCCGTTTCGCTGATCACACTGTCAGCTTACTTCCTTACTTCCCAGCTCCTTACTTCCACACTCTAAAGATAATAAGCCAGAAAAAGAATTACTGCTGGAAGAAGAGCCAACTGATATTAGAACAACATTTACTTTGGACGGGTGAACAACCTGAAGTCACCAAGTGTTATGTATGGGTGGCACTAACGACAGCTAACCTCTCTATGGTGGTTTGCAAAGTTATAATATTTAAGGATTTAGGTAAAATTTAATAATAACAATTATTAAATTTACCTCTTTTGTTAATTCATGATTAGTTCACATTATGTATACATAGTCCGGCAAAAAGACCTTCTCTATTTCAAAAGAAAGATTAAAAAAAATTCTTTTATCCGTGAAGAACAAGTACTATTCTATTTTTACATTAGTTGGTTTTAAAAAATTATGTCGGGTAAATGCCATCTTCTATGAAGAAGCCCTCCCGAAAGTTTCCCACAGTTCTTCGTGTCATTTCCGATGGAATGGCAGCCACTTCCTCAGTGATTGCCTCTCTAAGTGCTGGCGATGTTTATACACTTAAGCTTTTAAATGTCCCCAAAGATAAAAATAAAAACAAGGTGATAAATCGAGTGACCTTGCAACGACATACGGTCACGCGAAGTCTGTAGAGTGGTCGTTGGTGAAGTTCCTGAGCATGTCCTGCTTACCAGTAGCAGAAATATTGATTATTTACGGTACCTGATAAGTAATGAAGAATTTTCTCACACGTCCTGCGAGTTTCAAGATCTTTCTCATTTAATTCTTAACCAACCATAGTTTTATATAGACGCATGTGCAGAATTCTTCTTATACTTTTAACAGACATTCCTAGGGTAGCTGCATGTTTAAGTACTTTGGACACGCATTTTCTGGCGTTGTTGCAATCTGTAGTTTCTTTTCACAGCAGAATCTGATGGTGTTAAAGTTTGATACCCAAACTTGAATACATATACCACTATCGATCGATAACCCTTCCACATCTCCACTACAACTCGCACAACGGCCCCTAATAGCGGAAGTGTTTTTGCCGGGCTCTGTATTTATGTTTTTCTTCTTTTGCGTTAACATCTTAGGAATATAATTTTTAATTTAATTTAAATTTACACGTACATAGAATATTGTTATTTGATTTTTAGTTTAATATATTGTGCATGTACATGCACTTTCAATGAGATTTGGGCATATTAACATACAGTCCGTTTCACTTTATTTCAATCTGACTATCTGAGTAGGTAATTACGTTTGTGTAAACAAACAATGCAATAAGCTGGGACTTGCACAGAGGGCTATTTTGTAACATTTTTGTACAATAATTAATATATGTATAATACAAGAAAAGTATGAACCTAGGTTGCAATAGTCAGATTAAAATAAAGTGAAACGGACTATACGATCACTTTTTCCAAAAGTTATCGAATATTGAAGAATTTAAATTCTTTTGCCGACTTACTTCTGATTTATCTAAATTTTAATTACACAATGATCACACTATATTTAAGCACAATAGCACAATGCTATCCACACAATAGCAACACGTCCGTTACCGACAACGATACCGGTGGACATCAAATTACATACCGACGTATCGGCATGGTGTCATTGCAGTTGCCGACTTGCCGGTGAATATCAGTCATCTCGTCGGTGTCGCCTCTAAGTTTTCCACTATTTTACCTTCTAAACTGAAACAGATTTGTTTATAACATTAAAGTGACTGCGTGTAAGCTTGATGTTATTACAAACATCATATATATAGAGAATTAATGTCTTTGGAATAAGACCAATGCAGACAACATGACCTCGAATCTAATACAGGTCCTTCTTTTAACTAATTGCGTTGATACAACAATAATTGTAATAATGTAAATTCACACAATTGTCGATTTATGCATTGTTGAAATAACAAAATAACCTCTGTTCTCTCCGTACGATTATTACGAGGCTGATAGAAAAAGTACTCGATAAGGACTCTCCTGGTACGTCCATCGGCGCAGTTAACTACGACTGCCGGGTGCATTAATATGCATATTGCTCATAAAATCTCTCGTCGACATTCAAGTTAAGGAAATTAATACGCTTTAATAGCTATGGCAATAATTACGGGAAAGATATTGTGCAACGTGAACAACTTCAAATACTACCGCTACAGAATATTAAGCGCGGTTTTAATTAAGGAAAAAAGCGAGATAGTTTGAACAACATTTTCCCGATTAAATGCCAATTTCCGATAAAAACAAAATCGATTATCGTTACGCTTAATGGTTGATTCAGTTTCACTTTTCGTGTCGCAATGATAGTTTTCGTTTTTTTAACATCCGTTTGTAAAAAAAGTACGCGAGCGTTAAGAACCTGTGGATGTATAAACAATGTGCTGGTTACACTTACAAATAAGGATAGATACTAATATGACCTATAATTTGTCTTATCTGTATATAAAACAAATGTAAAATGTTCCGGTTAACATTTTAAAATCTTATTTACATTTTTTTAAATTTTCTTTTCCTAATAAACAATGTTACTGGAATCTAGCACCTAACAATAAGATTAGTTTAAGTTTGTTTACATGAGAATGCTAGAAGGCTCTACTGAGGAATACGTAAATATAATAAAAAAGTATGTTAATGTAACAATTTTTTTATCAAAATTAGTCTCACTGATATAGAGTTCTTCAGCTGTTTTTTTTTTTTTTTTTACCAGTTTTGTAACTAATTTAAAGTTTTTTATTTGGGTATGCCTGGTTTATTTTTATCTCTTTAAATAAAAATCGCTTTACTTCGGAATCTTGTTTTATTCCTTTTCCAAATGTTTATATAAAAGCTATAAATGTTAAAATATTTTTAACTGTACTATTGTTTTATACATAACTTACCATTTGTTTTGCAAAATTTTATGAATTTTGAACTTACATGTTTAGTGTCCCTTGATTTTTATAAAATTTTAACCTTATCTGCCGAAATTTTACTTCGTATAACAATTATTGTTATAAAAGACATTTCTGACGTTTTCAAATGTTAAAAATCTGTTTTTGCGTACATCTTCCTTAACTAGCTCTCTTCCCTTTCTTCTATTTACAGACTCCTCTTTTGCTCCACCTTTCTACTTTTTACAAAGCCAATTATATTTATGTACTTTTATATTTTAAAGTGTAATGTTTTCGGTTACATGTTGATAATGAGTAGAGATGCCTAAGGCACGTGGAAATAATTCTTTTTTGCAGTGACTAGACAGACTCGTATCTATTTGTGTCATGAGAAAGAGTTCCTGTTGCCTACCGGTTTACCCAAGAGCCGACGAAACGCGATGAAAGTATCCTTTGCTTCATTTACTTTTCCAAAATTAAATTATTATAAACATTGTTTAAATTGTTGACATTTTTATCGTTTCCTGCATTTTTGTGATTTTTTAATTTCCCCCATCTCTTTGAATAGCTACGAGAAACGATTAATTTGGTGAAATTGTATTAATTTCGTTAAAATGAAACTTATGTGAAACTTAAGTGAAATCATGCTTGTTTTGCAGCGACTAGACAGGTTCGTGTTTTGTCGACTCTTGGTGACACCAATAGGCAACACGAACCCTTGCATACCTAGTGCTTTAGATTTTGTAATAAAAGACTTGTTAGAGTTATTTAGTTTGTGAAGTTGCTCAATGTTATATTATTTAAAAAGTTTTTGCAAATTTTCAGAAGATAGTGAAATTATTGAATGCCTGCATATTTTTAATGATGTTATTGAATATATTACGTGACATAGAAATTACAAATTTTTTGATCAAACTTGGAAGAAACGTATAACTATTCAAAGGTATTAATTAATTAAAATTTTGTTGCGATGGATCCAATGAAGATGGCATATCTGACATTTCAAATAGCCTTTTGTGACGAGTTTTGCTTTTATTCTGGGCGTTTTCTCTTTTTATATTTCTATTTAATGTGCTTTGAGGGTTTGATTACATCTAGGGTGCAGAGACTTCCAGTTCGGCGAACTTCGAACTGTTGGCTTGAACGAAAATGCGGGAAGGTATAAACTAGGGATGGCCAAAGAGGTTACCGAAGAAAAACCAGCAGCCAAAGAAGAACTAATGTGGTACAGGATAACCATCTTCGCCTAACGGCACTGAGTGACTCATTGTCCAGTACCAGGTCAATTGCCGAACTATGGTTAAATTATTAAGTTCGTCTCGTTACCTTTCCACCCAATTGAAGCATTCGATTTGCATTCCTGTTAATTGTATCTTATGCTACTACGCAAACGCTCAACGCCGACAGCAACATTTAAAGTCGTGTATATTGCGAATGCATGGTATTGCTCATGAGCTACTGACAAAAATGTGGAGAACGTCCCAATATTCAATTTTCTGTTGAAACGCAGGTACAGCTGGGTCGTGACAGTTATGGTATCGGTGTTATAGCATGCAGAAGATAGCAAGCAGTTGGTGTGAATTTAAGACATAACAAGCGCCCATACTTATATTGATGAAGTAGTGGAATACCATATTCTTTCAAGTCTTTAGCAGCTCGAAATGTCCAGCTCTCATTCTTTCTTGGTGCTGTAATGTCTAGTATCATCGTATAGTATATAATATTTATAATGTTGTGGACATATGCGTAAATGAAAATTAAAGAAAAAACATTTAGTGTAATTGTTGGTTTTATTGCATTGTTTTCTATTGTTATTATTCTTATTGTTATTTCCATTCATCGTTGCAAAATTTACATTTACAAACTTTACAAACGTTCAATTTATCGTATATAACTATAAAATCTTTTACTCGCTGTTGTTGTATTTCTGTTCGACAAATGAATAATTTTTAAAATTTTTCTTCGTTAGTGTACGATAGTTACTATTGGACAATTGAAATGCTTGACGCTTTGAAATTTCACAGCTGCATTAATTAATCTTCAAAGGTAATCATCGTCAATTGAAGCATAACATCGAAAATTTGGTTAAAGTCAAAAACGCAAATTCATTCTGTCGATCTCAAAATCCAATATGGCGCTAGTAGGAGATAAAGAAAAATGATGGCGTGATATAAAAATCAGGAGAACGCCATCTAAAGTAGCTCAAAAAATGCGATTTTAGTCTTTCTTTGCGAAGCTTAGTTTGTAAAATAGCAAATTTTACGCTTGCTTACAAACAAAAATATTTGCTGAATTACCGTATACACACATGAAAGGATATGAAGAAAATATACCGTGTCAAAACCTATCGAAAAGTCGGTCGCGGCAATTAGCCGTGGCTAGGATCCAAGAAAAACTTGCTCGTCGTAGTCAGGTTTCTCACGCCTCCACAAATTTCGGAAATGAAAAAACAATGTAGGTCACAGGAAAAGTATCCGAAATACAACCAAGCTGGAACAAGACAAGAGATCTGATGAAAAACAACATCTATTTCCCCATCGATACTCACGATATTCCTGGTACTGCTGCTAGTTTTCAAACAATAAACGCTGATAAGATGCCCAACGAAGTAAAATACAAGATGAAAACAAGATTCCCAGAAAAATTAGAACTGCGGTGACCTATTTCGGGGGGAAGCGTTTTTAAATTCTACATTGGGCAAATTGGTTGGCTTTAACAATCCGCATCATCAAAATCGCGAAATTATATTCTGGCTAAACTGAATTCTTCTTTCAAATCATGCCCGAGACCATACAACGTACATTTTGTGGACAACTGGAGATTAGTTAAGGAACAAGACCCAAATTACGCCCAGAGAAATTGACGTTAAATCATGCCAACGCTTTACGCGCTTTATTGTTTATCATGCTTCAAACTCGTTAATCCGTACATGAAAAAATTATAACATTTTTCTTAAGGGTAAAATTTTATTTTTAAAAAAGTTCCAAGACCTTGGTTCCACCCGTTACACATATTCTATGCTATACAAACAATAAACTTGTATAAAACATACAAATATCTTTTAATCATTGTGTTAAAAAAAGCACGAAGTTATTAAATGAGCTATTGTTCTTTATAGAATAAAATGTTAGTTTTCCTATTGTATTAATTTAATTTATTATGCATACTCCTGCGTTGAAAGTACAACCAAACTACTTACTGTATCACGGTACCCACAATACAATTTTCAATAAGGCAGCTCGTTTAAAAATTTTTAAATACGCTGAAATTTACAATTCTGTTCTTAGATTTCTATTCTCTCTTGTCAAATTTCTTACGTAGTAACAAATTTAGTTTATGCAGATTTAAAATAAACATTATTGTTCACTATGTATCTTTACAGGTTCTCTTTAGAATATTAACACTTCTTGTGTATTTTAAAAATATGTTTAACACTTACGAAGTGTAAATATTAATCAATAGGATACACTACAGTTAGTGGTAAATCTCTAACATAATTTAGAGAAGTTCTAAATAGTGCTAATGTAGTGTTGAAATTGACACTGTACTTTTTATTGTCCATACAAAATATACAAAATATATACACTCCGCCAAAAAAGTGTCGCATAAACTACAAAAGGGCATTTATAAACCAAGATATTTTTATACGTTCACAAGAAGTTTGCCTCGTGGATGTGAACTATAAAAACACTAACAAAATCATGGAGCATAACTTTTTTACTTTTTTTTTCTAAAAGAACACATTTAGAAAAATGCATATGTCTAAGGTTTGTTCAGTTGTTTATTGAAAGTCTTCCTATACGGACAAATTTTAAAGTGCGAAGTCAGAGTTCTGTACCAACGCTTTTAAAACTAAAATGAGCAATTTAACTTCAGAACAAGTGACTGCTATAGTTGCTTTAATCGAAGATGGACGATCTCAAGCATACGTTGCTAATTTGATGAACATCAATCAGTCAAGTGTTTCTAGAGCCGTAGCCAGATATAGGGAAACAGGCAATTACAATAGAAGACCTGTACCAGGTCGTCCAAGATGTTCTACTCGCCAAGATGACCGCTATTTACTACTACAAGCATTACGTCGAAGACATGTAACTGCGAGACAATTGCAGAACGACTTGGCTAGAGTCAGAAATACTCGCGTGAGTACTCAAACTATTCGGAATAGGTTACGACAGAGTGGATTAAGAGCTAGAGTAGCTGTAACAGCGCCTCGTCTCACTAGGAACCACCGAGTGGCTCGCTTAAGGTTTGCCAGAGAACATGTAAATTGGAACATTAATGACTGGGCCAATATACTCTTCACAGATGAGTCAAGATTTGGTCTCTACACCTCAGATAGGCGTATCTCGGTGTACAGACGAGACGGTGAGCGCTATTCGCAGTGTAATATCAGACCTAGACCTAATTTCGCTGGTGGCTCTATTATGGTTTGGGGAGGCATCTGTTTAACAAGTCGTACAGAGTTAGTACCAGTAGACAGAGGTACACTGACTGCCCACAGGTATATAATGGACATTTTAGAAGAACATGTGGTACCATATGCGCCAATTATAGGAAACGAATTCATGTCAATGCACGATAATGCACGACCGCATGTTGCAATAATCGTCCAGGAATACCTTAACGATGTTGGTATTCCAGTTTTAGATTGGCCTGCGGTGAGTCCGGACATGAACCCTATCGAGCACGTGTGGGACCTCCTTCACAGACGGATACGAACCCAAAATGTTGCCCCAGCGGACCTGCATGGACTAGAAAATGCTCTCCGTGACGAGTGGGAGAATTTGAATCAGGCTTATATACGGAGGTTAATCGAATCTCTGCCAAACCGTATGCGAGCGGTCATAAGAGCCAGAGGTGGCAATACTCAGTATTAAAAGCTACTGTTATGACATTTTTCTTTCCAAAATTATAATTTCTTGTTTTAATAAAAATCTCAAGTACGAGTTCTTGTTTTTATTTGGCCTGTATTTTATTTAAACAATCATAGAAATTATATCTTAGAGCGCAATAAAGTATATTTACAACTTTATGCTACAAACAAAGATTATGCGATACTTTTATGATTTAAAACTAAATTATGCGATACTTGTTTGGCGGAGTGTATTATAATATTCCAAGGCAAGTTATTCTTTAAATTATAGTTTAATTAAATAATTTATATAATCCACAGTAAGTTCAATAATCGCCAAGTAAGCGCAATTCAGTAAGCGCAATAAAGTTAAGTTTAGAAACATTGGTATAAGTAATTTTATAATGGAACATAATCGACGATGGAAAGTCCACTCACTTATTCATCAACCACCAAGAATGAGCAACAACGGCACATATCTGGAGGTTTACGTAATTATAGAAAACTATGCCACCGTTAAAGAGCAATTTTCATTCATATATTTTATTCAATAAAATATGCTTTAAAATGCGAAAAATTTCCACTTTGAATTCGGTAGTTTCGTTACTCGACAACTGTAGCTCAACCCTACCTGATAACATCATTATCGAGTAGCTTATTTTCGTTACTTCTGTCGAAACAGTTACTGTTGGTACATAAATAGTAAATTTAACACCATCAGGTTGTTCCCCAGCTCCACTTGCGCCAGTAAACTTCACGGAGTTACTTCAACGCCGTTGCGTAGTAAGCGGAGTTAAATAGAAACAATAACTTTCAGTGTTACAAATGTTCGGTGAAAAATTGTTTCGCTTCGGTGGAAAATATTTTTTTTTCCAATGTGAAACCAATTAATCTCAATATAGGGATTGAATATCACTATCAAAAGAAAGACAGCGTCAACTATTTTTAGAGAAAAAAAGAGCAAATCGTCCTGAACACTAACTGTCCTTGATCAAAGGCAAAAAAAGCCAAGCCTTTTCAAAGCAAAAGTACATTAATAGTAAATAAGGTGTAAGCAACAAGAAAAATAATAACAATTGAATATTGATATTTGACCTATGACAAGAAAACGGTTGATCAGGAAGGAGTTCATCACGAATCCTAAGTTAATATCTGCAGGTTGGAAATCAGTTTGGTTTCCTGGCGTTCAAGTTCTGAGGTTGGTCCTTCAGGGGATAGATGTTGTTGGAACAGTCGTCCAATGATCGAAGCTGCTAAGGATTAGGATGGAAAAAATAAAAAAGAGCATAGCCTGCTCAGAACATGTTTAAAAAGAGAAAGTGGAGGAGGTTTTAAATTTATTTAAAACTCATAAACAATTAAATAAATTAAAATTTAAGCAAAATAATGATATTAAAAGTGTAAATAGATAAATTAATTTAAAATTGTGGAAGTGGAAATGGAAACTAAACTATTATTAACAAAAAAATAATAAAAGCCACAATGCATTAGATTAATGTTTTTCTAAGAATTTGGGTTTTATGATATATTTTTCATCATGTATCTTATCAATATTTCTTGTGTAAGCGCTGGTATCACCAGGAATATTCGCGTGAGAAAGTGAAAAACATTCATAAAGGTTGTCCATCAAATCGCCAATATCAAGGAATTCTGTAAAGGTGAGCTTTTGTGTATTTAGTCTTTTCCTCTGTTTTACGTTATTTCTTTCAATCCTCAAAACTATTAGACTCTAATAAAAAATATTCACAATGTGTATGATATACTTCAATGGAAGTTACTACGCTGTAGGTAGCTATTCTGTGCAGTTAAGTTTACCCACTGTTAATTATGCTATACTTCAAATGTAAATTTTTTCATTGGAAACTAAATAAAGTACCACACTGTTAACTCATCCTGCGCCTACTTTGTTAAGATGTAAATAAACATATCATTATTATTTAATCTAAAATCTATGTACGTAATCGCATAAAGTTTACACCCATATTCCCGAAGTTCATCAAAGTCCGAAAATACTCGCGAACCATTCAAAGTTATGGAAAAAAAAATTGAAATACAGTTCCATTGAGCTATGATTATTTTTTTTTTTTCTTTTTATTATTGCAAAATAAACTTTCCAATTTTTTAAATTACAAAACGTAAAGGTACATTAAAAGTTTGATATTAATATATTAAGGACAAATACCTATTCATATTACAGTATCCAAAAAACTAGATTCCATTGCATATGAAACGAGTATTGTGTGAATATCGCTGTCCTCTCCATCGTCGAATTTCTATTGTTTTGTACCAAAACAATTTTTTTTTTGTTTTGGTACATCTTTTACATCTGTTTAGAACGGTTTTGTACCAAAGATAATAGGTTTTGTACCACTTCCGTTCCGAAGATATAAACTATTTCCGACAGAAGGACCAAAGATGAGTCAGCTACTGCACATCAATATATTCCAATTTTTTATACTAGCTTTACATCAATCCTATTTAGTAAATACATGTATTTCCAGAAAATTTGTATGTTCGAGTACGTATTTTAGTTTAGTTTTATATCGTTTTGTACTAAAGCTACGTTGTTATCATTTTCCTATTAAACAAATGCTAATCGCAAAACTTACAAGCAAATTACATGCATTAAAGATCAAATATGCCAATTTAGAAAATCAATTTCTCTCGTTGTAGCATTATGCATTCATGCTATCTGTACTTTCAAAAACCGATGACTATCTCGAACAAAACTTTTGAAACAGGTTACTTAATTGCTAAAAGAACTGTTGTGTTTACAATTAACGAGCAATTTAGGTAAATCTGTACCGTTTCCCAAAATAAATACAGACAAAATTAGAAGCGTAGTATTTTATACCAACATAATCAGATAATCACATTTTAAATGATATGTTCAAACCCGCATGTACAAAATTAGTTTGTTGTACTGTGCTTTGCGCGCTAAATCTCAAAGGTATTTACATTAGCCGGGGTCTATTGGCAGAGGCGGCAATAGTCGTATTAACAAAACAAGTTCAATGGCATTATAACGGCAGAAAAAAATTCTTCGATAAAGTCGTAAAATTCGGCCGTAAACCGCCCCTAAATAACCCCGAAACTCCTTAAACAGCTTTACAGTAAATTTTGATTATTCGAAACTGTTCGAAGCGAAACCCATTGCGAATTGCCCCCTCATAAACTAAATTGCCGTAATTCTCTCCGGGACAAACTGGATCCTATTATATTCAGCCGTAAGTCGCCGTAATAATTATAAAATTATATGGTATGTTACATATATTTCATCTCGGTTAATAACGTGATCCGAAAATGGCCCAATTCGAAGAAGTAAACCGTTTAATTAAATTAAGATTTTAAGAAACAACCTTTTTATAAAAGAATTTAGCCTGCGGCCTTTTGTTAGTTCAGTCGTTTTATTAGTTAAGAACAAAAATAGCATTTTAGCATCTCTTAATGTGGTATGTTTTCACAAGCATTGTAGAGGCTAATTCATATTCGACCTTCACCATGGGAATGTTCAGATAAACGAGAGAGACCCGAATTCGGCAAAGTTGCACATTTTGTGTTTATCTTAAATCCGAAGACAAAGCGTGCCAAAATTTAAATGAACTTTGCGAAAACGCCATTTTTAAAATATACCATTTGTTCTGATTAATTTCAAATTTCTTTTAGCATAAATATTAGATGGCTTGGTAAGCGATCCATTCTCGATCAAGTTCCTATCGAGATCTAAAAAAAAAATGATACAATGTGGTTATCGTTATGGATACAATTATTTTGTAAAATTAATGCAAAATATTCAACATGCTTCGTTTCTCTTGATACGACACGAGGGCTTTTAGCATGTCTTATTTTCATAGTTGCAGAATAACGTAATCCCAAAAAACATTCGCCAACTTCGCCGATTGATGAAACGGTCTTCGCTTTTTTCGGAGCCGGTATACTTTTCGCAATCCAGTGTTTCAACAAGCTTTATCTACAGTAACTAATCAATGCTAACACACAGGATTATTTCGCTTAAACCGTTTCAACAAAACTTTAGATATATTCAGCGTTCACGGCCTGAGTAACCAAGTGGAGCACTGATTGCGCGGGTAGCTTTTTCATGCCCAAATCTTCAGTGAATATATACAAATACAAACATGTTCTTTCGAGCCTCTGTAACTTCCACTGCCGTCTAGCACGATGTCGTAAACTTTTTCGACGTTATCGGTAATGGTTGCAGTTTTTGACCGTCCCGAACGGTCATCGTCAATTAAGCTGACATGACCACGTTTAAAATTTAGCTGTCCAAAAATTCACCGTGATAAATTATAGCGCAGAGCCCTCGTAAACACCGTCCATCTCGATTCTATTCGTTCTTATAAAAACACATAGACAATTTAATCATGTTATACATGGTTGAAATTACAAAAAAAATCTTTCTGGCGATATCAACACTCAATGTGGCACCGATAAAAAAAATAAAAGTTGATGAAAGGAACCGAAACTAAATAATTTATTTATTTTTTTAATCTCGAATTAATTTCCAACAATAAACAAGATCCTCATACTGGAATATCGACAATGTATCAGGTCGTCTAGTAAATTTCTAAACTACCTCGTTATCTTTCTACTACCTTTTACTGTAGCTTTGAAGAAACAAAATTTTAATCTCTAGTGTTTATGACGAAATTTTGATGATATCGCCAGTTCAATTTCATTTTCGATGCCACCGGAAATTATATCAATTTTCTTGTCTTCTATTCTATATACTTATATTTCTTCAAAGATAACGATAAGGATATGCAAAAAGAAACAAATTGTCTTCTGTACCTGATGTATTCTGCTTAGTAACATCAGAAGTTACGCAAACAAAAATCGACGTGGTATTTTACTAAGTTAGCGGTGACAGACAGATTACTGCGTATATCATTATGAGCGTTAAATTCGATAGATTTCATTGTATTTCGATGAATAGTTCAAATGCATTTCGCATTTGAATTTGTCCCGTGCATGTATATCTATCTATCCTACAGATAATATTGATCGTCCACAGAACATATTAATACTCTGTCGCCGGACATTAAAAATTGTACATCGTTACTTGGCAACGCATTTTAAAGTATCTACATATACCTTATCAGCAGATATCCATTAACCAGTTCTATATGATACTACTTATAACTAATAAACAACAAAATTATTCGAGAGAAAAATGCGCTTTTTTTGCGAGTAAAGGAAACAAATCAAATCAAGAAATATTCGGAGGTAAGTGCTACACAACACAAAACTCTACCTATAGTAATAGGTAGAAACGTACATGGTACAAGTTACATTTAAAATAGAACATCTTACATGTTACTCCACTTTAGTGCGACTATGTCAATTTCTTCCAATATTTCCAGTACCGATACGGCTTAATTTTTGCGATAATTTGAGATTCTTACGCAATGCTCACGTTTCTTTAACAGCCGATTTTACATGCTACAACTTTTAGTCGATCGGGTATTTCTTGATGTCCTCAGTAGTGTGTCGAAAAATTTTTTACATCAACTAGATTCTATAAAGATTCGTCGAGATCCGTTGGCGAGTTTAGAACATGTCGCTTCTTTTTGTTTAATAGAATACACTGTATTCTAGAATTTCTTCCATAAATACATATTTTCCTATACCTAAAACACGTGCTTTAATAAGTTAAATAAAATAATGCCCGATACCTACCATTCTCATCTATTCAAAGTAATTTTGCATACAAACTCCGTCCAATTCCTTGTTTTGTTGGACATTTATTATTATTTTGACTGTAATATTCTATGCGATGTTAGAGTTATGCGTTACGTTAAAAATCCGTTTTTACAAACTTTAAACTGCCTAATTTTATCACAACTTTTATAGTGCTTGTTACCGTTGAAAAATTTAATTGTATTCTGATTAATGATCAATATATGTCTATTTATTTTCACAATAAGTGCTTGTTCACTTGGAGACCTGGTATGCTTGAAAACTTACATTTACACTGAAACACCCCTTACAACAAACACGCCACTGGAGCTATACGCACGTTTCGATAGCTAAGCTATCATCCTCAGCAGCAATACTGAACTAACTAACTCAAGAACCTATTTATACAAAATATCACGGTTGAGTGAATTCATTAAAATGTTTTTGTTTTTATAAATTTCCATGCCTTCCTAGTAATTTAACTGTACATTGCTGTTTATGTTCTTAATTAAACATACATTGCTAATATTATGTCTGTTTTCAAGCCTTGTCAAGACTTGTCAAACCTTTTAAATTTAACGTGGGCCAGGTGCTCTTTGTACCTAATTCTAATTGATCTTTTTGTTTGCCCTATATATACTTGATCACGATCTTTACATGATACATTTTATAAATTTATGATTTTTCCATGTTATCTACTTGGTGTTTCGGGTTTCCTAAAAGGTTTTTAAGATTGTTATTTTAAGAATAAACAATGCTACCATCAATTTCAAAAAAGATTTTTTGAACACCTTTCGTGTAACTTAGAAAAATGGGAGTTTTTTTTTAATTTTTTTATTACTATTGTTACTACTTTCTAAAGTGATTATATTCCTAATTCTTATGTTTCTTAGACTTCAGAAAATCCATAAAATTTGGCAATTTTGATAATCTCTTTGAGATCGTTTTGGCACGGGTCTTTAGTTAAAAGAAGCAAACGATGCACCAAAAAGTTAATATCCCAAAAGTTTGTGTTCCCATGAATGATTGGTGTTCCTCTTCTATTTACAAAGAAGATCTATACAATTGTAGAAGAATTCTTGCTTTCTAAATTTAGATCGTAAAAGTTAGCCAATATGTTGTTTATATTTGCTTATTTGCCTGATCTCCAAAATTCAGCCGCCTTCCTCTTATATATACATATATATATATACATTTCACTATAAAATACTGGGACTCAACAATACTTCATACACATACTGGTCATTTACGATGGCAGACGAGGTAGGTTGTCACTAGCAATTTCGGGTCATGTAATAACCCATTATTGAAATAACTAACCAGCCATATAACTTTTTCTAATTCAATTAAATACAATCTTGGTATATTTATCTCATTGCATGCCTTGCCCTTCAATGATGTGTTGAGATTTGCATTTATATTTGGTGTATATCTCTTTAAAATCAGTTCTTATTACAACTACAAGATTGTGGTAACGATTGAAAGAGTTAATAGTTTCAATAGTCGCGTATTTCGAAACAGAACAAACAACGGGCCATTACTGCCGTTATCTTCTGCGCGAGAAAGAGCAGCGAGTGCTTTAAATATTTTCTATTTACAACTATTAACAAAATTTCGTCAATGACCAAACGAGGAATTGCACCCGCTGGTCCAAAACGAGAACGCATACGAGATAAAGCTGTCGTGAAAATTGATGGTTTCACCCGATGTGCTATTAAAAATACAATTTATGACGTATATAAAAACAACAGGTAGACGCAAATGTCATTTACCGGAGTAATTTTCACATATTCCATATTTTTCAAGGCAACGTACCATTCTAAACTCTCTGAATAGTGTCCTTAAAGAAAGAGAATTATTTTATGGTTGCAATACATAGTTGGGGAAAGTATTACGTAATATAGAATTTCATTACAAAAAAGACGATCCCAAACGAGCCTTAATTTAGATCTCGGTCTGGCCGAGTTCTACAATTCTTGAAATGCGAACTGGCGATCGAAACCTCGATCTTTCAGGATGGTGCCATGGAAAAATCTTGACAATACAAAAGTAAGATACCGTTAAATCATCAAAAGTTAGTGGAAAAAGATTGTTGTTAGTCTTGCTGGAGATAGCGACGATTTATACCAGGAGCAAAACTAGTACTTTCTTAGATTATCGCGGTGATATGAATCGTGAATTATAAAAATATTAAAAAAATATTAACTGTATTGCATAAAATGCATTTATATTAACTATACCCCGATACCAAATTTCAGAAATCATAATTTTCAAATAACAAAGTTATTCGACCGTTCTGGGACTTTTGACTAACCCTGTATAAAACATATTTAATAAATAAACAATTCTCTTGACAAAAATTAAATAAATATGGTACTTTTTCGTATATATCAAAATTCAAATAGATAAATAGCATATATGGATAGATTCGGTTCCTTCTTTGTGTACGCATTCAAATGTTCAATATCTAACGCTACAGCCGCCACCAAACCCTACCGGAACATGAGCGTCTGGTTGGGCGACAGCAGCAAATAGCCGATCACTACCGCAAAAAGATACTATACGACTCACGGCTACCTAGACGCTCGCGTTCTTATTTGATACACCACCTCTAGTATTTTACTCCGAGCTGCATAAGTGGAAAGATCAGAAACCAACAATAGTGCATGTCTGAGCGCTGTATAGCTCGCAAACGAAAGAGCGACGGCAGGTAGTCGAGGCAACGATTTTCGACGAAGTTCGGGTATGTGTACGTTACTGGCGAATATCCGCCTCCTGTCTAGCGCTTGATACGATACTTGCATTAGCAGTAGCTTCATCAATTCATCAAACAGATATAATAAGTGACTATTAAAGATATTCTTAATTAGAACATTGACGAATTTTATATTTTCGCAAACTTTATAAGAAATTAAACGTATTTATACATGGGATGCGTGCACGTCAAAATTTGAATGATGCTGAATACGAATTATATGAATTTATACAAAGCAAAATAAATGAAACATTCAATTTATTATAAAATAGACAAACAAAATATTACTTTTACAAATAGATAAAAATGCTTAAATTTATAAAATAAAACGAAATAACATGTTAAGTCGTTAAGAATGATTCTGATAGCGATTATGATTAAGTATATTGTGTACACTTCTCACTCTATCTTTACACTCTATCTCTTTCATTCTTAGTATCTATTACACTGCCCAACAAATTTCAACTTTTGATTTTGCCATAAAATAATTTATATTCATTTCAATAGAAAACATATAAACCTTTATTTTAATAAAAGGTAGAACGTCAAGTTAGCTCGATTTTTTTTTATATTTCAATTAAAAGGTTTTTTACCGTTTACACCGTGTTCATCGCTAACGGCGCCCATATTTTCCGGACAAAAATCCAAGTGAGAATGTAGAATGTGCACTTCAAGGGACATGTTACAGCCAGCAGCTTGAAATGCTTGAAACAAAAGCTTGAAATGCTTTTGTTTCCCAAGAAATTCGTGAAAACTTGTGCCATGGAGAGCCAAGCTGTTTTTTCCTTTGCTGTTAATTTGGTTTCAGAGATTTACAACGAAAATACCTTCTTTCAGTTTCCCTTGTGTTAATTTTGGAAACTTTTCACGAAGGTATTTAAAGCCTTCACCTTCGAGATCCAGTGCCTTCACAAAGTTTTTCACGAGCGCAAGTTTCACGTGGAGAGGTGGTATTATGATCTTTTCTTTTTCTACTAGAAGCTGACGTTGTACATTGTCTTTTCCTGGTATAAACTGTTGTCGTAATGGCCATTCTTGCTTATGATAATGTTTTTCCCAAAGACATAAAAAGCAACAGTAATGGGTGTAACCAGATTGCATACCCAAATTAATCTGCACAAATATTCCAGGAATAGTCTTTGTACTTTATCTTTTCTAATAAAATGTTCAGATTTTCGTAAATTTCTTCAATAGAAACAGCATGACCTATCGGAATAGAAGGATAATGGTTTCCATTATGCAACTTTTAGGCTGCTCTTTGATGAGTCTATGAATAGTCTCCAAGAACTGGAATCATGATATATTCCAAAAGTTTCAGAAAGTTTATAAACAACAAACAGCAGTAGACCAGATTACCGGCCATACTATTAAAGGTATTTTCTCTGTAACCAGAGCTAAGCCAATGTTGCCGCTTTTCGAATCATTTTTACTTTATATATGCTTTTCAATTTCATCAGTTACTAACTTAGGGTAAAAACCTTGTTGGTCAGTGTTATTAATACGCTTTCGAAGAGTCCAACAGCGGTTATGATTGAGTGTATTATACACACTTGCTGTTTTCAGTATTTTTCAGTGTATTTTATTTTTGGAAGAGAAGAATTTTCCAAATTAATAATTACCGTAAATATTGAAAGCAATACTGATCTCGATCAAATTTATTGTACAGTTATATGACCTACTAGTTTTTTTCTATTTAGACCAACAGAAAATTGGCAAACTTGTCGTAACAGCTTATGCAATAGCGCATCTCGTTCGCTCTCTCGTTCGAATGCAAGATATAATTGCATTCGCCGGATCATCTGAGATATAAATCTAAATATATTTTGTTGAACATTTACCCATGAAAACATATTGTTTTCTGAAACAAACAGCAGCGCGCGATATATATTTATTTTCACTTAATAATAATAATAATTTCGGCATGGTGTATTACCACGAACAAATGTATTTTTCCCTGATATTGCGTACTGGTTTACACGTTTTTCCATTAATGTAAGACGCTCTAAGAATTAAATGAATTTATTTGTAGATACTATTTTCATTTAAAATCTAAATTGTTCGAATTTATTGGATGCTGTACAATGAGTGCTTATATGGGCATAATTGATATTTGCAAGGTAGAGGTACAGAGTGGTAGGAGTGATCGGAAAATCACATTTGCGATAGTTTGATAGAAAATATAAATTGAAAAAAAATCATCTTTACGCAAATGCCCTTTAACAATACTTGGAGGATTCTACAAATCCGTCAAGTTTCAATACGATTGGTAATTATCACCTTGGAATCTTCCCTTTAAGTGGACAAGCTGTATACGCGTATGTAGTAAAATGAAACGGCAAGCTTAATTTTTGAACAGCTTTTTTACAATTAAGTAATTCACATAAATGGAAAATATACTTAGGACTCTGGGAACGTTAACGTATAATGTTGTGCTGCAGAAAAGATTTGTCCACACTGTATATTCGATTATACATTATATACTTCCATCTTCTGATATAGCCAATTTTCTCTGTTTTCACTTTCTGCAAATGCTCCAGTAGTATTCCATTCTATCCGACGTAGTATCCTGAAAAATATTTAATATAGTTTCCTTTACTTAGCTAACAAAGGACAAAAATGTACGCATATATTCGTAAGCATGCATGTGACAAATATATTCTAGGAAAATTTACAAAAACGGATATAATAAGAATATATCCGATATGTGTATGCATGGAAAGCAAATAAGCTGGCCAGGCTTTCTAGTTTTATACGAGAATATCCATTGCCAGAATATATAGTATCGTATATAAGGGGGTGAGAATTCGCCGCCTCATCACCTCCAGCGTTCTGATAAGGCTCCGGAGTAACTGCCGTCGGTCGATTCGTTTTTCATTTTCGCTTCCCGTTTGCTTGTTGGAACCGAGACTACCAGACGCGCACTGTTCCACTCGAGCTTAAAGCGATAGACTCTACTAGGATTAAATTTTCTTGACTTAGATGCACTAAATTTGATTTTAATTTCATTTGCTTCCGTTTTGTTCTGTTTCGTGTAAAATTTTATGAAAATTCATTTGAAGCATGTTCGGCATTTTTATGAAAATCGAATTTTCTTTAAAGTTAAAGGATATCTTTAACTTTGAAATATAATCCTATCTGAAAACTGAAATCTCTGTATGCGCATCGAATTAATAATGAACGCGACAGTATTCTATCATTGTTATGGTGTAAATGCAAAGGTTCGTGATATACAACAATTGAGGTGCTACATTGTTATAAAAAAAGAACGATATAAATAATTGTGCAAATTTACAAAAATGAGTGATAGCCATTTTTGTTTGTGTGTAGTTGTTATATTACTTAGAGTGTCCAAATTAATTGCAAATATCAAAAATGAAATTCACTTAAATTTATTATAAATCCACAATTCAATATGAGCTAACTGATTGACGATTAAATTAACAATATCCAATTTTATTAGTGTTTATTCCACAGTTTACATATATGTTATTTACAGGTATCAAAACATATATTTACAAAAACTTATTTTTATATATCAATGGAGGAAATAAAAGTGTCCGACGACCAAGTTGAAGAAGATTCCTCATGTATCCACATACCTCCTTCAACGAAAGCAATTAGACAGGAAAAAGTAATAGTATCGATACCTTGCATACTTTTGCCTATTCATTTTTGGCATACTTTTCTTTTAAAGCTTAACGCTTTACTTATTTCTTAAGCTACGTTGGGCATATTCATGATTTTTGTAAATGTGTACCCGTTTTAAAAACATTTCTTTCTTCGTACTTTTTTTTATATAGTTAACATTATTATTAAAGAGTCTAAACGATGTGCCCGACCATCGCGCACGTCCGGATATTTCTGCAACAATGTAAACATGTTAGGTAAGTTATTTATGTTTTTTCTTAACGTTTTGTAAAGTGATTCAATATATTTATTTTTAAATAAGCGCACTGTTATTCTGGTAAACTCGCCAATGCTCGGGCACATCGTTTGGACTCTTTAATTATTAAAAATGATATATTATTGCAACTAAATGCAAAAAACAGTGAAATAAACACTGAAAATAAATTAATTTTAACCTAGGAATAAAACTCGGCATTTGAGATAGCAACACGAGCAGTTCTAGGAAGGAATAGTTAAGATCCAATACTGTAAGTGATAACTAAAATGAATGGGTTCATATTCTCTACTTGTTTCCCTGAAAGTCGACAAAACACATATCTGTCCAATCTCTGCTAATTTCGTGAAGCCCGCGGAACTTTCGTAATAACTACTAGTGAAAGGAAATATATTTTTATATGGGGGCGTAGCTCAGATGGTAGAGCGCTCGCTTAGCATGCGAGAGGTACCGGGATCGATACCCGGCGCCTCCAAAAACTCCTTTACTTTTTTTTTATCATCCCAATACATGCAAATTGCCCGGTATTCTATTAATAAAGAGGACAAAGGCGGATGAAATTATACTTTTTTTTTGTAGAGACTGGACAGACTCGTATTTCGTCGACTCTTAGGTCAGGTAGGCAACACGAATCCATTCTCATGAGGCGAATAAACACGAGTCTATCTAGTCGCTGCAAAAAAGGGATAGTTTCACCTGCCTTTGTCCTCTTTGTAGTGTTATCGAACCAGAATACAAAGCAAGAGCCGTAGAGTTCTGGAAAAGTGGTAAATCCAAGCGACGTTCTTTGGAAAATGTCGTAAATTCAAAAAAGTGAAATCGCTGCGACAGTTGTACAAATGGGAAGAAAGTGTTAATAGAGGTGGCACCCACAGCGATCAATTACGGTTTATTACTGAATACGTTCTAACAAAATTTCAAAATAATGTTGCCGATGGAAAAATAATTCGTAACATGGATCTTCAACGGTGAGCTCTAGAAACTAAAGAAGAAATTGGACACAAATCACGAACACCTAAGGTTAAAAAGTGAAAATTTTATTAATTAAGTCAAACGCTATGTCACTAATTTGGGCAGAGCCAACGTGTACAACGCTGACGAGAACGGATTTAATCTTGAAATGTACTTTAGCTACAAAAGGTCAGAAAACTGTTGAGGGTATTGTGCAATATTTGCACTCTATAACACATAGTTAGATTTTTTGCCAATTATTTCTGGAGATGGACGCTTTCACCACTATTTTTCGTATTAAAGGAGCCTACAAATACACCTTGGACCTCGAGTTGCTGCTATATGCCAAACACACGATGTTCGTAATAAAAAAAATCTTGGAAGTTAACTAGGTACATAACATGTAAGTGAAACTCGGTGTGTAGAAACCTTAATTGCTGTTGGATGCGGTGATAAAACCGGAACATAGGCAAGAAGTGTGCATTTTGCTTAATATCCAGAGAGAAATATCAGTCAAATCTTTATTTTATAAGTAAAACCTGTAAATGCGCATATTTCTTCTTCGACGTCTGGAAAGCTCACCTCAAGTAATTTCAAAACCTGGCTAACTGGTATTTTCCTTCTAAATACGGCACCAAGCGGTGCACTATTGATTGAATCTTGGACTGGGCATCGTGTTGCTGAACTTCGGAAATTAGTGCTGCCACATAAGACGTTAAACATTTTATATATACCGACAAAAACCGCGGCGATGGTACAACCTCTAGATGTGTTTAGTTTTAGGTTGTGGAAAAATTTTGTTAGAATTTTTTCTAACACAGTGATTCTTATGAACTGTGATTTAGATTTGCATCAAAGGAATAATATTATCAAATTGCAGTCCCTAACACACAATCAGTTTTCTTCACCAAGATTTTTCGACGTGTTCAAGTATTCACGGTATAAGAGTGGATACGTGGACGAAAAACCTGGCCCTTTTAAAAATCCTGCAGAGCTTTGTTTTACCAAAGATGCACGGTCTACACCATTGTGTAGTATTTGTAATGAACCTGCTATTGTGCGCTGTTCATGGTGTAAACAAAATCTGTGCTTCGAGCACTTTTCACTATTTTAATAATTACATAGCTTAATTACTACATGTAGATCAATCCTGTTCGCTATGGTAATACATACGTATTTAATAATAACATTATCATATGTCAGGTGTTTTCACACCTATAAGCATTTTAATTTTGTAATTCTGCTCTTTTGTGTCCGAAATGTTATTATTGTTACAAAAACATTACTTACATTTATGTTCCATTAAATACCGACCTGTACATCTACATTGCACGAAAAATAATATATAATGAAATACACTCCGCCAAAAAAGTATCGCATAATTTAGTTTTGGATCATAAAAGTATCGCATAATCTTTGTTTGTAGCATAAAGCTGTAAATATACTTTAATGCGCTCTAAGATATAATTTCTATGATTGTTTAAATAAAATACAGGCCAAATAAAAACAAGAACTCATACTTGAGATTTTTATTAAAACAAGAAATTATAATTTTGGAAAGAAACATGTCATAACAGTAGCTTTTAATACTGAGTATTGCCACCTCTGGCTCTTATGACCGCTCGCATACGGTTTGGCAGAGATTCGATTAACCTCCGTATATAAGCCTGATCCAAATTCTCCCACTCGTCACGAAGAGCATTTTCTAGTCCATCCAGGTCAGCCGGGGCAACATTTTGGGTTCATGTCCGGACTTACCGCAGGCCAATCTAAAACTGGAATACCAACATCGTTACGGTATTCCTGGACGATTATTGCAACATGCGGTCGTGCATTATCGTGCATTAACATGAATTCGTTTCCTATAATTGGCGCATATGGTACTACATGTTCTTCTAAAATGTCCGTTATATACCTGTGGGCAGTCAATGTACCTCTGTCTACTGGTACTAACTCTGTACGACCTGTTAAACAGATGCCTCCCCAAACCACAATAGAGCCACCAGCGAAATTAGGTCTAGGTCCGATATTACACTGCGAATAGCGCTCACCGTCTCGTCTGTACACTGAGATACGCCTATCTGAGGTGTAAAGACCAAATCTCGACTCATCTGTGAAGAGTATATTGGCCCAGTCATTAATGTTCCAATTTACATCTTCTCTGGCAAACCTTAAGCGAGCCACTCGGTGGTTCCTAGTGAGACGAGGGGCTGTTACAGCTACTCTAGCTCTTAATCCACTCTGTCGTAACCTATTCCGAATAGTTTGAGTACTCACACGAGTATTTCTGACTCTAGCCAAGTCGTTCTGCAATTGTCTCGCAGTTACATGTCTTCGACGTAATGCTTGTAGTAGTAAATAGCGGTCATCTTGGCGAGTAGAACATCTTGGACGACCTGGTACAGGTCTTCTACTGTAATTGCCTGTTTCCCTATATCTGGCTACGGCTCTGGAAACACTTGACTGATTGATGTTCATCAAATTAGCAACGTGTGCTTGAGATCGTCCATCTTCGATTAAGGCAACTATAGCAGCCACTTGTTCTGAAGTTAAATTGCTCATTTTAGTTTTAAAAGCGTTGGTACAGAACTCTGACTTCGCACTTTAAAATTTGTCCGTATAGAAAGACTTTCAATAAACAACTGAACAAACCTTACACATATGCATTTTTCTAAATGTGTTCTTTTAGAAAAAAAAAAGTGAAAAAGCTATATTCCATGATTTTGTTAGTGTTTTTATAGTTCACATACACGAGGCAAACTTTTTGTGAACGTATAAAAATATCTTGGTTTATAAATGCCCTTTTTTAGTTTATGCGATACTTTTTTGGCGGAGTGTATATAAGTTAATTACTATCTACATAATATCAAACTCATTATCAATTACATATTTTGACACGTTGTTGAAATTGATGATTGCTTATTTGTCAGGTAGGTAGGTACACAAAAATAAAAGTAGTAATAAATATTATTATTAATATTTATTAGTACTTTTTAAATTTATTATACACCATCGTTTTCCACACAAATACGACCTAATTTTGATGAATACGAAAAAAATAATAAATAATTATGTTAAAAGAATTCTTTAATATCTGGTAAAATTTCGGATGCATTAATAAAAATTGAAAAATTGCTCAAACTTTGAAGCGAACTTAAGATCAAAATCGGGCGATTTGGCCGCTAAAAAAATGCGTATTTCTTATTTTAACGTACACTTCCAGTCTCTGAAGTTTCATCGATATCGGAATATGGCAATTGCCGGTGTTTCCTTGTTGGTCAATCGATTCGTGCTAGTTTTAAAGCAGATTTAAATTACTACTGTGTTGATACGTCTTCCGAGTTTAACCTCGAAATAATTGGAGATACATTACACTTTCTCGCTGAAACTAAACATCGTCATTTGATATGTCCGGATTATCTTCATTTGGAAAAATTCTGAAAAAACAAATACAAGCACACCTCTCAAGAATTGCAGATATCACTGTCCCATCAAAGAAGAAACACTTAACAAAGTGTCAGTTTTTACATTTTTATTCATTTCTTTAGGACGCCCTGCATTTGAAATGTATTTGGGATGCTCAATTTCCCTAAATTATCTCTTTATTTTATTTATTATAGTTTGGCTAATATTTCTCCCTGGATATTAAACAAATTGCATACTTCCTGCCTATGTTTCGGTTTTATCACCGCATCCAACAACAATTAAGGTTTCTACACACCGAGTTTCACTTACATGTTATGTACCTAGTTAACTTCCAAGATTTTTTTTTTATTACGAATATCGTGTGTTTGGTATATTGCGGTATATAAAGCTACTGATTATTGATACATCTTTGTTTGATATCTACCTGATGTGTAAAAATTACCTTTACCTTTTTCTAAGGCTTTTTGTTAAAGTAAAATTTAAAAGTAAAATTTTTCGAATATTTAATTTAAACGAATCATTTCATTTCTTGAGTAACATAATTTATTTTTGTTCTCTGTTTTTAATTTTTTTTAATTTCCTTTCAAAATTGTTGCTCTGTGGGATATTCAAAATTTTTATTGTACCCTCTAGACAATTCGTAAGCTGTCATTCAGATAATAAATAAGCTAGCAAGAGGGAGTTGTCATTGAAAATAATTCTCGACGATACCATTGCTTGAAAACTAGAAACGAGGGAAACTAACCTGATCAAATTTAACAACACTTAGTCCACAATTTTAATTATGGTATCTATCACATTACTCGAAAATTTTAACTTTCTACCCTTTACACTCCTTCCATTTCAGAAAATTGAGGACATCTGTATGTATTGCGCCTAACTCGTTAGTTAAAAGTTTTAATGACGTTATTACAAATGAAACTCTAAAATTTTGGAATAGGTAGTTATAATATTAGAGGTATCAAGTTTTTTCGCCTATGAAACGTTTATGATTAAACCGGAAGTAGTTGTCAACGTTCGTATATAAAATACAGTAGCATACTTTTCATCAACTTAATCGTTCGTGTAAAAAATTGTATTTCACCTTGTTGAAATTAAACATTTGTGAATGTAAATGGAATGTGCAATGGAACATCATGTCTATCACACCTTATCGTTGTTGTTATTAAATCTTATAGAGGGTGTTTCAATTAAATAAAAGAAAAGTGAGAAATGTACTATTATATTTAAAATAAGAAACTTGATGACTGTTTTCGGTTCAACCGGAAGCGTTTGGTAGGCAAAAATATTTTGAAATAGTACTCGGTTACCAGTTGATGATGTGTCCTCGAAGCAGCCATCCCGGAATAGTTACTCAAACTTAAGTAGTGTGAAGGTTGCCAATATTTATGTGTAGAGAGGACAAAGGCGGATGAAATTATTACTCTTTTGCAGAGACTAGACAGACTCGTGTTTCGTCGACTCTCGGAGACACCAGTAGGCAACACGAATCCATTCCCATAAGGCGAATAGACACGAGTCTATCTAGTCGCCTGCGAAAAAGGAATAATTCCACTTGCCTTTGTCATTTCTACTTATGTGTTGTTTACGATACTACGCCACAGTTCTTGCTATTATTATTTATCATTATTTAAAATAATATTTTGAAATTTCAGAGTTACATTCACAGTAACATTATTAAAATTTCTTGGTAACGAATTTCTGAAATACTCAGCATAGCTCGCTCCAATAAAGAACGCGTTATTAACTCCCACAATTTATATTGAATTACATATGTAACTGGGTTATAAATGCGCATATATGATTATTATTTGGAAAGCTTCGTTGTTTATATTATTAAAAAATTACTAAAGCAAATTTTCATAGCCCCTACTGCAGCATAAAAGTTAGCAACGCATTGTAAAGAAATGCTATGATATCGTAATAAGCACTAATTTTGCCTTAGGTTTTTCCATATTCGACAAACTTGCTCTCGACAGAATCATTACACATCACTTATATTTTTTTGTAACGGATTAAACAGAATGTACAAACCTGAAGTGTTAGTAAGAGAACATTTATATTTATTGTGTACTTCATATCCTTTTTAAATAGTGAGGCAAAAAACACTAAGATACCTAAGTTTGTCCCAGCTAGAGGGGCATCGGTATAAGACGGGATTAGCGAAGAACACATCATATAGAACTTATCACTTGATCAAGCTGAAGACGAAACACTGAAACACTTCCTCTACAAGTGTCAGGCGCTGGTGTCGATTAGTAGCAAGGTGCTGGCTGGCGATTAAGACAGTAGGTTAGTTAATAGCCTACAAGGCATAGTGAGGAAGCATAATGTTAATGTGCCTGTTGTAGCTTAATTGCTGCGGGATCTATTTCGCTTTCTCATTTTGCACAACTATAACTATCCTGCATCAAAGCAAACTCGATTGCGTTTAAAAAGATCACTCTAACCAATTCTACCACAAGTCGACATTTGGAAATTGCAACAGATTTTAATTGTAGAAGTAAAATAGAAGGTGTATGTACTAAAAATGTTCAAATTAGATTTTTTTTAACTTTGTACAAAAAAACAAATTAAAAGAATCCAATCTTCATCAATTTAACCTCCGTTATTTTTCAGAGCAGACAAAATGAGAAAGTTCTTATTGTAAAAATAAAATAGCTTTGTTGAAATATTTAAATCGTCCTCTTAACGTGAAAACGTAAAGGTAAACGTTATTTTTCAGCTATCACGTTTATTGAAGACGGGCAACAATAATCCCTTCTAAAATATTCATTTCTCCCCTTCTTTCATAGAAAGCAGTATTGCAGCAAAAGTAGGAAAATTAAAAAAAAAGAAAAAACCAAAACCATCATTAAAGATATCAAACGTCTGCACGGAATATGCATAACAAAAATGTTTTATTTTTTAATTGCATTTTTAAACTTCTAGACTAGCGTACATCGTGTACACCGTCGCCATCGCGAAAGATTTTTTAGCTTCCGATCTCAAGTTTTCATTATATATACACCTTAATAAAATACAATTTATGAATATGTATGTATACTGAACTCCGGTCCGTTGTGTACGAGGATTTGCATAAATATGCAGCCGGCGTTGGATTAAACTGATCCATATTTAGGTCTGACAAGTGAAAGTCGAAACATTTTTAATCTGAACTACATCAGCACAAGAGTGGTGGTACACCGTACGACCGTTACATTATCCATAATTGTTTAGCACGCATCGGTTAAATGATCAAACTGGCAATGATATCTGCTCATTAGAAAAGGGCAGGTGGTCATTGTACATAACGAATTCAATATGGGTGGCTTTTCTAATAAGGGGGAAGTCTAAAATTGTAAATTTGGTATAAAGTAGACATTTTTAACGTAACGAATTGTACTCCAAGGCTTAAATGAGATTGTTGTTGCATCTGCCTTCTAGGGCGCTGAATGAAGTGAATACTAGAAGACCTCTGGATTTTTTTCTTTTTATAGATTCTCATTCCACAATAGATAAAAATTACGAAAATGTCCGTCATTAAATTGATGTTTTATAAAATGTATTAATTACTAAAGTAAGACGTAATCATTTAAAGTTTAATAAGTCTGTTTTAGTTTAAATGCCCTGAATATTTTGAAAATTGTGACAGTCATCTGAAATACAAATAAAGCGATAAAGGGTTAGTGAAGTCATCTATTAACATTACAAATCTTAAATAAATGAACAACACAATCGAAATAAGGGATAACGTATACTTCTTTATGAGACATTCCCTAAAATCCTGCAACTATTGTAAGAAGCATCCTATTAAATCTCGTACGCTTGACTTCTAATTCGAACCTTTCAATTTTCGATTAAGCGCCGTATTTTTGTGAACTTTATTATTTATAAAGATCTAAGATATGTAGGGATCTAATGGGTCGCATATAATGCTGTCCATGCTGGCAATGTCTAAAAATAAGCAGGTTGTTTTACTATACTTGTTTTTGTAATGTGCGCTGGAGTTTTTTTTCACTTATGAGATTATTAGTAAAACCTTGTCATTTTACTGTTTGGTACTTTATTCTGAACGTAGCTAAACTAACATTTCATTACATTTCTTGGTGTTACTACATGTTAAGAGGACTCTCTTTTACAATTTACTGCAACCCTTATATATAAGTGTCCCCACTACTAACTAGTACAATAGTAGGGATGAAAATGTGTTCGTCACCGAAATTACTTGCAGTTTAAGTGCCTTTGGAAAATTTCGGGCTAATAAACTAATTTAGGTTTTATTGATATTCTCAAACAATTCAAGTAATTTCGGTTTACAATCTATCACCTAATAGGTTTATGGCGATGTGCCATAAACGCCGGAAATCCAGAAATTAAACTTAACCCAAACGGATATGAGTAAGCAAACGTAAATAACATATTTACCTAAACTAATACTATGTTAAATGCTAAAGTAGCGTTAAATAACCCGAACAATACTACTAAGGTGATTAGCGCAGGATTTAGTCTTTGATCTACGTTATCATGAAGCGTAAGAAACATTGTAAGCATTTGTAAAACTTTTTTTTAATCGTAAGCTTTCATCGTGGCAAAACTGCTAATAATGTACTCTGAATAAGAGTACTCGTAGTGTGCGATAGAAAAGAAAAATTTCATTTGACAATGCATTGTTGCCCGATAAAAGTAAATTGACATTACAGTTTGTCAATACTAACAAGAAAGAAGTACTGAACAACCTTATAATTACTTTCCGTAAAGCACTTCCCCATATTGGCTTTGCGAAGACCAATATCTATGTGAAGCCATAATATTTCCACTATTTTTTGTGATGTGTGGTTCCACTACTTTCGTAGTTTGAGGTTTTATACGGTTTATTCGAACTAACTAGAACTAACAATATTATATTAACTTAAAATGACTTGAATTGATGATTCGAATGAGCTCATGTCACACTTGAAAAATAATCTTCAATTCTTTATTCTTTTTCACCAAATCTCAATCGAGTTATTATCCTTAATAAGTCATTGATACCATTATTGCTCTCCTTGTATTCGATAATTATGTGCGTAGAACGTTCCGTAAATCTAATATTACTAGTGCCATTTTCAGGTTCGTAAAGTTTTGATAACATACTGTACAGATTATACACGGTGCGTCCCAAAAAGTTTATATAAAGAGAAAAAATGTTGTCTTACATTTTACGAAAAAAAAAAACATTCTCGATGAAAAGCTCTACATGACTTGTAGATTTATAATTAGAGATGACAAGGGCAGGTGGAATTATTCCTTTTTTGCAGCGACTAGATAGACTCGTATCTAATTTGCCTACTGGTATACTTGAGAGTCGACAAAACACGAGTCTGTCTAATCTCTGCAAAAAAGAAATAACTTCATCCGGCTTTGTCCTCTCTATTCATAATCAAGTATAAAAATTTTAAAACATCGGCTGGAATACAGGGAAAATCAAAAGTATGGTTTGGAGTGATACTAAACTACGTACAAACTTCCATGTTTTTTTTATGTAATTTTTATTATTTATTTTATTTTTGATTCGTGTAATTTTTATCTGGAAAATCATTTTTCCAGATAAACGAATAATGTGATGATAGAAACATTAATAACCTCCTTATCAATTTATCAATAATAAAAAATAATAACGAAAGAAATAAATTTTATTGGGAACATGTAAAATTTCTTAAATACTACAGAACTTCAACGTACTTCGCCTCTTTCTAAACACGTCATTATTCGATGATTAAATTCTATTATCCTAAAATTATGGAAGGTGAAGGAACTCAGGTACACGGAATTTCTTTGCCCTGGCCACTTTACCGTTAAAAGTGTCCATGTTCATATTATTTTGAAAAGAAAAATGGTCCAACCATTCTGTCTTTGCAAATGCCGCATCGCACATTACTAGAGCTCCCCAAAGTGCGTGGCAAGTCAGAAGGCGTACCGCCGGGCGTGGCCGGGGGGATATGTAATGTAATATATAAGCAAATAACTCGCATCGCATTTCGGTAGTTTATTACCGTATGCGATCGGGTTGTGACGGCATGGCGGACGCGCGTTGTAAGAAACGCCCACAGGCCGACAAAGTGAAAAAGTTCTGTGGAGAATTTCCTGACTTAATATATAATGGAAGTAAGATTATATGTAAAATTTGTAATATACCTCTGATGTGCAATGATAAATATGGCTGTAGAAGACATGTAAATAGTCAGCAACACAAAAATAAAAAACTGGGTGTATCACCGACTGAGACAACTCAATTTATAATTGATTTATTTTATATGCTGACTGCGTGTAATTTACCGTTTTCCTTACTCAGAAAGAAACCATTCCGTGAATTTTGGAATAAATATAATCCAGACTTTGAGTTACCGTCGGAAACAAGCTTAAGGAGATGTGTGCCAAGTGTACGTACCGAAATTGAAAACAGGATCAGATCTGCAATAAAAAATAAACTACTGTGGTTATGTATTGACGAAACGACAGACCTTAAAAAACATTCTATTTTGAATGTGATTGTACGTATACTGGAACCTCGTCAACCTACAAAGGGAATTTTATTAGCTAGTAAAAGACTAAAATCGTGTACTGCCGACGCTATCGAGAGCGTAGTCGTTGATACTTTACAAACATTTGAAATTGCCACTACTCAAGTATTAATTTTCATGACCGATGGTGCCGCGACGATGCGTTGTGTAGGTCGTTCTCTTCAAGAACATTATGGGATGATGTTACATATAACTTGTAAACTTCATGCTCTGCATATTGTGGCTGAAACTATTCGTGCAAATTTCCCTGAGGTAAATGCATTAATAACAAATACGAAACGAGTGTTTCTCAAATCTCCCAAACGTACCAGTGAATTTCATAAACAGTGTCCCGGTATTCCCGAACCACCAGAGCCGATTCTTACGCGTTGGGGGACATGGCTGAAGGCAGCGTTTTATTATTTTAAATACTTCCGGCAAATAAAATCAGTCGTCTTACAATTCAATCCCAACGAATCTGCGGCTATTAAGGAAAGCCAGGAAAAATTCCAAGATATTTCCGTTGAAGCAGATTTACAAACCGTTTACAACAATTATAGAGAAGTACTTGAGGGAATAAATAAATTACAAAATAGTGCAGTGTCCCTGACGGAGTCAGTACAAATATTAGATGACGTTAATACACTCCTACACTGTATAAATAACAAAAAAAATTATATCGTTACAAGAAATTTTGAAAGTGTTATGAAGAAAGATACAAATTTTAGCAGGTTAAGACAAGTTTGGAAAGGTAACTCTACTGATCCGGTGACTAAATTCAAAGATTATTTTAATTACGCGTGTATCATTAGACGTCGAGCGTTCATTTTCAAGATATAAAAACATTTTTTCAGAACGACGAACATCCTTGAAAGAAACGACTGTGGAAACATTCCTAATGCTTCAGATGTTTGAGAAATCGGATTGCGCTTACGGTAACAGTTTTAATGTGCCTACCTCCTCGTGTGCTGACTAATACTATTTTCCTTGTGCATTAACACCCACTATATTGGATACGGCTAATTACAAAAGTAAGCGTTTCAAAATTCTTTATTTCTTTTGTTTTTATGTACTTTACTTATGTTCCTTATCCACGCCTATGGTGCGTCACGCAGTTGGGGAGCTCTACACATTACTTTTAAATGAATATTGATCTTCGGTTGGGACATAGAAATTGGGATTAACAAAGTAAATATCGTATCATAAATCTATTATTTTCCAATTCTCCTCGAATACGAGCACAAGATTCGAACCTCCGTTCAACATCTCCTTCTTTTAAGGTGTGCGTAAAGTGGAGTTTGTATGGTTTAAATTTATTGACCTTTAAAATTCCCGCAATTGTAGCTTTACTTACATTCCTTAAGTTGGATCTTCGTCGAAGTGAATATTTTGGATTTTCCACGACCAATTGGATCACATTAGCTTCAATATCTTCGTTTCTAACCTACGGCCGATGTTTCTTTCTAAATTTATTGTCAACACTTCTAGGACATTGTTACATATCCGCAATCAATGATCTTACATTTTATTTAGGCAAGTTTGTACGTATTTCACTCTCACTCCGAACCATCATTTTGATTTTTCCTGTATTCTGGCTAATTTTTTTTTTGGAAATTGATGTTAAATGTACAAGCGGAAAATATATCTGGCAGAATATAATTTTTTTTTCTTTTCTAAAGAATCGTACAAATACCGACCAGCATATATCTGACTTGATGATAACTTATCTATATTTTCACGAAATTAACTTAACACATTCTTTAATCTATGCCATTCCAAGAAGCGATCATACGAAATTTCGTAGCTTGGATGACAGTAGACTTAAAGTTGCTTTATTGGCAGTTTTGGTATGCCTTACGCAAAAAGGCCCGTCTTTCTATGTAGGTAATTTTACAGTTATTTCAAAACCGTTTATCTCACAAGGGAATCAGCTGGAGTTACCTCATTGTCAATTTTTTAACTTATAAAGCGAACGATAGAAACCTTAGCTTCATACAGTAAAAGAAATGGTACAATATACGTTCTTTTAATTTTCTCGTAAGTTGCTGCACTCGCTCATTCCGCAAATTTCTTATTCAAAACACACTTTTAACACTTTTCTTGTAAAAAAAAAAATAGGAAAAGAAGATTGCTCTTGGTTTATTCTCGGCGTGTAATTTACATAAAAGAATAAGAATTTAAGAAACTAAATGCATATCACAATATATTAGTATAAATGATTATAGAAATGCCAAAGACGTTGTAAACGTTTGTACTATTTGACGGTAGTACCTTCCTATTCTATCGCAATTTTTCAGTAGGAACAACGCAAAATCGGAATACTTATAAATGGTCGCAATATACATCACGCAACAAATAATTACAATGGAAAAACAGCAATATAACCTCCCAGCAGCAATGTCCCAAACTGCCCGAAATTTTAAATACATGGTCTGCGTCGACAGCTGAACGTAATAAATCAGACACATTCCTTGGAGAGTTCGTAAACGTAAAATTCTTGGAATTTTCGAAATCGATAGCCCGCAGGTTAAATTTAAAAGGAAAACCATGTGTATTTCTAAATCTAAATTAACTTAGTATAAGTAACCGCGTACAATTATTCGCATTTCTAGGTGTTAGCAATGCTTTATTCCACAAAAGGAGAAGAGCAGTCCTCTAAAATGATTAATAGACGAGTGGCCAGGTAAATATTAATAGTTTCATGTGTAACAGTTGATTAATGTTATTTGATAGCGGAAAATTATGAACAAATATCTTTAGAATGCTTACGAAAGATATTGCCCAGTAAGGTAAATATATTTTTCTATTCTCTGAAATCGATTTAAGTAAAATGTTTGTACCATTGTCAAACAGTTTTATTCGTACAGGAAACAACTTTGCATATTGTAAAAATTTATCTAAAATTTTTCTTCTGTATCTATCCTCCGAAATTTCTCTTGGACAACAACACAACAATACCTTATTGATATATAATGCCCAGTTCCAACAGTATACCGTGGGTGATAGTTTAACGTATACAAGACTACGAGGATGTACCCAAAAGTAACCTTTTTATTCGAGTCAATACACTACTTGTCTAGCCTTAATTTACAGTGCTTCCAGACACGTTTAAAGTTCATCTATTATGATGCCGAGCAGGATCTTCTTCATTTCTATTTTCATCACGCTCACGTTGACAAAACACTTTCTTTTTATATAATGCTAAGATCGATTAGTTCTCTCATGGTATTGATGGAATAATTCACGACGAACACAACAAAAGGAGTGAAAAAGGTACACTAACACGCGGACATGTTTCCGCCTACCCGGCGTCATCAGCGCGGCTTCGAGCGTACCTTCATCTCCACCTTTCGTTGCTGTTGCCTTTCTCCTTTTGTTGCGTTCGCCGTGAATTATTCCATCAATACCATGAGAGACCTAAGCTATCTTAGCATTATATATTTTCCGTTACTGTTTCTAGGCATTTTCTGATGTGTTCCACTTTCTTTTTATTTAGATCCGTCTTCATCCGTAAGAATAAAAAAAAGTCACGCGATACTCTAGCTGCAGGTGACTGACGTGATTTATTAAGTGGATAATCCGGGAGAGGATACGGAATAATATTGTTTTCTTATTAAAAATGGATGCCCGATGAGGGCTGTGTGAGATGGAGCACTATCATGGTTAGAACCAGTAATAAATTTCGCATTTCTGTTGCTAAATTCTCTCAGCATCTCCAAGTAGTAAGTCTGGTTAACACTGCAACTTCGAAAAGCCAATTCCTTTCTGTTCACGTAAGTCACCTATGAGGACCAAACGAAACAGCTTCCATGAAAAAATTCTCAGATGCCAAATACAATTTTCCTTCGAATCAATCCATTTTTTTAAAATAAAAAATCGATTAATTCGTTTTAATACATAAAAACTAAATAAATTGTTGTTTTTATTTATTTAGTTCAAGAAATAATAATAATAATGTTTATTTCATTGCCTACATTTATAAAATAGTGCACATCCATATATATGAGCAATAACTAATAAGGAAGGCCAGATTAGGTTCGGGTACGTAGTACTCAACCATTCTTCCATTCTCTACCTTGAGAATCACAGTGAACAAGTGTGGCTGATCAAGCAGAACTATCGGATTACAAAAGCAGTTAGAAAAATGTCGTACCATGTCGCTGCTTATCAAAGACGAACTGGCGTATGTAGTTTTTAAATATGGAAGACGACAAGCTCTTGAAACCGTCTGAGATATTGTACGTCTTACATATGTAGAATAAAGAGGAGTGCTCGAACACAGCAACGCAATTAGCCTTCGTGACCTGATTTATATGTATTATAAACGGTCGCTCCGAAATGGTATTTTGTTGTAAAGATGTTGAGGAGCCCTTATACTAATGATACATGCATTATGCTCTCGTCGGCAACATCAACACAGGGATTATAAATGGGCGAAAACAGAATAAGAATAGTGGCAGCACAAACGCATCGCACAACAACAAGAGCTTACTTTCAGTTAGCAAGTAAAATCTATCAGGGTAAAGTTGCTCAGGTTGCTGCACGCGCGCCTAATATACTTATACACTTGTTTCCTATAGCGCAATGTGTTGTTTAAAGTTAGACCAAACCTAAGCTAGGCAAACCCAGGCACCAAATCCGTGCATGTCTGTCGGTTTTCGTTCGGCATAACGGCAGATTTTGAATGGGTCAATATGCAGCGCATGAAATAAGCAGAAAGTAAAATGAAAGAATTACATATTAATCGGTTCTAAATTTCTTTTGTTTATGGGGCATTAAGGGAATGATCCGATATCAGTCGTCATTCTCTCTTCTGCAGAATAAAAAAAAATGATAAACAGCATTGTTGCTTGAAACATCCCCAACAATTATTAAATCAATCAGATTTGGGTGCCATTTTAAGCTACCTGCTCCAATATCTTCCTACTCCCCCTAAAGTTTAATAACAGTTGTCAATGTTGGTTAGTATATCCTAAATGTGAGAATCTATAAATTATGGAAAATTTCTCAATACAACGAACGACACTAAAAAAAGGATCGTAGAATCTGCTCAGATCAATTTCTACAAACTTTCTCGGCAAATAGAAAACTGCCATCTATGCGACATTGTGAATTAATATAATAGGCGTGTTTTCAAATAATGAAGTGTAACATATCACCGAAATTACCCCGACTGTCACCTAGTTTTCCTCTTCGAGAATTTGAAGTAGGTAAACTACGAACGTTCTTACCGAGACATTTCGGTAATGAGGAAACGCTTTGTGGAAATATGAAACTGACGTACGTTAGTAGAATAGTGTAAGAGAAGCCGAGAGAAATGCTAAAAAGGGAGTATGTATACGTACTCGTCATTATTACCTTCTGAAATATCCACAAGAAACAAAAACTAAACTAGAAAGCTCTGTTTTAAAAATGGTTTGTGACGGAAAATTCTAAGTTTACATTTGAAAGAATCTACCGCTGTCCAAAAATTAAAAACAACAGAAACAATTGGGAACAGATTAACTTTAAATCTTTAGATGTTGTAGAAGATCTCTGCTTAAAATATTCTTCCATTTAATGATTTTATAATCCGGAAAAGCAATGAGAAGAGAAAGCACCAGCTAACGGTCATATTTCTGCCTACTTGGAACGTGTTTTAGCATCTATACCCGGTTTAACACTACTTTTTAGACTTTGATTTTTTTTTATTTTTATTTAGCAATCGATACCGACGAAAGTATAATGTTTGCCATAGAGCAATATGCAGCATAGGCATAGAACATAGGCATATAGGTAAGCATCTGTTAGGTAGTGTCTTTTGTTCCATCCCATACCTATTGTTATGATTTTGGTTACCGTCAATCTGCGTTAAATCGATTAAAAAATTACGATTTTTATCATATCTGAAAAATAAATTATTTAATTAAAGATGTATCTTCGTTGATGTTTAGGCTGTCGATTGGTCACTAAATCAGGGCCGCAAGGTGAACATTTTTTAAAATTCCTGATTTTATAATTGACTCCGCCTCGAGCTCATAGCAAATAATTAATTTCACTTATAGTTTATTTGCCACCTTTATTCGTTCACAATTTTACAATCCTTTCCCAAAAATTTGTTCTACTTGCAACCAAAAGGTTCAGCTGCTAAATCTTTAATTTAAGCTAAAATCTAAACATTGAAATCGCTTATTATATAAAGAAAGCTGTTTTTCATGTATGTACATACAATACATTGCACTTCTTTTACTTGACTCTGTTATATTTCTTTCATTGAAAAGTAAATATTCGTAAATTCATACCGTTGCAACTACTCTTTAAATGTTATATGATAGAGTGCTTTGAAAAATGTTTATATAGCAACAAGAAAAGAAAAAACTTTTTTTAGTTTGTAACAAATATATAGCTTAAATAATAACTAGTGTTACTCGCAATAAATGATGTTTGCTAACTGAAACGCAGTACACCAACTATAAGACAACTCTTACTGAAGTCTACCGAACACAGTTACGAAATATTAAAACACAACAACTAATTTTGATATCACTTTACGTTTACAGCAAAGCTAATATTGAATTAACGTCTCGGAGTATATTCCACTATAATTCTCCAAGGCACACGGCACCAGTTTATGTAAATACATCCTCTGTTTACATATAAGTTAAATATTGTTTCACCTAGCATAATATGAAGCAAATGTAAAGTTGATATAAGGGAACAAACACAAATACGTATACGTGCCTATATAATTTAGAATTATATCAAAAAATATTTCCATTCGAGAAATTAAGTTTACTATCTCTCTGTCTGTCTCTCACTTAAAAGAGATTTTCTTTATCGTAAGGGCTACCAAAGTAAAATAAAAAAGAAGTACCTAACGATATATGTGCAAACACGTTTAAATACCAACAATAACAACAATAATCCATTTTCAATTGACTGCATTTTTTAAAGAAAAGTATCCCAACCAGAAGTCACTTTTTTGCTGTTGAGACCGCTAAAAGAGGGCGCAAGTGCGCTCAAAGATCTTTCAGAAAAAAATTTACAAAGGTTGTAAGTATTTTTTTTCTCTTCTCCTCTTTTTTCTTGGCATGTCACATGTATCAAGAAAAGTACTTTTGTATAATTAGATGGAAAAGCAATTTATTATTACACTATTCACTATCCATAATTAAATGGCATAAATACAAGCAATACGTGGAAGAAAATTAATTTTTTTCTGGAGTGTTAGATATATCAACGATTTCGCTCCGCGTAGCAGTTGTAAATATCGTTCATATACAATAAATTGAAGCTTTTTCAGGACTTTTTTGTTGTGACGATGATGTTAAAATATTAGATATTAGGGATCCATAAAACAGATCAGCTGAACTTCTTGCATCAAGCCATAAAAACAAAAAATGCCTTCAGGCAGGGTCACCACAAAATATCCATCTTTCTTCAGTGAAGAAGCTGATCTTGTATAGGATATCATGCGGAAGATTGGTACCTTTTTACAGATAGTTCGGAAAAAATGTAGCTATTATGCAGTAAATAGCAACAAATTAGCATCGATTGCCATAGACGATTCAACAAGACTGAACGAACAAAAAATATCAAACTTGGTAAGCAAGACGGATACACTAAATATTCGTACTTCCTCCGTTTATAGAGTAGTGGTGCGCCGAAACAAATTTGTTTAGCTACTAACAATGAAAAGAGGAAATAAAACCATTCTTGCACTACTTCGCTTCTAGCTTAGGCACAAGAATCAATTCGTTAGGCCATAAAAAAGAACGGGATATGTGGATATCTTTATAAAACTTTTACTTCAGTGACTAAAAGGAAGAAAAACTAAAGGCTGGCGATAACAATAACAGCGATAACAATTTTACAAGCCACATGACAGGAATAGAAATTGGTGTCTGGATAAATATTGTATCAGTGATAAAAACAATCCAAAACAAACGAAAAAGACAAACTTAAAAAAAAATCAGAGTTAATTAGGCATTCAAATACATTTCTTGTATAGTTATTTGGACAAATATTCCGACAACCTGGGCGATTACAGTGAAGAACAGAGGGACCGATTAGGCAGGTTATCATGATAATGAAAGAGAATGGGATGCCCTAGAAGAAAATCTTGCAGAAAACGCTTTTCATAATGCATTTCGCAATTGTTCACAACTGTTGGTATTATTTCAATAATTAGAGCCAATTCCGCAAGTCTGATATTATTTTTATGTTCAACAGCTTAACTTACCCCAAATTGTTCCACATTATAATTAGTAATTCTTTGGTTTCATAACAATAACTTTGTCTAATAATTATATCTGGTCAAGCTAATATTATATTACTCGGGATGTGAGCAAGTGCCAACCTCCCAGATACAGTAAATTGTACTATCGCACAGGAGAAACGTGCATAAAGTAAATATCTCTACAAGTCAATAAACATCAAATTGCCAAATTTGTCAATAAATGTAGAATGTAACTTGAAGTTCAAACTTAGATTTAACCATCAGATGTAGTTGTAGCCAACATAAAACAAAAATTCAAAAAAAGAAAAAGTGTCACTTTCCACTAAAAAAAGTTTCTAAACCATGCCAACAACCACAACAAGAGAAAAATCATTTTAAAAAAATTCGTATTTATAAAAGCTCAATCTTCTGATGTCACGGAAGTGATTCGCCCTGCATAATTTTAATCAACGTAATTTTAATTTAATTTAAATTTAATTGTAATCATTTTTGATTTCCACGTAAAGTGGTATTACTAGGTTGTAATTATTGCAATTTTTCTATAACCTATTAGTACGTCAAAATTCAATGTAAATTTTTATTACTTTCCCATCAGATAACCATGAAACTCTCCATGGCTGAAAAATTTAAAGTTGTCCCAAAATTGCATCAATAGAAATGCCTTTTACGTTTTGCTGTTATATATTAACAACTTTCGTTTGAGATTTAAATCATTTTCCTTATACTATACATTTCTAACAATAGATGCAAAGATCGAGTTCCTTTAACAAACTATTTTATCTGGATCAAGGTACCATCGAAGAAAAATGTTCCCTTTCAAAGGTCTAATCTAAGATATTTCAGCTTGAATAAATATCAAAAGGTTTTCATCAAGTTATATTTATCAACGTTAAAATGTCAAGGCGCACGCACTACGCACCAAGAATTCCCCTAACACATGTTTTCAATATAGCACTTGCTTAAATGTTAATTGGACAATATTTGCACATTTGTTCCCTGTCCTCGAACCGAACAGCATCACTTTATAAGTGTTCTCAGAAATTCCAATCGTAAGCGACTACATATACTATTGAATCATTTTAAATGTATGGTGTTATATATTTGCCAACTAACTGATAGACACATACACTTTTTCCCTTCGTGGAGTCTTTATATGATGTCTAAAAAGCAAATATTTGTCTTCAAGGCAGCTGGTAACACTCCGGCGGAGTTTATACAAGCTTATCCACATCTATTTCCAAATGTTGAATCTGCTATGGTGGTGAAAATATGCTTTTTAACTAAACTTACAGAGTCTACTAAAATGTCTGAGTTTGTAAAACTTGATTTTAAACATTTACGAAACATCAAGAATACGTATATTAATACGACCGCTAACAAATAATTCGTTTGACCATTAAGCAATTTAAGTCTCGAGAGAATCTATTTATAGCAGTTTAGTCTAAGTGAATACCATACCTAGGGTTATGATTAAAAACCATTACCAACAAATACTACCTATTCTTCCATAATAATAGGTCTGCAATGATAATCTTGCCTTTAAATCTTTAAATCATTCAATGAGAAGAGAAGGATTTATTTACTATCCTGGACATTTCTTCCTATTCAACCAATTGTTAGACGTGAATACCCTTTCTGATTGTATTCGTTCATCATCTCTAGCTAGTGTACATACTTTATACAAGTTAACACTAAATATCAGTAAATGTTTATTTGTATATTATTAATATCCTATAAGAGGAAAATTCATTATATCAATACGTGGTACTTATCTAAAAAGGATTCCCCCAACTAAACTTTACGAAACATATCTTTGATCAAAGTATTTCAGCATCAAAAACTTTGGGATTTACAATACGTTAAATTCTTCAATAGTATGTCAATGCACATGTACGGTTTAGTCACCAAATTACATTTATCTCCTGCTGAGCATTAAAGAGATCCAGCGATCTCTTTAATGCGATAGTTCTTGAAATCTATCGTTTAAAATGTATCTGCTACATCCTGTTAAAGGTGCGGATTATGGGCCGTTATTGGGAAGACATGATGTGCGGTTGCTGGAGCACCGTGGATATATTTCTGGCAAGATTCGTTTGGAAAATCATTCGCGGTTATATCGTCTCTCCTAATTTGCTTTCTTCCGTCAAATTCCTTACAGTTCGTTTATCCCGTCGCTCTCTGCTACTTTTTTATTAACTTTTGTCGCGATCCAATACAGAAGTCATCATTAGTCACCATGTATCGCATTGCTGGCTTGATATGTTTTTTGATGTTGTTGATAAACTTATTTTAAAATTTAGATTTTCTTTTCTTTCATTTTCTTTTATGTATCTATTTCATTTAGTTAGTTTGTCTTGTAATAGGTTTTGCCGTTGGACAATAATTTACTATTATCATTACATTTGCACACTTAATCTCTATTTTTGTATTTTTTTTTTCAATTCTCGTGCATCAAAGTATTAACCGCTTATTGACATTGATTTAGTACCGGGAAAGCTAGAATTCGTAAAATATTGTGAAAAGAAAAAAATTTCGTGCTTCTGCATCCCGCCCTGAATAGAAACAAGTGTTTCAAAAACGGAAAGAACGCTTGCTTGTCTTAAAATTGCAATTTTGAATACCAAATTAGCGGTTGTCCCATAACTGTTTGTGTAAGATAAAGATCTTTAACCTTGTTGTAGCTTTGTGTGAGTTAACTGTTTTCATTATTTCTGATCGCCAGTGGTAACTATTTCTATACGTGCACAGTTGCTACACATAACAAAAGAGAATCTCAGTGCAAAGCGGTAGCTGAGCATATTAATGAAATTGAAGGAAAAGGTACAATTCACAAAAATACGATGACAATTTGATTTGGACAATTTCGTCGAGGCCATACCAGACTAACCGATGAGAAACGTACAGGTAAATCACCTCAAGTAGACGAAGTAATCAGGTGTTCGTGAATTGTCAGAAAGAGTTGGCCCTTCAAAATCCATTGATCAACCCTTAAAGAAAATTGGTTTCGTTCAAAGAAAAGCGTCGAATCGAGGCAGAATTGAAGAACTGCTTCAAAGTCCTAGCCATGATCAATTTCGGTGTAAAAATCGTTACAAGCACCGAAAACTTATTTCCTTTACTTTACATAATCCAAACAAAACAGAAACTTTAAAGGAGTTTTGCACTTTAAATTGATTCTTGTGGGAAGCGGCGTAAATACAAGGTTGTATTGCGAGCAATTGGATAAAATTTACGAAATACTACGCATTCGTTAATTTGGACTTTAGCAGAAACAGAATGTTAATACACCAGGATATTACTCCGACCCACACACGTTTCGCGCAAGAAGAGTCTAAAAACATGGCAGGAATTGAAGTTTTGCCTCATCTTCGTACAGTTTGGATGCTGCTCTATCTGATTGTTTCGTTCGATGGCATAATTCTTGTACGGTCGCAACTTTAACAATTTCGAAGAAATAGGAAACGCTTGTTGAAGCATGTTATACAAAGTGATGGATTGTATGAATGAATGCCTTTTTGCTTATTATAATTTTTAGTTTTCTTAATTAATGTATTACACGCAAAGACAAGTTAATAATAAATTATAACACATATATTATTTTTCAAAACTTCTCTTCACTTAATTTTATTCTTCAAAAGAACTAACTTATTATTGAAATTGATTTATACATAAATCAATTATGTATAAATTATCAAAAATTAGTGTTCATAACTAGGTGCTCACTAATTTGAACCACTTCTTCCCAACATCTTATTCCAAAATTGATAACAACCAATCACGAACAATTATCGTTAAACGAGAGGCAGAGCTACTTTATTGGAACTTTATTACTTTTCTTTTCTAACCGCTAAATGTATACCTTGCGAATAATAAAAAGAAATAAACAAAGTATGCAAACAGATATTTTTTTAATGTAAATTGTTTTTTTTTTATATGGTCTAATGACTCCGTTCTAAGAGACAGCACACGACATATTTTCAACAAAACGCCTGTTTAAAGATACTTTCACCCATCCACAAATGCTTCATATCGTTATTTTCTTCCAGGAAATGATTAAATTTAAGTCCATACAAACGAATGTTATTGATCTTCAATCTTTGTTTTGAAGTAAAGATATACTTGCAATCGAAGGTCTTTTTCTTAACGATAATCTGGAAAGAACTTTTAGTTGAATCGATTGCTACTAGAGCCATTATGCCATCCTCATTTTACTCTTTTTTATCAAAACACTATCAGTTTTCATTACTTTCACGGCCATTCTTTTTAATCTGTTATCCGTCAGAAAAAAATTAGCCATATCTTACTTCGTTTCGTATTCTATACCATTACATCTATCTATCTGCGCATTTTCCAAGTTCGCTATTATTTTATTTATTTATTGTTATTTTCTTCAAGTTTGTTTATCCAACTACGATACCCAGTTGCGGAATAACTAGCTTCATAAAAAGAAATACCTATGCGGTATCAACATGGAATAAATGTAAAAAAAGACAAAGCAGTAATAAAAAATACAAACAAAATTCGAATACCATAACGAAAGAAAAGTAAACAATAAACACATAGATACGAAACATTAAACTTTTTTATATTATGCTGACTGGAGGATTCATAATGACGTTGGTTCTGGCCCTTAGTATTTTAATGGTAAGCATCTTATCTAGTTCTATAGAGTGGCACATCAAGATTAACTGCAGCAAGGAAGAAAGTAGAATTTCATTTTGTAAGAATTGGAGGAAGAATGTGGTACTGCATCGGTCACGACGGTAGGATAAACCTTTAAAATTATACTGAATTAATAAGCTAACATATTTGTCTCAGGGTACACCAGGATTGATGGCAATGACACACGTCCTCCATGATTCAACGTTTAAAAATTCAATTTGAACCAGCCCCTACTTTATTTCCTGGTCAATGCTGATACCTCCTACTTATAAGACGCAGTAGGTAGAATTAAATATTTGGGACGCGATAAAATTACTAATAGCTACGGTAACGATACGACGTCCGGTCAAACAACCAACCACAGTCCAGACGGTGTAGACGCACTATTTCAGCGTCCAGTTTTAATTTAGGTACTTTCGATGCTCACGTACTTTATTAAGCGCTCATATAAAAGCATATAGAACCGTTCACTTTGTGTTATATGCTTGCATATAATCAACAGAAATATGACAAATAATATGACGTATAGAAAATATATTGTTTGCGAACCAATTGTGCTAATGCAATCAATACTGGATTTATTGAACCATGTTGAAAATAAAAATAATTGCAACGAAGAAGCAAGCATATAACTGCACTATTTCTTATTTGGAAAATTAAACATGCAGCGCAAAGATTGCAAGGTTATGTTGAATACTGACCATGTTTACTTTGATGTAAAAGCGCTTATATCACTCAAGCTCTTGTTGTCTTACCTGAACGAAATAAGCATCTATGAGCGCAAGCTATGACGTAATACAGACGTCATAACTGTATTTATTAATGCTCGCATTCTCGAAACAAACGGCCAAAGTTACGCTTACCAGCACTTAAAGAATGTAAGCGCGCACCCACGGAGTGTTGTCCATTAGCATAAATTTCTCCCGCGTTTTTAAATAGTGACAAGCAACTGTTTTTACTAGTCTTAAAAATGAGCAGTATTGGTGTAATTTGAAAAAGTGACTTTAATAGACATCCTCCGGAAAAAAACATTAAAATAAGTGCTAGGTAGGCCATTATCTCAACAAAAATTAGAGCAAAGTACAAAAAGATGAGCCAACAATAGAACGTTCACGCAATGTTTTTCAGTGGACATTTACGAAAGAAATAAATGAATATCTGGATGTGAAGTTTCATCCAGACCTCCTACGCATGTTGATATACTTTACGATCAAATACCAATACGAAATGAAGAAAGTATTCAACTTCAAAAACACACAACATTTTGAAGAAGCTATTTCAAGTATTAGAATTGAAACGGAAATTATTCAAGGAAATATGAAAACAAACTTTTACATCGTGGCAGAAGGAAAGGAACGAAAAGAACATATAAAAGAGCGTGTACGCTAAGGAAGCTTTTGACGTATTTATGACACAAATGAGGAGTAAATTTTCATATCATCGCCGTATTCAAACTGTAGAATTGTGTAACATTGAAGCTTTTCATAAATTCTGTTTCCCGAATTGATGCGAGTCTCGATTATAAGCTGAATTAAAAGTTATTTGTTCGCGACCGGATTTCGGAAACATTTTTGTGGTAATTAATTTAATTCAATCTATAATTAATAATAACCTAACCGAAACGTTGCATACACAGTGATCGCGTAAATGCTTCCGCAGTGATATCTGTTGATAAATACACTCCGCCAAAAAAGTATCGCATAATTTAGTTTGGTATCATACAAGTATCGCATAATCTTTGTTTGTAGTTTAAAGTTGTAAATATACTTTAATGTGCTCTAAGATATAATTTCTATGATTGTTTAAATAAAATACAGGCCAAATAAAAACAAGAACTCATACTTGAGATTTTTATTAAAACAAGAAATTATAATTTTGGAAAGAAAAATGTCATAACAGTAGCTTTTAATACCGAGTATTGCCACCTCTGGCTCTTATAACCGCTCGCATACGGTTCGGCAGAGATTCGATTAACCTCCGTATATAAGCCCGATCCAAATTCTCCCACTCGTCACGGAGAGCATTTTCTAGTCCATGCAGGTCCGCTGGGGCAACATTTTGGGTTCGTATCCGTCTGTGAAGGAGGTCCCACACGTGCTCGATAGGGTTCATGTCCGGACTTACCGCAAGCCAATCTAAAACTGGAATACCAACATCGTTAAGGTATTCCTGGACGATTATTGCAACATGCGGTCGTGCATTATCGTGCATTAACATGAATTCGTTTCCTATAATTGGCGCATATGGTACTACATGTTCTTCTAAAATGTCCGTTATATACCTGTGGGCAGTCAGTGTACCTCTGTCTACTGGTACTAACTCTGTACGACCTGTTAAACAGATGCCTCCCCAAACCATAATAGAGCCACCAGCGAAATTAGGTCTAGGTCTGATATTACACTGCGAATAGCGCTCACCCTCTCGTCTGTACACTGAGATACGTCTATCTGAGGTGTAAAGACCAAATCTTGACTCATCTGTGAAGAGTATATTGGCCCAGTCATTAATGTTCCAATTTACATGTTCTCTGGCAAACCTTAAGCGAGCCACTTGGTGGTTCCTAGTGAGACGAGGGGCTGTTACAGCTACTCTAGCTCTTAATCCACTCTGTCGTAACCTATTCCGAATAGTTTGAGTACTCACACGAGTATTTCTGACTCTAGCCAAGTCGTTCTGCAATTGTCTCGCAGTTACATGTCTTCGACGTAATGCTTGTAGTAGTAAATAGCGGTCATCTTGGCGAGTAGAACATCTTGGACGACCTGGTACAGGTCTACTGTAATTGCCTGTTTCACCTATATCTGGCTACGGCTCTAGAAACACTTGACTGATTGATGTTCATCAAATTAGCAACGTATGCTTGAGATCGTCCATCTTCGATTAAAGCAACTATAGCAGCCACTTGTTCTGAAGTTAAATTGCTCATTTTAGTTTTAAAAGCGTTGGTACAGAACTCTGACTTTGCACTTTAAAATTTGTCCGTATAGGAAGACTTTCAATAAACAACTGAACAAACCTTACACATATGCATTTTTCTAAATGTGTTCTTTTAGAAAAAAAAAGGAAAAAGAGCTATGTTCCATGATTTTGTTAGTGTTTTTATAGTTCACATACACGAAGCAAACTTTTTGTGAACGTATAAAAATATCTTGGTTTATAAATGCCCTTTTTTAGTTTATGCGATACTTTTTTGGCGGAGTGTATTTGGCGCAAATTTATTTTGTCGACAAAACGGTGAACCACATTATTTAGAAATAGTAGTAGAATAATTTTAATTGAAAAGTAAAATTTGTCGTGTACAGGTGTGCGTGCAGTTCTTTATAAAGAGATAATAGCACGAAAAGCTAAAAGGTAAAATTTTGTCATAGTTTACTACAATTGCCCCAACCACCGATGAGATCTATACTAATGATCTCAAGTATTTCAAAAACCTCTTTGCATTCGTTCAACAGCGAGTTGTTCATTCATGTAACGGGTACCCATTCCGTACAAACAGTTTTAATTACATATTATCGAAAGACCTATATGGTCGTATAAGCAAATCTAAAGGTCTAAGTGCTGACAAACAAATCGTGGTTACATGCTGAAAAAACGTAAGCTGTGAATCAAATAGTACACCCAAATCAAGCACTTCATATTTTCCAATAACAGTCTCCAAACTAGAGCGTAACATTCTCGCTTGCCTTCCAGTGGTGTTGGACCGCGAGAGGTTGGCGGCATGCAGAGTTGCTTAGTTACATGTCGGCACTTCCTGGTCTTCTATGCTGTAATACATATCGAATGTGTAGAAATTGTTGACCACGTTCAAACAGTTCTATATATTTTAGATGACAAAAAAGGTATCGTTCTCAGAGAATAAAATTAATACTATATTACGTAAAAATTTCGATTTTTCTAAATTCCTACTTTCCATTTAACAAAAGTATTGCAGAAGACCCGCTATACAAATTCAAAGGTCACTTTAAGCACGTCAATATTACGCCGCTAGATGTAGAATAATCTTTTTCAGCGTATAAGCAAATATATGGGCTGTCTCAAGGAGACCAAACAGACTGAAAAAGCGTACAGGTGTTAAAAACGTATTCGGTAAGATGTTTACTACATCGTACTGGTGTTGTCACAAATTCCCTTATTGTTTTTTGTTATAAATAACGCGCACGTTTATTTCGGTTAACCCAACGCAGTGACGCTATTGCTAAGCAATAAAAATTAATTACGCTATACAGAATAATTGAAAACACGTAACCAGATCTATTCTTAACAGAAGAAATTAAGGGCAGAAACTAAACAATAATAACCACAACAAACAATTCATTTATTTAATTATAAACAGGGTATACGATATTGTTTTATTCTGATATTTCCCAATAGCTTACCTGAAAATTATAATTAAAGCATATGAGAATTTATAGTTAGCTACGAATTTGACTAATGTGGGAAAAATATTAGATATTTTCACACAAATCCTGTAAGAAATCACAGTTTTGAAAATGTTATGATTAACAAACTTTGTCATAAAGAATGGCTTTTTTGTTCTTTTCACCGGACACGCTGTACACGCCTAAACACTCATCTTAAATCATCTAAGCTTACGTATAAGTAACCTATTCGATATGCTTCGCTAATAATTTCTGTCAGTTACATGAAGTGCTAATTTACTATCTCAAATAGTAATTTGAAATTAGAACTGCTTACTGGTGCGCTTTACTGCTATCTCTATAAAAGCAGTACTTGGATCTCAACGGACGATAGGCTATACTACATATTCTTCATATGCGTGCATCACGTTTAAGAAGCAACCGAAAGTATAAAAAGGAGAATATAAAATCTAGAACGCTAATCAGCAACTTAGCATTTAACATCCTACAGATGATATTAAAATATCCACCTTGCATTCAATATATTTATCTAGATTCCCGAAGCTGCTAAATCCAAGCGTTCTAATATTTTATTTTACAAACTGGCGAGTCCCTTAAGTGCGTTTACCACAACTAAGACTACTAAGATTTCGAAAATGCTATTGAACCCGGGTGTCCTCCTTAGGAAAATTAGTATCCTCAAGTGTTACTAACTGGGAATCTCGGTAAGAGCCCCGCTTTGTCCAAAGTGCACTTGATTCGCGCGCCTCTTCACTTTGAACCTGTTGCCGTCCTACCCAGAGACATAGATTAAAATTATATCAAAAATATTCGCGATTTCATAAATATTATCGATGCTTTCTGTAGAATATATTTATCAATTCGCAATGTGGTTAGATATAACATTTATTATGGGTTCACTTATGCCATAAAATATACTTTTTGAAAGGTATTCCAACATACTACAATGAGGAATACGATGAAAAATAAATATAAATGCATATGTTTCGTTAAAACACTGAAAGATTTACTTTATACAGGAAACTCTTTTCTTCTAATATACACATATTTTTGATTTCGAATAGCTCAAAAGCAAACGTTAAAGAAACCAATTAACAAAGAAATTGGGGTCAAAATCGATATGAGCAACATAGTTGTCAGACAGATTTTCAAACCAAGGGGAATAACACTTAACTAACTCCCATGCTCTTAAGTATGTTTTTCGAACGTACAGTATGTTCAGCATTATACACGCTAAATACCAAACGTTACAAAATTCAAACATCAGAAACGTCATTTCCTTTAAATAGCACCAAGCATTTTTTCTGTATCTCCAATGTTTTTGTACAACGATGTATACGTCTGATACTGGAAACGAAAGAAATATTTACGGTTGAGTGTGAATCCTGCATTTGGATATAACATTGATTAGTTACTACGACAACAGTAAACAAAATAGATTGTATCTCAGACGTTTTCAAACTATTGCTTCAAAAGTTTGAGTCTAAGTAGCTGCAAAGGCAATCAAGCGCATTCGCTTAAAAAAGGTATTCTATACTTTATTCTCACTACCTGGCTTATCTTTAGCTTGATATTATATAAACTATATGAGATATCAGTATGTTTCGTTTATCATAGTAACCAAACAATGCATAGATACGCTACGCAGGACTCATATTTAACAACAAATAACCTTTTATTTACAATACTCGTAGTCAGGATCTGTAGGAGTAGATCTAAAATATCTAAATTGCTAAGCTTAATTCAAAGCGACACAGTATTTCAAATCGAGATAGTAGCAGTGCTAGGATGTATTGAAGAATTAGACCAGTAACCATATATGTAGCTATCGATCTACTGCCATCTATTCAGACAGTCAAGCAGTAATAAAAGCGCAAAACTCCACACAGGCGAATTCGAAACTGATGTGGAACTGCATGAATTCATTCAATAGGCTGTGAAATGGAGCTAAGGTGACCCTTAGTCCCTTAAGGCCAGGAAACGTAAAGATAGATGAATTAGCTTGAGCAAGCTAGTCAATTGCCAAAAATCGCCTAATGTACTCGGTGGAAATGGCATGTACGGTAGTAAAAGCAACCACTAAATAATGAAAAGATAAAAAATCTATAGACTGGGGAAACAGGCCCAGGCAATACGGGCACATGCCAAGCAAATTCTAATTGGACGCAGGACGACATTTACAGCGAATCTGCTAAGCAGAGACAAGAAGTCTGTCTTGCTTCAAGACACCGTATACTCGAGAAGTACATCCCATACAACGCTGAGTAACTGCATAGCACTGGCAGGTGTACGGATGTCAGAAATGGGTTCGCAATACCCAAAAGCTGAAACATATGCAGAAGGATCACTCATAAGACTGCTAGATCTAGCAAAGCAAGCCAAGTTACTATACGTGATCTATCGAGAGAAACCGCAATAGATCTGAAAATGTCACAGTGGGATAGTTCAAGAACCACCTCGGATAATAATCTAATCTAACTGATATCCTATGTCGCCTCCTCTATAACAGTGCAATTTTAATAGAAAAATAGAGTGCTAGGCTGTATCGGTGTTATGTCGTAGCAAATCAGTTTTACGCTGTCATTCTTATCCAGACAATTCAAAGTATGGGCTATACCACAAAATGTAGATTTATCCCTGTAAGTTAATTTTTTCAAGACAATCCAGCAGGTAATCGACAAATGAATACTCTAAAACTTTGGGTATGGCTGATAAAACTTGTACAGACCTGTAATTCTTTCTTATGGATAGGAACTACTCTAGATTTCTTTTAACACATCAGAGAATTGACTCACTAGTACACACCTTTTTATTAAGTCCTCTTATTTTTTTATTATATGTTTCGAACAAAACACTCTATGCGTCTATAAACATTTTAGAAAAATTTAAGATAATCTAAACAAACATAAGGAAACTATAAAATTTTGGCCACCAAAAAAAAATTAGTAAGAATGATCCAACAGTAGCCAAACTACTAATTACAGAGTAACATTCCTATTTGTGTACATATCATTCCGCGAGACTGTACGAGAAAAAATTACATTACTAAAAGTAAAAAAAGAAAAGAAATCTATTCAGTTATATAACTTAGGCAAAAGTTATTTTAGCTTCTTATACCTCAGCAAGAATTTCATTAAAAGAACTGGCACTGCATAAAAATCAATTAGTTGTGTTTTTCATTAGAAATGATTAATAATTTAAGAAACATTAGTTGTAATTGTCAAACAAGCGTACCCTTATTCTCATTTTTCTTTACTCTAAAAACCCAAGTAAACTCTAAAAGAAGGATTTTGGTCACATTGCTTTACTTTTCTTTATTTATTTATTTATTCTATAAAAATAAAACCATATTCTGTGGTAAGAACCTTCCTACAGTATTTTCTTTTCTTTAATTTGTAATACAAAGAATCATCAGCAAGCAACTGTTTGTCTCCACAATAAAACACCAATTTAACATGGGTTTTTATGCTGAAATAATCAGAGAACATGCCCACAACATCGAGCAAGCATTTAAGGATTGGAGCAACATCAACAAGAAGCTAGCGTCATTTAGAAATAGATTTGTTTTTTCGAAACAATGTAAAGGTCTCTCTTTAACTCCAAATCCATATCCATATCCAGAATAGCTCCAGGTCTTTGGATTACAGCTCTGTGGGGTGCAATGCGTTCATGATAGTTAAAGCACACAAAATTGTAAGTAATTTCAAAAACAAACAGTACTTAATTTGTAAATCAACAACATTTGCATACACATAAACATCTAAGTAAATAACAGAATTTGGATAATATAGGAGTTGTCAAGATCCGTATACGTAAGTATCTTCAATTGAACAATTTCAACAAGTTACAAAAGAATCTTTACACCTCTCACTTTGTTAATGCGAAGAGAAATACTATCAAAAAGCTCCACCAATTAAGACAACTAAATTTAAATTCTGCGGAAAAAAGTGAGGCAGGGCGGGCTGAAAGCAGCAACAAAAAAATACATACACACAAAACAACGCCAGTTACACTAAATCAGTACAATATCCATTCAAACACAAATTCAACACAAATGAACAACAAAGCAGCAAATCAAAAGAAAAGTTCTTTTGATTTGATTTTGATTTTGAAAGAAAATCTAACAAAGAAAGTTATTCCCCAGAAAGTTGTTTATGTTTTAGCTAAGGGTCCCAAGTTTTCTCTGCCTGTGCAACCTGGCAATTTTCCTAAACAAAATTTTTTAGCTGACTGTGAAAACATTCTTCAATATATAGATGATTCAGAGGAAAAGGATTATTGTAGGTCTGAGATTGTATACCATACAACTAATTTTATGAAAACTAATCAGGTCAAAAATGGGTTGTTTGGGAGCAGGGAACAGGCCGAAGTAAAACGTTTTATAAAAAACAATCCAGATATACTTTTTACTATATTGGATAAAAGCAATATAACCGCTTGCATGTACAAAACAGATTACAATATAAAAATGTTTGAATTAGCATCTGATTCCACTATTCATAAAGTTCTCAACACTGATCCCACCTATTCATACGAAAGGAAAATAAATAAACTAATTGAGGATCTAAAAAATAGCTGTTACATTACTGAGCAAACTTACAAACTTGTAAAGCACAATTCCACCCCCTCCCGCATATATGGGATTCCCAAGGTGCACAAGGAAAACAACCCTCTCAGATCAATTATCAGCAATGTGGACACTCACTCAACATTTTTCGCAAAGTTCCTAGCTAACATTCTAAAAGTGTCATTTGCCGAATACAATGAATTTAGAGTCCAAGATTCTTTTTTCTTTGCCGATAAGATGAATGATCTTGCTCTTCCTGAGGATCACATTTTAGTCTCTTTTGATGTAGTCAGTCTTTTTACAAACATCCCGGTCAATTTATTCATAGACATTGTCGAACAGAATTGGGATTTGATCGAGTCAAATATGTATGCGAGTCAAATTCCTGAAACCAAATTTATAGATTTGCTTAAATGGGTTTTTCAATCTGTTTACTTTCATTTATAACAGCAAGTATTACCTGCAAATACATGGGACCCCTATGGGCAGCCCTCTATTTCCATTTGTGGCCGATGTTGTCATGAACACAGTACTTAAGAAGGTAACAGCACAGGTACCTTACAATTTCGGTTTTCTCTATCAATATGTTGATGATCTCGCTTATTCGTTGCCTCGGGATCAACTAGAAAACACATCAACATTATTAAATAACCTCAATCTTAATCTAAAATTTACTATCGAAAAAGAACGAATTGTACACCTACCTTTTTTAGATACCGCCATTTCTAACCATAACCAAAACATTAGACTGTCTTGATACCGGAAGCCATCTAACTCGAACAAGTTATTAGACTATGAATCAAATTGTCCTACCAAGTACAAAATAAACCTAGTACTTGCTTTAGAGAACCGGATTATCAGAATAAGTCACGGAACGAACGTCAAATCAGCCCTGTTAACACTCAAAAGGATCTTAATAATGATAATGAAGCTTTTCAACCTTATTTTCAACCGCTAGCAATTGTACAAACCAGATTTTGAATTTACAGGTATCTGCAGGGATCAATAATAACGAACCAACAAATTTGCAATATAAATCTGTATTATACATACCTCAATTTTCACAGCAAATCAAAAGATTATGTCACAATTTTTATAAAAAAAATTGTATTCACTTCAGCATTAAATGACAAACAATCGTTCTTTTCTAAATTAAAATCCCTTTCACCCTTCGACAACATAATCACATGGTATATGTGGTGAAATGCATTAACTGCTCAAGTTATTACATCGGTCAAACTACCCAGAGATGGCGCGAGAGATGTTCCCAACATAAGAGATAGAATAAAGCCCTTGCGAACCAATAAACACCTTGCGAATAATAATTCGCAAGGTGTTGTAGAAAACACATCTATTGTCACACGGCGGATTGCCAGGAACAGAAAATTGTGAGTCGAAAGTAGGTTATAATATTCGATGCATCTATCAGGGTACGCATTGTCCATTTAAGGTACTTTAGAATTCTTTTTGTACACAGTCAATCATAAGTTTTTGATATAAATAGTGGGGATATCAAATAATAGAGACATATTCAAGCATAGAACGAACATAGGCATAGGATAAATGCTTTATTATTGGAGAGGACAAAAGCGAGTGAAATGACACCTGTTTTGCAGAGACTAGACAGACTCGTGTTTTGTCGACTCTCCGGGAAACCAGTAGACAACACGAACCCTTTCTTACGAGACGAATAGACACGAGAAAAAATGTATGATTTTTTCGCTTTTGTTCTCTATATTTATTATATGTATTTAATCTGTGCACTGCTTATACGGGCACAAGCCAAAAACCTACAATTCTCGAAGCAAAGAATCACATTTATGAAATATATTCAGTTATTCGGCATATTACCGAACAAGACGCTAAGATCAAGTTTTGATGTTGCGTGATATAATGTTATCATTCATCATGTCAACACGTAGTTGCAGTGTGTATAATAATGTATTTGTTAATAGTGTAGGTGTATAATAATGTAAGTGAAACCACGGTGCGGAGAATAATTGACATTACTCCAAGCATTAATCAATAGGATTGACTTGTAAATATTTACATTTGTGAAAGTTATTAATTCTATTAAATATGTTTACGTTAATAAATAGAGATAACAAGTCATTTATGTTCAGATTGAAAAGAAAAGGTCCGAAATTTGAAGCGTGAGGAACACCCGAAGTTGAAGAAAATGTATCGAGGGATTAATCATTGTAACGAACATTATCTTCCGGCAAGATAAGGCTTAATGCCTAAACCAACTTTATTAATTTGTTTGTAGTATCAAGATGTAGTCAATGTAATCAAATGCATTAGAAAAGTCTGCGTAGGTAAGATCCAGCTGCTTTCGGTCGTCAAATGCTTAGCTAAGAAATTGGTTAATGCACGCTAAGTTAGTGATCGTCGGCCTACCTATGAGAAAACCATGCTGATACTCAAATATGGGAAAAATTATGCAGATGTATGTATATACACATCCTAATAATATCATAAACACAGAAAACGAAATGTTAAAAATTACTGTCAAAATAACAGGTTAAATACTAACTAAATACTATTAAATAGTTTAACTTTAACGTTGAAGTAGACTGAATTCGTGAAACGAAGAATACTTGAAAGACGCCGCACGGTTTCCTCGACTATATTTTCATTTATTTTTGAAAAGTTGAATTCATTCTGTATCATACTGCTTACCAAATAAACTTTTTGGGAATACATTGGAAAGGATATGAAAAGTTTATGAAGTAGGCCATTAAGCTGCTTGTATTAAGCATTAAGAGGAAAAAATTTACCAATCATTTATGAACGTAACACCAACCTCAATGGGCGATTGTTATAATATAAAACACATTACCAGCATATATTTTTATAATTTTAAAGTTGAAGAAAACGTATAGTTTTAGTAAATTAATTATTTTAATGAAATCGGGGGAAGAAATAAGTTCGAAAGAAAAACGGGGAGCAGCATGAAAAAGCAACATCCTAACATCTCCACGTTCCGAGTTTGAATCGTGTCCCGACGGATTTGTCAGCCCGTTCCACCCATAAAACACCGTCCTATTTCACTTGCACATCGATTGCGTCTCTCTTCCACCAAACTCGCATATTCCTCGCACAGGTCAGGATTCAGGATCTAGATCGGAAATGTTTTCGCTGAATTTCCTATTTAAAAATTCTAGTATGTACAATAGAAAACTCATAATTATTTCCAAATTAACGTATACATGTATTGCATGAATTGCAAACTATCAATACTTAAGGCTTTTTCAATTTCTAGGATTCTGTTGTTTTACCTTTACTATAAATTATAATTATATTTCTATGTATCAATCAAATGCTTTCAATATACAGATCTCCCACAATCGTACGTACTTTTACGTATATTTTCTATTCGTAGGAGAAATTCAAACGATTGTCTGAGACGTGTAATATACTACAATTTTATTGAAGAAGGTCTTCTTCAAGGATTATTGAATCAAATTGGTAGCAATACAGGAAATTCTTTTAAAAACATTGATTAGTTCTGATAGTTAACATATCTGTAACAGTGTTACATCGTTAGTTTTTGACTTTAGTTTAAGGTGAAACTCTAGCACAATTAGTAAATGTACTGAGTAAAAATCACAAATGCTCGATAAAGATTATATGAAGCTTGCACATAAATTATTTTAAATAATTTAAATTGGCTCGATGTAAATTATTCACAATGAAGATGGAAATAAAAAAATGTCCTGACAATATTCTGTTAATTAATATAATAATTAATATAATGTAATATTTAATTAAATCAAGCGACCGGTTTTGTACAAGATACCCAATTTACTATCTAATTTTACGAAATAATGTGTTGGAGCTCCAACATATTCGTTAGTCTTTATGATGGTGCTTGTTTATGCTTATGATTGTATTTTTTTTTTACTATTTCAAACATGAAACCATTAGCATCACTTCGTTTGAGTACTCTGTATTTATTTAAGCACTATACCAAGAAAAATGATTGCGTTAATTCAACACAAAAAAATATGTTACGGTTTTTGTGTTGACCTAACTCAAAATTGGATTGAATTAATCCATGATCGTGTGTGCTTCAATACTATCTTTCATGTTCGTGTTTTACATCCAAGCAACACTATTTTATTTTTATCCACCACCAATGTATGGTTAATATTATATTATTTCTTCCAAATATAATGCAGTGCAACAATTCAACTATCACCGGCTGTATTGTACATATGTATGTATGGCTGTATACTAATATAACATATTTGTGTTGCTCCAGCATAAAACAATATTGGCACAACACTCAATGTGAACTGAAATTATTATATACAGCCGATTTTACAAAACTTAAAACCTTCTTGAAATATATTTGCGGTGGTGACGACCTTATAAAATTCTTTTCTTGCTTTAATCATCGCTTGTATACGTTTAGATATTGTACCTGCAATATATAAACGTATACAAGCGATGATTACACTTAATTTGTTTTGATTTGTGTGATTTTGAAGATCAGCCTTGGAGATTCATATATCTCGTTGGAAATAAAATGTTTTGTAAGGGCTTTTCTGAAGAAAGTTTTTTCTACATCGACGGGTTGCGAGGAACAGTCCAAATTGCCTGAATGCGAATATAATGTTAGAAAGTTCATATGTTCATATCCTATTTTTATTTGTTTTTAGATTACAGAAAGCAAACAGAAAGCAAGGTAGGTACATTCTACATTAAAAGTGTTTTTCTATCTATAAATCAATCTTTCTGAAGCTTAAATTATATGTATAACGTAACAATAGTTTTATTGTTAAGTTATTCAGTATATTCGGTCACCGTGTGTGCACGTATAATAGAGGCGTACAGTAAAAAAACCGCTGTCATCAAAATTAGTGAATAGCTTTATTGAGAATTATGCTAGTTTATCTTACAACGGGGTAAAGCTAAAATATTTAGTGTGCAATATATTTTTAAACCATTCAACACAATCAAATTTGCGACGCCACGTGCATAGCCAAAGACACAAAGATATGAAAAACTGATGTCGTTACAAAATACCAACATTTTTTATTTCATTTGTGTAGACTGATTGTTGTGTGTAATTTTCCATTTACTTTGTAAGGCAATGATTCGCTTAGTTCTCTTTCTTTTTTTTAGATATGTCGATGTAAAATTACCGAGCCACACCTACTTGCGAAATTATTTAAAATCTGTTCGTGTACATTTAGAAAATAAAATTAAAGCTGAACTGAGTGCTTGTGTGCGGATGAAATAGCAAAAAAAGATCTGTACTTAATGTTATGGTGAGTAAAATGGAACCAATTCAATCGCCACCCTCAATTTTATTAGCTACCAGACAAATAGAAGAATATACAGCGCAGGTAATTTCAAAAGTGGTGTTAAGTACATTGAAAAAATTTGAAATTTCCAGAGATCAAATTTTAATGTTTGTGACAGATGGTACCGCAACCATGCTTTCTATAGATCGGTGTCTTAATGAACAGTGCGGCAACCTTTTACATATTACATGTAAAATCCACGCCCTACATCTTGTAGCGGAATAGATCCGTAAATCTTACCCAGAGGTAGAGGCCTTTATATCGAATACAAAAGCAGTATTCCTGAAATCCCCAAAACGTATTCGCAAATTTCAGTAATTGTGTCCCAATATGTCCCTACCACCATAACCGTTTCTGACACGATAGGGAACATGGCTAAAAGCGACATTTTATTATCATGAATATTCTGAGGATATAAAAATGTTGGAATGTCGGAAAAAATTTGAAGATAGTCAGGCTAAACGTGATTTAGAAACTATTCACAACAATTACTTCGGAATAGTGCAAGCAATAGAAAAATTACAAAATTCTTCGCTATCGTTACACGAATCAGTGCTAGTTGTGAAAGATGTACACGCCAACTTTGTTCAATAGAACACCCAATAGATGAATGCGTTTTAATTAAGTTTAAAAGTGTTTTTTAGATAATGATTTAGATTTTGCCACACGTTGACAAATTCGTGAAAGTCCACCTACAGATGCGTTTAGTTGGTTCAAAGTATGCAAATTTCATATCACTAGATGCAGAGCGATCGTTTTCTTAAACAAGCCCATATTTTCCTTACGACGGACGCGTTTACGAGAAATAACTTCGGAGTCGTACCTTATGTTAACTATTTCATCGCACTTCTGATTTTCAAGTCACGAAAAACCCTTAAGACGACAAATTTTTCTTTAATCATCTAATTACAGGCACTCTTGATTTTATTCTTTATACGCATCATGGAGTACGTTTTATAATCTACAAAAACTATCTCATTTTTTTTTTTATCTAACATAATAACAGCGCCGATCGCGATAGTATATCTGTAGATATTAACAATGTTTCGCACGCGGGAGCCCATTCCTTAGCCACGCCTGCGGCTTCATTCCGAATTTGTCCTCTTTTATTATCAGTCAGTATAATAATAATTTGCATAAAATGTTTAGATATCAATGGCGGTATCTTTAAACATTTAGTAACAGCTATGACTAAAAATGTATTAAATTTTGTTTATTTCTAATTAGGCTGCAAAACAAATAAAAAACAACAAGCTTTTCTTCCATTATTTTCATACGTATAATACAATACTAGAAGTTTGTCATATATTAACCCTATAAACCTTCTAACATATTCCCTTTAGCTCACCGTAAATCCAGTTCAGTACAGTGCTGTAAAGACCGATTCGTTACATCTGATGAAAATAACATTAATTATACTTATAATGCAAACCAGACCGGATTTACATCTATAGTTTCTCATGATTATGAAGACATTAAAATAACTAGATTAAGTACTTCTATTACTACTTTATTATCCTAGTGCCATTTGCGTGGGTTGCTGTTCCTTCAGCATGCTTATATTGCTAGTCAATTTACCAATTCACATTAGAAAATATCTAGAAACCAAAAGGAAATAATGCTAAGATAGCGTCATCATGATGTTGATGGAATCAGTTATGGCAACTACTCACTACGTCGGGTATGCAGAAATATGTCCGCGGTAATGTGTTTTTCCTCTCATCGCATTAGCAGTATTTATTGCTACGTATAAACGCTATATATACGCTATGTATTGCAGTATTGAAGAATCACCCGAAATCTTTCACGATGACAATATAAACAAAACGGCATTAATTCCAGGAACCCTTTAGCTCAAGAAGTATCCATATTTACAACTGGTACTCATTTATTTTATAGTAAAAATATCCTGGTAGGTGACGCTCGGATACTGCAAATTATTTCTAACTGTATAAACATGCTTTGAAAGCTCTAAACCTAAAAAAAAATATTCGTCGACTTCTTTTTTCAAAATAATGCGCAGAAGGCCAAGATTTCAACAAGATTTCCTTTTGCCATGCGATATAAAACATTCGGTACAGTGTATACAATAACATATACGCTATGAAATCTACGCTTTGTGGCCCTTTAACGATGAGATCGATCATCGTTACCACCCGCGAATGTATTCTTTAATTCTATAGTTGAATCATCAATTTTGTTCATGATGTTTACAGTAAATTGTAGCGCATATCTATTTTGTATTTGCTTTGTACTTTATATTTAACTGTCATGTATTTTTCTGTTTATCAATGTTTCCCGTAATTAGGTAAATATGGTCAGAGAATTTATTTTTCGAACGGAACTAGGTGAGGGGAACAAGAGAAAAGATGTCGGCACCCTCCCTTGGTCGCCTCATCTCGTGTCGTTCAAAAATTAATCCTGACCTTGTACCTATTGATTATTGAAATAAGTACATTTTACTATTATTATTATTATTATTATTACAAAATTGTTTAGCTGTCGTATCTACAATCAGTCTTTTAGAATTTCGCTCGTTACACAGAAAAAAAATTGTTGCGAGGATTAACGTAATTGTAGCATTTTTGCTTGCAAATTACCAGACATATGGGGACGGTAACAATTTGTTAGTTGTTAATGTACAAGATTGTACTAATTCAAATGTCACAAAATTGTGTCAAATCTGGTTGTACTTTATGCGCTATTTTAAAACAACCTTAACATACCGTTTTTACACAATCTTGATAACATTTTCTTACTAATAAATGTTGTCAAATTAAACTTTCCTACTTACTGTTAAAGTAAGATCTGCAAAGAGCGCAAAAAATTATCACAACCCTCTGTCAGCGATTTCAACAATAGAGATTCTAACAGCATTGTAAAAAAAGCACCCATTCCTTTATTAGATTGTCGTAAATTAATTAACAATTGTATTTTGTTCGAATACAATTTACTTCACCTTACTAAACAAGAAAATATGCATTTTAAAGAGAAAAATGTTGTTGAGACTCTTGTAATAATGTTTATGTACAGCTTACAATGGACTTGACATTTATAAACAATTTCATATGAACAAAATTGTTATTTCTTTAATACAGCACTACCCATTGTTTTTACAATTATACATATTCTTGACAGAAATTGTTGTAAAAAATGGGTAACACAACGTTGTTTGAAAATTTCAAACAATATATTTTTTCTATCTCAATATACAAGGTTTGTTATTTAAAAATCAAGCAATTCTATTAGACTACAAGTCCACAGCTTAATTTCCACTGAACAATTGTCCCCTGTAGTTTATCTAATTACACTACTATTAAACCATTGTTACCATGTTAGTTTAATTGGAATAAATTAACTCTTTGAATCAAATTTAAACTAGAGATTCCTCTGGTAGATTATTAAAAAGAAAACGAAAGTTAATGCTTTTAATTTATATTATTTATTCTATATTTAATATAAATTAACTTACCTTTGTAACACTAAAAATGAGAAAACAGAACATTGAATTGGTCGACAATGAAATGTATTAAATGAGAAAACAGTACAATTCTAGTTGTCAAACAAGGTAAATTTACAATTTTCTTTTGCAAGTGAATACGAATAACCATTGAAACCATACGTTTCGAATTTTAATATTTTTCAGGAGTATACATGAAAAAGAAGCAACGTTTCCGTACTAAGATATTCCAGTCTATTAACTTATTGATTTCACTTGCATTACGAAAGTAAAGTAGCGTTCACATGGAACAGTATAAAATTATTGCAAGAATTATAGTGTAGGGCGAAAGTTTTCACGATGTAAATAGATACGACCATTGACATAACAGTTTAGTGTAGAATTAAGAATCAGTGAAATCCGAACGATTACCTCATAAACTGTCAATATACAATCAATCAACAAATCAATATACAATATAACGTTTCTGTGTAATTTCCTTACAAAATAAATAATTAATATCAAACAGGTAAACAACAGGCAATGATAAAATAAATCATTGGCGTCAGTTGTCAAGGTGCCTAACACGGCGCTTATATAGAATAGTGCGGAATTAGCGTAAGAATTAGCACAAAATTAAAGCACTAATTTGGAAATTGAACCGGATGATTTACTGGTAATCTAAATTTATTAGTCAATAACTTCCTTTGTAGTCTCCGAAAGTTATGCAACCCGTAATTTCACATATATATGGCTTTTCACTACATCAAATCTTAATTCTGCACTATACCTGTAAACATCGCATTAATTTGCATTGCGTAAGCTTTCGCACTACAACTTAATTTTTCAACTAATTTCGTACTACGCCAAACGCTTTATTAATTGTGGATATAATATTTCAGTGTAAGCCTGTTTTTTTTAATACTTGAACGATACTTTTCAAATTTCTCCGCTACACTCCTGAATCCAATCCTGCTTTGCCATTACACTACGAACGACTTTCCTTATCTACATCGTTAGTTTACCGATAAAACTATCTTCGTCGTTCCGAAAATTTATTTATTTCTCTCTAACTCACCAGAATTCACCTGCCTCCTTCTCGCTTCCGCTGTGCATCGACTGGTCCTTGTTACACTTATAAAATTTTCGTAGATAGCTATCCCTTTCCTGCGTACGGGAAAACTGCGATCTACCATCCTCTTCCTACGCAATAGCACTGTGCCTTCAAGCTCTGTACTTACTCTTCTTTCATTTCAACCCTTCTCTATTCTCGTCGTCCTTTATCACGCGGAATTTTCTATTTCGCCGTCTCCCTCACACTCGTTGATTAAAGGAGATGTTTCCAAACGTGGAAACCGGGGATGTTTCCATATATGTGCTGCGTAGGCGACCGGACAACGTTAATATTGACATCTCTCGCTTTTTTATGCGAATTTTTGTAAAGGTAAAAGTGATGTTTGATTTTGTCTTTTATTGTTTCGCTGTTATGCATTAATTTACGCGATTTTTTTTTGCTTTTTTTTTCAACCTGTACTCTCCCGCCTCGATACAGGCTACGTACACTTCTCTCGGATTTTTTTATTTCTTGTTATAAACGATTCGTCGGTTGAATTTTGATTTACGTAGCGTACTTTTCGACATGCCGTTTGTCGTGCTCCAGTCCCTATGTTGTTAATGATTGGAGCTAAGTGCTTAGAAATACCATAGATGTAAATCACCGGTCACCAGTTTATTATTTCGACTGCTTTTTTATTTTCTTGTTTCCGTTATTTCTTTTTTTTTTGCTTTTACCGGACATTTACTATGGTAGTGACGTTTCGAGAAGGTGCATTAGCAGCAGATAACAACAAGTCACACGCGTACTGTGAACGTATAATTTAAAAAGATTAATACATATAATTTATTTCATCGCTCGAAGGAAATAAGAAAACTTAGGGAAAGTTAAAAATATTCTTTCTGCATGTGTTACAAAACCAGCTTACTTGTAAAGTTTTTAATGTAATGTAATAAATAGCTATTATTTGTGCGAGGTATAGTATGAAAAAAAAAACTTACTTACATTGTTGAATTAAAATATTTCTCCAAAGGTTTTCATATTTCACCAACACATCGAAACAGTTCTTCGAGGTTTGAAATATTTTTATCCCAGATACGAAGTTTCACATCTTGCCCCAAGTTTTCGATTGGGTTTAAATCGGGACTACAAGAAGGCCAATCAACAAAGATCTACATGATTTTGTCGAAACCAGTCCTTTGCAATCTTAGCTGTGTGCTTGGGATCATTGTCTTGTTGGCACTTTCAAAGTACGGACAGATGATCCTCCGCATATGGCAGCATAACGTTGGATAAAATATCAACATACACATGTCGATTCATTATTCCATTAATTTTATGGAACGGACCAACTCCTATATAAGACATACAACCCCAGGCCAACACATTTCCTCCAAACCCTTTTACTATTTTTATTGTATGCTAAGGATTCATCGCTTCATTGAGGCCTCGCCGTACATATCTTCTGCCATCCGATCCCATTCTATTAAATTTTGACTCGTCACTAAACAATACAAATTTCCACTGATCTGCAGTCCAATGCAAATGATTTCTGGCAAACTGTAATCTTTACATTCTATTTGTTTTGCTTATAAGCGGTTTACGTCTAGCAATCCTACCATGTAATCCGGCTTCTTGTAATCTTCGTCTGATTGTCGTCATTTTCTTAGTTCTTCCCTGCTTAGGAATTTTTTCGCAGGTTCCGTATTTTTAGAAATATTTTATTTGATTAGCAATCATATTTTTCGATACAGATACTTGGTTAGCTATTTTTCTCGAACTCAAACCGTTTTCGTGAAGTGTAATTATAATTTTTCGAAGCTCGGGCGTACAATGTTTTCCACCATCCATTTTTAAAATAATTTAGTCTGTGCTACCGTGAAAATTAATTATTATGCGTTTTAATATATAAAAATCTATTTTGTGTAATTGTGTTTTAATAATCTAATATTAAGTTACTTCTAAAAGAACTTAAAGAAGACTAAATAAGAGGTTATGACTAGAGCTCCCCAACTGCGTGGCGCACCATAGGCGTCGATAAGGAACATAAGTAAAGTACATAAAAACAAAAGAAATAAAGAATTAAAACGCTTACTTTTGTAATTAGCCGTATCCAATATAGTGGGTGTTAATGCACAAGGAAAATAGTATTAGTCAGCACACGAGGAGGTAGGCACATTAAAACTTACCGTAAGCGCAATCCGATTTCTCAAACATCTGAAGCATTAGGAATGTTTCCACAGTCGTTTCTTTCAAGGATGTTCGTCGTTCTGAAAAAATGTTTTTATATCTTGAAAATGAACGCTCGACGTCTAATGATGTAATACACGCGTAATTAAAATAATCTTTGAATTTAGTCACCGGATCAGTAGAGTTACCTTCCCAAACTTGTCTTAACCTGCTAAAATTTGTATCTTTCTTCATACCACTTTCAAATTTTCTTGTAACGATATCATTTTTTTTTGTTATTTATACAGTGTAGGAGTGTATTAACGTCATCTAATATTTGTACTGACTCCGTCAGGGACAATGCACTATTTTGTAATTTATTTATTGCCTCAAGTACTTCTCTATAATTGTTGTAAACGGTTTGTAAATCTGCTTCAACGGAAATATCTTGGAATTTATCCTGGCTTTCCTTAATAGCCGCAGATTCGTTGGGATTGAATTGTAAGACGACTGATTTTATTTGCCGGAAGTATTTAAAATAATAAAACGCTGCTTTCAGCCATGTCCCCCAACGCGTAAGAATCGGCTCTGGTGGTTCGGGAATACCGGGACACTGTTTATGAAATTCACTGGTACGTTTGGGAGATTTGAGAAACACTCGTTTCGTATTTGTTATTAATGCATTTACCTCAGGGAAATTTGCACGAATAGTTTCAGCCGCAATATGCAGAGCATGAAGTTTACAAGTAATATGTAACATCATCCCATAATGTTCTTGAAGAGAACGACCTACACAACGCATTGTCGCGGCACCATCGGTCATGAAAATTAATACTTGAGTAGTGGCAATTTCAAATGTTTGTAAAGTATCAACGACTACGCTCTCGATAGCGTCGGCAGTACACGATTTTAGTCTTTCACTAGCTAATAAAATTCCCTTTGTAGATTGACGAAGTTCCAGTATACGTACAATCACATTCAAAATAGAATGTTTTTTACGGTCTGTCGTTTCGTCAATACATAACCACAGTAGTTTATTTTTTATTGCAGATCTGATCCTGTTTTCAATTTCGGTACGTACACTTGGCACACATCTCCTTAAGCTTGTTTCCGACGGTAACTCAAAGTCTGGATTATATTTATTCCAAAATTCACGGAATGGTTTCTTCCTGAGTAAGGAAAACGGTAAATTACACGCAGTCAGCATATAAAATAAATCAATTATAAATTGAGTTGCCTCAGTCGGTGATACACCCAGTTTTTTATTTTTGTGTTGCTGACTATTTACATGTCTTCTACAGCCATATTTATCATTGCACATCAGAGGTATATTACAAATTTTACATATAATCTTACTTCCATCATATATTAAGTCAGGAAATTCTCCACAGAACTTTTTCACTTTGTCGGCCTGTGGGCGTTTCTTACTACGCGCGTCCGCCATACCGTCACAACCCGATCCCATACGGTAATAAACTACCGAAATGCGATGCGAGTTATTTGCTTATATATTACATTACATATCCCCCCGGCCACGCCCGGCGGTACGCCTTCTGACTTGCCACGCACTTTGGGGAGCTCTAGTTATGACAACTGTCCCTATTTAAATGCTCGCTTGCATGAGACCGATCGTGAGAAATGCAAACATAACATTTTAATACTTCCGAGAAATGCAGGTGTGATATCTAAGTTATATACTTTTATTCATTTCTAACAATTTTATTTAAAAAAAATTCTTTTGCTTAGTTTTAAATTGTAGAAAAACACGAAACCTTAAATATATGATTAGTGTCCCTATTCATTTACTCGCCGCTGTATGTTTTAGTAGTTTTAAGAATTAACTACATGCTTTGCCATTGGGAAAGTAATGATAAATAGCATTTGTTAATATTCAAGTAAAATAGAAATCTACAATTTTTAATTTTAATTTAATTACGCTCTTCGCTCTCTTCTCCATTCAAAATAGGTGTCCGGGAACCTGTCGTTGCCCGAGAAAAGCATCGAAAATCAGCGACTGAACGTAGAAAGATATGTAATTTGGAAATGTATTGGTGCAGAAAAGGCTTTATATACTTACTTTACTACTTGTAAAAAGTAGGCTAATGAGCTGGATATATTGACGGGTCGCTGATGATCCTGACCTTAAACGATGAGATAAAAGAATATATCTCAGCTCCTTTTCTATCTCTATTTGATATAAGACCCCGCAACAAGAGAGGGGTAAGAAATTTCCATAAACTAAAAAGTTAGATATGAACATGTTCTTATGGATCCCAGATATACTAACCATATCAACTGGAACCCAATTGTGTATTTGTATAAACCTTGGATACGTTATTGCAGCTCCGCAACGTTGCTAAACCTCCCGCTTGTATTTCTTTTTTAGTTTTAAGCTACGATCTATCTTGCGCAGCGTTCGCGCAGCACGCCTGAATTGTACACTAAATACGATTTACTAGCAATGCGTTTATTAAATATTTAGGTGATCACTGGTGCTGCGTAATATAGAATTTTTCATGTGCACGCACTAGCTTTATTTTTATATGGAATGAAATTGAAAATATTTTTTTACTGATAGTTTATTACTTAAAAAACGAAAAACCGAGATTACCTAAGGTTGCAATGAAGAGGAACGGAACACTGAAAATTTGAGTACAGCAGAATAAAAGTGGAAAAATCAAAATAATTTATTTTGAGGATTTGATGCACTCGATTACAGAGCTACATGAAAAACGTATGCAAACGATTTAAACGGGACATAACAGAATATGCGTAGAAACAATAGCCAAATATAATGCTAAGTTAGCTTCGTTCTTCAAGGTATTGATGGAATAATTCACGGCAAACGCAACAAAAGGAGAGAAAAAAAAAATGCACTAGCACACGGACATGTTTCTGCCTACCCGACGTCATCCGCGTGATTTCTAGAAAAATTTTTCATCTCTATCTTGAAAGTTCTGGCATTAACAGGCAACAGCGATAAAAGGTAAAGATAAAGAAATATTCTCGAAACCACGCTGATAACTCCGAGTAGGCAGAAACCTGTCCGTGTGTGTAGAATATTTTTTTCTATCCTTTTGTTGCGTTCGCCGTGGATCATTCCATCAATACCATGAGAAAGCTAAGCTAACTTAGCATTATGTATATTTGGTTAAACGCTTTAAACTTTATTTTTTCTACCGTATTTTCTATCCTTTCCAATATACTATAATACTTAAAAATGAAATTTCCTGGCTTGAGGGAGGTTTTCCCGATCAGCATCGCATATAGAACCTTAGACTAAAAGCAATTTTCTTAATTAACTTTGGAAAGATTGTTCTTAGGAACCAAATGCCAACATAAGCCAACTGTACCCAATGTACATTTGGCCCAATGTACATATTAATGGTGAGAATGTTTAACATACACGTTTAAAAAAAATAGAATAAGAACAATATGTTAATGTGAATATATGGATATTAAAGAATAGTAAAATAAACTGAAATGATTGCATTTACGAACATAAGAGCCATGTACATTAACTTCGAAAAAGTTTCAATAAAGGAATGTTAATTGCAAAAAACTTCAACAACGAACCTATTTTTCTATCATCACAACAACGATTGTTTATAACATAATTTGTCCCGAACTTTCTTGGTTTTGTAATTTTTTTAATAAATTTGCACTGTATCTGCCTCCACATGTTTTCCGTTTGTTTTTGTAAAATGATCCCGTCAATCTATTCCCAATTAATATTCTATACTTGCAAGAAGATATCGTTATGGACAATTAATCAATGTACCGTTTGTAATTTGTTTTTTAAGAAAAAGCCTGGAAAACAATAGAGACTACACATCTCTCTCCAGAGGAAGACGTTACAGAACGTACATGAAAAGAGCAATCCAAAGCAATTCACCTCCCGAAATTAAACGTGTTCCGGGTTTGGACCGTCATGTCGTTGATAAAATAAAAATAAAAATAAAAACTCGACGTTTCGCCTACAATCGTATGGGGCTTCTTCAGGAGAGTGAGTTTGGTTTTCGGCTCTGGCATAGCTCACATGCTGAGTTGCCGTGATCAACTGCTTCCCACTCAGTTAGTTTCGCCTCTGGCGTGGTTTGCACGTTGAGTTACCGTGTTGATTGGTGCCTATCACTCTCCTGAAGAAGCTCCATACGATTGTGAGTGAAACGTCGAGTTTTTATTTTAACCGACGACATGACAGGGTTCAAACCCGAAACACGCTTGGTTTCAACAGACTCTGGCCGTGGAAGCTACGTTTTTATTTCTTAGTTCACCTCCTTAAACGTGTTATATTTTCATATCAATTCTATTTTACTCTACTGCTAATAAGGCTTCTATCGGAAAATACTGAAAATTCTGTTCCATTAGTTTATCCGATATCACCAAATTAGACTAATGAAACAAAATTCATTAGGCGCCAGGCGCGCTAACCACGGTGTCCCGTGATTCAAATCTAGTCATTATCCTAGTTAATTTAATTACAACGGATAAACCTAGGAAATAGAATTCTATTACTTTTCACGGTGGTTGTAGATATCTATATAGTTGCTATAAGCTAATATTGACCTGCATATCGTTTCAAACTTTGTAAAGGCACTGGATCTAGAAGGTGAAGGTTTTAAATACCTTCGGGAAAAGGGAACAAGGAAAACTGAAAGAAGGTATTTTTGTTGGACCTCAGATACGAGAAATAGTAAATGATGAAATCTGTCAAAGCAAATTAACAGCGAAGGAAAAAACAGCTTGGCTCTCCATGGTACAAGTTTTCACGAATTTCTTGGGAAACAAAAAAGCTGATAACTGTATAACTTTAGTAACGGATATGTTACAAGCATTTCACGCTGCTAGCTGTAATATGTCCCTTAAAGTGCATATTCTACATTCTCACTTTGTTTTTTTTTGTCCGGAAAATATGGGCGACGTTAGCGATGAACACGGTGAGCGCTTTCACCAAGACATCATGGGAATGGAAGAACGGTATCAGAGGAAATGGAATCCTGTTATGTTAGCAGATTACTGTTGGATGTTAAGAAGAGATGCTGTAGATATTGTTTATAAGAGACGGAGCGGTATTACTTCACATTTCTAATTATAATAATTTGAAATAAACATTAAATTATGATCTAATCTAAAAAAAACGTTTTCATTGAAATATTTAAAAAAATCGAGCTAACCTGACCATCTACTTTTTATTAAAATAAAGGTTTATATGTTTGCTATTGAAATTAATATAAATTATTTTATAGCAAAATCCAAGGTTGAAATTTGTTGGCCAGTGTTATAGTTGATGTAAACGAGTTTTTTCTCTAATTAAATAGGTACTTAAAGATTAAATTTTAGTTGATTATAAAAGTAAAATTTCAAAAACGAGAAAAGATTATCAAACCATTAAAGGAGCGCCGCAATTCATTGCCATTCAATACACCTTTGCATACTTGAAAACAGGTCCTACTTCAACTCATACGTATGTGCTTACATCTAGCTGGAACTCGTATACATAACTAAAAGTAACAGTAAAACCTACATATTTGCATATTACACAAACATAAAAAAAACATGCGCGTTGTTTTACAAAAAAGGAAACAAGTAGCAGAGGAAGTTTATGTAATTGTGACGAATAAAGGAAACATGTATAACTACGTACGTACTAAATATCTAACATGACTAAAAATATGCATACGTGGAAATAGATACATGCACACATAAGAAATCCATTTTTCAAACATTTTATTTTCTCGTGTCGCATTTTATCGGTAATTGTTGTACGCAACCGGCAATTATCCCTTTTAATATTTACGTTACGTAAATGCAAGTATACTTATTAAACATGAATTGACGGATACTGGCTTACTTTTATGGAAATATAATTGATAATTACAACCGGCAGTGGTATTGTTTTTGCATAAAATTTCCGGTAATAACTATTAACAATGTATGCGTAGGTATGTACATTACACATACATGTTTTAATAGCTATACATAGACAATTACGACACGCATTTTTTTGGTTCTATTTATTAACCATGTCGCAAGTTTAATTACCAGTAAATGTTCTCATACTTACGTTTGGGAAATGTGCAGAAAAAAAAAGACTTCTGCAATTTCATTCCGTGTATTGATACTTTTTCTGAATAAGACAAGTTTTATGTTCTCTGCAAAGCTCTGTAAAGGTTGGCTCTGATTATGCAAAAGATATTGCAAACTGTCCGAGATGGTATGTCCATAACTCCGAAGGTAGTTTAGGTAATACCGTTTATCGAAAACCCACAGACACGGATATGTATATCATTGCCACCTCACACCATCACCTGGTGCTAATGTTCTCAGTTATCAATCGTCTCTTAAACGAACACTCTTTCCACCGAGCTAAATCATGTACGAAAGACATTTTTCAATAATACGTTTCATAATAAGGATATCATCAGAAGCATCAACTTATCTTCCCTACATCCACAATGTAACGGATAGAAGCGGTAAAATATTGAAAAAACAAAACATCGAAACGATCTTCAAAATCCTTTTAATCGTTTCAGTAATTCTTCCTTCTCGCAAAAACAAATTTGCTCTCTTAACGAGTAAAGGTTATCCACAATGTAACGGATAGAAGCGGTAAAATTTTGAAGAAACAGAACATCGAAACGATCTTCAAAATCCTTTTAATCGTTTCAGTAATTCTTCCTTCTCGCAAAGACAAACTTGCTCTCTTAACGAGTAAAGGTGTTTATATTTTCGCCATATCGACGAAACAAAACTCGTCTGATAGAGCTCGGACGTTGCATTAGAACACGCCTACCCTCGAATTCGGCTATCACTGAACATCACACTGACCGCCAGTCATTATTCAGCATTTCGTGATTCTTCCCGCTACTATAATCGGAAAATTGGAGTGTCCATGGAAATCCTTAAACATCTCAAAAATGCCAATAGAGATACAGGTTACCTTCTCGTAGACGTATGGAAACCTGTCATCCGTATAGATCAATCTTCGACTATCCGTGACCGCGACAATTAACCAATCAATGACAGACCCAAATCAACGCTATCGTAAAAACATGCTGCTCCCCTCGTATCCGAGCAGTTGATTTTCGCCTCGGGCATGTCTCACATGCTGGTTTATCAACTGCTTTCCGCTTCAATTTCGGCTCTACGGCCTTCGCCTGAAGAAACCCGATATGATTGTAGACGAAACGTCGCATTTTGATATGGTTTGGGCCCGGAACACGTTTAGTTTTAAAATACATTATTGTTTTAGATATAAAGACAAGTGTATTGTTATCATTACGTTACTTGAAACTATCATCAAATTAAACTATTGAAAATAATTTTTAACATTAATCGCTTCTATTAAAAGAGCTGACCTAGCCGCCGCGATATGTGAATACGTTTACGAGAAAAAAAATAAAGAAAACTCAGGCTCTCCATGGAAGTCTTAATGTACTACAAGATTGAAAACTGAGAAAATGACAATTTAGTTTAAAACAATATCAGTAATGACTGTAATTTTCACTCTTTTTTTTGAGGATTTTCACTCTTGCGAATATCTTAAAATATCAAATATTGGATTTGGTAGCGAACTGAACAACCTGTCTAAATATTCTTGGGATATGACTTAATTGAACGGAGTTATGATACACTATGTAACTCTTCCCCGGACATTTTTAATAATACACTGGCCCACTCTAGGACTTTTGGTGATTTGTTACCTGATCATATCAGAAATCACTCCTATTAGTAGGTCTCTGTGAGTTCGGGCATTTTGAACACTTTGATCATTTTAGGTGTACCAACCCGTCAGATGAAGCATGATGATGAGTAGCAAACTTTTCTTTTTTAGCAGGTTCTGTCGGGGCCATCCAGACAGAATTGTCTTTCATCCGTCATAATAACTGTTTGCGCTGTCCCCAAAGTGGCCGTTTGAATATTCCGGAAGCACAACAAGAATTACAAGCTTCGCGAAGAATATTTCTTATTTCTCGCTCGGTAGTTGCAGTATGAATATCGCCTCTGTAATTGTTTCTGTACTTTTCCACATTTTGTACAAAATTATTGGCAACTCACGAACTTCTGTCAATGTTTCTATTGAATTGCTAATTTTCTTTACGAAATCCTTAAATTTCTCATATTTCCTCCGCGCTCAACGTCTCTGGTCGACAAACAAATTAACTACACACTACTGTTTTTGATAGATATCAAGTGCGTGTATTTGCCAGTTTTGATGCAGTATACAAGTTTTCCTGTTACAAGCGACAACGGTTGATATTGGCGAAGTCAATTCGTGTATATCGCATCAAAACTGGCAAATACATCACACGCACTTGTTATTTAAGCTTTCTTTGTTACATAAGAACACTATACCTACTTTTATACCTAAAATAACTGTGTAAATTGTGAGGCAAATTAGTTGACGCTGAGTATGTAACCTAAATAAACTCTAAGTAAATTTTCAAACATAAAGTAACTACCTACAATAATCAAATATTTTGTTGAACCGACTAAATATATTAATTTATCTTTTTAGCTATTTTTCCCAGGTGAGCTCTAAGCATTTTTTCAACCCTCATTGACAATGAGGGTTGAAAATGAACAATGAGTCATTGTCATGATCCCGCTTATTATTACAAAGAGGAAACTTAAATTTCGGAAAGTTGGTAAATTTTGTTCTTGTTATGAATGCGAAGAGAAAATGAACCGGTGACAAATGACGTTCGGAACATGCTCGTTTTCTACTTTTGACTCTAGCATCTTATTTGGCCTTGCGAAGAAAAACTAAAAACCACGTTCTCATTGCCACTTTCGCTCGTATCTAGCAATGTACTCGAATTTTTTATGATATTTCGGCTCTGTTTGGCTGTTATCAACTTTCTTATTTCTCATCGGGCCCATATTGTGTGTTTCTCCAACGTTTATGTAAATCTTGTATTTTCTAGATATCTACATGTTAAGTCATCAACATCTTCATGCGAAATGGCATTTATACTTCAGTTCGAAACGACTTTAAATCATGCTAGGCACAGCGTAACAATAATATTATTACAACTAATCAATTAGATGATTAGAAGACGGTGAATACTTTTTAAACAAAATCATCTAGCCAGGTAAATCCAAATTAATCAATTTTGGAATATTTTACAGAAAAACGGATCTCTATTGGACAGTATAAAATCCCCGACAAAATAGGACAAGGAAACCACAACATCGTCTTGGATTAAACGCTTACTTCTTAGATAACAATATTCGATACCACAACATTAATGGTGGCAACGAAACAGAACACCGGCTCACAGTGCGGCAATTCTGAACAAATACCCAAGTCAAGAGCTTTTAAACAGTCAGATAAAAAATAGTGACACTATTAAATGTCTGGATTATTTTTGGTAGAAAGTTAGATATAATACTTATAAAGTTGAGATTTGATGAACCAAAAATACCTAATACGTATATCTCGTTTCTCTTCGTTGGTGTACGACCTTCTCTGTCACTGTTGAACGATCATTGAGGAATTTGACAGTTTCAAATTTCGTAACTACCATATTTAATCTTACTACATCTTCTTTTTTAAATGGAACGCTATATTTTTATATATTATTAAAGATCACTAACTACACTCTATTAGTGCTCAAGTTATGAAAGTAAACTGTTTGGTGGTGTTAGTTAGTTATATAACTGTTAAAAAAATTAAAAATCACATAACCCAAAAAATGTATTCCGTCGTCCAAACGCTTTCAAATTTGGCAATAAAATTTGTTGTGTGCATTGGTTAAGATTGATGTTAATAGATTCTTTTTGACGCGGGCTGTACATGGTACTCGTCAGGAAAGTATAGACCGTGCCAATTTCGAAATGATGTAGCCAAAGCCCTGTATATTATGATAAGGAATGATACGAATGTATATTCTGTATCGATCTATATTACGTCTCTCTACATCAGTACAATTAACTTTGTGTTTTTCTCTATCTTACGGTAAGAATTTACAGCGTATCAATGCCATCAACGTAGAAATACGCGTATGGATAATAAATGTGAGTAGCATTATATGTCACGCAGTTATGATTAACTGTGCTGCACAGTTGACCCAATTGGTCGTTCCGGTTCTTTCGAACGTGAAGGGGGTTAGTGAATTGCAATACATATACACATCAATTTAAATAATTCCTTTTAAGTTAACAGCATTAATAAGTAAAATTGTACCGCTTCTGGAATTGTGGCTGTGACACTTATAAGATCAATAACTGAGAATCCGGCGGAGAACTTAACAAAATATACGGGGTGGGTCGTGAGAAATCGACTAAACTCCAGGAGTGCATTCTACAGGTGAAAATAATGTAAAAAAACTCAAATGTTGTTATCCGATTTTTATTTGTTTTCGTGCTATAGTGTAATTAAAAATGTCGATTTAGTATGTATGTATTCGTAGAAGTGAGATCGAAAGCAGTCGAGAAATAGCGTAGAGTGTTTTGTATGTTTAATGCGTCTAATGTTACTACCTCTAGGTCATTGTTGACATAGTGAGGGCGCTGCCATCATAAAAGAAGGTTCCCTATACCTCGTGGTCTGATCGATGGTTTTTTAATTGGTCCTTACATTTTTGAGAATCGCCTCACGAGAGACACCTATTTACATTTTTTAGAAAATGAACTGCACGGACTGCTAGAGGATGTTTCCATAAACATCAGAATCCAAATGTTCTACCAGCACGATGGGGCGCCAGCACATTACGCTCGTGCGGTCAGGCGATATTTAGATGAAAGGTTTCCAGCGAATTGGACTGGTCGTGGTAGTCAAATTGGTTGGCCTCATAGGTCAGCAGATCTCACGCCACTCGATTATTGCTTACGAGGCCGGTTAAAAAATGAAGTGTATCAAGTAAACGTAGACACATCTGGTGTACTAATTCAACGGATTAGGATTAGGAAGGCTTAGAAATGAATGGCGGTATTTTTGAAAATATATTATAAAGAACGATAATAACAATAAAATACCAAAACTTTAATGTACGAATTTTTGTTTATTTTTAATTACGCTGTAACTCGAAAACAAATAAAAATCGGATAACAACATTTGAGCTTTTTTGCATTATTTTCGCATGTAGAATTCACTCCTAGAGTTTAATCCATTCCTTACGACTCACCCTGTATAACTAAAGAACCGTTCTATGGGAAATTCCTGTAAAAAATACGATTTATCGACAAGTTTGTAAAGTCGTAGCGGCAATCTTATCTTCTATTTTCATCGCATCGATGACAAATGTATTTTTTAGCTGCCCCTCGAACATGTAAATTATTACACGCAAATAAAGAAAAAAAGCAAATATTGCAATTTCTCTAAGGCAGGGTTTATTAGACACGATGGGGCTCATATTTCTACTACAAGGGACAATTTTAATTACTTACCGTTACGTCACACGAAACGCAATTTACGTGTTTTTAAATGCAATGTATATTTTATTTTGCATTTACTAAAATCTACGTATTTTTAAGAGCACGTTAGCATAACCCACAATGTCTATTAATGAATAAGAATCGAGAATTTTCAAATATCCTTCCAATATTGAAGATTATTAAGCGCACGAATGATGTTTTTCACCGGACGTAAAACGTGTAACACGTTATTTACCTTTGTCTCTGTATGCGTTATTGTTAGTTTATTGTCTTCGTTTGGAATTTAAATCAGTTTTCGGTGGTAGCTTAATAGAATTGGTTTACGTTAAACGTGAGTGAAATAATGCAGGAAAAGGACTAAATTGCATGCTTAGATACAAAATTAAATGGAATTCTCATTGTCAACAAAGGTATCAGATAGGCCATATAAGCACGGTCCGCTGCTATTAAACATCTAAAAGCTATAGAATAATTTGCTGTAATGATATATTGCTATATTTCACGTTGCGCATCTGCAACCTGCTGGTGTCCTCAGTCCATCTGAGATAGTTGATATAATCTTAGTTTTACATTTTGTATTTCATAGCACACCTCTACAATACATGTTATTAATTATCTATTTGTTATAGGTGAAATTCACTTAAACTATCACCAAGGTTCCTTGCGCTATGCAGAGCGATACTATTCTAAATTCAGCAATAATAGCAAGCTTGATTGCTAGAACTCGATAAGAGAAACTACAAGGTAGGAAGCGTATTAATTCGTAAATACTCCTTATGTATCTGCAAGGAAATTGACTGAAGATTCTAGGTACATCACCAAGGATATAATATAACGCTGCTGCAAGAATTTACTGAAAGAAATTTATCACGTAGATTGGAATCTTGTAACCGAAGTATTGCGCTGCTACAAAACAATGACATATTTTAGGAAGTTGTTTTTATAACACCAGTATAGTGAATAAACACAATTTGCCGGTAGCCGAAATCCACATCGGATAAGAAAAAACACGCAGAATCGATGGGAAATAAATGTTTGGTGTGGTATTTTAAACCAATAGATAATAAGACGATATAATATGTCGATTTCCTAAGGAATATTGTGATTACTAGAAAAATTAAACTTTTCACGCACACAGAAGACAACTGATTTTCCAACGAGACGGATTTCCAGCGCATGTCGCACTCATAAACAGCCAACGAAATTCCCAGATTTAACATCTTTATATTTTTTCCTATCGGGTCTCAATAGATAGAGAAGCATCAACAGCTCCAGATGTTATGATTAGTAAGACCTAAAATGTTAGACAATGTTCCAAACTAGCAAACAATCTGCGACAATGCATTGCTGCTAATGGTGGGCATTTCTGAAAAATTGTTCTTGTATTTTAAAATTCAACCGAACAACTAAGTATATGGAATATTAAGAAACTTAACAAAACATTGTAACTAAAGAGGACAAACTCGGAGTGAAACCGCAGGCGTGACTAACGAATGGGGTCCCGCATGCGAAACATTATTGATACCTACAGATGTATTATCGCGAACGCCGCTGTTATTATCTTAGATACAAAAAAATTAAAACGGTTTTTGTAGATTATAAAACGTTCTCGATCGTCTTAAGCGTTTTTCGTGACTTGAAAATCAGGAAAAGCACGATGAAATATTGTTAACATAAGGTGCTCTCTCCAAAGTTATTTCTCGCAAACGCGTCCGCAGTGAGGAAAGTATGTGCTTGTATAAAGTGATAATAAACGATCGCAATACTACATCTAAGTGATGTTTTATTTATATACTTAAAATAATCTTTCAAACAACTTAACGCATCTCTAGATGTACCTTTACAAATTTGTCTAAGTGTGGCAAAATCTAAATCTTTATCTAAAACACTTTCAAACTTAATTAAAACACAGTCATTTCCCGCGTCTTCTATCGAACAAAGCTGTGCGTGTACATTTTTCACAACTAACATTGATTCTTCTAACGATAGCGAAGAATTTTGTAATTTTTCACTTCGCTTGCATTATTCCGAAGTAATTTGTGTGAATAGTTTGTAAATTACGTTTAACTTAGCTGTCTTTAATTTTTTGCCGACTTTCTTCGATAACGGCACATTCTTTGGGATTTAATAATAAAAGCACAATTTTTACATCCTCCAAATATTAATGATAGTAAAATGCCGCTTTTAGTCACGTTCCCCATCATGTCAGAATCAGTTGTGGTGCTGGGGAGAGATTGGAACACAATTTACGAATATTATAATAATACGAATAAACGAATAAATTTACGTTTTTGGGGATTTCAGGAATACTGCTTTTGTATTCGATATTAAGGCCTCTACCTCTGGGTAGAGCATTTTACATGTAATATGTAAAATGTTGCCGCACTGTTCCTTAAGAGATCGACCTACAGAAAGCATGGTGGCGGCATCATCTGTCACAAACATTAAGATTTGATCTCTGGAAATTTCAAATTTTTCCAATGTACTTAACACCACTTTTGAAATTACCTGCGCTGTACATTCTTCTATTTGTCTGGTAGCTAATAAAATTGAGGATCTATATATCTAAAAAATATTTTAGCTTTACCCCGTTATAAGATAAACTGGGAAAATCTCTGGAAATTTCAATTTTTTCAATGTATTCAACACTACTTTTGAAATAACCTGCGCGATACATTTCTCCATTTGTCTGATAGCTAATAAAATTGAGGATGGCGGTTGATTTGGTTCCATTTTATGTACCATAACATTAACTACAGACCATTTTTTTACTATCGCATTGCTTATAAATATATTGTACACTAAACATTTTACATTTAACCCGTTGTAAGATAAACTGGGATAATTCTCAATAAACCTATTCACTAATTTTTGATGATAGAGGTTTTTTTACTATACGCCCTATGCTCAACATTATTAAATACACTGAATACACTTTCCTACGTGCACACTTGATCGCCGTGAGTAACATGGCTGAATAACCTTTCGTATCTAGGTTGCGAGGTGCGGGAATCCAACCGTTAGTCACGCCTATGATTTCATTCCGAATTTGTCCTCTTTAATTACAGCACAAGAACAAATATTGTATAGATTTAACAATGCTATTAATAAAATGTACTGCTACTACGCCAGTAACAATAAGGTGTACGAAGTACGAAATAACTATTTTCATTTGAAAACATAAAATTACATTAATCTTGCTTTACTTTTAAATCATTATAATAAAAATTCCCGGCTGTGATAGTTCTTCCAAAAAACTGAAACATTTACAGGTATTAGGAAACAAATGTTATGGGAGCGTGTACGTTTGTATGCTGCACAGGCATACAGTCATACAGCATTATCTCATGACTCATAAAGATTTAACTATATTTTACCTGCGATCAATACAAGAAAATGATTTATTTTAAATAACAACAACATACGAAACCTTAAGGAGGTTGGAGGCCAGCCGATCGAAGCGATATATGCCAAATACACACTTACGTCTCCATTTCAGCCCAAACGCATAAAAAAGATGCGCAATAGACGCATACGTCCATCGAATAAAGTGGTGAATTTTATCAACTTCGAGTCCGAACTTAAAAATATTAAGTAATAAACATATATTACATGTCAAATGTGTATACATAGCCTTACTAAAAATAATTCTCCATGTGTTGCTCTTCTTTTATAATTTTTATATTCATATCTGTTGTTGCATACGAATACCGAATAAACATACATGTGTACATAAAAAATGGTCCAAAGATTTCGTGAGTATTATTATCAAATTATTAAAGATGAAAATACAAAATATCCAGAAATAAGAAATATGTTTAAAAAGGTTATTTATTTTATAAGCACAACATATTTTTATAGTATAAAATATCTTTTGTATTCTAAGTTTTTTTCCTTTAATCTAATCTTTTATAATTTATTAAGTAATCAGTTATTTGGCCTAATTCACATATCAATAGCGCATTATCCACGAAACTTTATTCGCCACCTAAAAACATATCATTTGCACAACACTATTGTTGGATTTTGCTTAATTTTATACCATCATATGCAATTATTAAACAATTGTCTTTGCATATGGGACTTTTAAGACCCGAATTGGCGCGGTAAACGTACTCAAACGGCTTGGTATGGTAGTGTTTAATATGAAGATAAGTTTCATCTAAAAATATCCCTTACATGCCTTATTTTAAATACAAGTACATGCGTATATTATAAGTCTACTCTCAACGATACTGCGTGAATTTTGGATGAACACCACAAACCAATGCTAATCAGGAATGATTGACAGACGATTTTTGTAGGTAGAACTTTAGATGACAAAAGTGAATCAGCTTCACTAGATTTCATAATTAGTTCACTTTGAAATGCGAAAACCTAATAATAGACGAAATATTCCACAAAGGATCCCATGAAACGAGCTACCTTGTGTTTTTTAATGAAATTATCTTTCTAGTCGATATGTACTTTCGTTTTTGTATTTTTTGTTAGCGAATCGCTTTACCCTTTTATTGTACACCTTTAGTATGTAGCTTGAATTCATTTTCACAGTTATTGATTTTTTTTATAATTTCGATTTGAAACTTAATCCGCAATGCGGTTTCATACGGTCAAATTATATTTTTTAATGAATTTTCGTCTAAAAACCAACAATTAATATTCTATATCAACTAAGTGAAATGGAATTTTGAAAAAATTGAAATTTATGCAAGCATTATTATTACATCCTTAGCTCTCTTAATGTTTAAAACTATTTGAAAAAGAAGAAAATTAACTTATAAACCCAAGAAAAGTAAACGATACTTATCTTATCTCTCGGAAGGTCCTGGTTGATCGTTGACAGCTATATTGCATATATAAAAAATATATATGGGAGTTTATCTACTTTATGCCACATGCTCCGTGCTTATACAATAGTGTCTCCGCACGTAATGGTTGCTGACAATTTCGTTAAGATCGAAATTAATGCAATCGTTGAGCTCAAAAATGGTAGCATGTGTGGTTCAGACAAGTGTGTAATTTCAAGATATAAAGTGTGTAAACAAGTGGGCAGAAAACTGAACCCTGAGGAACGTCATTGCAAACAGGCAAAGTAATGGATACTCTAGTGGATAATACAACCTCCTAATACCAAAAAGAAAGATAACTTTGCACCAAACGACTCGCTCCGACACTGCATCCAAAGAAGTTCAGAATAACAATAAGTTTATGATTTACGATGTCAAAAACATAAGTAAAACAAGACCAAATAAGTAAATTTTCAAGACTATTTATGAACTTACGGATTTAATATTGCCCACGTAATACTTATTGGTAGCAAGCCACCAAATAACGCTGGATATTTCTTCTTTGGAGGCAACGATACACGTGACTTTCTGCATATGCTGCGAAACACAAGAAATACAAGACACTTCCAAACCGATTCCATCCATACCAAATGAACTAGAGAGCATATCACGAATTATTGTATTTATGTAATAATGTATTCTGCGGTTTCTAAGCCTGGAACCGCTACATATGGTTCCTATAATTAAATCGCATAGTGCAAAAACTGTTAAAGGAACTCAAAGCGGGCCCGATAACTAACAAGCCTAGTGACGCCATCAGTCTCAAGTACACCTTCGGCAAGTATTTATAAAACAGTAACACCAGATAGAAAAAAATGGCCGAATACACCTGATATATAGACCGCTCAAAGACAGAGAATGGAGTCGGGGTCAGGATTTGTAGGAATAGTTCAAGAATATGTAAATCAGTTAGACTAGCCACAATTCAAGACAAAAAGTTCTGGGGATCAAATAGATAACTGTCGATATATTACCATCTATTCAGCCACTCAATCAGTGATAAAAGCGTTGGACTTCACATAGGTGAAGTCGAAACTGGTACGAGACTGCATGGAAGCGCCCAATAGGCTGAGAAGCCGAATTAAAATGGTTAAACAATGGAAAGACAAGAAATCTCAAAACTAGTGGAAAAGTATTCCAGGTCAGAGGTAGGCCAAGCAACTTCTGATTGGGCACAGGCCTACAATTACAACGAACCTACAAAGCAGAAGCAAGAAGCCTGTTTAAACAATAGTAGGCTTGGTAACAGGACACTGTATGCTCAAGAAGCGCATGAGAAATCCGGGCCAGACAGAGAAAACAGTACGTATGTAACCCAAACATTATAATCTTGTTTATTCCAAAACAAATTACACTTTGACTTTACCAATTATTTGCATTTGGAATATATTTTTAAAATAACGCCTACGCGTGAGTTCAATATAGGAGGGTATCTCAAAAAAATGGAGGGGAAACGGTTAGACCGGGAAAATGTAATATTATGAACTTTATTGTTTGTAAAATACTAAAATCCTTCAATTTCTTTAACTTCATCTACTTTTTTGTTATTGTTAAATTCAAAAAGAAAGAGGAGAGAAAACAGCACTTATACAGGTTATGCACATATCACGTCAAAAGGACTACACGTATATTCTAGCTAACTACCAAATAAGTATCTAAAATATACGCACGTTAGGAAAATGACTCTACATATGCAGCACATACATTTAGAGCATCAGCTTTCGTAATTCCTATTTACGTAATATCGATTTCAAAAGTGAGTCTTTATATGGCGTATTTTTATTGAATATTTAATTAGGATATGTGCGCCTGTTGTTTTATGCATGTGCCTTTGTACACTGTTCAGCAACATGTTGTTTTGCAACGGTCCTCTTTTATTTTGTAATGTGCCTACGTTCATCCACTCATAGTCAGACTAACCGAATACAGTGGTAAGTATAAAAGATATTTTTTTTGTTTTGTTTTCCGGCATTGAAGAATTTTCTATTGAAAATAAGATATAAGTGTATGTATTTGATATAAGTCTTATTTTCATCTTTGGTTCCTCTGAGTATAAAATAGTTTCCTGAATAGTCAGTATCAAGATTCAAGACCTTATGTCGCACACCGAAAAAGAAATATTTAATGCGTATTACTATCTGACACAATAGGAAATCCCCACATTTTTTTACGATAATAAGAAAGTAAAAAATGAAGAATTACGATATGTATTTAAACGATATTAACATTGTACTTCCTTCAAAAAGTAAATATTAATTATTAATAAAGACTTAAAGTAGAACAGACTGACGAAAAGTGGATGTTCTTATCTACTTTCCTTTGGAGGTTACAACTTTGCGAATATTAGCATTGTTTGTACTTCGCAATCGTAGAGTTACTGGCCAGCTAGGGTGGACAAAGTTTAAACTACACGGAGAACCTTTTTTAAATTAAACAAAAAAATTAATTAACCTAAGAAAACAATATATTTATAAATTTGAATTTAAACGATTAAATAGTATGTGCTTAGTTTATACAGGGTGTGTATTTGAAAACGTCCCATCCGAAATTTATTGAAATATCGAAATTTATGAAAAACTTCCTGCAGTACTATCCAGGTAGTTTTGATTGGTCTTTTGAAACAATACATTTCCCACTAAACATGATTTAAAAGTTAAGTGTAACTTTTAAAGGTTTTTACTATTGGTTTTCGTTCCGATGGTCCTAAAACCGATTGATCGGTTAGAAATCCAAATGAAAACAAACCAAATTTTCTTAAAAATCGCGAAAACGAATCAATTTCAAAAAACTAAACACCAAAATGTACTTGATGTGTTTCGAAAGGCCATTAAAATGAGGTATTACTCAGTACCCCATTACGTTTAAGATTTTTAAGGGGATAGCTCCCGAAGGCAGGCGGTTCAAGTTGGTGAGTTATAATGTTTGCATAAAAAGTTAGCAGGGACTTGACAGACTCGTGTTTTATCGACTCTCGGGAAAACCAGCAGGCAACACGAATGAAGCGTAACTTGTTTCGGCAAGCTACAGTGTACGTGCACAGCAACAAAGAAACTGAATTAATTTTCTGTTTTACATTACAAAATTAATTTAAATTCGATACGAATACACATGCAGCTAAATTGTAAAAGATGTTACGGGTAACAATCTTAAATATTTCAGCAGAAAATTACACAAACAAATCGAAAAAGCGTTCAAAAAGTTAAAAGTGATGATAAAAGTGCCTAAACCGTAAACTGAAATTGTTAACCTCTCACACAGGGTGCTATTTTGTACACGTGTAGACAGGTGCAAGACCTAGGAAGAATACAAGATATACAAAAAAAAAATTAATAAGTACCACTTTGCTTGGTGTAGAATGTCTAATTTATTTCATTTCAAAAAAAAAAAAATACTGGATAACATCATATAACAACAAAAAAAGGAACATTAGCTGTTATTGGTAGCAAATAACATTTAAATTTGGCATCGTAGGTCGAACAATTAGTACAAAGTCATAATAAAGTACTATCATCGATAGAGCTCCCCAAAGTGCGTGGCAAGTCAGAAGGCGTACCGCCGGGCGTGGCCGGGGGGATATGTAATGTAATATAAGCAAATAACTCGCATCGCATTTCGGTAGTTTATTACCGTATGCGATCGGGTTGCGACGGTATGGCGGACGCGCGTAGTAAGAAACGCCCACAGGCCGACAAAGTGAAAAAGTTCTGCGGAGAATTTCCTGACTTAATATATAATGGAAGTAAGATTATATGTAAAATTTGTAATATACCTCTGATGTGCAATGATAAATATGGCTGTAGAAGACATGTAAATAGTCAGCAACACAAAAATAAAAAACTGGGCGTATCACCGACTGAGGCAACTCAATTTATAATTGATTTATTTTATATGCTGACTGCGTGTAATTTACCGTTTTCCTTACTCAGGAAGAAACCATTCCGTGAATTTTGGAATAAATATAATCCAGACTTTGAGTTACCGTCGGAAACAAGCTTAAGGAGATGTGTGCCAAGTGTACGTACCGAAATTGAAAACAGGATCAGATCTGCAATAAAAAATAAACTACTGTGGTTATGTATCGACGAAACGACAGACCGTAAAAAACATTCTATTTTGAATGTGATTGTACGTATACTGGAACCTCGTCAACCTACAAAGGGAATTTTATTAGCTAGTAAAAGACTAAAATCGTGTACTGCCGACGCTATCGAGAGCAGCGTAGTCGTTGATACTTTACAAACATTTGAAATTGCCACTACTCAAGTATTAATTTTCATGACCGATGGTGCCGCGACAATGCGTTGTGTAGGTCGTTCTCTTCAAGAACATTATGGGATGATGTTACATATTACTTGTAAACTTCATGCTCTGCATATTGCGGCTGAAACTATTCGTGCAAATTTCCCTGAGGTAAATGCATCAATAACAAATACGAAACGAGTGTTTCTCAAATCTCCCAAATGTACCAGTGAATTTCATAAACAGTGTCCCGGTATTCCCGAACCACCAGAGCCGATACTTACGCGTTGGGGGACATGGCTGAAGGCAGCGTTTTATTATTTTAAATACTTCCGGCAAATAAAATCAGTCGTCTTGCAATTCAATCCCAACGAATCTGCGGCTATTAAGGAAAGCCAGGATAAATTCCAAGATATTTCCGTTGAAGCAGATTTACAAACCGTTTACAACAATTATAGAGAAGTACTTGAGGCAATAAATAAATTACAAAATAGTGCACTGTCCCTGACGGAGTCAGTACAAATATTAGATGACGTTAATACACTCCTACACTGTATAAATAACAAAAAAAATGATATCGTTACAAGAAATTTTGAAAGTGTTATGAAGAAAGATACAAATTTTAGCAGGTTAAGACAGGTTTGGGAAGGTAACTCTACTGATCCGGTGACTAAATTCAAAGATTATTTTAATTACGCGTGTATTACATCATTAGACGTCGAGCGTTCATTTTCAAGATATAAAAACATTTTTTCAGAACGCCGAACATCCTTGAAAGAAACGACTGTGGAAACATTCCTAATGCTTCAGATGTTTGAGAAATCGGATTGCGCTTACGGTAACAGTTCTAATGTGCCTACCTCCTCGTGCGCTGACTAATACTATTTTCCTTGTGCATTAACACCCACTATATTGGATACGGCTAATTACAAAAGTAAGCGTTTTAAAATTCTTTATTTCTTTTGTTTTTATGTACTTTACTTATGTTCCTTATCGACGCCTATGGTGCGCCACGCAGTTGGGGAGCTCTAGTTATAACGATAAAAAAAATTAAGTTTACGCTGTGAAAGTATGCAACAATTTGTTTGCCAGAAATCATCGATGAAATCAGGAAAAACTAGTCGATAACGTCGCATCATTCTTTGCCATGACATTCCTAGCTCTTACACAGCATGCTACATAATTGATCATATGTAAGAGAAAAATATCGAATTAATGTCTCGTTGCCCGTAAGTACCTAACTTGTTCCCGAATGTTAAATACAAAATGCATGGATAGCGATTCTTATCACTCCAAGAAGCTGTTTCGGAGTAGAAAGGATGCTTCGAGAATTGATTCGAACGTACGCCAAAAGTCTATAAATCTTCATGACGAATATTTTGAAGAGCAATTAAACGATTTATATCGCTTTTCTTCCATTAATATGTACTATTTCGAAACATCTCAATGTATTACGTTTACGGTAAGATATTGGTGGTGTACGTATTTCTGAAAATGAAAACTTACGTTGCGAGTAACTTCTACTAGCGAAAACGGCCCTTCCCGAGTTGAATGACAACGTATAATTAAACACGAAAATTAAAGTCCGAAAACAGATAGTTCTCTAACGTGCAGGTAGGTCTAACCTTGGAAATATTAACACTGAAGTTCGTCGTAAATACGCAACTGATGCATACACAGCAACAACAGCAACAAAACCACAAATTATGCCTGGCATGATTATGTTGCCCTCGGTCTACAATCCGTCGACATTTTTTCATCCGTCATCTATAATTTCTGCTGTCTGTCCGTTTTTGGACGATCCCAGGCAGAAATATCTGAAAGATATCCGAAAAAACGACCGGCCTCAGTTATAACTGACACATTTCGTGATTGGAACGATGCAATGCGCTGATATATTACTAATTTCGAATGTACGAATTTCAAAGATCCAACTCGAAATTATACGTATTACTTTTTACCCCGTGGTTATCGTAGTTTACACTATCATTATGTTAACAGTTCTCTTGCGTTTAAAGCAGTACTAAATTGCAGACCTTCCATTTAATACGGGCTAACTTTCGATGAAAAAGGTATTACTTTAAGGTTAAGCCTTAAGGCAAGTTTTCTCAGAGCAAAAAATTCTTCGCTTAGTTACACCGTTTATTTTTCCATTTTCTTTTATTTAATATTTATAAATAACTTGCCTTCTACGTGTTAATTCTTTCTTTTAAATTAAATCGGACATCACACGTAACCGCATACAAATGTGGTCGTACTACATGCTTTGTCGAGAATAATGTTGTTCTAACTTCATTTTAGCAACAGTGAAGTTACAGGACCGTTAATGTGGGCAATCGAAATATTGGAACGAACAACGCCAATATTAGAGGCATTTAAAATATTTTGAACGATTACTATGCTCAATGCTACAATGTACACAATTTACTATATTTACATCATTCTAATGTCTTAATGTTTTCTCTTTTAAACCGATCCCTCTACTAACAATAGGCGTAGCATTGACCCCATTCTACACAAAGATGAATATTCCTTACGAAGGCTTACGTACAACATGCACATAATGCAATTACAGCGCAATAGTAATTTTATATTAACGAATAAAAATAATTAACCTAAATAAAACCACTAGTGCACAGCTTTAAGGAAGATTGTTGATTTCGTGAATGTTAACTTCAAATTTAGTCGTGTATTCAAGTAAAACTTTTAGTGTTTAAATAACCTATCTATTCATATAAGAAATCCTGAATTATGAATGTGCAGGTATTTATACAATGTCAGTATTACAGGCTCCGGCCGGGACGGGCCCGTCGGAAATAAGCTTTTTTATAAATCGTAGCATTATTTATATTGACTAGTGTAAAGTATATACCTACAGCTAGGTATGTTTCATTAAATATAAAGCGCTTAATAAAATTGCACGAAGTTAATTTATGACATATACAGGGTGAGTCGTAAGGTATCGACTAAACTCTAGGAATGTATTGTACAGGTGAAAATAATGTAAAAAAACTGAAACGTCGTTATTCGATTTTTATTTGTTTCCGAGTTATAGCGTAATTAAAAATGTCGATTTAGTATATCATGTTTACGTATTTATTCGTGGTAGTGAGATTGAAAGCAGTCGAGAAATAGTTTGGAGTGTTTTGTATGTCTAATGCGTCTAATGTCACTACTTTTAGGTCATTGTTGACATAGTGAGGGCGCTGCCGTCATAAAAAAGGTCCCCTACACCTTGGAGTAAATTATAACATTGTTATTCGGGTATTGTGACATTGACTTGGCATTTGTGCGACTAAAGTATAACAAACTAAAATGCCACACGCTTATTCTAATTTAGAATATGCTAATATGGCGCCTGCACACTACGCTCGTGCGATCAGGCAACATTTGGATGAGAGGTTGACAGGGAATTGGATTGGTCGTGGTAGTCAAATTGGTTGGTCTCCTAGGTCTGCAGACCTCACGCCACTCGATTATTGCTTGTGGGGCTGGTTAAAAAATGAAATGTATCAAGTAAAAGTGGACACTCCTGATGTACTAATTCAACGGATTGAGAATGCTGCTGACAATATCAAACATCAACCTGACGCAATCAGGAACGAAACCAGCGACCTTAGAAGACGATGTAGAAAATGTTTAAAAATGAATGGCGGTATTTTCGAAAATATATTACAAAGAACGATAATGCCAATACAATACCAAAACTTTAATGTATGAATTTTTGTTTATTTTTAATTACGCCAATACTCGAAAACAAATAAAAATCGGGTAACAACATTTGAGTTTTTTTACATTATTTTCGCTTGCAGGAAACACTCTTAGAGTTTAGTCCATTCCTCACGAATCACCTTGTCTATACCACTGTACTTAACAATGTTAACTTGATGCGGATCTTTCGCCACTTTAAATGTACATACAGGATGTTCAGCTCGAACACTGTTCTATGGCTAACTCTTCTGAAATCTACGGGTCATTCTACATCTGAATCTATCATATTAAAGAACAAATATTTTCATTTGTTTTAACTGTATTAAGAAGTGTAAATTATAACAAAACAACTAGAGAATACAATAGATAGATAGTAAAATTCAAATCTAAAGGTATTCAACATTTTCACCTTTATGAACTAACTGCGCAGTAGCTCTTCTTAAAATATTGTTTCTTACTTTTCGTAAAATTGAATCATCAGTATTTAGCAATAAATTTTGCAAATAAAAACATCGCACTAGAATGATTGTCTTTAATACGATCTTTTAAAATAAGAAGTGGAAGAAGCATTTTATTAAAATGATTCATTCAGATGCAGAATGACTCGTGGTTTTCGAAAATGTAAAAATATACAAGATGTTACATTTAAAAAACTAAAGTTAGGGTAATTTCCAGTAAACTGGTACAGCCAATTGTTTTTCCGATACCAAATTCTGAGTCTACGACAAAAAATTCAATTGTTTTATAATTTCATTACCCTTATATCTTTGGACGCAAAAAAGTTACTGACAAAACGGTTCAAACTGAACAGCCCCTATAATTATATGTTGGCATTACACGAAATAACAGTGTCTCGTTCGCAAAATTATTCGACATGAAACTAAACGTGTCTTTGTTTTCTTTTCTTTGTGTATTATAACGATAAAAAAATGAAATTTACGCTATGAAAGTCCGTTGTGCTCTCATGACTTTTTAACTCCTTTGTACGCGTGTGCACCCGGTACAAATCCTAAGCTTCTGTCTTTGTTTAGGACTTGCAGTCTGAGCATGCGCGAATAATTCTCAATATCCCTCCCGCTTCTTTGATGAATATAATAGGCGACGCAAAAGTAATGTCATAATTTGAATTGGCCGCCATTTTTGTAGTTTTCGCCAAATGTCACTGTGCTTTAACATCTATGATGTGAATACATGGAGAATTAGTTGTCAACAAGCCACCGAGCGATATACACCTCAAGAACGTGGAATTACTTTTTATTTGACAAATTTTAAGTCTGTTGTTTTAACGCCGTCGTTTTTCTGGTCGTCGTGTTCCATGTGCTCGAGCAACTAAACATTCATCCGAGCGTCTCGTGCAAATTGGGTCCACTAGAGATGTCGCAAGAAGTGGCTGGCCTCGTAGTGTTCGTTCGATAGCACTACCGTAACCGTAAATGATAAGCGTTACAGACAGATACTAAACGAATATCTTTTGCCGCCAATTGCTGCATTGCTCTCGATCATTATTGGTTTCAACAGGACGGAGCAACCACTCATATAACTCGGGTAACTATCGAGATTTTGAGGCACCAATTTCCGAGATCGAGTGATCTCCCGTTTTGGAGATTTGAACTAGCCGTCCAGATCGCCAGATCTAACAGCACCAGACTTTTTCCTTTGGGTCTCCTTAAAATCCCACGTTTACCACAACAAATCACGAACCTTGAAAGCTTACATTTTCAAATAAACTTTTTATGAAAACAGAGCATCTATACGCAATGGCTACAAAGCAAAGGATTTAGGAAGATACCAGCTATTACAGAAGAATAGATTCAAAAAATCAGATCAGAAGACGATTTTGAAAAGTATTTATCTCGGATAAAGCCTGTTTTAGCTGGTTGATAATCGGTTATTGGTCTTAAGTAGAGAGGGATCTACAGAAATTAAAACTTCGCAAGAAAATAATTGCCAAAGCAGTAGACAGCACACGTTACTGTGCTCCTTTAAACAGCCAATATACTCTGAAGGCAGGAAGTTGCAGCGAGGTGATGCTAAATGCCATATCTCCAGCAAAGAATCGGTTACAATTTTCGTCGAAACAATCCTGTGGTCAGCAACCTCTTCAGACTTAAGCACGATTCCGAATGTCTGGGGACTCATAAAAATCGAAACAGACTTACGTTCAGAACAGTTTGGAAAGACAACAAGCTCTACCGCGAAACTAATGTCAGTCCAACAAGTTACTAGGGACGACCTATTTGTTAGTATTGCTCAATAACAAATGTAAGTTGATTTGTCTTTCGTATAGAATCAAGATTTGTTTGATAAAGGTAATTTGTTTATATACTGCACATTATTTAATTCCGCATACTTACTAGACATACAGTACATACATTCTGTAAGATTTAGAGTCGCTTTCTACTTGTTTTACGCGAATGCTAATTGATTCAATTTCTAATGCTGGAAAATACGTGCATCAATCCCGCCCAAAAAAAAGCAAAGTAGGCATTTTAACAGACGTTGCAATTCTATTAATTCAGCGAACGAATAATAAAGAAACCCCACGGTTACAATGTACACCTTTGGGTAACAGGTAAATAGAATTGTTAATCAACTCACAATGCCCCTGCGATAGGGGACACCCGTCATATATTGCACTTGCCGTCGGGGCCGGTTTACACCCTCTTCCCTAACTGCAGCGCCGCATGATTGATGGTGGCGAATGGGGGAAACTGCACCCCACGCTCATAAATTACAGGAGCAGTGCACCCTTTCTGTCCCCTTCGCATGTATGTGCGTACAAGTTATATATGTATACGTTACATTGGTGTTGCACGCACCACGCACCCCATACACTGCATTCTGCATACATGCATACATGAACGGAACATTATGCATGTAGGTATTCTAGTCCATTGTTATAATTAAAGGTAGGCGGTGAATGCACGTTGCACTTGCTATAAATATCGCATTTATGTGCTCTTTTAGAGGTAATCGAATAGCGAACATATCCTTTCAGCAATTGCATACGTTACAGAATCGATGTATTACTAACACACTTGAATTTTTGAATTAAATTTCGCTTGGCTAGAAGAATTTAAATTAAATTTTCAAGACACATCCCGATATGCCGGAAATTTTCAGCAAATATGCGCACATATTGTATATTATTCTCGTGACGTAGTCGACAAATTAAATAAAACTTTCTGTAATATTTCTAAATATTCCCACTGTCATGCGACAAAGGTCGCTTTGAAGACTGGTAATAAAGTATTTTAGATATGACTATACATTCTACAAAGATGCGAGGATCAAGATAAAGTCAATACAATAATAATTTGGAATCTTGATGTAAAAGAATATGCATATAAGAGCAAAAAATTTCTAAGAAAATATACCGTGTCCACCTTGTGGATGATTGGAGAAGAATTCATTTGCGATACAATTTGAAGGAGAGATTTCGAATAAAAATTATTATAAGTTCTACATCATGCAAAAATCCGGATCCCTTTCGTAAGTAAAGAAATATACGAAAATAAACCAAAATATTGGTTGTTATTCAGCACAGAAGACTTTGGACATTATACGCAGTATTACTCCCTAAATATTAGTAACACTACAAAGAATGGTCACTAAAAGAGGAATTACACGCATAGAATAACATTTATTACTTGTAAAATTATTTTTTACGAATATCAAGAAGTAAGTTTATGTCTTTTGTATTTCGCTCTGAAGCAAAGAAATTTGCTTGCATAGTTTTACTTTGTTTACTAAAGAACGCATTTTAACATAGAAAATAATTAGTACAATTTCTTTGTTAGATTCTGAAAAAATATACAAGATTACTTACAGTTAGAATAATCTTTATTAAACTTGTGTACAGTTTCGATAAATGTTATTGTATATTATATGATTGATGTAAAAAACATCTCGATATAATACTCTAGCATATAAGGCTTTTGATGTAGCAGCTATTAAAGAAAACTCTTGCTCTGGAAATGAATGAAAAAATACGCTAAAAAGTGCGCCAGGAGCCTAAAAAAATTAACTTTGTTCCCCCTCCTCTTGACTTATGGAAAGATACAACACATTATTAATGTAAGATAAAGAGAGATTTATTGTAGGTTGAATATTTATATAAAAAAAAAGAAAATAGAGAAAATTAAACCCAAACACTTCAGGTTTTTGTTAGCACCTCGTTCTTGGGATGATTCCAGGCACCTCGAATCCCCATATATCGTATACCGTCAATCCTTGTTGTTTTATAAATACCTGAAAAATACAAAAAAAAAGTAAAAAAGAAGTTAATGGATCAAAGTAAGGAGAGAAATAAGACAAAAAAAAAGTAAAAATGAGTAACGAAGCCAATTAAAAAAAAAAAAAAAAACAAGAAACTTAGGCAAGTTACAGAAGATTTTGAGTGTAAGATAATTATTGAATTTAGCAATTAAATTTAAAAATTTAAAGTATGTAAATCATTACAACATGTGCACGAGACTAAAGAAAAAATAATTAAGCGATAGAGTAGAAATAAACAAAAATGTTTTTTTCAAATTCAAATTAAGTAACTCAATAAGAAGGTAATATTGTAAGGTAGATCTTTAATTAAATATATTCCAGAAATTTAATTGGAACGTACTCCTCAATTTAATATGACTTTTCTGTGATCACGTCTGATCGCCACTAAGGTTCATCAGAGAAGGGACGAGAATATATAGGAGGAGAAAGAGACTCTCCATGCACGTAAAAATTATTTGCAACAACAAAAAAAATAAAAAAAAGCGCTTAAAATTGTAACTAGAGCTCCCCAAAGTGCGTGGCAAGTCAGAAGGCGTACCGCCGGGCGTGGCCGGGGGATATGTAATGTAATATATAAGCAAATAACTCGCATCGCATTTCGGTAGTTTATTACCGTATGCGATCGGGTTGTGACGGTATGGCGGACGCGCGTAGTAAGAAACGCCCACAGGCCGACAAAGTGAAAAAGTTCTGTGGAGAATTTCCTGACTTAATATATAATGGAAGTAAGATTATATGTAAAATTTGTAATATACCTCTGATGTGCAATGATAAATATGGCTGTAGAAGACATGTAAATAGTCAGCAACACAAAAATAAAAAACTGGGTGTATCACCGACTGAGGCAACTCAATTTATAATTGATTTATTTTATATGCTGACTGCGTGTAATTTATCGTTTTCCTTACTCGGGAAGAAACCATTCCGTGAATTTTGGAATAAATATAATCCAGACTTTGAGTTACCGTCGGAAACAAGCTTAAGGAGATGTGTGCCAAGTGTACGTACCGAAATTGAAAACAGGATCAGATCTGCAATAAAAAATAAACTACTGTGGTTATGTATTGACGAAACGACAGACCGTAAAAAACATTCTATTTTGAATGTGATTGTACGTATACTGGAACCTCGTCAACCTACAAAGGGAATTTTATTAGCTAGTAAAAGACTAAAATCGTGTACTGCCGACGCTATCGAGAGCGTAGCCGTTGATACTTTACAAACATTTGAAATTGCCACTACTCAAGTATTAATTTTCATGACCGATGGTGCCGCGACAATGCGTTGTGTAGGTCGTTCTCTTCAAGAACATTATGGGATGATGTTACATATTACTTGTAAACTTCATGCTCTGCATATTACGGCTGAAACTATTCGTGCAAATTTCCCTGAGGTAAATGCATGAATAACAAATACGAAACGAGTGTTTCTCAAATCTCCCAAACGTACCAGTGAATTTCATAAACAGTGTCCCGGTATTCCCGAACCACCAGAGCCGATTCTTACGCATTGGGGGACATGGCTGAAGGCAGCGTTTTATTATTTTAAATACTTCCGGCAAATAAAATCAGTCGTCTTACAATTCAATCCCAACGAATCTGCGGCTATTAAGGAAAGCCAGGATAAATTCCAAGATATTTCCGTTGAAGCAGATTTACAAACCGTTTACAACAATTATAGAGAAGTACTTGAGGCAATAAATAAATTACAAAATAGTGCACTGTCCCTGACGGAGTCAGTACAAATATTAGATGACGTTAATACACTCCTACACTGTATAAATAACAAAAAAAATTATATCGTTACAAGAAATTTTGAAAGTGTTATGAAGAATGATACAAATTTTAGCAGGTTAAGACAAGTTTGGGAAGGTAACTCTACTGATCCGGTGACTAAATTCAAAGATTATTTTAATTACGCGTGTATTACATCATTAGACGTCGAGCGTTCATTTTCAAGATATAAAAACATTTTTTCAGAACGACGAACATCCTTGAAAGAAACGACTGTGGAAACATTCCTAATGCTTCAGATGTTTGAGAAATCGGATTGCGCTTACGGTAACAGTTTTAATGTGCCTACCTCCTCGTGTGCTGACTAATACTATTTTCCTTGTGCATTAACACCCACTATATTGGATACGGCTAATTACAAAAGTAAGCGTTTTAAAATTCTTTATTTCTTTTGTTTTTATGTACTTTACTTATGTTTCTTATCGACGCCTATGGTGCGCCACGCGGTTGGGGAGCTCTAATTGTAACACATCCAAACAACATTGGTGCATATACACTTCTATTCAAAATAAAAGGTCGCCTAACTTCACCACTAGGTAGAATACGTTGTCTAACGACAGTATCAAAAACTGTTGATTTAGTAGTCCGATTTAAAAAATGTTAATTTGTGTTAATGCTTTTGTGAATATTTTACGGGATGTTTTTTTCTCTTGAATTCAATTAAAAATTATGATATCGTTTTAACGAATTTGTTTTGTTTATCATAAATATATCCGATGCAATATCAGCTAGATAAGAACATTAGGCACACTACATTATTCCCTTTTAACACATTTTTTTTCTGCATCTCAAAATGAACAGGGATGTCACTGCCATGATAATAATTTATGCATTAATACCCCCTACAATTATCGTCAATTGCAGGGGGCATCGGCCGGCCACGAGTTGTTATTATTCTTACGTCCGTAGAGCATCTTAAGATGTTTACCCTCATCATTCGCCAAATAAGTAAGGAAAATTACGGAAAATTGCTATTTTAAAAAATTATTGTTGGCTCAGAAGATAACACGATACGCGATTACCGTTTTCACGAGTATCATAATAATTTCTTAATCTGTTGTAAATAACTGTAATATCTCTTAATGTATAGACACAATAATACGTATTTACTAATTTTGACAAGTTACCATTGTAAGATGTTCACTTTCAATTGTTCGTTGCAATCATATGTACATTTTACTAAAATGGGCTCTTTCGCTTCCATAATTTAGCAAATCTACAAAGTAACATATTTGCTGCATCGGCATTCGTAATTATCGGTCTCGTATTACCCTGCCATAAAAAACCTACCAAGTAGAAACCTGCGATACATCCTCTTTCATCGAAAACATCTCTTTCTACTACGTCCAGTTAAAACACAAAGGATACCCACTGAAACAGGAAACTGTTAAGTCCCCCTTACTTCGTATCCGAACAATTCTCTGGATGTTATTATGAAACTCTTGATTTAATAAAATTGACTACTCAGAATTTTGTTTTTAATTAATGTTGGATCCGATTGAAGATAGAAGCCGCTAGTTATACTAGTTTTTTTTTTTTTTATCTACAAATCGCTAGTTTACAGACACTCTATTTTACTGACAGCATGCATTTTTTTTTCATTTTTGTTTACACAACACAGTATGACTAATAATTAACTAACTAATAACTAACTTAACCTAACCTAACATATCTACTTTATCTACATATCTACTTACTTATTATTTTTATAAGTTAAATAAAAGTATTTTCGAAAACCATTGCGATATCTCTCAACAAAGTTTTAGTCCTTCGGGCCACATTTCAACGACTCAACGAATATTATTAGGAAAAAATGGAAGTTGTCCACGTTCTATTGTAAAAACAGACGATATAGCGGTTTGAAGTCGATGCAGCATAAGAAAATCGTGAGTACCTTTATCCTCACAAACCTCAACCTACATTATTATTGTATCCGTTGAAGGAATTGCACAGTAGCGCCATCTCCTTGTGTAGTTAGGGAAACGTAGGTTAAGAAAGTAGTGTCGGGCTCGTTGTATAATTGTCGATGCATTACTATTTTGTTCAGTTTTTTCCCAATAAAGAAGTAACAAAACAATTATAACCTGAGTTTTGATGTAGTTTTAAAATTATTTCAAAGGCTCAAATACTTATAATACCTATTTCACGCATTGTACGAGTACTTCGGGAACGCAAGATTCTCGTTAGTACGTAAGCGTGGAACATTAAGAACGTCGATAACGAAATTTATGAATTTCATTGCGAAACTTGATGAATCACAAATTTAGGTTTGAATAATTCGATGAATCACAAAAAAAAACTAAAATTTAGGTTAGAAAATCTGAAGCTAGTACTAAATGAATTCGAAACGGTTCAAAATGAAATAGAAAATTCAGGTTTAGATAATGATCGTGATGAAACGGCAAGCGAAGAATTTGTACCTCGGTTAGAGCTGTGCGGAGCGCTGCTAATAACGGAATTAACGAATGCAATTGTTAAGTATCTTAATGCATCTGTCGATAAAGTATTCTACTTTACGGATTCGTCTATTATTATTGTTGGCTAAATGCTGAACGCACCTGGAAAAATTTCGTAGGTAACAAAGTAGCTAAAATTCAACGCCTGTGTCCGGTCAATGATTGGCATCGCATTCCCGGAAAGAAAAACCCAGCTAACATAGCTAGACGGGGATGGGAAGTCAGTAAACTAACTCGTTCATTATGATAGACCGGCCCTGAATTTTTATTACGCAAACACGAATTTTGACCAATGAATATTAACTAATTAACTAACAAAACTAATATTAACTTCGGTAACTTGTCTTGATTTATTTAATAAATATTGTAGTTTGGAAAAACTTAAACGGATCACTGCCTATATATTGCGATTCAGGAAAAATTCAATACGTTCTCCTGAGAATAGAGCTCTTGGATTACTTGTTCCTGAAGAGATGGAAGAGAGTACCATCACACTTATAAAACTTGCTCAACAACAATCATTTCATCTAAGAATCAAAAATTATAGCGCTGCAATAAAGTAGCTAACACAAGCAATCTAATATGTCTAACACCATTCATTGATGAGGTAGGTTTGGTACGAGTAGGTGGTAGACTTAAACATTCTGAAATATTGCCAAAGGGAGCATCTTTTAACGCGACTAATCATTCGTTACAAGCATTACAAACACTTCTATGAGGGTGTACAGGCTACATTGGCGCCTGTGAGACAACGTTTTGGCCAATGTCTGGCAAATCTGCTGTTAAGACTATTTTACGTTCATGTATTGTATGCATTAAGTATTCACCGAAGCCTGTTCAATTACAAATGTCTAATTTACCGAGAAATCACACTACCCTTTCGCGTCTATTTTTATTTATATGCAGCACTTGGCTTTGCCGGCCCATTCTCGGTAAAACAGTTCAAATTTCTAAATAAGAAAATCATGTTTGTGTATTTGTATGTTTTAGCTCCAAAGCTGCTAGACGTGGTTTCTCCGATAACGCGAAGATATTCGTTTCGGCTAACAGAGAGTTACTTAACTCCTAGGAAGGTGTAACAAGATCCTTCAGTTGTCAATTTCTTAACCGAATGCGGTATAGAATGGAAGTTCATGCCTTCGCGAGCGTCACATTTTGGTGGATTACACGGACAATATAATTGCAGATACAAGTCGCTAGTTATGCTAGTTATTTTTTTATTTACCTATCGCTAGTTTACAGACACTCTACTTTACCGACAACATGCATTTTTTTTATTTATTTTTTTTAACACAACAATACGACTAATAACTAGAGCTCCCCAACTGCGTGGCGCACCATAGGCGTCGATAAGGAACATAAGTAAAGTACATAAAAACAAAAGAAATAAAGAATTTTAAAACGCTTACTTTTGTAATTAGCCGTATCCAATATAGTGGGTGTTAATGCACAAGGAAAATAGTATTAGTCAGCACACGAGGAGGTAGGCACATTAAAACTGTTACCGTAAGCGCAATCCGATTTCTCAAACATCTGAAGCATTAGGAATGTTTCCACAGTCGTTTCTTTCAAGGATGTTCGTCGTTCTGAAAAAATGTTTTTATATCTTGAAAATGAACGCTCGACGTCTAATGATGTAATACACGCGTAATTAAAATAATCTTTGAATTTAGTCACCGGATCAGTAGAGTTACAAATTATGATCTAATCTAAAAAACCTTTTAATTGAAATATAAAAAAAAATCGAGCTAACTTGACCATCTACCTTTTATTAAAATAAATGTTTACATGTTTTCTATTGAAATTAGTATAAATTATTTTATGACAAAATCAAAAGTTGAAATTTGTTGGCCAGTGTAATCCAAACGCAGTATCATAGGGTAACCAAGGAAAACAACGTAATACATTCGATTAAATTTGAAACTGCGGAACACTTAAGCAGTATTTTCACAGTAATTACGTAATATAAATTTGAATAATTTTGATTATGAATTCGGTTGAATATTAAAAGATTTTTAAAGATCGGAAAGGGCACGCTGTCTTTTTAGACCCGCCGCCCCGGCCACCAAATAATAGCCATTAATGAATTTACCACTCGTTTCTGTTGTTAATTAGTTTCTAGGAGTTCAACGCAGTTTGTTCTTTACTTCTAAACATTGCAGTTATTCCTGTTCGGCTAAAAATTAATTCGTAAAACGCTTATGATTTCCCAAACAGTAAATAAATATAAACATACATTTCAAGGAAAGAAGAAACATACATAGGTATAATACGGATTAGTACAATGTTCTTATTATAAGAACATTGAAGCGTTTTAATTGCCACTGCATCATTTGCGTGAAACGGAATAAGCCGTAAGTGTTTAACGTAAAACTGCATGTTGAAATTAATTCTTGAAGTGCTCGCATTTCAAAACAAACGGTCGCATCTCACAACAACTCGGATGAATGTGATAACATCTGATTACGCTGATTAAGAGAAACACAGTGGCACTTGTAATTAGTAGCTCCTCAATTATCGTGTTTCAGTAGCTTTGAAGTGAGCTGACTGACTGCGATGCTGTTATATTTTCATTTTGAAACTGGAAGTTTATTAAGTGTTTTAATAAGCAATCCCGCTTCAAAAATGTAACAATACTTCTTGCGTATTTACAAAAGGAGATGAGATGGAGCAATATATGTTACACAGCATCACAAAGTGAATGAGATCTTTAAGGAGAACTTCCGAGGTTAAAAAACCCTAAAACGTATTAATCAGCCATATTAAAAGGCATCACGTAATTGGTAAATAACACTGAATAGCGGATTCTAGGAGATTTGATAAAATATCATTCTTGTTCAGTATTTGTAAAGCTATCACGCGAATCGATGTTAGATGTGTTGCAACGTTCTTTATTACCTCAGACTAGGCGGAAATTTTGTGTGAATTAAAATTTAGCTATGCTGCCGCACAATAAGCCAAAACTAATAGTCACAGTCAGTCAGTAATTACCAAATAATTAGCTAATTTTTGAACATGATCCTCGGCCATTTTTTCAACTCATTTTTGTTTACTGCATCATATCTATCAATAACTTATGCCTTTTTAGTTCCATACTTGCCGCAGTTCGTCAGAGAGGCGTTATAATAAATCTCTATACGAGATCATTGCTTTTCTTGAATACAAGTACCATCATCTATGTTCGGCATATCTAACTCTATTTTTTCGTATTTTTCAAAATCTAATAGAGAACCTTTTCTACAAATGATTTCTTAAATAGGAGAGCCAGCGTCTATCACCAAGCGATTCCTCAATAACTAAGTTCCCAGCCACGATCGAATCATTAAAAAGTTTTCCCTCGATCGTGGTTCATTTTCATTTGCTTAGCGTTGAGTCTGTATTACTTTTCCATCTAGGGGCATTCGATCGTGGTGTCGAGATCCACTTTGCTCTCAGAAATACCTTACTCAAAACTCCTAACTCGTCATACTTGACAGATTGACGGAACTTTCTCAGTAGAAAATGATCATATATTATCAGCACAAACGTCATATCACAGGATTCCTTGTTGGTATCTAAACTCTTTATTTATACACAGGTGATGTTCACCTTGTCTTAAATATGTCATTCAGAAGCGAGGGGCTAGTTAGTAGTAGTAACTAGTTGAGGCGCTCGATAACATACTAGAATAGTTATCAGGATGGAAAAAGATGGAAAGAGGTTACTTGCGAAAAGTAATAACGGTAGGGGCAGATATTCTTCAGTTCGTCTGTTCGATACTTCAAAGACTTATTTGACCAACTGCTTATATAGAGCATGTGAGGAAACTTATGATGAGTATGTGAGGAGGATAAAAATTTCTCATTTAATCTAGAAACCAAGTACCTCATTTAAATCCCGCCTAAGTCGCCACCATATGCTACGGTACATTAACTTACATAGATTGAAGACCTTCAAATCATATCATTACAAGACCATCTGCCCGAGCTATCTACATCCCCAGAATTGTCCTTCACCCAGGTAGAATTTGCGACATTCTTTCAAATTAGCGAACTAAGGACCATGTTAGGGAGTTAATAATTAGAAATTGGGACGGAACTTATAAGTAGAGTTAAGGAACAGCCACTTAGAGAAAGGAAACTTTATGGTTTGCCTTTGTAGCGCTTTCTGCCTTTAAAAGTAATCTTTACGGTAGGCAAATAAATGTTTATAAAAAAAATTCTGAAAGAGTTTTTCAGAAATAACATAAATCATAGTAGTACACATGGATGTAGACTTTAATATGTTGCAAAAGATACGGATCTTTTGCAAAATAAAATTCTGCCGAATTTTTAAAGGACTTTGACATATAACAACCTTTTGCCACTCAATAGTCAAGAAAACGATTGTAGCTTAATAATACTATTTCTCTAATTCAAATCCGTGTGTGCAGTTCCACAGGAATCATCCTATACGTGAATAAATACTAAATACAAAAATATACAAATTTTTAAAGAAATTGAAGCGAAATTCATATAATATAACCTACCGTCGTTGTTTTTTTGGATGTGTATAAAATAGGTGCAGCTTTATCTTTTAGTACCAATTTCTGAAGTATGGAAACACAATGTTTACTCAAACAATCAAGCGAGATAATTATTTTATTATTTTGTAATATTTATTTAGAATGATTATCTTCGTACACTAATCAAAGACTAGTAAAGCGACCATCATCTACTCAAAAGCTACTTTATCATGATAATTAAAAAAGAGCAAAAATCATAACAAAAACGGAAAATCATTTACATAATCCTTGAGATTATATAACATGTGTCTGAATTGCTTGGTTAAAGTTTACCTGACTAACATGACGAAACCACCAGGTACCAGGAGGCGCAAAGAGTAATGTCATAATTCGAATTGGCCGCCATTTTTGCAGTTAGCGCCACATGTCACTGTGCTTTGACATTTATGATGTAGATATACAGGGTTACCTGTAAATAGCACGTAAGCTACCGAAATCTGAAGACTACCTATCAATGTGTTACTGAAAATTTAAAAAGAAATTTATTTGTAACATATACATTTTGTTCAAATTTTAGGGCCCAAAATGCAGATAAAGCCGGTCCATATCTTTGTTTCTCCTATATTATACAAATACCGCTGATGAATCAAAGTTAACCCAGATGCAAATAAAAAGCGATGAAGCATTGTAGATGCTATGAATAGTGAATAGTCTATTGAAATGCATTAGTCTGTCGTACAGCTGATGTCGAAGTGTTTATGTGTTTACATTGAATATGCCGATAACCATATGATTTGCGTTCTTAATGTTTAAAGTTAATGCATCCGAAATGTCGGGTTTTGAGTTATTTGTAGTTATACATTCTTTTTCTTTTTATGAAATTTGTGGTGGTCCTAACAAGGACCGATCTAGGCGGAACAGGACAAAATAATTTATTAATGTAAAAAATGTTCGAAATGTCCACCGTGAGCTCTAATACAGGCATCAATTCGGCGACGAAAGTTATTATGCACACGAGTAAAATTTACCATGTCTTCGCGAATGCGTTGAGCTGCAACATAAATGCGATTTCGCAGATCTTCGACATTTTCAATATCAGGGCGACGATCATATACCAAGCTTTTCATGTATCCCCACAGAAAAAAGTCTAATGGATTTAGATCATTTAATCTAATTCCGTTAATCTTTGCACGCGCTGGATGTGATACGGATGAAGTAAATTATTTTTCAAAATTCGATGCACCGTCGTTTGGGACACATTTACTTGCTGGGCTAAAGTTGTAGTACTTATGCCTGGTTCCGCCTCAACGATGTTTAAAATATGCTCTTCTGCTTGCTGAACTCTACGTGATATATGACGGCCACGACCTTCGAAACGTGGAATTACTGATCCTGTTTCTCGAAGTCGATACACGGTTCTCACAATTGTCTCGGATGATGGATGCCGCCGATTGGGAAACCGTTCCGCGTACAAATTTTCTGCCGCAAGACTATTTTGTCCTGTTTCGCCATAAATCAAAATCATATCGGTGTATTCGATATTCGTATAGGATGCCATTGCAATTGCGTGTAATGACGGTGAATGCTATGTGCATACTAAATGGATATCCGAACGCTGCTTCAGCGACTGCCGGTGATTCCCATATGTTAACTAAGACAGAGTCGGACTCGAATAAAGAAAAATCATTTTCTCGTTACTACGTGCACATAGAACCATAATATTTTGTATTTAGGCATTACTCATGCGTTTCTTTCACCTAATTTTTTTCGTACTATATCCGAATAAGACTGTATAGAGAATTAGTTGTCAACAAGCCATGGACACACCTTAAGAACGTGGAATTATTGTTACATCTTATTTGACAAATTTTGAGTCTGTTGTTTTAAGGCAACGTGAATTTCGGAGTGTATTTTTATTTCTTATTTTTCTAATAACGATAGCAAGGACTGTGGCGTAGTATGGTAAACAACACATAAATATCGACAATCTCCGCACTACACATTCGTATGGTGTTATTATGATCAGTTAAGCTTGTATGATGCGGAGGTTGCCGATACTTATGTGTCGTTTACCAGTTATTTTTCTATTCTTATTGTTCTTCTTATTCTTCATGTTTATTCATTGACTTGGAATCGAAAATAATAAATATATCTGAAACCAACCACAGACGTATTTCATTGCCAGTTTTAAAAGAAATACGATCGATTTTATGAAATCTGAAGGATATTTTACTTATCGTTTAGAAGCGTTTATCTCAACAAAAAAATACACCCAACAAAGAAAAATTGTTATAGACGCCCTTATTGTAATGAACACCTGTGCAAAGAAAACGCTGATAACCTACCATCTTGGGGAACACGTGACGCTGTTGCAGCTGTTTCCTGCAGTAGACAAAACTGACAGGCACAGCCACATACAAGCACGTAAGAGTTGATTGGGTTTGACGGTGGTCGCTCGCCACGGGATATACTCATCGTGTGCGATTATTCATTTGAAAGGAGAAAATGTATGTATGTATACGGTGGTTAAAGTACTAATGTGATAACAATTATTCATTTTTTTCTTGTATATAATTAGAAACCGATGTTTAATAATTCGGATTATATAAGTGAAACTTTACATTACGTTTGATATATTTTACAGTAATTACGAAAATATAAGTTTCTATTTAAAGCTGGCGAAGGAAAACGAATATTTCGTAAGAAGAATGAGCGAACAACTTAGTAATTGCTCAAAGTGATCTCCTTTGGTATCAACATAAATCTTTACTCGTCGCTTTATATTGTTAAATGTGACTAAATGCGTTGGCGAGGTGACAAACATTTTGAATTAAGCCCCTTTTTTATTTATTCAACACATTTGATTATGATGGTTTTACGATTGATTTACAATGACCTATCAATATGAAAAATCCACAATAATGATAAGTACTGACAATTAAGTAAGTTTCCCACTTACCGTCCACTTACTTTAAAGACAAATGGAAAAATATTTAAATTTTTTGCACTCATCCAGGTAACACAAACAAAAATGATAAGAAAAGCATCCATCACAAACACAATTGGTATCAATTTAGAACGTGTTAGTTTACCCCGCCATTGCCTTGTAAGTTGTTATATTGTGCGAAGTATTTTTAGAAACAACTAATTTAAAACAGTTAGCTCAAGAGATTGTAGAAGAAAATCTACTAAATCGTTATCAACGTATTGATGTAAGAGGTTAATTGTATGCAACTGTCACATTGTTGATATCCATCCTTTAGTTCATCATCATGATTTTAGCAAAGGTTGCAATACGTTTTCATGAAAAAAATAATGAACTAATAATCTCTTCAACTTTGTACGTATGATTTATTTAATAAAAGCCATTATGGAGGAACCAAGCTTCGTATAAGATGAAGGATATGTCAATGATATTCATGTGATTTTCAAATCAATTCCTGTATTATGTGATCAATGAGCTTGTGGTCTTGAACGAAACGAATATTTTTTTTGAGATCTTTTCCAAAAATATGCTGACAAGCATTATATAACAAATTAGTGTCTTGCAAAAGCTTTCTAAGATTTGTCAGGTAAATGATCTACACCCATCCTCGCAACAGTTTCAACAGTTCTTTTCTTGATCATTACCGACTTCACAACTTGCTGCATCAATTTCATGCAAGTTTAACAACGCACGGAAGTATTTATTGATTCAAATCAAGATACAGTACTGTACATATAGAAACTAATTCGCCTATACATGTTTGGTGATGTGCAGTGGACATACTTTAAAATTTATAGAATATAAAGATAAAAGATAATTAAAAAAACATAGCCTTTTCAATTACTTTTTTTTTATGATGGAAATTGGACAAACACAAAAGTTTATTCTCACTTAAGTTAATAATATGAGAATTCTTAGTCTTTTCTTTGCCTAAGTCCAAAATTGAATTTTGATTAACATTTAAGGTCTGAGGACTTGAAATAGAATTTGGTTAATTATGGAAAATAAAGCGATAACTATAGCTATTCGGAAGCAAATCGGAGAAAGAGTGATATTCAAGCTTCAATCAATTCATACTTTATCAATTCAATCAATACTTACTTTAATTAAATTTTAAAGGTGTGCCACATTCTTTCTTTATAATTTTAAGTCATTCATTACATCATTATAGGGACAGCTATGAGCTCTAACTTTTTTTTTCGTTGTAAAAGAATTCAGTTATCTATATGGTTAAATTTAAAGTTAATTGTTACAGTTAACCTGCCTAACATCAGTGGCAGTAGACTCTCCAGTCTTGCTTGCCGGTTGAACAGATTTATCAAAATATATGTTTGTGACTATACTTTCTAAAAAATCGTAATAATTATACTGTACGTAGTAAAGTTTTGGTTTAATTCTAACGTGCTTGCAGGCATCTATACACCCAGGTGGAGCATAAATATCTTAATGTCTGGATAGATTCTACACTTCATTTGGATATTCCCTTTCTCCAAAACCTTGTATGTTACAGTTATATTGCACTGGATTGGAAGATTAGGTAAAGTGTTTAATAATATTGTGTTTCTATTCTGGTAACGGCATTCGTAACGGCTAAACAGGAAATTTCATATTATTTAGGGTGGTATCTCAATAGACGCAAAAGAGGTTTGCATCTAAAGGACGCTCTGATTTATCCCAAAGGTAACAATATCCTTCGCTATCTTTGTAACTATTCACAATTTTTGTATTTGTGTACAATGAATTTATGTGTAATTTGTCGTTTGCGCAACGATTCGTTTATTTCGCTTTTTAAAAAAGACGTCAATGTAAAATTAGCTGGCTGCACCAAACCAAATCAACCGCCATCATCAATCTTATTAGCTACCAGACAAATAGAAGAATGTACCGCGCAGGTAATTTCAAAAGTTGTGTTAAATACATCGGAAAAATTTGTAATTTTCAGAGATCAAACCTTTGTGACAGAGACTACCGCAAGATGGTGTAGGTCGGTCTACGTATTATACGTAAAATTCATGCCCTACGTCTTGTAGCAAAACAGATCCGTAAATGTTACCCAGAGGTAGGTATGCATTAATATCGAATACAAAAACAGTGTCCCTGAAATCCCCAAAACGTATTCGCAAATTTTAGCAACTGTGTCCCGATATCTTCCTACCACCACAACCGTTTTTGACACGATGAGGAACATGACTAAAAGCGACATTTTACTATCATGAATATTTTGAGGATGTAAAAATTGTGGTTTTACTATTCAAACCCAAAGAATGTGTCGCTATCGAAGAAAGTCGGAAAAAGTTTAAAGATCTGGTTTAACGCTATTCACAACAGTTACTTCGGAATAGTGCAAGCAATAGAAATAGTGTTAATTGTGAAAGATGTACACGCACAGCTCGATAGAAAATGCAAAAAATGAGTGTGTTTTAATTACGTTTGAAAGTGATTTAGATAAAGATTCAGATTTTGCCATACGTAGACAAATTTGTGAAGGTACATCTATAGATGCGTTAAGTTATTTCAAAATATGCAAATTTCATATCATTAGATGTAAAGCGATCGTTTGCTTTATACAAGCACATATTTTCGTCACGACGGACGTGTTTGCGAGAAATAACTTTGGAGACGTACCTTATGTTAATATATTAATGCGCTTCTCTTGATTTCCAAGTCACGGAAAACGCTTAAGACGGTAAGTTTTTTTGTTATCATTTAATTACATTCACTCTCGGTTTTTTTATACGTATCATCGAAAACGTTATAGTCTACAAAAACCATCTCAATGTTTTTTGTATCTAACATAGTAACAGCGCCGTTCTCGATAGTATATCTGTAGATATTAATAATGTTTCGCATGCGGGAGCCCATTCGTTAGTCCCGCATGCGGTTTCACTCCGAATTTGTCCTCTTTACTTATAAGGCATTGTTGGACAGTTTGTCATTGGCATGGCGTTTGGCGAGGGGTTAAACCTCGCATGTATGTAACTCGACACGTAGAGATAGGCAGAAAGCTACGGCTGTACTGGTTAACAAAACCAATTTACAACGAACAATTTAAAAAAATATATCATAGTTAATTCCTATTGCAATCGTATCGAAAACGTATAACAAAATATAACTTTCAATTTATGTGCGCTGCTGCATATGCTCTAGAGACGCTTGGCCGACTAACCTGCGCCGAACGTCCTCACTTTAGTTATAATTCAGCACATTCACATTTATCAGCACGAAATAACATATATATATAATATAAATATATATATATATATATATATATATATATATATATATATATATATATATATATATATATATATATATATATATACATATATATAGATAGATAGATAATAACAGTGTATTGCAATTAATTACCTGATTATTTCCAAATTAAAAGTTGCAACCGCAAAAACAAACATCATCGAAGCAATAGCGTCGACAAATTAACAAGAAAATCCTCATTTCCACGGAACGTTAATCTCAATCAGCGGGTTTTCAACGTAACAAAGATTAAATTTTTATCATCGATCACACGTGAAAATAACCGGAAATGAAATAATCAAGTGACGTCTATACCCGGAAATCAATTCACTGTTGACGATGCTCATAACAACAAGAAGAAAATTATAGACATCGTTGATGGTGCATGAGCTATAAATATTTTTTTGAAAACAAAACATTTGCATAAATGAATCTTTAAAAAAAAACAAAATTAAATTTCCAATATACATATTTCTGATAAGTTTGCAATAATAGAAGTGTACAAGTATAACTTTTTTATATTTATTAACAAATTATTCCTCGTAATTAAATGACTAGAGCGCAACATTCTCGTTTGCCTTCCAGTGTTGTTTAACCACGAGAAGTTGAGGGGGTACAGAGCTTCCTAGCCTTTTATGCTGTGTGATATGTGTAATACATATCGCAGTGCGAAGTTGGAAAGTATCGAAATTGAAAGGAATTTTGAAAATGCGTAGAAATGCATCAACTTGCCTGTTTGGTAACAGAGTAAACGCGTATTTATGCAATTTCCAGACTTAATATATAATACTGAAGAAATCAAGAATTTAGTTTGCGGTAAAAGTTTATTTCGTTGGAAATCATATATATGTAGAAATTATGTAAATAGTGCAACATAGAAATTAAAAAGAAAAAAAAAACGGAAGGAGATCGCATAAAGGTTTTCTATGTGATTTAACGATGATGTTAAGAACATTCAATACACCGTTTGCAAAAAATCGTACAAACAATGTTCCGTCAGTTTTTAAAAAAATACAATCCAAGGTAAGAGCTACCAGGTCCGCAGACGTTACGTATCTGCCGTCAGAGTGTTGCAGAGTGTGATATGAGAGAGAGAGAGAGAGATTGTAAGAAACCAGCAGAAAAAGTGAACGGTTGTGGCTAATTATAAATGAAACTACAGAAACAGAATGGTTTTGAAAGGACCGTCACACCTTATTTGCTAGCCTGTAAAAAAAAGAGCAAATACGTACTGCCGAAGCTGTTAATGATATATTAGACTACATCATTAACTCTAGACAAGTGTTAATGATGGTTACCGATACTGCCACGGTTATGCTTCACACAGGTCAAGTACTTAAAGTATTTAAATAACATGTCTGCTTGGTGCTTTACACGTTGTAGCAGACACAATACGAAAAATGTTATCGCGATGTGGATCAACTAATAGCACAGACAAAAGTGGTTTTTCTTAAATTACCGAAACGTATTCAGCTATTTCGTTCACAGTATCTATTCTATTACTTCAAAAAGTTTTTAAAAAATCAAATTAATAATTTTACAACTGAACGCTAAAGAAGTAGGTGAAATAAAGCTAAGTCAAATGCAATTCCAAAATTCTCAAGTTGCAGCAACAGCATTAACCGCCGCAATCAAAAAATTGCAAAACACTTCCTTGTCCTTCGTATGAAATTGTTGATCGCGTACAAACAGTTTTGAAATTTTGAATGATGAAAAAAGTGTTTTAGTCAGAGAAAAATTTAATACTATATTACGTAAAAATGTAGATTTTTCTGAAATACGGCATCGTTTTAACAATGGTGTTAGGGGAATTTAAGTACGAGAATATTACATTACTACACGTAGAACGATCTTTTTCTGCGTATAAGCAGACCTGTATACCGCAACGGACGGGTGTCCGAGAAACGTACACTATGACGCAGGTATTGAAGGTCTCTCTTCTAAATCACACATACGTTTATTTCGGTTAACTCAGCGCAGCGACGCTACTGCTAGGCAATTGACTTGTTGCGGTCTAGGAATGACATAAAGAATGTCGGGAAATATCTGATCGCTTTAGATGATCAGATATCTCCATCAATACTTGTTACATGTCATTTCGTATATATAGGACCTTCCTACGATCAATTAATTACCAGCTCGCAAAGCTGTGCCGACGAATCGTGTTCACACTATTCTCGCAAAGTTGTTGAATTACCTGTATTCCATTTTATAGAAGTCGACATAGCGTTTATTTCGGCAATCTTAATTAATTAGAATATCCACATTCTTAGATATTCTCATCAATACTTGTTTCTTATAAAACTGCTTTTCTCATCTTTGGTCTCGTTGTAAGATGTGCTTCAAACTTTTTCCTGTTCCATTTATTTCAATATGCTTCAAAACCAAACATTTCTATGCAAAATGCAATATAATATATTATCGCTTACTCTTTTTTTAACACACCCATTCTTAGATTATGACGCCACTTGCCGAATACGAACTTCCCGAGATCAAAATAGACAAAGCAATTAAAATAATTAAATATTCAATAATTATCGAATTTAAAAAATCAACGTAAGTTAGATAATTTTCTCAAACGTAAGTAAAGTTTTATTTAGAACGCTTTAAAACATACGAAAACAAAAAAAATTACAGATTTCAAGGTAAGTTTCCTTTCGATTATCCTGCAATTAGGTGCAATACACCGTTCTCGAAACATATAATCATAAAATTATCAGTAGAGCTCCCCAAAGTGCGTGGCAAGTCAGAAGGCGTACCGCCGGGCATGGCCGGGGGGATATGTAATGTAATATATAAGCAAATAACTCGCATCGCATTTCGGTAGTTTATTACCGTATGCATTATATTTGGCTATTGTTTCTACGCATATTCTGTTGTGTCCCGTTTAAATCGTTTGCATACGTTTTTCATGTAGCTCTGTAATCGAGTGCATCAAATCCTCAAAATAAATTATTTTGATTTTTCCACTTTTATTCTGCTGTACTCAAATTTTCAGTGTTCCGTTCCTCTTCATTGCAACCTTAGGTAATCTCGGTTTTTCGTTTTTTAAATAATAAACTATCAGTAAAAAAATATTTTCAATTTTATTCCATATAAAAATAAAGCTGGTGCGTGCACATAAAAAATTCTATATTACGCAGCAGCAGTGATCACCTAAATATTTAATAAACGCATTGCTAGTAAATCGTATTTAGTGTGCAATTCAGGGGTGCTGCGCGAACGCTGCGCAAGATAGATCGTAGCTTAAAACTAAAAAAGAAATACAAGCGGGAGGTTTAGCAACGTTGCCGAGCTGCAATAACGTATCCAAGGTTTATACAAATACACAATTGGGTTCCAGTTGATATGGTTAGTATATCTGGGATCCATAAAAACATGTTCATATCTAACTTTTTAGTTTATGGAAATTTCTTACCCCTCTCTTGTTGCGGGGTCTTATATCAAATAGAGATAGAAAAGGAGCTGAGATATATTCTTTTATCTCATCGTTTAAGGTCAGGATCATCAGCGACCCGTCAATATATCCAGCTCATTAGCCTACTTTTTACAAGTGTATATAATGCCTTTTCTGCACCAATACATTTCCAAATTACATATCTTTCTACGTTCAGTCGCTGATTTTCGATGCTTTTCTCGGGCAACGACAGGTTCCCGGACACCTATTTTGAATGGAGAAGAGAGCGAAGAGCGTAATTAAATTAAAATTAAAAATTGTAGATTTCTATTTTACTTGAATATTAACAAATGCTATTTACCATTACTTTCCCAATGGCAAAGCATGTAGTTAATTCTTAAAACTACTAAAACATACAGCGGCGAGTAAATGAATAGGGACACTAATCATATATTTAAGGTTTCGTGTTTTTCTACAATTTAAAACTAAGCAAAAGAATTTTTTTTAAATAAAATTGTTAGAAATGAATAAAAGTATATAACTTAGATATCACACCTGCATTTCTCGGAAGTATTAAAATGTTATGTTTGCATTTCTCACGATCGGTCTCATGCAAGCGAGCATTTAAATAGGGACAGTTGTCATAACTAGAGCTCCCCAAAGTGCGTGGCAAGTCAGAAGGCGTACCGCCGGGCGTGGCCGGGGGGATATGTAATGTAATATATAAGCAAATAACTCGCATCGCATTTCGGTAGTTTATTACCGTATGCGATCGGGTTGTGACGGTATGGCGGACGCGCGTAGTAAGAAACGCCCACAGGCCGACAAAGTGAAAAAGTTCTGTGGAGAATTTCCTGACTTAATATACTGGAAGTAAGATTATATGTAAAATTTGTAATATACCTCTGATGTGCAATGATAAATATGGCTGTAGAAGAGATGTAAATAGTCAGCAACACAAAAATAAAAAACTGGGTGTATCACCGACTGAGGCAACTCAATTTATAATTGATTTATTTTATATGCTGACTGCGTGTAATTTACCGTTTTCCTTACTCAAGAAGAAACCATTCCGTGAATTTTGGAATAAATATAATCCAGACTTTGAGTTACCGTCGGAAACAAGCTTAAGGAGATGTGTGCCAAGTGTACGTACCGAAATTGAAAACAGGATCAGATCTGCAATAAAAAATAAACTACTGTGGTTATGTATTGACGAAACGACAGACCGTAAAAAGCATTCTATTTTGAATGTGATTGTACGTATACTGGAACCTCGTCAACCTACAAAGGGAATTTTATTAGCTAGTAAAAGACTAAAATCGTGTACTGCCGACGCTATCGAGAGCGTAGTCGTTGATACTTTACAAACATTTGAAATTGCCACTACTCGAGTATTAATTTTCATGACCGATGGTGCCGCGACAATGCGTTGTGTAGGTCGTTCTCTTCAAGAACATTATGGGATGATGTTACATATTACTTGTAAACTTCATGCTCTGCATATTGCGCCTGAAACTATTCGTGCAAATTTCCCTGAGGTAAATGCATTAATAACAAATACGAAACGAGTGTTTCTCAAATCTCCCAAACGTACCAGTGAATTTCGTAAACAGTGTCCCGGTATTCCCGAACCACCAGAGCCGATTCTTACGCGTTGGGGGACATGGCTGAAGACAGCGTTTTATTATTTTAAATACTTCCGGCAAATAAAATCAGTCGTCTTACAATTCAATCCCAACGAATCTGCGGCTATTAAGGAAAGCCAGGATAAATTCCAAGATATTTCCGTTGAAGCAGATTTACAAACCGTTTACAACAATTATAGAGAAGTACTTGAGGCAATAAATAAATTACAAAATAGTGCACTGTCCCTGACGGAGTCAGTACAAATATTAGATGACGTTAATACACTCCTACACTGTATAAATAACAAAAAAAATGATATCGTTACAAGAAATTTTGAAAGTGTTATGAACAAAGATACAAATTTTAGCAGGTTAAGACAAGTTTGGGAAGGTAACTCTACTGATCCGGTGACTAAATTCAAAGATTATTTTAATTACGCGTGTATTACATCATTAGACGTCGAGCGTTCATTTTCAAGATATAAAAACATTTTTTCAGAACGACGAACATCCTTGAAAGAAACGACTGTGGAAACATTCCTAATGCTTCAGATGTTTGAGAAATCGGATTGCGCTTACGGTAACAGTTTTAATGTGCCTACCTCCTCGTGTGCTGACTAATACTATTTTCCTTGTGCATTAACACCCACTATATTGGATACGGCTAATTACAAAAGTAAGCGTTTTAAAATTCTTTATTTCTTTTGTTTTTATGTACTTTACTTATGTTCCTTATCGACGCCTATGGTGCGCCACGCAGTTGGGGAGCTCTAATTATCAGCTAGTATCAGATAACAGTACTTAAGCTTAATTTGAAAACAAGCGTAAAGATATAGTAAAGTAATATAAGTTGTTACTTTGCACTGACTACCATGTTGAAATTGCAAACTACACGAGCATTTCATTCAACTAATCACAATTCAACATTGCGGGTACTGCGATACCATGGCAGTAACTGTGTACTTATACTACCTGCTTTAACCGGACTCTCAGTACCGAATACAAGCATCCAAGCATACAAATTAGAGAATTAAGCTGGTGGACTTAATTTCCCATGTCGTTCTTCCTTTATTGTTTTCAACATTAGAAATCTGGGCTAAGATTGTCATCATAATTCAATAATTCTCCTTGCAGATATTATTTAGCACTATGGAATTCACTGACATTTATTGCTATTCATGCTTTCCACCCAACCTCGTTACTTGGATTTACGCGGATCGAAATAAAAAGTAACAAATGAACCCTCTATTCTTAAGCATGTGTTGTGCAAAAATAATATTCAATGAATATACACTCCGCCAAAAAAATTTCGCATAAACTAAAAAAGAGCATTTATAAACCAAGATATTTTTATACGTTCACAAAAAGTTTGCCTCGTGTATGTGAACTATAAAAACACTAACAAAATCATGGAACATAGCTTTTTACTTTTTTTTTTTCTAAAAGAACACATTTAGAAAAATGCATATGTGTAAGGTTTGTTCAGTTGTTTATTGAAAGTCTTCCTATACGGACAAATTTTAAAGTGCGAAGTCAGAGTTCTGTACCAACGCTTTTAAAACTAAAATGAGCAATCTAACTTCAGAACAAGTGGCTGCTATAGTTGCTTTAATCGAAGATGGACGATCTCAAGCATACGTTGCTAATTTGATGAACATCAATCAGTCAAGTGTTTCTAGAGCCGTAGCCAGATATAGGGAAACAGGCAATTACAGTAGAAGACCTGTACCAGGTCGTCCAAGATGTTCTACTCGCCGAGATGACCGCTATTTACTACTACAAGCATTACGTCGAAGACATGTAACTGCGAGACAATTGCAGAACGACTTGGCTAGAGTCAGAAATACTCGTGTGAGTACTCAAACTATTCGGAATAGGTTACGACAGAGTGGATTAAGAGCTAGAGTAGCTGTAACAGCCCCTCGTCTCACTAGGAACCACCGAGTGGCTCGCTTAAGGTTTGCCAGAGAACATGTAAATTGGAACGTTAATGACTGGGCCAATATACTCTTCACAGATGAGTCAAGATTTGGTCTTTACACCTCAGATAGGCGTCTCTCAGCGTACAGACGAGACGGTGAGCGCTATTCGCAGTGTAATATCAGACCTAGACCTAATTTCGCTGGTGGCTCTATTATGGTTTGGGGAGGCATCTGTTTAACAGGTCGTACAGAGTTAGTACCAGTAGACAGAGGTACATTGACTGCCCACAGGTATATAACGGACATTTTAGAAGAACATGTAGTACCATATGCGCCAATTATAGGAAACGAATTCATGTTAATGCACGATAATGCACGACCGCATGTTGCAATAATCGTCCAGGAATACCTTAACGATGTTGGTATTCCAGTTTTAGATTGGCCTGCGGTAAGTCCGGACATGAACCCAAAATGTTGCCCCAGCGGACCTGCATGGACTAGAAAATGCTCTCCGTGACGAGTGGGAGAATTTGGATCAGGCTTATATACGGAGGTTAATCGAATCTCTGCCAAACCGTATGCGAGCGGTCATAAGAGCCAGAGGTGGCAATACTCGGTATTAAAAGCTACTGTTATGACATTTTTCTTTCCAAAATTATAATTTCTTGTTTTAATAAAAATCTCAAGTATGAGTTCTTGTTTTTATTTGGCCTGTATTTTATTTAAACAATCATAGAAATTATATCTTAGAGCGCATTAAAGTATATTTACAACTTGATGCTACAAACAAAGATTATGTGATACTTTTATGATTCAAAACTAAATTATGCGATACTTTTTCGGCGGAGTGTAATGTTGAATTTTTTTTTTTTATTTAACCTGAAGTATTTTTTAGTCTATTTTCTATTTTATATCAATTTGAGAGCAGCACAAATATAAATTAAAACGTCATCAATTTTCAAGATCAAAAGAATGCTATACAACGCGATATGACTATTCCATGCATATTGATCACAAACTGCCAGTGCCAATGTGATGCCAATCAGCCGACATAGAAGTATTGAACTTTTGTCAAAGTTTATTTGCTGTATATTTACCGTTTTATTATGTATATATATGTAATATATCCTGTGAAGTTTCATATTAATGCTGAGTGTTAACAGATACTAGTACGACCCACATCACAGAAGGAATTAAAACATATAAATTTCATCCTATCTCTTTTGTTTTTTAGGCAAAGTTTCATTTTCTATATAATGATTGAAAAATATACAGAGTGTTCAATTAAAAAATATAGACAATTCAAATTAATACTAAAATGCAATGTGTTTCTTTTTTTTTTTAGTCAATATTGATACGATCAACGGTGTATAAACGTGATACTCTTTTACAACGTTGCCACACACTTAACAATCCTTAGTTATTGTATCTTGTGAAAGCTAAGGAGACGAATCTGGAAGTTTTACATTAATGTTACCGTATCTGAATTTTCTAGGGAACACGCTACGTTAAATTTTGTAACACTCTCATTTATACTAAATATTCTTCAAAACGTTGAAGTACATCAAAAACACTCCAATTGCCGAAATCGATTTCGAAATAACTTCATGGAATCAGTTCTTTTTTGATTTTGTATAAATTTATATAAAACAGAAGATGAAACGAAATATAAAATAAAAGTTCCTAACAAACAATTATATCTATGTGTAGTATTCCCGAAATAATACTACTTCATTAAAACAAACCATGCGTTACTACCTGCATGTATGTATACTGGTCCAATATAAGTCTTACGCGTGACGGAGTAGTCTGTTGTTGTAATACTTGACTGGTCAACCGAATAATATATTATTTCACGGCAAATCCAATATACATGCGTGTGTTCCATTTCAACCTGCATACATGAATACGTGTATGCACCTTTGAGCGTGGACGACTCGGTTAGCGGAACACCTGAATACAAGTGTTTTAGGTTACCACGACATATTTTGATTATGTTACTCATATTAAATGCGAAACCACTAAACGTGTTTTTTTGCATCAGTAAACTATGTTGTAGTAATATGAAGAAATGATCACTCTTTGGCAGCAAAAATCATAGATTTAATAATAGTTAAGAATGAAAAAATTTAATAAATAGTAGCCTTTAAAATTGTGTAAAGAACTGCACTTTAGAAACAATAAAGGAGCTATCATAGATAAGCGAAAATAACCTTTTCTGAACAGACTGAGTTCAAGTATAGAGAATGCTTGGTTTTCTCTGCACATGATACAGGTTTGATCTCTTAAATAAGATACTGTAATTTATCATTATTTTAAATGTTCATTTTCAATTTATATGAATTTTCTCTCAATATCCCTTAGCTTATTTTTTGACATCTTTGTGAAATGCCTTTCTTTGGCAGCACGACTTGCATGGAACCAGTTCAATGTGCCAACATTCTATTTAAATCAAAAAACTTGTCCGCATATTTTTATAATTAATCTACTAAACAATAACACAATTTAAGTAAATGGAATTTACAAAAGAAATCCCGTAGTTTCCTTATAAAATTATGGGAAAATATAAAAATAAATATCGGCATTTCCCAAAAATCTCAAATTATACGAAAAGCTAGGTTAGATACGGAAATGGAATCTTGAAGGGTGATGAAGGTCAATTGAATTAATTGATTATGTAACAATTAAATTAATCGTTTAATAATCTTTCAGAAAATAGTATCAATTTCTAACATAGGTAATCATGTGCTGCCATCTATGTGAGAAAGGACTAACGATTAGCGCAAGACCATAATCTTTACTGAAACCTGTTAAATAATATAGGTTTCTTACTTTAAGTGAATAATTATAGATCCTGATAGAAAGTTTACGAAGGAGATTATTAGTTAAGTTGCAGGATTTCTGAAGATTTTTATCGCCCTTCAAATTGCAAAATACATCCAAGATACAAGAATCGTTCAATAAATGCTTAGAAAAAATAAAAATCAGAGCTTTTTCTGTAGATTCTTATTTACTTTTAGGTTTAAGAAATACAAAAAAATAGAATTTCAGTTCGACGTGAACCGTTGCCCGCAAAACTATTTTTTTCAAATTTGAAAATAAAACGAAGTCACTTCCAATGGACGCCCAGAATGATGTTCGTCTCTTGTGGATGTATGGCCTTGTTTTAACTCATTTAGCCAAGTATAAAAGTAGTTGCTAACGCAGGAGCAGAATCCAACTCAGATTTGATTTCTTTCCGTGTTTAAGTTTTTTGAATTTAAGTGTTTAACTCCTCGACGCTCACTTTTTTCCACATTTTTATATAAACAAAAATTCTTTATTTAAATCGACAATAAAAATGAAATCGTGTAATGGATTATAACCAAAGGGTTCACCTTCTGCCTTCAACTAGAGCAGTGTTCAGGGTAGGATATGGCATAAAAAAAAATTAAGAAAGGCGATCGTTGCAACATGCGCACGGGATTAAAGGAAAATGGTTGAAAGATACGGTAGAATATAAAATTAGGCAAAAACAATTTTATAAAATTCAAATTAGATAGTTCAACAATAAGACATTATAGAAAAATAGCAAAATTAAAGCACATTTGGAAGAGATACTCATCAATTTAATATCTCTTTTCTCTGCAATTACGTATAACCCCCACCAGGATTAAGCAAAGAAAGGCCGAAAGATAATTTCATACATGCAATAAAAACTAAGAAACTCTGAAAATTACATTGGTGCATATACGCTGCTGTTCGAAATAAAAGACAGCGTAACAATAACATTGTTACAGGATATAAATAAGATTTTGAGAGAAACGAGAAACAAACCGTTTTTGGTACTACAGCCGTCGTCTGTTAGATTTTCTGGGGACTTCTTGAACCACCCTCATACATTTCCACTTGATATTTTTAAAATTCCGCCTACGACTTGAGGAGGTACTTCTCAGAATAAAGCAAAAAAAAATACAGAATTGTACACATAAAAATTGTAGATCATTTAAATCATCAATATCATTCAAACCAAGGCCCAGCGAACTTGTATTAAGAGGCGTACAGATACTTTCACGCAATTTCTGCATGATATACACAATAAATATGATATCGTGACAAATATAGAGTTGGAAAGTATGTAGAGAGCATGCATACGCCAAGCATAGCTATATATAAAGGCGGACCTACGTTATTTTGTACGTTGTATTTGACATCAATTTGCTCATGTGTACTAAGCGCCACAAACAAACGCAAACAGATAATTTCGTGACGCAACGTATGCTATCTATTGGGTTGTCGGCTTTTTTTAGTCAACTTCAAGGATTTTCATCCCACAAATAATTTTAATGTGTGCTCAATTCTGAGCAACTCTTTATTTTTGTGCCATTTTACTGCTTTTCTGGATTTGCTTTCTCTCTTCTAAAAGACCCCAAATTTGACATTCTTTCTTTGTTTCCACCAACATACTTTAGCTATTTCATTCCGTGCATCATCTTTCTTATTTTGTTATAATTCTGGCAGCGTTTGGCTTCCCTTTAGTCACGATGTGAATATTCCTAGATAAGGTACAATGAAGCCTCACTGCTCCAATCCATGTTGGAAACCACAAACATGTTAAAAACCACAGAAACTGTGGCTCTCCGCACGAGCAAACCTTTAGTCACACAAATGTAGATTCGGTAGTACAACACGCAACGCAAATCTCTACGTGATAAAACATCAGATTAAAGTTTACACTGCAAACATTTTTATTGAATCACAAAACACAACGCACAACACAAATTCTTATTGAAATGATCCAGCCTTTAAGTGTCGTGTAATCAAATGCAAAGGAGTACAAATGTTCTTTATTGCCTGAACTTCTAACTAAGATTACCTGTACAATTCAAAAAATTATGGGTTCGATGGAGGTATGCAATGGAAGCCGAATAGAAGTTTAACTGGTTTTGTGATTTTTTCCTAACGGAGATAAGAATAAAAACACATAAAATGAGAATATATAGTTTATTGTTATATAAGTAAATACATAATAAAAATGTTGCTAAACTTCATTAGCAGCGGCAGATGCGTCAGATTCTAGAAACGACACCTTTTTTGATTTTGAAGATTTCTTTACTCTGGTACCTCTCTAGAAAATTTAATTAATAAAGCAATAATTATTAGTACCTTTCTAATTGTTAGCTTATCCATGTATATACATACCTTATGTTGAGCGAGTTCATATTCCTCAATAATAGATGCAGTAGTAACGCATGGTTCAATAAACTTATGAAAACAACTCCAACGTGTAAAATGTGCACAAGCGTTGTTGAAAGTTAAATTATCTTTCTGAAGTTTCCCTAAAGCTACTACTATTTCATAACAAACCTTAGCCTTAATCATAGAATCTGCAATCCATATCTTCTTTTTTAAAAGTAATTCACACATATTAGTTAGTGTAAATGAAGTAGTCATATCGGCGCACTTATCTTGAATGATTTCATACATGTTAGCGAATCCCTTCACCACGTCAGAAAATACTTCAGTTAAGCTATGCCTCTCCAATGCTTTCAAAAATATTGCCACACTATGCTTATATTGCTCATGATACAATAAGATTATATCTTTAGGTTTACCTTCCTTTATTTGTTTCAACCACAGAATAAACTCCTTGAGTGTATCTGCTTCAGGTTTTGTATCTAGAAACTTTTGTACGCGTAGGTCTTTAAGATACATAGCTCCATTTCTTTTAATAACTCGAAGATTACATCTACGCGGTATATTTGTAAACCTTTTAGGAGTTACAAATTCATTGAATTCAAAATCAGGTGAGTAAGCTGCAATATTTAATATTCTATCATTAATTTGGAAGCCGGTTGTAGTCATTGCCCATGATATTATTGCAATTTCATTGGAAAAATTTACAACTGAGCTTTCATTTGTTTCAGAACCTTGAGATGTATTACTCTTTATTTCCTTTATATCCAATAATGCGTTTACTTCATTAGTTTCATTTCTTTCCTTTGGTATCTACAAATTATAATCGTCACTATCCTAAAATCTAAACAAAGAAATCAATAATACCTGTAGTTTTGTATTAGAGTTTAATTCTTTTGGATTAACATTTTTAATATAGCCCTTGATCAAAGGAGCAAAATTGCTATTGATGTTACTTGTGTCAGCAGGTGCTTCACTGATGTGATTAATATATGAAACAATTTTATAACACAATTCAGCTATTGGCAATGCTCTTTTGAGATTGTACTGCCGTTCAAAAAGATGTTTTGATACATTGGATAAAGTACATTCGAAATCATCCTTATAAATTCCATTACATATATCGTAGCAATTCACAAGACCAGTTACAATATTAAAAAACTGATTGGTCAAATTGCACCTGTGCAAGGATTGCAGTAAGACTTCCTGTAAATAGCCATATTCATCGTAACACAATAAAATAATTGGATTTGATAAGCGTTTACGCAATGTATCTAACCAAGTCAAAAAACCTTTCAATGCATAAATTTCTGTCTTTGTACTCAAAACTTTATTTTTATAAGAGTTTATTAGAAATCGAAGTTTCTTAGTATTGTATTCCCGTAACTCATGTTTTTGCCAATGTTTTGACGTGACATCACCATAAGGCATTATATACTGATGAAATGATGAAAGAGGATTGTATGCAGCCAGTTCACATATTTCGTCAGTTTTTTGATCACCTGTTGTATTTGCAGCCCAAGTTATAACTTTGCAATCATCCACTTGTATATCACAAGTTTCTAACTTCATTTCCATCACTAATAAAAAATTTGATGTTAATAACGCTACTAGTGAACTTTAAATTAAATCTCGATAAAAACTCTTCAGTTACGAAAATTCTTATAGCTTATTGTTGTTAAACAAAGATTATTACCTTTTCGGTACAATAATGCGCTTAATAAACACTTTCATATAACAGCTTATAATCTCAACTACTGCAAACTAATAGTCTTTATCATACGTTGATAATGCAAAAATGCGTACCCTTATCTGAAACGTTAGACGCAAGTTATTTTCGTGGGAACACCCGTAATCATTTCAGCCATTTAATATCGTCTCGATAATGAACAACGCGCATAGCTACTTCACGTATATCTTGAGAATACGAAATGTGAATCATCCGATACATACACTGCAGTGAATAGACAGGGAAAGTCCCCTATTACATACTTTACCAATTATAATTGTAAAATACTTATACAAAGGCATAGGAATACGCAGGGAATCACAAACAGTCGGTGACGATATAAATCCCTTTCAAAATATGAATTTTGGTTTTTGCAGATTTATCATTATTAAAAAAATTCAATATTAGAAATAAATTTATTTATTAAATATTAATCTTCAATAAATAACAGGTATAAGTAACAACACTTGAAAATGATGTAACCACCTATTATCACAAACTTAAAAAGACTTATTATCACGATCAGCATGACTAACTTAAATTATCATTCTTTTTCTCCTTTAGAAGGTTTCCTCAGCAGGTTATTACTCTGAGAGTTCGAACAAGTTTATATAGTTAAAATGTTTGGTTAAATTATGCTATGTGGTAGTAATGGTGATGTTAAATTAAGAAAAAATCATTCAACAATTTAAAACAAACTTTCGTCAAGTAAAAAAAAAAAGTAAAACCAAAATTAATATACTGAAGTAATAATTGAAATTCATACAGAAACAATGTTTCTTAAACGAAAGTTTGTTCATTTGCTAATTAAAGGCACCCGTTCAGTTTAGTATTACGCTGTGGCCGAAGACATATTATTGACAGTAGTAGTATCTGATACCGAAGATGCTTCAAGTGATTCTGGCTTAATTTCAGATTTAATTTCGGATTTAATTTCAGATTTAATTTCGGTTTTAATTTCAGATGTATTTTCGGCTTTAATATCCGCAACTTCAGTAAGTGGTGGTGTCTTTGTCATGTTAGCATTCTTGTCTCTATTCTCTTTATTTCTCCTCAATCCCTTCCTATTATTTTGAAAGTATCGTGGTTTTGGCTGAACTGGTTTCTTTTCTGGATCAAAAAAGCAATCCAAAATTTCTAATAATTCTGTTAAATCTTCTTCTTTGGCATTTGAAATCTAAAAACATTTTACCTCGCATACAATAACTATAAATTTATGGAAAAACAATTACTTACTTCTGCTTTAAGAAGCTTCTCCAATCCATCCTTAGCACCTGTTTCAAAGGCATTTTTCAATTTATCGTAATCTATTTTATTCTCGGCCAAAATCCTTCTAAGATGGCTAGCATGCTGTCTTTCCACAGGTGTTGCTCGCAATAATGCACCAAATACTGGTTTAAAAGTGTTTTGACGTTCTAATAGAACCTACACAGAAGTTTATGCGTTTTAGAAGATATCTAGAAAAAAACCTTAGAATTTAATACAACAAAAATTGCTTGTACTTTAATCTCGTCCACACGCGTGCAACTAAAAACTATAAATTGTATAGTACATCCCACAAATTGCAATAATTAAAACAAAATTTAACTAGAGAGTCGCAGCTCTTATCGGGAAGCTTAATGAGGAAATCGGAATTCACCTATATTTTCATCGGTATGGATTTTGAGAGAAACAAAGGTTTTTGAGCAATTGTAACAAATTCATAAATTAAATCAAGTAGGTGAAAACAAGTAACTTCATTAAGTTGAAAAATAAACCGAAGTACTTCTTAAGATTATCTCCTACTTGAGTATCTAACTGATCTCCGAAGCCAGTTATTATTATTCCTTCTTTTTCAGTTAAAGGCATGTTGCGCAAGTTAATAAAGTGCGTCATTTGTCGCGCGCTTCACGAAATTAGCAGAAACTAGTCAGACTCATGTTTATTCGTCTAAGGAAAATGGGTTCCTTTTGCCTACTGGTTTCCTTGAGAATTGACCAAACACGAATCTGTCTAGTCTCTGCTGATTTCACGAGGCGAACGAAAAGTGCCGAACGTTACTAATTAATAAACACAGGTTAGCAGTGTTTTTTGAATTGTCGAGTTGAGTTGCCACCTTAGACAAGTTATTATTTGTATTCAGTTATAATCCCTACACCATTTTTACAATATCTCAAAAACTATTTGCAATAAATCCGTATATGGAAGGTATACTGAAAAATGTATCTATTCACCTATCTCAATTTGGTAAAATATACAGGCTGTTCTAATCAAAATAAGACTTATTGCCATTTCCGTTCAAATCGAAAGTAATACCATGTTGTAATGTAGATTTTTTTAAATCTACTTTATAACCTGGTATTACTTTAACAAATAGCAAATCAATATTATAAATTGATGTGTCATTACTTCACAGTAATCATAGCTAGGAGGAGTTTATTGAATTTATTTCTTTCATTACGAACGCATTGTATATTGCAGTATATCGACAATACCGCTTTAATCTCTCACGACATTATGATAAGACATATCCCAGTAATGCTGCAATAACAAACAACAAACTAATAACATTGTTTACGGAGACTACAAATAAACTCCAAATAGTCAGTCTTCAGTGACCTTGTCTGAGTTTAATAACACAAGATTTCTTAGATGATAGTGTATTGTGTGCAAAATATTTGAACATCATACTGGATTCTAAATTGAATTTTAAGTCACATTAATGGAAAGAAAACATTTGGACTTCCTCGATTTTTCAAGAGAAGGGAATGCATATTCGGACAACACTGTCAACATATAAAATGATTTGTGCCGTCCTGGACTATGACTTTTCCTTATTTGTAAACATTGAATCCAAAGAAAATGCATTAAAGCTAGAATGGGCATTCTTAAGATTGATAACTACAATTTGCAATTCTAAAAATCCCTTATATAAATTCTCAAGTCTTCTACTTTACCAAACAACACTTATGCAGCACATTATGTCTAGAATACATAAGCTGTCTATTTCTTTTGCCACCAACAACAACCTCAAAATATTAAATCCGCACATTCTTAACCACAACTTCCTTCCAAACACTTTTATTGTGGCAATATTTTAGCCGCCAGATAAATTACCTGGTAACATGTCCAAATACATTCATTTAAAGCAGCAAAAGGGTTAAACTGAAACATCCTACCCATTCCGTAGTAAAAGTTCTTCCAACTTTTAATTATGTAATGACCTATTTTTTAAGTCTCTTTTCGCAAATAGCAATCTTTTTGGAGTATTACAAGCAAAGAGACCAGAGTCGATAATCTTTAGGAAACCAATAATTGTTATTAGAAATTTAATTGTTTAGCAAATTATATTCGCATGAAAAACTATTGTTCACTATATCCCTAAGATAAAATTATATCTGAAGATATTATTTGGCAAAGGTCTTACGCTGCTCTAAGATTATCAACTTAAGTACAAATCTAATCCAAATAAAAATTACTACCTTGAACTGTGCAATTTCCTCTTCTTCGGCAGAAACTGGGTTTGTGTATGGTCGAACTAAGTTGATAAGATGTACCTCATTGCCTTTACAATCTCCACTACCTTTAGAATCTAAATCTTGTATTTCACTTTGTCCTAAGTGTACAATAATTTCGTAACATGTTTGAGCCCTTGTCACAGCACTACTAATGTCTTCTTCCTTGTTTAACAGCACCTTCGACATAGTGCGCAAAGTGTAAGATTTGGTAGTATTTGCACATTTTTCTTGAGAAATATCATAGCAGTTTGCAAAACCTTTTACAACCTTAGCAAAACGCTCAGATAAACCATGTCTCCGGAAAGATTCTAGCAACATAGCCGGAGTATACTTATGTACGTCATGAAATAATAATATGATGCCATCGGTGGCATCACCTTTTACTTGTTCTAGCCAGACAATAAAATCTGTTAAAGCTGATATCTCACTCTTAGTCTTGACAAACTTATTTGTACGCAAATCTTTGAGCATTCTATATCTACCCATATTTATCACACGAATGCTGTGCCTTCTTCTATATATCAATCTAATATCACTAAAAGGCATTATGTATTGAGAAAATTTAGAATCAGGGGTATACCCCGCAATCTGACATATTTCATCAATTAACCGTCGACCTGTAGTATCTACTGCCCATCCTACAAGTCTGTAACGGCCTTCTTCAACACCTTTAACTGCATTTTCAATTTTTACAACTGGTGTCTCATTGGTTACTTCGTTTTGTACCATTTTTGGTGCCTATCTAAAAAAAAAAAAAATGCGGGCATGTAAATTCCATATTTGACAATTTCTAAAGATAAGTCTCTGAGTGAAGTTTTAGAATCATTAGCACTAGAGAATTGTGATATTTATGATCTATAAACAGAAAACTTGATAAAATATGAAGGTAGTTAATATTCAATATTTTTATCTAATTTTTTTATTTCTGCAAATGACTAAGAAAGGTGATTCAAGATTTTTTTCTTTAAAAACGAGTAAAATTTCGCATAAATAATGATGTCACACTATTTAGCCTCATGATGTCATTCTCTATAAAATGAATGTATCTAAATTGAAATTTTTTGTAATTTGGTTGATCGAAAATGAGACGACACATATTCGGAAATAAAAAAAAATAGAAAAAAAAATAACATATTGCGTTAATTTTCAACACGTGGCGAAAAAAAAATACTATCTACTGTAAAACCGCACCCTTCAAACTAAAAATGCCGCAAATTATAGCAACTAGGAAAATATAAGCGCAGCTTACCACAATCACTAGTATAGTTCGTTTAGAGCAGATTTTAAATGCAATCCAACAAGACTAGAAATTCTTATCAGACTCTTGTAAGCTCAGACCTTATACGAAGATTGAATAATTTGTTGCAAATGCATTTCGCACGTGTGTCCCGAAAATATAGTGGGAGGTTGACTGCGCATTCACGGAAGATACGTGATACGTACAATATGTTAGATTAAACCGCGTTTAATTTGAAATAATCTAAAATTCTTAATTCATTTGTATTGTAACTTACCAGATAGAAGTTCGCTATTTTGTAACTTCGTTTTTAAATTATTTTAAAAAACTGACAACCAAATAAACACCGTGGCGGAATGGTTACCATGCTCACTTAACGTAACATGTCATGCTATCAGCTAATAGGAAAAAAGTAACGTTATCAAGATTGTTATTATTTCGAATGATAATTTGTTTACATTTTCTTGGTTTTCTGCTTATCTATATTTTTGTAAATATAAGCGTGTGTAAGCTCGGCTTTTCGAGATTATGGCAAAAAGTTAACGTGAGCAGATACAAAGCTTAAAATTCTTATTATGTATACATGAATACAAATCCTATATTTATTTGTTTAATATACAAATGTACAGATACAATCGGGTGAAAAATGTGTAGTTTGGGTTGCATACATACGTCATCTGAATGTACATATGCAACCCAAATTACAAATTCCTATCTAGGCATTACACATCTGATTTTTTAAATAAATCATTACATATAATACAATCAATAAAAAAATAAAATAGAAACAGGGGATAGATTACGAATCATATTTGTTAGACCGTCTTAATTAATTAATGTTTCACATTTTGAAAAAATTTTAATTTAAGAATTAAAATGAAATTGAACTTTGTAGTTTGTTTAAATGATAACGATAAGTTATGGCAACGTTGGAGCGTAGATTAATAGTAAATAATTAAAAGTGTACAAGTGGAAGTGGTTTACCCTGCGCCACACTCTTCACACTTGCTTGAGTTTGCCCTTATTTGAATTGTTTAAGCTGTATTTAACAACGATAGTTCGTCATGAAGGAATTAAGATTTGACGGACGAGTTGTAGTTATCACTGGAGCTGGAGCCGGTTTAGGAAAAACCTACGCATTACTGTTTGCATCAAGAGGAGCAAAAGTTGTAGTTAATGATCTTGGCGGAGGAAGACATGGCGAAGGAAAATCATCAGAGGCAGCCGATAATGTAGTAGCCGAAATCAAGAGAAATGGTACACTAAATTTAATTAACAATGTATCATCGTATTAAAAGTATGAATTTTAGGAGGTATTGCTGTTGCTGATTATAATTCAGTCGTCGAAGGGGAGGAAATCATTAAAACTGCGTTAGATAATTTTGGTCGGATTGATGTGCTGGTGAATAATGCTGGAATATTAAGAGATAAGAGTTTCCCAAGAATATCAAACCTTGATTGGGGTGCGTGTACAAATATATTCTTTAAACTTTTATATGTTTCATTCTTTCGTTTTCTTGTAGATCTTATCCAGGATGTACACTTGAAAGGAAGCTTTAAAACAACACAAGCTGCTTTCACGTTATTTAAAAAGCAAGGGTATGGACGTATCATAATGACAACATCTAATTCGGGTCTTTATGGTAATTTTGGACAAGCAAATTATTCTGCGGCAAAATTAGGATTAGTTGGGTTATCGAATACAATTGCTATCGAAGGTGCTAAATATAACATCCATTGCAATTGTATAGTACCAACAGCAGCCAGTCGTCTCACTGAAGATATTTTACCACCAGATATTTTCAATGAACTAAAACCTGAATTTATTGCACCAGTTGTGGTAAGTGTTTTGAATCGTATAAAATGCTAAACATAATTTTTTTTGTTTATCGAAAAAGCAATCTTATGCTAATAAGAGAAGTTAAGGTGCAGATATGATTTTAAATGATAAGGCTCACATGATGTATATTTTGTTTTTTAAGATATTAGAGCTGTAGTAAAAGTTGCTATGTAATGCTTTATATCTAGTTGATTAACATATATATATGGCATGTACTATACAAAGGTCACTGATACAGCAAACAGGTTTAAATATTTTTCAAATGAAATTCTTGTTAATTATATGATAGCTGAATAGGTTCATTCACGTTAATGATATTAGAAAGAAACTAAAAATTATGTTTATGAAATAAAATAAGGTATACCAGGTAATACTGGTAGGTTATTATACAAAATTGTAGAAGCTATTCTATTTTTGTCTTACATTATATTCATGATAAGATAGTTCTTAATGTAGCCTCTTAACCTTTCTGCCTTTTTCTCGGTGACTGTAATAATAATTTTATCTCGACATTATCATAATATTTTTGTTTTGAATTTTACATGTTTACTACATCTATATTTACTAAATCGTTTTAAATTTACTGACTTCCCTTTTTCTCAAGTTTATGGTGATAATTAGGGTTGTTCTTGAAATCAAGTATCCACTTTTGGAAATGGATAGTCGAATACCCAGTTCCTGATATTTGGATAATCCAGAATTGGGTGTAGCGATGGATGGACACCCCATTCATATGTGCTGCTTCATGTGTGCTTGTTCGAAAATCGGTATTTGGCCCTAGAATCGAATATTTCAATACTCGATTTCAGTACCCGAAAACGGTTGCAGAACCGACTAGTACGGCTTGTCTGGTTTTCAGCACCAATAATAATTAATAATGGAATAGAATCGCTCAAGTATTGTAGAAAGTCTCACAAAGATTAATTAAATAGAAATGTAGTACAAACTTAATATAAACAAATAATGTTGTGAAACGTCTCGCTGATCAAATGCTAAAAGGGGCTTGCGCCTGATGGACAATCTCCAACTTTGCCCGTTTAAGTCTTACTAGGGTCAAATTTTCCCAGTAACTCCGGGACCATCCACTTAGTAGGAAACAATGAACAGCGCTTCACCTTTTATGGTGATTGTGTGATAATAAGAAAGTACACGCGCATTTTTTATACTAAAGGCTCCTGAGATTATGACAAACTGAAAAAATTATATACGACCCGTTGGTTTCTCACCATAACCAAAAAATCATCAGTATCAGTAATCAGGATCAGTAATGGCTAAGGTAGGGGAGGTGATTAAATTTTTTTAGCGACAATCTTGCTTATTAATCTCATGAGAAGAGATTCGTGTTGCTCACCGGTATCCTCGAGAATCTATCTAGTGGCGTTAAATATTTAGTAATTCCCGTATCTTGCTCAATACTGAAAATATTCTAGTGTTCCGAGACAAGTTTTGCACAATTTAAACGTAAGGATCGATAACGTAAAGTTATCGATTTTGCCCTTCTTCAATTTATGTCAATATTCGAATCTAATGATTTCTTGAAATAATTTAAGATTTTTACGGAATGCTGTTGTTTCTCTAATGAGTGATACATACCCATAACAGTGATTCAAATTTTATTCGATCCTATTATTCTAGTATTTTTTATACATTCCGCCAAAAAAGCAAGATATTTTTATACGTTCACAAAAAGTTTGCCTCGTGTATGTGAACTATAAAAACACTAACAAAATCATGGAACATAGCTTTTTTACTTTTTTTTTCTAAAAGAACACATTTAGAAAAATGCATATGTGTAAGGTTTGTTCAGTTGTTTATTGAAAGTCTTCCTATACGGACAAATTTTAAAGTGCGAAGTCAGAGTTCTGTACCAACGCTTTTAAAACTAAAATGAGCAATTTAACTTCAGAACAAGTGGCTGCTGTAGTTGCTTTAATCGAAGATGGACGATCTCAAGCATACGTTGCTAATTTGATGAACATCAATCAGTCAAGTGTTTCTAGAGCCGTAGCCAGATATAGGGAAACGGGCAATTACAGTAGAAGACCTGTACCAGGTCGTCCAAGATGTTCTACTCGCCAAGATGACCGCTATTTACTACTACAAGCATTACGTCGAAGACATGTAACTGCGAGACAATTGCAGAACGACTTGGCTAGAGTCAGAAATACTCGTGTGAGTACTCAAACTATTCGGAATAGGTTACGACAGAGTGGATTAAGAGCTAGAGTAGCTGTAACAGCCCCTCGTCTCACTAGGAACCACCGAGCGGCTCGCTTAAGGTTTGCCAGAGAACATGTAAATTGGAACATTAATGACTGGGCCAATATACTCTTCACAGATGAGTCAAGATTTGGTCTTTACACCTCAGATAGACGTATCTCAGTGTACAGACGAGAGGGTGAGCGCTATTCGCAGTGTAATATCAGACCTAGACCTAATTTCGCTGGTGGCTCTATTATGGTTTGGGGAGGCATCTGTTTAACAGGTCGTACACAGTTAGTACCAGTAGACAGAGGTACACTGACTGCCCACAGGTATATAACGGACATTTTAGAAGAACATGTAGTACCATATGCGCCAATTATGGGAAACGAATTCATGTTAATGCACGATAATGCACGACCGCATGTTGCAATAATCGTCCAGGAATACCTTAACGATGTTGGTATTCCAGTTTTAGATTGGCCTGCGGTAAGTCCGGACATGAACCCAAAATGTTGCCCCAGCGGACCTGCATGGAGTGGGAGAATTTGGATCAGGCTTATATACGGAGGTTAATCGAATCTCTGCCAAACCGTATGCGAGCGGTCATAAGAGCCAGAGGTGGCAATACTCAGTATTAAAAGCTACTGTTATGACATTTTTCTTTCCAAAATTATAATTTCTTGTTTTAATAAAAATCTCAAGTATGAGTTCTTGTTTTTATTTGGCCTGTATTTTATTTAAACAATCATAGAAATTATATCTTAGAGCGCATTAAAGTATATTTACAACTTTATGCTACAAACAAAGATTATGCGATACTTTTATGATTCAAAACTAAATTATGCGATACTTTTTTGGCGGAGTGTAGTTTTCACTATATGTATAAAACAATTTCTTGTAAAATATTCTTGTGTTCTATAAAACACCCATCGAAATTCTTACCATATATAATCTGGGTTATTTCACTTTTCTTAAATGGAACAATCTAGAAACTAATAAGGAAGCTTTTTTTATAAGTTGTTATGCTGTAGAATTTCAGTTGTAAACGTTGGTCAGTAATACTGAACGGGGCAATAGTGCTTGGCGCTTTACTCCAGCAATAGAAAAAATGTTCTATACAAATATAGATATACATTTAGCACAAGCTAAAAATTATTTTGACATATTGGTGCGAAAGGCATCGATACTTTTGTGTCGTTTGCCAAACAAACTTATTCAAACTATTACGAATAATTTCAGACAGCACAGCTAACTAGCGTTCGTAGTCTGCCTAAATATTAAAACGTATTTTTACGCTTATAATAGACAAGAATTTAATTTCAGGCTTATTTGTGCCATGAGAGTTGTGAAGAAAACGGTTCGATTATCGAATCAGGTGCCGGTTGGGCAGGGAAATGCCACCTAATTCGATCCAATGGTGCCCTCCTAAGATCCAATATGGCAGATGCCGTAACAATTGAAAAAGTCCAAGAAAATTGGTCAAAAATTACTAATATGGAAAATGCTCAACATTTTAGTAAATCTTCAGAAGCAACTATGTCTTTAGTAAGCGCCTTGGAATCAATCAGAGAAGGCACTAAAAACTCCAGTAACAATAGTGACGTAAATATAGTTGATTACACCGAGAAAGATGTAATATTATATGCGCTAGGAGGTAAGATCCTATTTTAGTTATTTTGTATATTTTTATATATACTGACATTTTGAAATGTTTTCTTCCAGTTGGTGCGTCACTTGCGAATGAATCTGATCTTCAATTCCTTTACGAAAATCATGAAAATTTCTCTGCTCTACCCACTTATTTTGTTTGTCCCGCGTTAACAGCAATATATATGTCTAGGAATTCTGGCATTACCGCTGTTCCCGGTAAAGAAATTTCTTTGGAAAAAGTATTACATGGTGAACAGTATTTAGAGATACTGGGTAATATGAAAACTTCTGGCCGTCTCACTACGAAGGTTGAAGTTGCAGAAGTCCTAGATAAAGGCTCGGGAGCACTTATCGTGACAAACGGTAATTATAACCCCATAATTAAACCCATTACTTGCTAAGGATTCTGATTTTAGTTGAATCTTATGACGAAGAAGGAAATCTTGTTGTTAGAAACCAACTAGCCACCTTTGCTATCGGAGCTGGTAATTTTGGTGGTCCCAGAGTTGGCAGTAAATTAGTTTCATGCGTTACTAAACCTAAAAGAAGTCCCGATATGGCACTCAGTTACAAAACTACAGTCGACCAAGCAGCTCTCTATCGCTTGTCTGGTAAAATAATTTTGCATTTTTACTGTATTTACTTATGTTCATACAGTTTCATACATACTTACAAAACCTCAAATTATATACATAATTTCCTCTCCGATGCTTCCACCACATACCTTCCCTGTTAAATACGTAATTATTAATGTAGTTTGTCAACCCGTATATTTGAAGTTGGTGCAGTAAAATAATTTTCAGGCGACTTTAATCCTTTACATATCGATCCCAATCTGGCAGCATTGGGCGGATTTGAAAAACCAATTCTCCATGGTCTTTGTAGTTTGGGTATCTCAGTCAGGTTAGTTTTGATGGCGTACGCGGGGTCAGATACATCGCTTTTTAAAGCATTGAAGGTAGTTTAATCTCATGGCGTGTCTAATAAAAGTCGCAACGCTTTTTTATTTAATAGGCACGTTTCGTGAAACCAGTACTCCCAGGTCAAACGTTAACGGTCAACATGTGGCGAGACGGCAATAGAATTCTATTTGAAACTTTTGTAGCAGAAACAAATGTGATTGTCATTTCTGGTAAGTACCCGTTTTATTCATTTAAAGGAATGTCTTAATGTTAATCATTTTACAATATACGATTATTGACTGCGATAGTTCTTATTCCAACTACCGATTTTTAGCACGGTACGCCTATCAGTTGTTTTCACGTCAATTATTGCATGTGCTTTAGTTATGAAGTGGAGAATGATGTCGTAGATGTTTTTTTTTTAATTATCTGTATACTTATTCAGTTATACATTACGTATTTAATATAGCAGTGTTGCTTGATACGATATATCGGCTTGACCCTATAGTAACTTATACCTGTACAATACAATCGAAACACTATTGTATTAGACATCACACCCGCATTTCTCGAAAGTACTAAAATGTTATGTTTGCATTTCTCACGATCGGTTTCACGCAAGCGAGCATTTAAATAGGGCCAGTTGTCATAATCTTTTATTTAGTCTTCTTTAAGTTCTTTTAGAAATAACTTAATATTATATTATTAAAACGCAATTACACAAAATAGATTTTTCTATATTAAAACGCATAATAATTCATTTTCACGGTAGCACAGACTAAATTATTTTAAAAATGGATGGTGGAAAACATTGTACGCCCGAGCTTCGAAAAATTATAATTACACTTCATGAAAACGGTTTGAGTTTGAGAAAAATAGCTAACCAAGTATCTGTATCGAAAAATATGATCGCTAATCAAATAAAATATTTCCAAAAATACGGAACCTGCGAAAAAATTCCTAAACGGAAGAACTAAGAAAACGATGGTTCGCATTGATAGACACATAGCACGTCTCTCACGTGCGAATCCGTTAAAAACGGCGGCAGATATACACAAAGAGATAATTACAGAGATTGATAAACCAATTGGTGCATGGACTGTCAGACGAAGATTACAAGAAACCGGATTACATGGTAGGATTGCTAGACATAAACCGCTTATAAGCAAAACAAATAGAATGAAAAGATTACAGTTTGCCAGAAATCATTTGCATTGGACTGCAGATCAGTGGAAATTTGTATGGTTTAGTGACAAATCAAAATTTAATAGAATGGGATCGGATGGCAGAAGATATGTACGGTGAGGCCTCAATGAAGCGATGAATCCTAAACATACAATAAAAATAGTAAAAGGGTTTGGAGGAAATGTGTTGGTCTGGGGTTGTATGTCTTATATAGGAGTTGGTCCGTTGCACAAAATTAATGGAATAATGGATCGACATGTGTATGTTGATATTTTATCCAATGTTATGCTGCCATATGCGAAGGATCATCTGTCCGTACTGTGAAAGTACCAACAAGACAATGATCCCAAGCACACAGCCAAGATTGCGAAGGACTGCTTTCGACAAAATCATGTAGATCTTCTTAATTGGCCTTCTTGTAGTCCGGATTTAAAGCCAATCGAAAACTTGTGCCAAGATGTGAAACTTCGTATTCGGGATCAAAAAAAAATTTCAAACCTCGAAGAAGTGTTTCGATGTGTTGAGTAGGTCTGGAACAATATTCCCGTGGAACGATGTCAGCATCTCATCGATTCCATGCCATGTATCATAAAGTATATTTTGCAATTTATTGCTATGTATTAATTGTCCGTAGTTTGTAGTATATAGTTTCCTATTTTAAGCTTTTGTTTAGTCGAAAATACAAATAAATAAATACTTTCTTTCACAATTGAATTAGTGTCCCTATTCATTTGCTCGCAACTGTATATACAGCTGCGAGCAAATGTTATAGGCAGGGTAGCTTTTTTAGCGTTACGATAAAACAAGAAACTCAAAGCTAAAAAAAAAAAACAAAATTAAATTTACAAGGTTCTTTTATTAAGTAAATCACTATTTAATGCTGCCTCCTTTAGCCTTTATTACAGCCTTAATTCTTTTAAATATAGTAGCTAGCAATTTGTAACATGTTTCTGAATATATTTCTGGAAATAGACGCCCATTCTATAAACACCGTTTACTTCAGGGCTTCTTTAAAGGCATGGTTGTATTCAAGAAGCCTGCACTTCAATATATGCCATAGATTTTCAATAGGCGAGAGGTCGGGCGATTGTGGGGACCGGTCCAAAATCTTCACTGGGTTATCAGTAAAATATTTCATCACAGGTCGAGCCTTGTGCAAAGGCCATTCTCTTGTTGAAAGTAATAATCCTCTGAGTCCATATCATAAAATCTGACAATTGATAGTTTGAGAACCTCTTCCAACATCCCGATGTAGCGTGCTCCATTCATGCGACCCTCGCACACCTAGACTTCTCCAACACCTTGGCAGACATACACCCCCAAATCATAACACTTCCACCGCCGTGTTTAACAGTAGGTAAAAATACACTCTGGGGAAAAATACTTCGACTGACCTCCGCTGAACATAACTGGCTTCGGAAACGCTTTGCGCCTGCACAAAACTTTTTGAATATTTTTATTTTCATGAGAAAAGTAGGGGCGCTGAGTTCAATTATGCATATTGCAAGGATTATGAGAGATTTTTAAGTACTTACGTCTATATTAGATTCATCAGACCAAAGTACTTTGGCCCAGTCATCTACAGTCTTTGCCCACGTAAAGCATTGCTTGCGGTGTAGCTCGGTCAGCAAAGGTTTGTATCGCGGTTTCTAAGCACATAAATTAGTCGCAGTTAACCTTCTTCTCACCGTATTCACGGAGATTGGTGCGTCTCGTTGAGCGCGGAGCTCTGCAGAAATCGCTATCGAGGATTTGTGCCGCCTATCCCAGAACGCGATACGCTCTATCAATCGATCTTCTCGTACAGTCGTTACACGTTTTTTACCGCTCTTGGGACTCTCCAGTCTTTTGTTAGCGGTTGATTGTGTTTTGCACTGCACAACGCGAACACTTTATTGTCTTAGTAATTTTTACTTGTGACAATCCTTATTTGTGTAATAAAATTATCTGGCCTCATAAAGCCTGAGATAATTGGGGCTTTTTTGGCATATTGTGTATACACAAACTTATAGAAAAAAGTCCGCGCTCTAAATGAACTTTTGAAACCGACAAACGATATTTCTCTCTCTACGCACAATACTCAAACAACAAATACAAACTCAACCCAAAACTTTTAATTTTTGTCTTATATAGCTCCGTTACGTATATTTTCTAAGAATTTCTACTTTAGATAACGACTAGGTCTAGGTTATAGGTATATATAGGTTCACAATACGCTTGTTCTAAGAAGCACTACCTGCTGCACGAAACACGTTTGATTGGGGTGTCTATAACATTTGCTCGCAGCTGTATCTAGCTAGTTATTAACGTGTAAAGTTAGCTCATATTCGTCTTATTTAAATTTTCTTATTATTCTCAATTTTAGTGCAACTTAATTTAATATATGAGATGTCAAGTCCTAGGACATTACCACAGATTATATAATATGTGTATAAGTAAATTATACCTAGTAATTTATTTTAAAAATGTTGTGCACCTAATATTTTCATATTGCATAAGTCTTCGAAAAATGAACGAAATGAGGGTGAAAAGAAGCGATTATCCTAGATCGATTTTACTCAAAAACATGTATCTGAAGCTTTTCTCAAGGAAATTTCGAGTAAAATAGGGGAAATTCAAATTTTGGTTTTATGTTGGGATTTATTAAAAATGTCGAAATTATCAATTTCACGTAGAATCATTTAATGGTGTTTAGGGATGACTTTTTCTGTTTACTCAAATAATCGTGTACTTGAAAAAAATCAAGATTTATACTTAAATATGTTTATTACTGCGATACAGATGAAACTTCGTATATTATGCTGATTGCATTGTAACGTTACAATTAAACGCCTGCGAGGTTATATGTTATCACGGCCACTCCACATCTCTTCTTGGCTTTTCACATTGTCCATATATGGAGTATAAGGACTCATCTACTCCGATTCCTATATATATCTCCATATAAAATTCCTTCTTTTAAGGACCAAATATCTTTGTTTTTTTTTTTTTACAGAAGTCTTAAATACTGTTTTTTACCGTACCTCCAAATTATATAATTTGTTATATTTGTATTATGACCCCATGGCACTGAAATGCATTTGAGGATTCTGCTTATTTCAGTGCGGTAATAATGAAAGTGCACATAAGAAACGTGCGCTAATTCATAATTTGCAAAACGTGCTACATACGCATACAATATTTACTGTTAATCAATGTCACACGAAGAATTACTTGTTCTAAAACCAACAAATGATGTTTAAATTTGGATGAAAAATTCTTCTTCAAAAGATACAAATACATTTGTATTAGTAAATAAGTAATAAAGTAAGTAATTAGTAAATAAGTAATAATAAGTGTAAATAAGTAATAACTTTCATAAAGATTTTTTGTATAAATCAGTAATAAAAAAGTTTACCTTCGCATGATATCATACAGGCAACACGGCGTAATATAGCAACGGCTATAGGATTTATAAATAGAGTGGGCAAATTCGGGTGCGCACCATCGACGTAGCTGACGATCGGACTCTTGTATGCGAAGGAAGTCAGCGTACAGAGGTATATTATCGCGAACGGCACCGTTCCGGTGCCAGATACAAGAAAGTTTTTAAGATGGTTTTTGTAGATTTGAGGCGACCTCGATAAATTATCTCTATGTTACTGAATGAACACGGGAAATTACCATGTTTTATTATACGTGTAACAAATAAGATCAAGAATGTATGTAATTCGATGATTAAAAAAAACTTATCGTCTTAAGCGTCTTCCGTGACTTGAAAAACTGGAGAAGCGAGATTAAATATTAAATTATTAATAAAGCGAGAAGTCTGCTACAATCTGCCATAAATGTTAAGACTTATTCTAGAGTACATTCATCTATTCGTCTAGAAGCTAATAAAATTGAAGGTGACAATTGATGTGATTCCATTTTGCGCGCCATAACATTTTTTTTTGAAATCAGTTGTTTCATCCGCGCGCAGTCGCACCTTTTATTTTTCAGTTCAGCCTTTAATTTTATTTTCTAAATCTGCACGCACAGATGGTAACGTAGTCCGTCCTTGTTAGTAATGAAATAAGTGGCATATTTGCTCCAGAATTAAATAAACGAATCGTTGTTTAACAAAGTAAACGCCAGATTTACGCTGAATCACCAACTTACATAAAATCAGATAAGAGTTATTCGTATTTTGCGGCGACACCGGTTATGATATTATTATGGTTTGCACTTTGTACATGCCGTTTACAATGTGTTGGTGATCAACACGTTAGACACTAAACATTTAATTTTTACGTTATCCTAAGTCAATTAATTATTCAAAACAGAACACAGGCTATTTCGCTGTTACTATTACGTCCATTTGTTAGCTGTGCGCCTGAACTTGCCTGCTCTATTTATAAGTTTTGAACATTTGGATTTTCGGTAACGAAATAGAATAGAATAATCAGTACCTTAGAGAGCTACATATTTTTGTTTTCAATGCAAATATTACAAAATATGTTCGACCTATTCAAACAATAAACGATTAGATAATGATTTCTGTTTAACTATCATACGATCGCATAGTTAAGAGCGTAATTACCATTTTAAATTTCAGTATTAGCAACATGTAAAGTCAGGTTTAAAGTCTATATTTTTCGGCAGTTATTGTCAAACTTATATCATTATCAGGAAAATGTATTTTTATCGCTTATACACATAGCATTACCGTATGGATAAAATTACATATTTTTCGTCTTCTTTTTAGAGAATTATAAAATTTAAATAAGGAAAAATAGATTGTTATTTTTTTGGGATAAAAATTTATGGGGATCTTTTGCCCTTTCACGCTAATGGTAAAATATTTGCAGTACTTTACAATTTCCTCAATTCTTTAACTTTTTTGCAATCACAACACTTCGCCTACTTCAAGACGTATTAATTTAGTTAGTAATAATCGTGTATGTTAAATACATACGGATAAATCAAAAGTAATAGTGGGTGGATAAATTTTTATTAAGTACGAATAGATTGGTAGAAAAAGCAACACGTAACAATATTTTTCATAAATTTCCTCCTCTTTTCTACTACCACATCTTTTTTTTCGCACAGACTTCCGACGAAAAAGCATTTTAACGCTACAGAGAACGATTTAAAGAATCTTCATTGTTCTCAAAATAATGTAGCTACTTTTTGTCGAAAGATATACATTAGACGCTGAGTGCCGGGAACCAAATGAAACGAAGAAATTCCACTAACATTAAAGCTGGTGACTGGTTTTATGGTTAAAGTAATAGGTACTGTTGCGTCAGTAATTATGTACTCCTTTGTAGTTGCACATTGTTTTATTTGAAAAAAAAAAAAACGTTCTAAATACATTATCCGATTTTTGTTTGTTTTTCAACGTTTTATTTCTTCTAATATTTGAATATAGTCCAAATCAAGACCATTTTCTTCTGATCATTGGATTAACGTGTTCATTGCATTTATTGTAGTCTGAAATAATTTTCTTTTGTAATTTTTGTTCTGTTTCCTCGTCTTTAGTCTCATCTTTTTCTCTTTCTTCGTCAAAATAATTTAATTGTCTCATCTGGTTAAATCTAGAAATAGATGTACATACATAAATATAGCGATAAATAGAGAGGACAAAAGCAGATGAAATTATCACTTTTTTGTAGAGACTAGACAGACTCGTGTTTTGTCGATTCTCGGGAACACCAATAGGCAACACGAATCCATCCTCATGAGGCGAATAGACACGAGTCTATCTAATCGCTGTAAAAAAGGAATAAGTCCACCTGCCTTTGCCATCTCTATTCATAATATTCAATTAATATATAAAGTATTTTTTTGATTTAACCTGAAGCATTTTTTATCTATTTTCTATTATATTAATTACATATATGTGGCACTACTGTGTTTAAAATATCACGTATTTCAGCTCACAGCTTCTGTCTGGCTTTCTGTCCATCGCAGCCAAATCATCCTCGTCTTTTTTAATTATTACCGGATCTAATTTCGCAGGAGGTGTATTGTTGTAATTTGCCCATCTCCACTCTAGAATTCGTTTATTACAAAGGTGAGGGATAAGATGAAGCATTATCCAAAATAAATAAAGCTTTAGCGACTACCCGATTTGTGAAAACGTGTAACCTTCCGAGAAAACAATCATTTGTCGATAATTTTGTGGAATTATCCAAGCTGATTCGGAATAGTCATAGTACACAAGAGAAAAGTTTTTAAAAGCCTTACGATTTTGTTGCCTTAACCAATGGCTTGACTTTATGACTTCCATTGACATTAGTGCATGCCAAAAATGGTAACCGTTATTTCCTTGCTATGTTTTCTACCTGGAATAGTCTCTTCTTGAGATGAAACAAAGACTTTCTCTGGAAGATGTTTCCAATAAAGAGCCGATTTATTAACGTTACATATTTGATCAGATTGATTCCTAATTGCTCTATTTTACTTTTTAACTGGACTTTAAATTGATAATTTTTCTCCAGCAATTTTTAAATATCGAATTCTGAATCTTTTTTTAACCTTTGCAACCAACTGTCACTAGCAGTAAGTTCTTCAACAGAATCATCAAATTGAATGTTTTTGCTTTTTTTTATCATATCACGCTAGCCGTAACGGTTTTGTTTCTTTGATTCAAGAACCATTTGTAATTATTTTTTTTTCCCTCCATTTCAGGATGTTTAGGTCCCTTTAAGGATCTTCTCTGTTCTGATCTTGCACAGGTACAAGCCACTGGATGTAATATTTTCTCTATTAGTCTTTTTTAGTTTTTATTTCATAAATCGTGAATTTGGCAATATTATATTTTTTGATAAATCTGTTACACGTGTACCTTTTTTAATTTGTCAATTATACCCGTTTTTTACGGAGTGTTAAGCACTCGGGATTTTTTTTGCGACGACATGCCATAAATGCACAAGAAGATATGTTAAAATGGGTAAACTATTTCTGGTATTCTTGAACAACGCATAAGTACAGGCAACCTACGCACGAATGGTCCTTATCATCAACCGGTGACCGAATGATGATTCGAACTTGTTGTCGATAATTGTTGCCACTTGCGATCGTTGCTGGTATACCCAAAACGTTATCTAGAAATTGTCAGTAAAGTGCGTTAAACATTTTATTCGTATGAAAATGTAAAAATTCTGTATTGATGTATTTCCTTCCTTTCTATTATATTTTACCATTTTCGCCAGTTAAAGTTGCCACGATTAGCCGCACGGGCGTAGTCAGAATCTGGTCAATGATGATCTGTGGTGGGGACTTTTATGTAACCAACAATAAGAAACGAAAGTCAAATTATTTTAGAGTTTTAGGTGGGGATCTTGACTTCACCGCGCCCTTCTCTGGCTACGCCCATGATCAGCCACATTTTTTTTTTTTCGATTCAATTTTGCTAACTCATCAATGTATACACATTCTGTGTAAGTTATGTTAACATTTTATCAATAGTTTGGAGTTTTATTTTTAATTCAACTCGTATATTATAATCTTAAATACGTATGTTCAATAGTTTTTTTGTTTGTTTTTTTACTTAAACTATTATTTAGTAATTTTTTAAATTCAATTGCGGCACCCATAACTGGCCTTATCATCACCTTGAAACGAATGTTTCAGATCGATACTACATGTGTAAACGGTCATAAAATTCATATACAGAACTTTAGAGGTTTGTGCAGGTTAGGCTTGTTCCAACGTTTGTTTACTGTACAATTTACATTGTAATAATTGTCCATTACAAGACGTGAAAGGTCTGGTTTTTACTTTCAAGTATATATTCGTTAGCAGGAATTAATTTTTTTTTATCTGCAGTCCATTAACGCTGAATAATTGAATCATTCACGCATAACCTAAAAAACATTAAATATTTTATGTTACTATAACTAAACTGATTTCTATCATTTTTTCTAGGCGCTTACGTCGATTTAAAAACTGTTAAACTATCATCTGTGCAACCCAATAGAACTGCAGCAATGAGTCTCCAAAGCGATGCAGTATTTGAAATGATTCAATCTAGAGTAAAGGAACAACCGGAGAAAGCAAAAAGTGTGAATGCGGTGTTTCTATTTAATATTACTAAGGATGGGAAGCAAGCCAAGCAATGGAGTAAGTAATACATCTTTTTTATAAGTTGCAAATTAACGAGGAAGATAATTATATATTCCATTTTTTATTTATACTGCTGATATGGTTACTATCAATTAAACTTTCAACTGAGACCTCTTGGCCAGAGATCTATAGAATTTAACATAAGGAAAATTAAATAATAACATTTTTCTTTTATTCGAATAGAAATCAATAATGTCTGGATTATATAAACTATAATAAGAATAATTTGACATTAAAGAACGTTTTAGAATTATTTATGTGAATCGGACTGAGATATATATTTTTTATTTTGATTACATAAATCTTGGTATTTGATAAATGTTTTTAAATTATATTTAATGCAACGTCATTATTTTCAGCGATGGATTTGAAAAATGCCACAGTATATGAAGGTGCACCAAAAAATACTAAACCACAAACAACCTTAACTATTTCTGACGCTGATTTTATTGAGCTAGCAACTGGTAAATTGAATGCCCAAACTGCATTTATGAAGGGAAAACTAAAAGTTGCTGGCAATATTATGCTGGCCCAGAAATTAAGCCCACTTCTTAAATCTGAGGCAAAATTATAACATTGTATTTTCTTCAGAAGAAAAATATTTTTTTATACAAGTGTGAAATGATTAAAGTCTATATCCCAATGATGTAATGGCGTGGTGGTTGTGTGATATTTTTATATGCTTTATATGGTATAGTTTAGTTTTTATCACTTTCATTTGTTGGTAATAAAGTTTAATTGTTAATTTTTGTTTTTGTTTTTTTTTATGATTACTGCTATAATAAGAGAAAAAGCGATTTTTTAAATACCAGTGAATACGTTTGTATTGTAGTTAGTACTCTTGCCCTAATACACGCGGATTAATAATTAATGAAAATTAATGGCGTTTTAATTTATATTTGTGCTCCTCTCGAATTGTTATAAACTAGAAAATAGACTAAAAAATGCTTCAGATTAGATCAAAAAAAACTTTATATTAATTGAATATTATGAAGAGAGATGACAAAAGCAGGCGGAATTATTCCTTTTTTGCAGCGACTAGTTAGACTCGTATCTATTCACCTCATGAGAATGGATTCGTGTTTCCTGCTGTGTGTCCTCGAGAGTCGACAAAACATGAGTCTGTCTAGTCTCTGCAAAAACTGTAATTTGTAAACCTAGTATTCCGCGTGATCCGTTGCAGTAAGTACGTCATCTGCTGAATGGTCGACCGGTGATGCATAAGTCTACGCTTAGTTTTATTTAACGCTTGCATGATTTAATAATTTCAAAGATAATTGCCCGTCTTACATCCGCAGATGAAAAGCGATCTTTTTCAAGATATAAGAACGCATTTTCATCACAGTGAACGTTAATAACCGAGAGAAATATGGAAGCATTTAATGCTGCAAATGTTCCCGAATTTTATTCGGTTTGTGGTATCTAATTTTATAAAGGCTATTAAAAAGGTACATGTTTTTAAATAACCGGAATTGCTTATTTTATTATTTATGTTGTGTTATTGTACTGAGCAAAGTACTTTACTGTCACATCCATGCACTCGATGTTAGTACTCTCGTCCTCGGCAGTTGTGATGCTGCACGTACTACTATTTGCGCAAACGACTCGGTACAATCATCAATATCATCATGTTATTCTACGTCTTTATGTAAGCTAGACAAAGGTGTCTATAGTAAGTTTTTGGAACGGATAAACCGATATAAAGTGAATGTACGTATATAGTGGCCACCAATTGTTTTTGGAAAGTAATTGCCAATAATTACAAATCCTAAAGCAGTATACGCTGAACTTCTTTTTAGACGCAAATCAAAATAATAATGTACTCTATTTAACAATTTATATAAATTTATGTATTTCTATACAAAAGTGTTGTATTTCTTAGATAAATAAAAAATATAATATTATCAAGCAGATTGTTTCTAAACTTAAGTTGGCAGTTCCGGCAATAAATATTAAAATTGTATACAGTCTTATTCGGATATAGTACAAAAAAAAAAAACTAGGTGAAAGAAACGCATGAGTAATGCCTAAATACAAAATATTGTGGTTCTATGTGGACGTAGTAACGAGAAAATGATTTTTCTTTATTCGAGTCCGACTCTGTCTTAGTTAACATATGGGAATCACCGGCAGTCGCTGAAGCAGCGTTCGGATATCCATTTAGCATGCACATAGCATTCACCGTCATTACACGCAATTGCAATGGCATCCTATACGAATATCGAATACACCGATATGATTTTGATTTATGGCGAAACAGGACAAAATAGTCTTGCGGCAGAAAATTTGTACGCGGAACGGTTTCCCAATCGGCGGCATCCATCATCCGAGACAATTGTGAGAACCGTGTATCGACTTCGAGAAACAGGATCAGTAATTCCACGTTTCGAAGGTCGTGGCCGTCATATATCACGTAGAGTTCAGCAAGCAGAAGAGCATTGTTGAGGCGGAACCAGGCATAAGTACTACAACTTTAGCCCAGCAAATAAATGTGTCCCAAACGACGGTGTATCGAATTTTGAAAAATAATTTACTTCATCCGTATCACATCCAGCGCGTGCAAAGATTAACGGAATTAGATTATCCTCGCCGTCTTGCCTTCTGCGAGTGGTTTCAACGTAAATTTTACTCGTGTGCATAATAACTTTCGTCGCCGAATTGATGCCTGTATTAGAGCTCACGGTGGACATTTCGAACATTTTTTACATGAATAAATTATTTTGTCCTGTTTCGCCTAGATCGGTCCTTGTTAGGACCACCACAAATTTCATAAAAAGAAAAAGAATGTATAACTACAAATAACTCAAAACCCGACATTTCGGATGCATTAACTTTAAACATTAAGAACGCAAATCATATGGTTATCGGCATATTCAATGTAAACACATAAACACTTCGACATCAGCTGTACGACAGACTAATGCATTTCAATAGACTATTCACTATTCATAGCATCTACAATGCTTTATCGATTTTTATTTGCATCTGGGTTAACTTTGATTCATCAGCGGTATTTGTATAATATAGGAGAAACAAAGATATGGACCGGCTTTACCTGCATTTTGGGCCCTAAAATTTGAACAAAATGTATATGTTACAAATAAATTTCTTTTTAAATTTTCAGTAACACATTGATAGGTAGTCTTCAGATTTCGGTAGCTTAAGTGCTATTTACAGGTAACCCTGTATAGTACGCTAAGAAATTAACGATTACGTATTGTAGTAACTAGCAATTTAAATTGTCCGCGAAATTTAAAAATTTCTATTAGGACTATTGCTATCAAGAAATGGCGCTAGGCAAAGAAATAATGCACTGTACATAATAGATTTTAAGAAATTGGTCAACGATCTGAAGTGATAGCGAATTTGGCTCTTCTAAGCCAGATGAGAGTTAAACAGATTTGGAATCAAACAAGTAATAACAATAATAATAATAATCTTTATTATCCAACAGATAAAATGCCAGCAAATATAAAATAAAATAAATATAAACAATAAAAACGTAAACATTGAGACAGTGGAAGGAAAATGAAATACAAAGATAGAAATGACACATACTAGGTTAAACAATGAAGATTAAACAATGTGAAATAATAGTAATAGGTTACGAGAGAAATTAATTCGGATAAAGTTTATTACAATTATCAGCCATATGGTACAACGGAGCCTTCAACAAACGTGTTGGTTCTTGTTTTGGATGTTAGGAACGTATCGAAGGATCGCGTTATATGTGTGGGCACTACACAATTTATCTGAATTAGCAAGGACGGAGAATCAACTTTATTGTGGATCAGCGGTATTACAAATTAAGCGCTTTGTTTTTCTCTCCTGCTGTGATTCTAACGAATGGCGGTCCAACAAACTATCGTAATCTACATTTCTCTCCGTGTATAAACCATCCAACTTAAATGATACTTAAAAAAAAAAACAAATCAAGATCTTGCAAAAAAATCGACGAAACCATTCGTTCACATTTATGCCAATCAGAAAATACATCAAAACATTTACCAATCACAAATGTTACCGTTGTATATATAGCAGATTGCTCTATAAAGTAGTGTCTACATGGGGTAGCACGAAATTAGCGAAATGCTAAACTATGCAAACTTTCACGTTATTTTCTATATTTAAACATATTTTTATATGTTGTATAAACATACATTTATAACGCGAAGGTTAGAACAAGACAACTCGTTAGCCTCAGTCATCAAATTCTTAGACTAATTTTGCGTTACCCTACGTGAACGCAGTCTCATAATCTAACGTAAGAACGCTCCCTCCCTTCACGGAATAGGTTCAACACTACCGAGCGAATTACGTGGCACGTATACCGGTTGCCTCATAAAAATTCCTGGAGATAGGAATTGACTATGGTAACAGCGATAATTCTCATTTCAATGTATACTAACATTGTCACTGTGACAAGATTAAAAAATGTCCAATGATAGTTGTCCCAAAATATATCAGTCTAATCACACAATCTGCATGTCCATCATTCCGTTCGGCAGCCAATCTTAATATGCTCTTCCCAATCAGTTAGCTACTTGTAAGTATGCAAGTACTGTCGCTTGCCACAAAAAACGAGACACTTAGATTAGCTGTATATGACACGGTCTTTGCTGTGATAGTTATAGGTATGGTGTTTTTAAATTTTTTATGTTTATCTGTCATCAATATCATTTGAATATTAAAGTTGTATTTCCTGTCATTTATACATAACAGGCGCAGAGCAAAAAAATAATTTTTATTTTTTCATGAAATATAAAATCACACTGCATACAACATCCACAATTACATAAATTTTTAATAAATAGGTATACAAGATAAAACGGAAGAATATATATCTATATTTGGTCATAGCTCCATTATTTTGAATAACGCTAGCTAGGCGCCTTGGCATTGAATTTATAACATTTTGAACATAATTATTATCAATTTGGTCCCATGATTCTTGTGTGGAATGTAATAATCCTCCTCTATTTCTAGGCCTGAAATTTCTTTTGTAAATAGATTTAGTTAATAGTCCCCATAAATTTTCGATGGGGCTTAAGTCTGGGTTATTAGAAGCCCATCTCAAAACATTTATGTTATTTGCTTCAAGGCATTCGCGAGCTACACGTGAGGTGTGAATGGGGGAATTGTCATGCTGGAAAATAAATTCTTCTGGTTCTAGATAGAGTATCCGTACAGAGGGATGCATTATGTTTTCTAAAATGTCTTTATAAACAGGACCAGTCAGTCGATCTTCAATATCATAAGATACACCAGGACCACGGTAACTAATCCAGGCCCATATATGAACTGAAAAACGTCCACTTCTTTTTGCTAGATGAATATACCGTTCATTATATCTCGTATTTGCTGGTCTATGTACACGAACAGGACCATCGTAATAACTTTGAAAAACTTTCTCATCAGAAAATGTAACATTTCTTCACATCTGGGGATCCATGTTTACATAATCGAGAGAAAATTGCATCCTGAGATTTTTATTGTTCCCGTTCAAATAGTTTTTTCTAGCTGCGGCACAATTTTTTAGTTCACTGTTTTTAATTCGTCGAAAAGCTGTTTTTATAGATGCTGAAAGATTCACTTCTTCAATAGCATCTAATGGCGTCTTGAATGGGTTGTTTCGTAAATAATTAAATAACGTTTAATTTTCCTGCCTAGTGGTAAATGGTCGCCTTCCCGAACCTTGTTTTCTACTTAAATTTTGTTCCCGCTTCCATTTCATTCTAATTCTAAAAACCGTATTTCTATTCACCCCAAGGCGCTCCGACACTGTTCGTGTGGAGTAACCATCTTCCAAACATTGTAAAACGCGATATGTTGTCCGGATATTGACATGTGGCATTTGTGTACAAATTCGTACTACTTTTGCACTGTACTACTACTGCTGTATTGACACTGACAATGACAAATTAAATGAATCCGTATCAAACAGCTTAAAAAACAAAATTATCGCTTACGAGTCGTCTCGTTTTTTATGGCAAGTGAGTGTACATACTACGATCCTGACATGCCGCTCGAAAGTTACAACCCTGGTAATTACTTTTGACCTACGGTGTAAATGTACTTAACACGTTCGCTACCAGCCGGCTCATATTTGAGCCATATGGTTTTCTTTAACAAACCAACGACTCATATTTGGGACGATGATATAGGCATAGTCATTGTATAATTTCTCATCGAGGTTTATAGCAATTGCATTGGTATTAAATAGTGGTCTATAGGAAGCTATGACTCACACTTGTGACGCGTGGGCTCAGGTTCTCAGTTATCGTTTCTAGGTTAATGTTAATGTTAAAAAAATATCAGTTACCTACAATTTCGAAATGAAATTATTACTGCACTAATAGCCAATCAACAAAATGTAGAAACAAAAAAGACTCCAAAAATATCTCATTTTTTGAAGAAATTAGAAAAGAGAGTTACGTGCAGGGTATGCAGTCAGAACAAAAAACGGAAGCAAATATGGTACATTTGTGACTCGTGTACAGATGAAAAGAATAACCCAGTAGGACTCTGTGTAAAGTGTTTTCCTGTGTATCATAATGTATAACGTTATTTGATGTATTTTGAAATATAATAAAATAATTTTCTCATTCAAAATGCTTTTTCCTAGACAATTACCAATGAATATTGAGACTCATATATGAGCCAGTCGGTTCATTTAGTGAACCAAAGCATCTATAGACCTATGTCCCACATATGCGCCATAATAAAAAAAATATCAAATGCATATTTTTGGTTAAAATACACCTAAATTCTTGTAATAGAATTAGTTTTGTGTAATACTATTCAAAAATATATCATTGGTCTGTGGGAGACGGTACCCTTTTGCATAGTGGTAGTGAACGTGATAAAGCTAATAAATCTGTTCATGCAGATTGTGAACGTAGACATAATCACATAAATATAATTACAGACGAAACGTCGGTATTCTCGAGCTGCTTTAAAACGTAACATTTCTAAAAACATTCTAAGTCATATGTTTCATAGTTTAAACAAACCAAAATATATAATTGCAAGAGTACGCATTTAAAGTACATACTTCCTTTAATTTATTGCATGGGCCATTACAATACAACAATCGACACACAACAACGTAAAATTACATCACCTTACTTATGAATTTTTGTATGCGTTTTTATGCGCAGGAACCCTATATTCTTGTAGCTAAAAGCAGAGCATCAATTAAACAATACGTAAATGTTAGCCATACCGTTAAATGCTAAGCGTCAATACAAAACGTCAGCATCGTTCCAAACAAACACCTTGTCAAACCTACCTGCGATAAAATTTTTATATTAACTACCAGAGTGTAGCCAATATGTATTTACATACTTCACTCCAGAATTTCTAAATTACAAACGAAATTGATTTAAATGTGATAATCTTTGATAATGATAATAACAGATAGAAAATTTAAATGAAAACCGCTCCTTAAACGAATAGTGATCGATCTATCGCTTTTCTTTTTTATCACAAGATATCTTAGTAAGTGGCGAGACGACGACAACGACGAGTTTTCAATAAAGGCTAGCCAAAATATGAGCCATCTGGTAATTTGTTATTCTTGTTTTCAACTTCACCTTATGAAATAATTGTGATATTAAAAACGTAAGCTTCTCCGGCTAGATTCAATTAAAACTGTAACAATTAAACGTGTACCATGTTATGTCGTGAAATGAAAACTCGACGTTCCCGCATTGAGCGGTTCTTCAGGAGAGAGAAAGGTAGTAGGTAACAGATAATTCAACGTGTAAACTACGCCAGAGGCGAAACTAACTGAGCGGGAAGCGGTTGATCACCGTAACTCAGCATGTGAACCATGCCACAGGCGAAAATCAACTACTGATTATCGCCTTTTCTTCTCCTTCCCTCATATGACTGTGGGAGAAATTTAGTTTTTATTTAACAAGAAATTACATGATACCGTCCAAACTCGGAGTACGTTTAGTTAGAAATTATGATATTTGTATGAATAGATGATTTGCTATAACGTTAAACTTATGGTTAATGAATCTATATCGTTTTATAGTGAAGTAACAAATTGATGTCCCACTAGAACATGTCCAACTAAACCGAGAATCTTTCATTTCAATAAAGTAAAAATAGCTTTAATTTGGAGTAAAATATCAAATTGACCAAAGCAGATCCTTTTTCTACTGAATAATAAGCACAGTATAATATTAAGTAAGCAGTGTTAACAACACTGCTTACTAAATCCAAGTAACCTTTTCCCGCATCGTGTATTATACTTGATAAATCATTTTGATTTGAAATTTACATTTTCGTGCCAATGCAAAGTTTCTGTCTGTTGATCAATTACAAAGAAAATTTGGTTCCGTAGCAAAAGAGACGGGTTTGTCAATTGAAGAATAAGTGCGCGCTATCAAAGCAAGATAGTTTTTGAAAAATTGTTAGCTGCTATAGTCTCATAAATGGGGCTCTTCAAATTGTTTGCGATGCGCCGTCAATCTGGGTTTACTTACGGATTCGAAATATGTACGCATCGGGAGAACAATCCCCGAAATGATGAATCCGATTTTAGTCAGATTTTTTAGTCATTTGCTGAATGTAACACTCGTTAATTCTTGGACAACATACGAGAGTCATACAGGATAAAAAGGATTCTAGGTATAATAGATATTCAAAGACAACGATGTTTTTTTGCAGATTTGTGACGGGTAAAATTAATGTTTTCAAATAATTGCGAAGTTGATTTGAAGTTTGAAAATTGATACAATGAAAATATTACGGTATTCAAGAAAGAAAGAGTCATTGTATATTAATTGTGCCCGCACATGTTCTACTCTCTTTAGAAATCGAGTGTCAGTCTCCTAATTTTTTTCCACATACTCAATGAGTTATTAGATCTTAATAGTTTTGTGGTTACTGAAGAAAATAAATGCAAATTATTATTATTATTGATCACAATATTGAAATCAATATCTACAAATATAAAATCAATATAAAAATAACAACGATTTATTCTAATCTTAGGACTAAGTATTAATTTTATTATTTTAAACAATTAAACATAGCTTTTTAATATTGGTCCATTTTTCCCTATGAATTAATAAAGTTATGACTCTCGATAATGAACAGTTGCAATGTAGGAGTCTATTCCTTAGCATCACCAATACCATCAGGTGTGATAGCAAACATTGCTTCGCTTTCAGGTAAACAGGGCGAATCATATATTTTACACACTCGTGTTTCTCCTCTACCTTTTCTCAAATATAATCTAGTCGTTGAAGCGTGAGCCATAATATTTCCTCCTATAGGTTTCTTTGGATCCGCATTGAACATAGCGGCACCATCTACCTGAGCTACAACTTGATTGGTTATCACTACAGCCACACCAAACTATGGAATATTTAATGTTAGACATAAATAGTTAAAGAGTGTAATTAAAAAAGCAGAGATTAACTTACTTCATCAGCTAATCGAAGTAGCATCCTTAAAAAACGTGCTAAATGCATTTGTCTAGCAGACAGCTCCCCTCTTCCTGAATAATCAGTTCTATATAAGGCAGTAGCGCTATCAACAATAAGTAATGAGTATCTGAAATTGAAAATCATTGTTACACAATTATTTCGATCTAAAGTAAGTTGCTACATATAATGATTTTAAAAAACGAGGGAAGAAATTACAATGAATGCGAGATAATGAAATGTAAAGAATACCTTTGTATTAGAATGAATAGTTAGGCGCTCTGAAAACACTATATACAGTCTTATTCGGATATAGTATGAAAAAAAAAATTAGGTGAAAGAAACGCATGAGTAGTGCCTAAATACAAAATATTATGGTTCTATGTGCACGTAGTAACGAGAAAATGATTTTTCTTTATTCGAGTCCGACTCTGTCTTAGTTAACATATAGGAATCACCGGCAGTCGCTGAAGTAGCGTTCGGATATCCATTTAGTATGCACATAGCATTCACCGTCATCACACGCAATTGCAACGGCATCATATACGAATATCGAATACACCGATATGATTTTGATTTATGGCGAAACAGGACAAAATAGTCTTGCGGCAGAAAATTTGTACGCGGAACGGTTTCCCAATCGGCAGCATCCATCATCCGAGACAATTGTGAGAACCGTGTATCGACTTCGAGAAACAGGATCAGTAATTCCACGTTTCGAAGGTCGTGGCCGTCATATATCACGTAGAGTTCAGCAAGCAGAAGAGCATATTTTAAACATCGTTGAGGCGAAAGCAGGCATAAGTACTACAACTTTAGCCCAGCAAGTAAATGTGTCCCAAACGACGGTGCATCGAATTTTGAAAAATAATTTACTTCATCCGTATCACATCCAGCGCGTGCAAAGATTAACGGAATTAGATTATCCTCGCCGTCTTGCCTTCTGCGAGTGGTTTCAACGCACCGAAGTTCGTCAACCACGTCTTGCGTCAGTAATTCTCTTTACCGACGAATCCACGTTTACAAGAGATGGTATTTTGAATTACCATAATATTCACCAGTGGGCAGACGAAAACCCACACGAGATACACCAAGGCGCCTCGCAAGTTAGGATATCTGTCAATGTTTGGGCGGGTTTAGTAGGCGATTACCTACTTGGACCACATGTGCTCCCACAACGATTAAATGCAGAATCCTATTTACAGTTCCTCCGAGATGAATTACCCGAGTATTTGGATGAGATACCACTAGCGATACGGCAATAATTGTGGTTTATGCATGACGGAGCACCCGCGCATAGTAGTCGAGTAATTCAAGTATTTTTGAACCAAAGATTTCCACAATGGATCGGACGTGGAAGTCGTACTCCATGGCCACCTCGTAGTCCCGATCTAAATTCATTAGACTTTTTTCTGTGGGGATACATGAAAAGCTTGGTATATGAACGTCGCCCTGATATTGAAAATGTCGAAGATCTGCGAAATCGCATTTATGTTGCAGCTCAACGCATTCGCGAAGACATGGTAAATTTTACTCGTGTGCATAATAACTTTCGTCGCCGAATTGATGCCTGTATTAGAGCTCACGGTGGACATTTCGAACCTTTTTTTACATTAATAAATTATTTTGTCCTGTTTCGCCTAGATCGGTCCTTGTTAGGACCACCACAAATTTCATAAAAAGAAAAAGAATATATAACTACAAATAACTCAAAACCCGACATTTCGGATGCATTAACTTTAAACATTAAGAACGCAAATCATATGGTTATCGGCATATTCAATGTAAACACATAAACACTTCGACATCAGCTGTACGACAGACTAATGCATTTCAATAGACTATTCACTATTCATAGCATCTACAATGCTTTATCGATTTTTATTTGCATCTGGGTTAACTTTGATTCATCAGCGGTATTTGTATAATATAGGAGAAACAAAGATATGGACCGGCTTTACCTGCATTTTGGGCCCTAAAATTTGAACAAAATGTATATGTTACAAATAAATTTCTTTTTAAATTTTCAGTAACACATTGATAGGTAGTCTTCAGATTTCGGTAGCTTACGTGCTATTTACAGGTAACCCTGTATAGTTGTTTCTATTTCAGATTGTTACTTTTTCGTCTTCCGTTTGTATTATATTTTACTCTTAGCACTTTTTTAACGGACGCGGACATGTTATTTTCTTCGACAAACATAAAACGGCTCCAGGAGTGAACACGAAGCTTCGAAAACGGACAGAGAGAAGACTTAAAAACACATCAAAAAATCGCTGACCATCGTATTTCATTCAACATCAGATCGGACCATGTTCTTTGGATTCCTCTTTGCATTTATGCAGTATTCTCGATCTGTTTTCAACATTAGTTGAAGTGTGACAGAAGTGGAAGCTACATGAAGCAAAAACATGGCGCCCAAAACAAGCTTTTCCTTTAAAAAATGGAAGTGATTAATATTGCGGGGCAAAAACATTTGAACGTTCGTCGGTTGGATCAAAGGTATACTTATTATAAAAAGAATAGTGAATTTTCAAAGCACCGGCTAGTTCTAGTGAACTCTTTTTGTTTTTATTGCTTAAAAGCTTAGTATTCGCCAAGTTTTTAAATCGGATAGAGAACTAAGAAAATACTCAGGCCGCTTAAATTATAGAAAACAAGCAAAGCATTCGTAGGTAATGGTAATCAAATGATAATTTAGATCCAAAAAAGGAGAACACTAAAAGCAGAGCCAGCAGGTACGCTTCTCTCAAATTTAAGTTCAAGTGCATCTTGGTTGAGTCAGCGGACGTTAATCAAGAAGATGTGGAACAGTTTTTAGAGAAGTTATCCGGTCTCCTAATACAGTAGTTTGTACTTAACTTCATCTGAGAAAATGTTAACATTAAAGGGTGAAAAATATGTTGGAAGTAAATGCAAAGAAAGGTTGATCATATTGTCGGACAAAAAGCTTTTCTTCTTGCATTTCGCGCTCGAGCACGAGCGTTGAAAAATTTGCTAATTTGCCAACCAGATGGATCTCTAATAAAAAGGTATGAATGATAACAGTTACATTTGAACGAAGCAGACGGATAGGTTTTCAGAAGAGAAAAATTTCAAAATCATTTAATGTTTTAGAGACTCTTCATTTTATCAAAAAAAAGCGTAGCACAGAGTTACAGACCATTCAAAACTGCTATTCCAAAGCAGCTTTTAAAAATTCTCAAGTTCAAGAGAAGGCAATCCAAGACATAGGATTTGATGCAAAAGAAAATTTACTGTTGATAACCTTAGTCGACTTTTACAGAAACTTTAGCATCGCCCAAGTAGAAAACTAACACGACTTCATTAATTTGTATGAGAAAGTACCTACAGAAATACTGTTTGCTTAAGCTGCGAAAATGGGATCCAGGCAAGATAGTGACTACGAGGAAGAAAGTGCTAATGGTGCTACAAAAACTCATCATAGGGTCGAAAAAAGATTATTTGGCATTTGAATATTTGAAAAACAGAATCACATTTTCAAAACTGTCTTTTATAAAAAAAAAATTATAAAAAGCAAAAATATCTGATTTAAAAAAATAAATGTATATTATGTAGACGCAGTTTTAAATTTTTCGATTGATGTTCAAGAATTATTTTGTGTATTTTGTTTTACAGTCATTGTGAATGGAATCCCCACAAGCAAACAGAAAAGCTGGAACCGTGGATGTCCGCTCCCGAGGGCTCACTGTACTCATCTAATTTTTGCATAAGTCTGTGACAATAGACTGATAATTGTATTCTTAAACATGCTAACATGTGATAAAATCTCCTGTTCACTAACCTAGTTTCTGCCATCATGGCAGATGCTTGTATTAACAACTGGGTCTGATGATCGGTATTGTATGCTCTTGCATACGCAACATTATCCAGCACATCTTGTTTAGACATTTTATACCTTTCAGCAACTGATAATAACCGTTCTGGACGAAAAGTACCTTCCGTGTCAATATACAAGCATTTACCTTCACCACCATTATGTTCAATAGGGAGCTTAAAATATAGAACTTGAATATAAATTTTATCAATAACTTTATCCTTACTTGACAAGTAACAGCCAATGTATGACATAATTGTGTTTTACCAGTACGAAATTCTCCAAATATTTCTGTTATAGATCCTGTTTCTATTCCACCGCCTAACAAGCGATCTAGTTCTTTTGATCCCGTTGTTAACTGGATTATCTCAGATCTCTTTTGATGTATATCAGTTGCCGTTGTAAAGCCCATAGGTACCACCTTTGCAGCTTCAGCAAGTATCTTATCTGCCTTAGCTTCGGAAATCCCTTTTATAGATATCAGGTATTTTTTTGGTGCGTATGCCACGGCTTCTACAGTGTGATACCCAGCTTCCTGCAACTTTTTGATGTCTCCCGATGTAATGCCATTGCCCTAAAATATTCAAATACATCACCATAATTGAGCGACAACTTCAATAATAATAAATATAACCTCTAATTTTCCTATTGCTTGTGGTCCATAATCTTCTGCTTCCTCATTTGCTGCAGTAGCAGTAGCTGTAGATGTTGCACTTGCACTCATTATTGAAGAAGCAACAAATTTATGACGAATTTTCTTTGGGGATGTGAAATTAAATGTTAAGGTTAATACAAATATTCGCGCTAAAAAACCACTAAAAATAAACCAGTAACTTTTCGATTATCACTAGCGGACGCCATTAGAATTTAAATTAATGGCGTTTATCTCCATTTTATACATATTTTCGAAATAAAACTAAAAGCTATATTCTCATTTTTAATCTTTATTATTGTTTGGCTTATTAATTACATTTATTAACATTATTTATTTTAATTTATGCAACATAGAACACATTTAGCTATAATACATTTTTAAATTTGTTGTACGCTTTGAACCTCGGCAGTTTTCGAACGATCTTGCTTATCGTACAGGTACGAAGTAAAGCTTTCTCCTTCGGTAAATTTTCGACGCGCCGCCCAAGGGACGTATACATACTTGTAACTTGCGTATGCTCCTCCACTTAAACCAACGGCACCCGCTGCTATCAGAGCAGCGCCAACCAAACGTTGTCTATCAGTTAAATTTTTATACCACATCGTTGATGATGCAAACTATGCAAAAATTATTTCTAGTACACGGGAAAACGTCTTTACCATGCAACGCTTCAACAGAGAATGTTTATTTTGATTGTTGTCGATATTTAATTGTTTTTGTTACAAGTCGATTTGATTCTTAGAAAAAAAAAAGAGATTGCATCCACCTGGCTACCTTCGGATTTTTTATTTTGAATTATCCCGCCAAATGAGATATCTTCAACAAGAGCTCAGATCATTTTAATAAAGCTAATTTCGAATTATTTGTCAATTTAATAAATGCTTCGTGTTATTTGCATTGTAGTTTATGGCGTACCCTACTATTTATGTTCAATCCCGTAATTAATTACTTCTAATTTTACTAGGTTTTCGCTGAATATTATGATTACAAACGTAGTGAACATCACTAAATCAACGTTTTAACTATTAAATACTTAAAGGTTGTGATGGTAATTTTTTTGTACGCGCAAAATATTTCTTTAACTTCAAGTTTTGTACTAAATCATTTCTCTTTCCATTAGCGAATTAACATTGATAGCAGTAGTGTGATAACTATCGTTAACCTCCACCCGTGGACAAAGATTTTTTGTAGAACAAAACCTGGATGTACTATCCCTATTTCCTAGAAAACATATATTCTTTTCAAGTGCCTATTTCTACCTCCTGCACGCCTTGCAGCTACGACGTGCGAAAAAATAACATGCACATGCTAATACTTCCTTCCGAGAAGAAATATCGTTTGCGAGTGCTTATTCTAAGCCCTACATGTTTTAAAACTACGACATGCGAAAAACACGGTCAGCTAGACGGGAAGATCCGTCTAGCTGAAGTTCCGGCCTACTGTAAAAGGTCAAAAAGGACAGAGGACTACAACGATCCGTTTGCTCTGTTCATCAAATTTTTATTACTTTTTATGTAAACCATCTCGTACGCTTCTAATTCTCGAAATTCGTGAAACTCCTCCTTCATAGCATTTCGAAAGGCGCGAGTAAGGTTTTGAAGAGTCAAGATGTGAATGTATGCTTCAGTTTGCACAACTCTATGTAGATATTGGCTCGTTTCCGAGAGCCGTACTCTTACCAGTGGTATATATTCGCACAGCACACGGACGACTCTTCTTCTACCTGGCAGAATCTGCATGCTACTTCATCTGTCAGGCCCAAATTATTCATATACTTCTTCAGCATACTATGCCCTGTAAGCAGGCCCATTATCTCCAAACAGATTTCCTATATATGCTTAGTAGATTCATCGTGGATGTAGGTCTGTGCCCAATCATAAATCGCTTGGCCTGTTTCTGACCTCGAATAAACCTCCACCTGTCGTAAGACTTCTCATCTTTCCATTGTTCAGTGGTTGCTTTTGCTACCATATATGCCATTCCTACTGAGTGCATTTGATAATTTTTAGCAATTGACAAGCCTGCTCGGGCTAATTCGCTTGCCTTTACTTCCCTCGACGTCCTTCGTGTCCTGGTATTCGCACCAGGCTTACCTTAGTTCGGTTTCCCAACCTATTGATTTCATTTATGCAGTCCCACATCAATTCTGAATTCACCTATGTGGAGCCTAGCACTTTTATTACTGTTTGACTGTGTAAATAGATAGGAACAGATCGATGGCTATCTGCTTGTCAGTTTAATTCTCCAATACGTTTCAGAACTGCTACTGTTTCAGCTTGAAACGCGGCGGTGCTTTGGATTAGACTTAGTGTTTGAAATATTTTAGGTCCACTTCCACAAATACCAACTCCGACTCCATCTTTTGTTTGTGTACCAGATGGATTTGGCCTTTGTAAGTACGGAATGTACTAAATATCACGAAAAAGGACAGTTTGGGACTATTCGTTTTCTTTAGCATTTGTACCGTCCAGTACTGAGAATCAAACGGAGAAGAGCTAGTATAAGTTATTTACACAGCCGATTACGGTAAATGAGTCTAATAAAATCTTTTTGTAGTCATATACCATAATCGACAATTTCATGCATTCAAATCAGTACCTGAAATCTTATTTTAAGCATTAGTGCGTAATGCACAGTTGGTACCTACTCAATTAACAGTCACCTTAGATATATAACGAATAAGCGCGACGTTAATGCAATGCTATTTCGTTCTAAAAAAAAAGAGACATTTAAATAGATGTTATTCTGCTTTTCATCGGAATGCATGTCAAATTTGATCCGATTGAGTCGACAAGTACCGCCAACTTAAAATTTTGCAACTAATCTAATATAATTACATGCATATTTTTTATTAAAAGGACTCATTACTATAAAGAATATTGCTCAAACTTCATGCGGCGAACATTTCCCGAATTCGTAGCTTGCAAACTCATTCGTAAAATGTTTTCACGGATTCGGCCCGTAAATAACTATTGCTACGGATCTACGTTTTATAAATGCAACCTAAAAAGAATGTATTTTGCAGTTATATCCGCAGATTCGATTGATTACTAATCTTGTTGGTAAAGTGAAACATAAGGGACATAATGAATAGAATAAAACAAAATTTCCAGATAATCTTCTATATTAGATATTATAAATAATTACAAATAGTATATAGTACCGCAATTTTTCATAATTAGAGCTGCAAAAAAATAAATATTTTTTAAATTTCCATTATTAAAACCTGACTTTACATGACAATAGTATGAATGCATATTATTGGAGAATAGCTTAATTTGTTTAGAGATATAAATTTCAACAACTCAATAACATAGCTGAATATATTTAATATTATTAAAAAATAACAGATGTTTTGATTAAGAAATTCATTAGCGTTATAACCTACTAAGAAAAGGACACCACCAGCCATTAAAAAAAGACACGCACTGGGAATGTTTATATTTGGTTATTATTGGTAGAATAATAATGTTATATTGCATAATTAGTACTTCCTCTTTCATAAATCCGACTCAGTCTTTGTGTAATAATATTTCATGATAAAAAAAGAACATAAAAAGATACATGATTTAATTTTAAGGCTGTTCTTTACAACTACTAACAAATTTGATGGGATAATAACAGTAAAATTTTCACAGTTCTTTATAAAAATTTGAGTAAATCACATATTTTATGGAAACGGTCATCAAAAATCCCTTTTCTTACCCTGTAGCTTACGTCTAGGCTTCGCTTTTATCATATAATTAAACATCGTTATCCAAACTCAACAGCCTTAAAATATGTTAAAAATTACATTAAAAATAAAAATACACAGATAAACATTTTCATCGATAATCAATAATATACAATAATCTGTAATAGTGCATATATGAAATAAAGTATAATAGTACAAGAAGATCAATAAAATAAATAAACAAGTAATTTAGTGTATAAAAACAAGTAATTTACAGAAGTTCTGAATACGTATAAAAAATCTTGTACTGCACTAAAAATTTAATTGAAAATATTCTACGTCACAATTATTACTTTCAGCTAGATTCAGGCACAAAAATTTCAATGCTTTGCCTTGTAGATTTGTTTTGTTGCTCTCTCATTGCTTTTCTTTTTTCTTCTAGCATTTTCTTTCGTTGAGCTTCTCTTACTTTCCTATTTTGTTCAGCAGCTGCACTGATAGGTCTATTTGATTTGATTATCTTTTTTGGTTTAGTAGACGAACCATTTGTGACGACAGATTTTTGCTAAAAAAAAAAGAAAAATCGTTAATTATAACATGTTAGTTAAGTAATTAAATAAACAAATTACTACGTTCTCTTCATGTTAACGCGAGGCGTACTTCTAAACCCACAAATCATAGTATTTACTTGGGCTTTGATTTTGAAACAAGGACTATTTTTAACCATAATCACTTTTATGTGTACTGCCTCTCAGTGCACGATGAACATTGTTTAGTAAGTATATTCATCAGCACGCGTCTGTGTCCTGGTGAATACATTTTATTAACTTATAATTTTGTTAATGTACAAAATAGCTTTAAACTGGCGCTCAACTAGTGGCCGGAAATCGAAAATATCCAAATCGCGTCTAAGTAAATACGACGAAATTTATATCCACCACGTGTTTAGGTGTGTGTTGGCGCAACGCTCGATATTCGCATGTTCGTGAATATTACATTGTGTCTTACGCTTTACCGTTAGGAAAAGAAAGAAAAGAAATGATTGTATTTACAATTTTTGTGTTATGTAGAATGTTTAATGCATTTTGTTATTTACTTTGTCCTGCAATTGGATATTTTATTGATGTCCCCAATAAAGGAATCCTTATTATTATATTATCCAAACTAATACTAACCCGTGGTTGTGATAGCATTTTCTATTTCTAAAATAGACAATAGTGAAATTAAAATCTTACCTCTTGCCAATTGTTTGATCTCAATATATTGAGTTCTTTAAATAATGTGTTAACTTGTTCGACTTGTAACATTATCATGTCCCAGAATCCTTGCAGATCTTCATTTGTCGTTGGAAATGCTTCTCCTTCAACCTGGAAAAGAGCCCATGGATAACAAGTGTTTTGTTTAACTTTCATCAGATCAAACGGTGGTTATATTTAAAATTACAGTGTATTCGCCGTCAGGCAGTTTTACAATGCAGAGTATCCTCTCAACAAGCATGAACTAAATAATCCACGGAAACAGTAAACATTGAAGAAATATTTGTACATAAAGAAGATCTTAACAATAAAATACATAAATGGAAAAAAATGATAATGATATTAATACACAAAAACCGAAACATATATTATTTACAAAATCTTTGTTAATAGCAGCAAAGATCATTTACATACATAGATATCTGATATGGTAGAAGCGACCTATTTTGTTCGTTTTTTGATACATCCTTTTAAAAATCCGAATGTTAAGAATGTTAAGATGAGAGTCCTATTTTTAAGCTAATAACATTGGGTCAGAAAGCTATTAATTAAGTTAAAATTCTGAAGAAATTTTGGAGATGACCAAAAAGATATCGGTAAATACAACGGAAATTAAATGCTAATACAATGTGAACAACAAGCGAGGGAAGTGCATCAACCAAATTTAAAAATACCCGTATTTTACGGGACTCGAAACTACTTAGTCCCTCCGCGCTGCCGTTAATAAAGGTGAACTGTTTGGAGAAGAACCCACAATTGGTACTTGAACCATTGAGCGGGGGAACTCCTAAAGAGATGCAACCGTATAAGTACAAGCGGAACCAAAACAGCGTTCGACACGTAGATGGCGCATGAAGTTGAATGGGAATCGAGATTCTCGAATCCCATAAAATCGAGCTTGTTCAGTCTCTCCTGAACTAGTGTAGTGGTAGCATCGGTCGGGTTCAATATAGTAATTCCTGAAAGATGACTACTACGAATCATATGTGCGTTATGGAAATTACTTAAAAAATAATAAAAAAATATAAGATTTTTCAAATTCTCTGATGGAAATAGAGCGAAAGAGTGGATGCGGAAATGCGGCAATATTAATGCTGCAATAACGGATGTTGATAGGCTAAGAAACAAATTAATTTTTGTTTCAATTAAATTTTTGAATTCTTAATTTAATTTTAGGGTTTGTTTCATTAATTGTGTTGCTAGTTTTTAACGTATTTCAAATACTTGCATTTTTTCGACAAATGGAAAAATGAATATAAACTTTTATACCTGTAAGTGCGTAATTCGGAAAATTGAAATTTTGCAACACTGTTGACAATGTAGTGTAGTATTTAGCGACGGTGAATAACGATATCGTTAACAGTGATTTTACTGGCTGGTGTATTTTTCTTGGATACTCTGCACGAGCGAACTGAACCATTGTACGTAACGTACGTATAATGTCCGAGAATTACTATTAAAATTTCAAAAGTAAAAAATGTAAAGGCTTGTTTTTTAAATACATCTATTTTTCTCTGTCTTATCGAATTTCTCTTAAAAAAATATAACAAAATGTCGCATCTGAAATTGATACCGTTCAGGATATGTCAAAAATGTGTATTGTAATACAATCTACTTTGAAACGCCATATCTACATCTAAGTTTGTCACGATCATTGCACAACAATTCAGCTTTGATGAACCAGTTTTTTTTTTTGCCATCAACCGTATACGTCCATGCTTTTTTGCCTTGACGTATCCGAAGTTCTTAAAAATTTTTATTCTTAATTTAACTGAGTTTGGTGACAGTTTCTGGTTTTGTATTTACCGAGCAGCAAAGGAATCGCATGCTCGACATATCGGGTTATTCATTCGGATTGTAATATTACAGAGTCAATAGCCTTGCAAGTTTTCAGTTTTTCACGTTACACCTTCACAGCTATAAAAGTTAACATGCACTGGTCCATCTGTCAAAAACAGTTAAAAAATTCCAACATTTAATAAGAAAAGGATTTTTTTTTAATAACGTGAAATGTTTCTATATGATGTTCTCAGAGTCAAGTACTGGAATGCTTTAGACTGAATGCTGTCTACGTCCGTTTGTATCCGCTTTATATTAAAAATCGATTCACATCGAAATTTCGGGACAAGAGGAATATTTCGAATAACTGGGATTCTACTGTGGCAACAAAATAAAATTAAATGATTATTTATTTCTGTGAAGTGTTACAGCAGCGGAAGAAAATAGAGGTTCTCTTCCTTCCACAAGCAATACGTTCAACATATTATTGAAGACTTACGAAATGAAAAGGAAACTTGGCAATTCATGGATTCATACATGGCACAACAGGGAAATTTGAGATGTTAATTACCAATTAGTATTTGTTTTATTTTACGTATCACGAATGACACGTATGTTTCAATAGGCTATAAAAATATATAATTTCTTGAGCGGCTCATAGATGCAATTGTTCTTTAAATCAAAGATAAAAATAACGCATCTCCTTATTTAATTCGTATTCGCCAGTTGTCTGTGAGTCATTGTTCAAGGACTATAGAGGGCTGCAGTTTCTCCAGTTCTTCCATTTGGTTGCGCCTTCTTACAATTCCTTCACTCAACGCAACAATATTGTATTTAATTTTTTTTAGTGCAGTGACCGCCCAACGGGATGTATAATTTTTTTAAAGCTTATTATAATCCCAGGAGCTTTTTGGTGCATAAGAGTAAAGCGCGGTCAATTTTATTAAACCGCGAAAGGTGTCTCGGGAGAACATTTGATCCTAGCGGGACTATCATAGAGCCTTATCTTGTGCGGTCAAACGTACGCCCTCTTACCACTGGACCACCCGCCGAGTTATAGAGAAAAGTAACATAGCTTAGAAATGTGCTTGTTTCTAGCAAAAACAAAAAGCAGACAAAGAGAAACCTAAACTGTCTTCTATATAGCACTAAAACCTATGTATTACTTATAAATTACAACAAAATATGTATCTGTAATCTATTACCTGAAAAATTGCTCTGAAGTATACAGTTTACATTTCACTTTTTCATTATAATTTTATAATTTAACATGTTTAAGACGTTAATAGCATCCCAAAATGTTTAAATATTTGAATATATAAAAAAAAAATAGTTGAAAAGTTTATTACATCAAAAATTGTTGAAAATTTCCCAATACATTAAAACTTGTCAAAAGAAACAAAGCAACAATTTTTTGCGAAAAATGCTATACACACGAAAAGATGAGAAGTGCCACAAAAGTATATCTCGAGGATAATATTTCTTTAGTGAAAGGTGAAATAATTTCGGAATCATTAATAATTTAACATAATTATTTTAATGAGAACTATTTTCACTTAAATATGTACTAGTATTTCGTAATGAAATCTAGCTCGCTTATTGATTGGTTATTATCTTCCGCATAATTTCTTTATACTCCAAATATCGGTGACTTTAATCTACTTCTTAACCGTCGCCCTTTCTTAGTACTTTAGTAGTAATTCTTAATTTAGCGTTTCTATGTGGACTCAAGCAGCTTTAGTGAACCTAAATGTGAACACCGGAACAGGTTCAAGACTTTGTAACTCCTTAATTTTTTTTTAAGAGTTGTGGAATTTTGACTGTTAATGCAGGTAAATCCCATATCAATTATAGTCCTCGATATTTAGACTGCACACTAAAGTAATTAGATATAGTTGTAGAAAAAATTAAAAACTAATGTTTATCTATGTTTTTCTTCAAAGTCATTAGTTCAATATAGAAACATTAGAAAGAAGCATTTGATAGTTCCATTAATGTATTCTTCAACATAATAAATAGCGTTTTCCGAAAACTAAAAATTGTATATACAGAACCAAATTAAACTTTTAACTAAAAGTGAGAGCAAGGTCTTCGCAGCTGATCGTTTACTTTGGATGTTAATTTCTTACTCTTTCTTTTGGGTTTCTAATTCTAAGTAAACGATAAGCTGACTAAAATCTGCAAATTCATCTATTGGCCATACTACGCCGTATGATTGTTTGATTATGTTTACATATCCGGAAGAAAATAAGGAAGTGCTGTACCACACAGTTGTTCTATTAATATTGAAAAATAATATGCTAACTAACCTGTTTGATATTATTCGTACATAATCCTCTAAATTGCTGCATTTTTTGAGAAACTAGCAATTTTGCTTTTCCCGAAGCCGACCTTAGATATCCTTTAGCTTCCTCTGGTAGATCTTCTTGCTCCAGTTCCTTTTCAGCTTCATCGGCTAGGTCAAGAAGCCTAGTCGCTTCCTTTTCCAATATCGAAAGGAAATAGTGACCATCTTTGGTAACTGTAGCAGAATACGAATTTAAGGTGTTACAAATAAACACTAATAGCTTAGAACCCATAGTGTAACATAATACAAAACTTGATAAGAACATACTACCTACTACAAAAATATTACTGACTGTTAATCATATGCATTTAGATAACAATATATGTGATAAGATTATTGCTTATTGTTATAATAAATTAGGTAATTCTAATACAATATCTGTTCAAGAATGTACCTATCAAAAGTATTCACACATAGGTAGTTTATTAAAAAAATATATATATTTATATAATGCTTACAAATATATCCTTTTATAGTGTGACTGCTTTATAAATTTGGAGCACAAACAGTACAACATGCAATATGTCGGTTATATATTACCAAATAAGAAATTTAAATTCTAAAACTTCTAATTAATAAGAGGCTATATAGTGTAGTATAAGCAAAATCTCATGATACTAACTTGCGCCAATGTTATCCGCCACCGACGTGTTTCTGCGCTGGTCTTAAGGCCGATAACTACTTTTACACGTCACAAGCGCGAAAGAAGTGTAACAAGGTATCGTGTAAACTGAACTATCTTGGCAACACGTGGAAGTAAGATAACATGGCGAGTTAATAATAAAAGTTTGATAATTATAATCATAAGCTACTCGAAAATAGTAGTTTATCTATGCTTGTTTTTTTTTTAACTACTTCAATTATTAACCTATCCACTTTTAAATTATTGTGTAACATTACATATAAATACAATAATGGCGTAACTTACCGATTTCCTTGGAACTACTGTCCAAACTAATTTTATCACAGACGTCTTGCGTCCCATTTATCACTGCTTCACCATTAACTGGCGTACTACCATTCAGAGTTACGTTTTTACTATCACAAGGTTCCCTATCAACATCATTAGAATGTCCGTTAACTTTAACGCCGTCAGCAATAGTTGGAACAGTAACACTTTTCGGCATATTACTCTCTGTTGTTTTTTTCGACTTGACAATAGGTAATTGTGCTCGGAACTCTGGTCTCAAGTGCCTAAACACAGGAAGTGTTGGACTACTAGTACTTTGCTTTAAACCGCTCTCTAATAAGTCGTCTTGCAGGAGTTGATCGTTCATCGATTTTGAGTGTTTATCCTGATTGGTTTTCGTATTCTTTTCCAAGTTCTCTGCTTCGTAGCTCTTATTTTCAGCTTCGTTGTTTTTACTTTTCTGACGTTTAACTAACAAAAACCCTTGCGCTAGAAATCCGGGGCCGTACAATCGTTCAACTCGCTGCTGAATAACGGACTTTTCTCGAATACTGGAATACTCTTGAGTTGATTTTTCTGAATTCAGATTAGTTGTCAGAACATTTGTTTCCTGCTTTACGCACTTACTAGCGGTGTTCCTGATGCCATTTTCAAGACAAGTACCTACTGTATCAGAAGAATAAGTTGTTGATGTAATTTTCTTAGATTCTGAGCTGATGAAAGTGGTGGTAGTTGTATTACTGTTGGAGCTATAGTATTCTCGATGGCGATATGTCGTTGTTGCCATCGTGTTGTCTGACATGTTGTTTTTGGTGTATCTTTGCGCGCTTAGAATGCTATTATAAATAGGTAAAGGAACGAGATTCGGTGGTGAGAGAAGATTATTGTGAACGGAGTAGGTAGTTGTCAAATTATCTTGGTGAGCATTGTGTTCATTTGGTCTGTGTGGAGAAGTATCTCTGGAACGGGCTAACCTTTCCGGGTCGTAATTGGTAGTTGTGGAATATCCGTTAACGGTACAAGCCAAGCTCAAGTATGACGGTAATCTCGGTTCGGGAGATGTCGGTGGAATGCTCGCACTTCTTAATGTTCCAACTGATGAAGCTTCAGACCAATCTGAAAAATTATACCAATATTAGAAAGATGTTGTGTTGGGAAAGATAAAATTCTACTGCTATTCAATTTAATTAATTATGAGAATTTTTTGCGTACGTTCTCAATTGTTACAAGTGCGTAAATACAACGGTATAAAAAATAGCGGTTTTATGATAACTATGTATGTTAATAAATGTTATTCTGTTTTGGAAGGAAATTAAATTCAAGGCCGCTTTCCTGATACAATGCAGAAGTTATCACTAATTGTAAGTAAAAGTCAACTGATAAAAATAACATAAACAATCGTTATTTTGATCACACTTACTTTGTTCATAAAAATATTAAAAATATACTTTCGCATTCTACCAAACTAGTAAATTTTAAAAGCTTCAGTATATATTTAATACAAATACCATAATAGAAGGTGTTTAAACAAAAGTGAGAGATAGAAAAGTATTAATCAGCATTGGTTCACAAACGGATGGTGTCGAAGATGCCAAAGATTTTTCATTTACATAACTCTATTTATTATATACAAACAAACAATATCGTTTATAACCAAACAACAAAGGCAAAAATTGATGTTTAAGGTGCGCTCCTTACAGCAACCGCTGTAAGAGCCTTCGAACTCTTTCGAAAACCCCTGCGTCGGCTTGGATTCGATGGTATCCTTAATCTATTCGTTGTTCTAACTCCATGAGATCATATACAGCGTTAGTAAAAAGTCCCGGAACGGTCGAATAACTGTTATTTGAAAATTATGACACTTTTTTAATTTTTTAACTGTTTTCCTGTGAATAAAAATAAACATCTTAATACTTCCTGAACGTAGTTTTTTATTTTGCATTCAAAAGTGTTAAAAAAATCTGGGCGTTCCATTTAAAAAAAAAGTTGGACGTATTGCCGATTAAACCGGAAGTGAAAAAAATATTAACTGTATTGCATAAAATGCATTTATATTAACTATACCCCCATACCAAATTTCAGAAATCATAATTTTCAAATAACGAAGTTATTCGACCGTTTCGGGACTTTTTACTAACGCTGTATAGGCGTAGTATACATTAGCAAATATGACATTAAAAAAATCTTCCTTTGTATTTTGTAGAAAGTTTCGTTGTTATTGGGTTTGTCACAAAATATATCCATTCCGATATCCAATGAAGAACGTACCTGATGCCTGGGTTCTATATATTATGAGGATTTTCGTGAACTTATACGTATGTATTTTGAAAATTAAAAACTTAATTGTGAGTAATCTTGGTTTCATCAGTAAAAGTAGCAATATTTATCATTGCAAAAAAATCAGCGGAAAAAAAATAAATGTGCTCGATAATCAGGCGGATTTACGGTTTGTACTTCTTGTACACTGTCGAAGTAAAGCTAGTCGTGGAGGCTTCTCCAAACGAGGAAAACTTTAAGCTGATATTCTCGGAAAACCCATCTCCGGATTCTGCTCTAGCCGTGCTAAATTGCCTTTTTTGAAAGGGTGAACACCGGCCGTTTAGTGCGGTCATACAAAAAGAGGAACTGAAGGAACTTAGCGGTTAGGACGAGCATCAATATAGAGAGCTAGAGACGCTGAGCTTTTCTGATATTTCCTAATGTAAATGCAAGGAAATTCAGGTATGTTAGAATAAACAGGCAGAATATTCTTCTGCATATTCTGGAACATGCTAGCGCCGTTTAGGATTGTGACACCTTTTAACATTTTATACACAACATACTGTTTTTATATATTTACTATCATTCAAAGAAAAAGAAAAATTTTCAGATTTACTAACTCTTACGGGCAAGTGAGCAAAGTTTTGGATTGTTGTGAAACTTTGATCCCTGTCTGCAGCCATTTTTGGGCTGTAATTTGAAAAATAAACGAGATGTGTAAATGATTGTAACGGAAATCGATTCTTAGAATCCGATTATTGTACTCAGAAACATATAACCGAAGCCTCTGTATATGTTGGAAAACCCGTCTTCAAGGGGATTTAGAATAACACGAGAAATTCAAATTTTGATTTTTCATTGGAATTTATTAAAAATTCCAAAAATATCAATTTCTTATAGAAACCGTTTAATGATATCTAGGGACGATTTCTTTTTCACTTAAATAAACGCGTACTTTAAAGGAAATTTACAATTTAAACTTAAACACTTTTATTATCATGATACAAATGAAACAACTTTGTATATTGTGGTAATACTACAATGGATCGTCTACGTGGTTATAAGTAAAGATGACAAAGGCAGGTGGAATTATTCCTTTTTTACAGCGACTAGATAGACTCATGTCTATTCGCCTCATTAGAATGGATTCGGGTTGCCTACTGGTGTCCCTGAGAGTTGACAAAACACGAGTCTGTCTAATCTCTGCAAAAGTAATAATTTTATCCGCCTTTGTCCTCTTTAGTTATTAGCAGTCACCCCTACATCTCTCGGTGGCATTTCACATTGTTCACCTATTGAGTATAAGGATCCATCCATCCTGGGTGGTACAAAGCCCGATTCCTATTAGCCAAATATCTTTGGAGATTAAAAATAACGACAGTATTATCAGTTTTTTTGATACTAAAGTTTTTCATATTGCTTTCTACCTCCAAATTGTGCAAGTTCTCATTTCGTACTGCAACACTTTTTTTTCATTATTTTCAAGGGAAGGGAAAATTTCATTATTACACAAACAACAAATTTTGTTTGCTTCATGTTTTGCGCATCTTTTTTGGCGGGTGAACCCTCTAATGTTAAGGTGCTGCACAACAAAAGTAGACAGTTAATAATAAAATGTCTTAACACACAAGTTTTATTTGAATTCTTCTTGGATTTAGTACCAAACACATGTAGATGTTTTATCTCGGCAACAATGTCTACTCCCAGAGTTGATTAAGAAAACACTATTTAATCTCAGATACGAGAGGAGAACTTCCATTAATCAGGTTTTGAAACGAACTCTCCAGACATCGGTATTCATTAAGGTTTTAAATAATAATTGTGTAACTCGGAGTCCAACCGTATTTATGAATTCGTTTAATACCAACAATAATGGAAAAGGTAAGTGTCCGTCTGCAGAAGCAGCTAGTAAATTTGTCTTGTAGTGTGCAAATATAATACATCTTCAACGATTTTCTGACCGTTTGTCACCAATGTTGTATACATTTTTCGTAGCAATACGCGTAGAACGAGTAATAGTTGTTCGTTAAAATGTCATATTCGTCAATGTCCAGCTTTAAACATTTGGTGTCCGTATTCTCGTTTAGCTTCCAAAATCCACCGCTGCGTCGAATGTCATGAATTATTTTTAATGATATTTTGAAATTTCTAAGAACGTATTTTCTAATGTACTATAATTTATCCGTACAGATGTTACCTCTATTAATACTTTCTTCGCCTCTATATAGCTAGTGTGTGATTTAATTTTCTATTTGTTACTTTTTATTTATCACATTTTGCCCAGAATCTCACTTAGTTTCGGCATTATTCCGCCTTAATTTTGCAACCTAAGCCGATAACGTTGCCTCCCTATCCTCGACCACGTAATATTTTCCAAAACGTCTTCTTTATAGTTTGCTATATCTTGCAAAAATTGCGATTCATGCGATTCTAATCGTTCGAAGTCCAATCATGTTACATATTGAAAAAAGGATTTGCTTTCATGTTGAGCTCGTATATCTTTCAAGGCATCATACTAATCGAAACATTGTGGGCAACATGTTCAACACTTTAACCGTTTCAATCATCCTACGTATGCAACACAATAAACACTAAAATTAAAAATATACACATTGTTCTGTCACGTAGACCGATAAAACAATGTGTGTATTTTTAGTTTTAATGTTTCACTTTGTTATACAGAAGTGTTTTCTCGGTAGCAGTGATTTTATTTTTGAAAAATAAAAAGAATATATATAAAAGTAGAGGGTACGGATATGTAATAATATTAGAAGTAACAAATATCGGGTACAGCGAAATCTTTCTCGAACCGTCAGGCTCATATGAGGCTGTCTCGTTTCAGCAGACATCTTTTTGTGCGCACACTATATTAGTGATTGTAATATATAATTAGTTTCAGAAATTTGGCTAATAGTAAACTTTAAATTTATTGCAGTAGAGACCTTTAATATTTATCTAGTTCACATCTACTCGAATTGCGTTACAATTAGCTATTATTCAATCTCATGTCAATGTGAACTGTCTATCGTGATTTTAGTTACATGTGCATTCAATAGAGTTGAAAGCTTGCGTTTATATTTTTAATGTTATCTGCCATCGGCTATAGAAATTGGAGCGAGCACAATTTACCGTAATATTTCTTTTCAACCAGACGCTGTTTTTAATAATAGTAGTAAATCGACGCACTCCTTACCACTATATTAAATTAATTCTGAACGATTGTTTCTAGAGTTCGTGGATTTTTATTGTCAACTGTACGACCGAATAATATGAAAGGTATATGTCAGTCAGGAAAACAACTATCCATCAGATAGTGATATCAGTGCCTAATAAGGTTTTTTCCTAATTTTTCCTAAAGATAGTAGGTTGAGAACAAATATAAATAACGCTTTACAGAATTAAATTTCATCCTAAAAACCTACAAATGGAATTTATCAATACGTGATTTTCAATACTTAGTGGGATAACCACCTATCACAACAATAGCTGCTACGCATCTTGGCATAGACTCTCAACCACTGGTTGGTTCTCATCAAGTACCAACTTCCTATAAATATGTGAAGGAGTACTTTATGACGTTTCCCATAATTCACCTTTTTTTAAATATTTAATTTTAATAATAAAAAAGCCATGCAATATTTCGTATTGCATTACTTTAAAATTGAATATTTTTGTGTTACTCGGTGTTTGTTTTGAGACCTAAAACATACAGTTCTTTATGATCAATTTAGTTATTTAAAATTATAAAATTACATTTCTCTTCTAATTTCCACTCCCGCTGTTTCGAGAATAATCCCCTTGGTACGTCCAATATTTATGTACGAGCCTTGTATTTAATTCGTCACACTCTATAGAACAAAGAAAAATAAATGTTAGCACTAGTAACTAGGATTCTCAGGCTCAGTGAACAAGAACAAGTAACTGAATTGCTGAAGATGCCACGAAATGTGCATCCAACATTTTAATACACTGTGAAAAGATTCATACCTTGTATTTTTAAGTCTTTTCCAAACAAACAATTTTATAAATACAAGAATTGACAATGCCTTCCTAGATATTAATAAAAATACCAATTCCAATGAATCACTACTAGTTGGAATAATCCCTTCTTTAAATGACTCTACATGTTTAGATAAAAAAAAAAATGCTCCGTATGGCAGTCTTACAGTGCAGCATTCAACTCAGGAGTGTTTCTCTTTTAAATTGTATTTCATCCTCCGCTTGTTTGGCGCTTAACAGCGACATGCGGCGAATCGTAAAACTAGTAATCGGCGATTTTTTAAAGTCAACAGTTGTAAAATCAGATCTTAAAATATTACCGGTATGGTTTGGTTCAACAGATAGCCGTTGTTGATTCTGTCATTCATGTGTCACCAGACCAACATTACTCATTACCTACATTACCTACTTTAGTTGGTTTATCTTCGGAGTTCATGAGAAAAAGGCTGTTATATTGATTTTAAAATTTCAATTTTATGTTACATATATTTTTAGTTTAGAAGATTTTAAAGTTGTAGCATGCCAAAGACGACTTTATATGTGTTTGGTGAAAAATATTAGATATTCGGAAGTACGGCCAATGATTAATGTAATTAGAAGTTTTAGTTTATAATTATTGTTTATCACGGTGTATCAGTGTTGTGTACCTGAATGTACAAATACACCAGAACAAGCGTCGCTACATCGATTTCTACATGGTAACGAGTTGGCGAGTGTATCTGCAAATTATAATTTTATTTGTAGTATGTAATTTTGAAGGCATGTAATGGAATGGGTAAACAGGATTGGCAGTCCAAAATTAAAATCAACTAACATAAAAGATAAAAAACTATTAAAGGGCTCCAGTACTAGTAGAGGAAATTGCGGCAACAAGGATTCAACTGTTTTCCTACGGGCACTTGCAACCAGAATTTCTTGGAAAGTTTTTTTGGACAAGTTAGGAGTCAGGGATCTAGAAACGTAAATCTTATCTGTTTCTCATTTGCAACGAGTTTTAAAACTTTAATCACAAATAATAAAAACTATATGCCTTCCTATTCTATAAATAAAAATTGTGAAGAATTGTGTGAGAGAGCCGCAGATAATTTAAAGAAATTATCTGGTAAACAACTGTAAACAACATCTGGTAAATTACTTGTCCGAACAGCGGATACTTTAACAACGCTTCAACAACAATATAAGAAATTTAAGTGTTTGGTTTTGAGTAGAAGTCATAGAGCAAAAGTTCTTTGTCACATCCCACCATAATGTTTACAAGACATTCCCACTTTATTAATGAAAAGTATACTACAAAATATTCGGGTTGTACTCAATCGCGAAAATCATAATTTGAAAGCTATATTTCCTGATATAACTTTTTTTATTCATTTATAGATTAAGAATATCATTACGTTATCAAAATCTTCAAAAGCAACAATGCAATTGAAAAGAGGGCTTACCAAAGATATGTTCAACACAAAGTAAGAAAACGGAGAATACAGAGTATTAAGAAACGTAATACTTAGTGTATCTATTACTTCATTTTCATTTTGCATATCGCTATATCGAAAATCAAATCTGCCTGCATTTTATCATTTATTACATCGCAGCTGGCTTTTTGTTTTTATTTTTTACTCACTATTGAATCATATGTCTATGTGCATAGCTACGCTGTAGAAACAATAAAAATTGTTATTAATAAATATACATTTTCTGTCTATATTTTGCATAAGAATAAGATATATTGTAAATAAATTCTGTTAGTTTATGGTACTCGTATTATCCAGCTGTGATATACCTTTATTATTAGAAATTCTCTTTCAAGCTATTTTCTAGCAACAACTTGGTACACAATACCATAACTTGCTTCAAAAGGTAAGTAACAAATATGATATCTATGCCATATGAAACTAAAAAATTAAATTAAAATAAAAAGCTGTTTTAAGTCACGCTGGTTTCTGTATTAGTTCATTCTTCTTCTTCTAGCTTCACTTAACTATTTTCAACATGCGGAAAATTCCCGTCTATTTTGTCTATAATTCAACTATAGCGTCAAAGACGTTGACGATCGGTATATACGTCGATTTGCTTTACAACGAGAGCTATCATTTTATAAAATTTATTATTAACAAAAAGAAAATTAACATCACTGGATTAAATTAACTTATAATTTTTTTTTTTGTTTTATACATTCTGGGATATTTCTTCAATTAGTCCTAAACATATACATAGATTTATTAGAACAGCATAAGCAAGTTAAGGAATTTATATTTTTATTTGTAAGAAGAGGTATTTACGATCATTTGTTATGTTCAATACTCTAAATACCGAATAACACGTTTCTTTGTATATCTAACGTTATTTATTACTGTTATTTATTATTTATGGTTTGCATATAAATGAACTGAACATCTTCTTTTTGAATATATAAATTGCTTTTTGCTGAGATATAAAGGTATTATATTCAGTTCGTACTCAAATTTTTTAAGTATAAAAGGTAAGACTTAATCTCGAAAAATAAAATTTTTGAATTTGCTTTAAATCAAGTATGGGCAACCTTTGACATGTTGTGGGCAAAACTTTAGTGTGTAAATACTAAAGTTTGCAACTACGTTCGGGGGCCACGTTTAAAGTAGTGTTCATAATTTTTGGCGATAAATATCAGACATGAAATAATACGACGAATAATGTTATTATAATACAATATATTAAAATAAGAAAATGAAATGAAAAAAATAGGTACAACATTATAATTAAATCGTGAAATTTGGAATTATTACAAACTACGAAAGTTAAATAGCGACAACGAAATCAATGAGACACTTGAACTTGAATTTGGGAAACTAATCCATCAATGTTTGGATTAATTCCACTGATACAGAGACGTAAAGAATTTTTCAAAGTATCGTCAGTAAGTAGTGTAATATATATTTTTTTTTAATTGGGTTTTTCAAAATGTCTCGCTAGCCGGATCAAATCTTATAGCGGGCCGGTTGTTGTCCACATATGCTTTAAACGATAGAAGTAGAAGTAGGCAGTTTAATCTAAAACAGCATTATTCAGATCAAACTGAATGTGCGAAAGCTTGTATTGTAAAATGTCACTTCGAAATTATTTAATTTTTAAACTTCATTAAACTATGAAATTAACAGTAATAAATTTACAGAAACTATGTAAGTATATGCTCTGAATAGGTTAGTGGATAATTATATCATTAGTCAAAACATGTTCGTTTGAATAATTATTTGCAACGAATCACTGACCATAAATATTAATTATATTCAACTGTTATTACGCGCATAGGGTATTGTATTGCATGAGGATAGCAGATAGATTTATATGGTAATCTTGGTATGAACCAACTGTCACGTAACTAGACGTATTGGTTGCTTAATATTTTCAAAATTTCTTTGACGCGTATAATTTGAAAGTTATACGCGTTTTTCATGCGCACATTATTTGTAATGTACTAAAGAGGACGATAAAAGCGAATGAAATCACTTGTTTTGCGGCGACTAGACATACTCGTGTTTTGTCGACTCTCGCGGACACCAGCGGGCGACACGAATCCATTCTCACGAGGCGAGTACACTAGTCCCTACAAAAAAGGAATAATTCCACCTGTCTTTGCCATCTCTACATATAACTATTTTCTCACAGGGCTTAGTTTCTTGCAAGCTAGGTGTCTAAATCGGCTGTTAAGGTGAAACCATAGCATAGCAGTGGGGCTAGAGGCAAAAGGATGAGCAAATAAACATTACATATTAAGAAGTACAATAACGTAAGCGATTTCATTTTTTATGTGATTAATGTCTTAACCTTTTACCTTTATTCTGGTTGCAGTACGTTCCCAGTCTTTACTTTCCCCAAAATTTCTTTTTTGGATAAACATACTAAGAATAAAAAAATATTTTGGCTTGCTCTAAATAAAAACACTTTCTTCTTCAAGTATTATGTATATGTTACATTTCTACGGAAAGCATTTTATTATGGCTACTATCTTTGCCAGGATAAGCATGCTTCAAGTTTTTGTTTTTTGGCACATATTTAAAGTTGATATAAAAACTCATTGTTTTTAATTATAAAATTATATCTACGCCAACTACGCCGCATTTTATACTTACATTTAGTGTATTTATATTTAAACTAAGTAAATTAAACTAACTAAACTAAAAATTGTTCTCCGTGTGTATATAGGCTTGTGATCAGCTTAAAGAAATCTATACCTGTCACAAACTTAAAAAAAGTTTTAATTGCGGAACCCCTAGTTTTAACCAAACTCTGCGACTCTGGTAATCAGTCTCTGACTTGGAATGCACATGCCTTCTCTGGTTTTTATTTTTTAATCAAGCCGCAGTATCCCGTGGCATAAGATAAACGTAGCCGCGGCAATTGGGAGAACCGACTCTGAATTTGGAAAATATCTTCCCTAATTAAGACGTGAGAGTAAAAGCGTATTTATGTGCATAACATGGGGGATACAAACATAAAACGTATCCCCTGCACTTGCGACGAATTTAATTATAAACAAATACTGTTAGCTTCCCTTGCAGGAGGGAATAGTTAGGGTAGAATGCTGTTATACTAACCACCTGTGCAGGAGCACAAACCAGGTATTAAAAAAATGTTTTCTGAGCAAGCCTTGCCCTTATACCAAGAACTTCTTCAGACAGTCGATTTTTTTCAAATTCAAAGAAAATATGTTTCTTGTTTGGAAGAAGGATAGTTGTTAAAAAAAAAAAAGAAAACACACAAAGTCTCTTTACAGTATATTAAATTGTTGAATACGCATTTCGCGGCACCTACAACAATGCACAGTTACTCGTTACTTGTTCATTGAACCTGGGAATCATAGTCACTAGTGCTAACATTTTTTTTCATATGCTCACATATAAATATTGAACGTACCAAAAGGTTATTCTCGAAACAGCGGGAGTGGAAATTAGAAGAGAAATGTCACGATTCTTTTTAATTTTAAATAGTTGCATATAATTTCTCTTGATATTTAGGAGGAAATTGTACTTGCGTTTGTCGGCTGTACCAATCGATCTTCGATTATTTTCATTGTTACATTAGCAACAATTTACTACATATTCGAAATTAGATTTACTACTTGTTGACAAACTGGATAAAGAGTATATATTTATTATTTATATATATATATATATATATATATATATATATATATATATATATATATATATATATAAAGAAAATTTTGGTTTGTTTTCAAAAAAAATATATTTTTGGAAAATGTATAATAATATATAATAATAATGTATAATAGTATATAATAATAGCTAATGTAGATAATCCCTACATTGTACAGCGAAGTCCTCAAGTACCCCTCTACATATTATCGGCGGAAGCTATCGCTTTTAGAAAAAAATAGGTAAATTTTTATTTTTTATTAAACAACTTTTGCACTTAACACCCATTTAAACGCATTTCCCGTGTCACTGGAAGTGACTCATTTAAATAAAACATCCTATATATTTTTATAAATCTTACGGTACCACATATGTTATACTTTAACTTAAGGAATATGATTATATGCAGTAATTAAAGTTTTAATAATCCGTTTTTGATGCTACGCAAAGTTGGCTAAAAAAACTGTCAAATTGTTTATTGTAATGCCATACTGATCTAAAGGGCTCGTTACTAAGAAAAAAAATCATAACAATTGTTAAACTGTCAAATCTTAATACCAAAAACATGTTAATCTTGTTATTTATTTTTATTATGTTATGTATTTGTTATATTTTCGTTCTTTGTTCTCGTCATTATTTTCTCTCATTTTAACCTGTTTGGTTAGCCGTTCGTTCTTTATTTTATGGAACTTTATTGTGATTAATTAATTGTTGGTAGCTTTATTTAGGCTTGTTAGCTTCTGATAAACACTCTGGTTAGTCAGTTCTTTGTTATTGATTTTGCAATAACCTTTGTATAGAGCATATATGATAAACTTTAGGAACCTAATTTTAATATTTAGTGAATTTGGTAACAATTACCACTGACCCTTGCGCAGCCGAAGATATTGGAATTTTGCGCTAAGAATGGATAGACAGAATGGTAAAATCTACAGAACGAACTGCTTTAACAGAAGAAAATATAATCTGAATCATTGTACAATTTGCTACGCAATAATGGCGGTAAATAAGGTTGCTACATTGCTACATTTATATAATGTTAAAATTAGCACAGAAATTTTGCATGTTTCGTGCTAAAGCTATAATAAAGGTATCAATGTAGAAAACCTAAAAAGCAGATACAATGTCAATGAAAGACTAAGTTAAAACGGGAAAAGTAATAATAATAAGAACAAAGAACATTACAAATGCAAGATGTAACATTAAACAATAAGCTTTTGGAATTTAGACTTTATAGTTTGGCAATTGTTATGGTTACTTTAACAAGGAGCTTTCCGGATCAATCTGATGTCACAAAAAGAGATTATCAATAAAACCTTTATCGCTTTATAGCATATTGCCATATTTAAAGCTTCGATGTATTTGTCCATATAATAGGATTAAAATTACACATAGATACACATTTTGTTGTTAATGCACTATACAAGGAACCTGTCAAGGTATTTGTTAGCGTTTCAATTAATTTGGAATTTTATACTGCGCAGAACCATAAGAAGCAAAATAACTATGCAAATTTTTTTACTTTCACGAAATGCTTTGCAGTAGTAGGTGATGTAGTAAACAAAAACGTATACGTAAGAACTACCTCACGCTACAAGAATTTAACATCAAAATGTTACACATTGCATAGCGTTTACACAAGCGACAAGTATATATTTAGTAAAAAAGTAAGGGTGCAATTTTCTAAATGGATACCGCTCTTCATTTTTTTGTAATTTCATTCATTTAAAGATATTTCTGCATATATGGGGCGATCAATAAATAGCGAACCAATGACCCACTTTATCATACTAAATAGAAGGCTTTAAATGTTATCAGATTTACTCATCTAGAAAGAACCCAACATAATATAGGTTTCCTATTTCTGGCAATGTGGAGATATTTATAATTTCGTTCAGTCACCTAAATGTATCGTCTATATGTATATACCTATGTTTTCAAAAAATCCGAAGTGCAAAATCATTACTGCGTAAATTATTATCCTATTAAAACGTGATTCTTTTAAATTACGCCATATATTTTTTCCATTTAGACAGTATAGAAAATTTTCTACAACATCTTTATAACATTAAAAGTAAGAGATACTTTCAGATACTGGTTTTAGAATGGTGTGGTTACCATGACAACCGCAAACAAAACACTGTATGTCTTCCTGCAAATAGCATAAATACTATGTTGTATAAGATGGGAGATATTAATGTAAAAGTTCCCCAAAATTTTGTACCATCTTTTAATTTACCGAGGCCCATAAAAGAATGAATATTGGATTTTCAGTTATGTGTCAATAGCGTTTTGTACATACATATAACGTAACCATTCCGAAGTACAACAATTGGCTACAAATACGTATCGAGAGGGAAGTAAAAGGAAGTAAAAATTATTTTAGAAAAATATTAAGAGAAGTTTTATTTTATAGTTCTTTACCGTAACTAAACATCTATCTATGATTTTAACCAGTACTTTTACATTCTTTTTAGTATTAACGGGTATCGCAGTTATTACAGAAGCCAAAATATTTTTACTTGTAAGACAATTTTTGATTAGTTGAAGTCCCTTAAAATGTAATAGTATGAAGTGGTTTCTTTTATCGAAGAAAAAGTAAAATTTTCTTGAAAAAAGTTAACATTTTTACAAAAGCATTTATGCATGAGTGTATATTTCAAAGTCATACATTGCTTTAAACTACCCTTAGCTGAATGTACGAGTTTAATAAAACAATAATACAATACAGAAATGCACTATCAAAGCATCTGCTATTAAAGCAATAGAGAGTAGGTGTGCGTTTTCCTTAAATGCTTGCCGAATAAAAAGAAGATTTATACATGGTGTAACCGTAAATAACAAGCATTTAAGAAGAAAGTATATTTAGGAAAATAAAGACAGAATGGTCCAAATAAAGATTCTACGTGCAGGAGAAGTTGCGACTGAAGTAGATAAATCATGTAAGCCAAAAGGAGCAAGTCAACCAAAAACACAGAGTGCAAACACCATCTACCTGACGATTCCACCGACGCCTCTACATCTAGGGAGCAAGTTCCTATAGAGTCTACTGATCGATCCATCACCGCGCTCGGACTGTCACCATTAGAATCGCTATTCGAAGGTGTTCCCTGTTGGCTGCTGGGTCCTATGGCATTTCCAGCAATATCGTGCGAATTGGTAATGTGACTAGGACTGATTACAACGCATGGGATCGAAGTTTCCGGTTTGCTTTGTTTAAGTGTGGAGCTCCTAGAAGCGGCGTTTCGCTTCCTCAACGAAGTGGAGCTTCTTCGACGCGATGTGTTAAGAGGTGGTCTGGAGTCGGTCGGAGGTGCGGCGAGGGGTAGGGAGCAGGGACGACGAGCTGGGGTCGGTGATGTCGGAATCCTGGTGACTCCGAGTAAGAGTACGGTTGAACGATCTTCCGGTAGGTCACTGCACCCAATGTACAACAAGCTCAGCACAACATATTAACAGCAGATACACAACAATGCCACATCAGCAATAATATATATTTATACAGAGTGTTGAAATAAAAAAAACTGTAGCTGTTTATTTCTTGGTTAAAATACGTCTAATGTATTTGATATAGAGGGATATCTCTAAAAGTTATTAATATTTCTTTTTGAATTTCGGTGGACAATATTATAAGATAGAATCTATTTTATATTCATTTTCCATTTCATAGCGCTCTTAATTAGATTCATCGTAGTCAAATAATATAGGCCTACTATGCACTTTGCCAAATTAGTTTTTTTTCTAAAAATATAGATTTCCAAATAAATATTTCATATGCAGATATAATCTCTGAAAAGTAAACGGTGGGAAGAGACATATTTTTTTTAGATTCTCACACTATAGCTAACACCGGTGTAGCGTTTTCTGAAAATCAATTCCTCATAGTTGGCACAGACTAAATCCAGTGGCGTAGCTAGGTTCTCAAAGACTGCGGTATAGAAGGTCCAAATGGAACCCTATCTAATCTACCTTGGTTTTGCAAATTTGAAGAATAACGGCATTAAGTAATGAGATGTAAATTGGTTGATTTAATTTTCTATTAATTTAAAAACTTAAGTAATAACTTTCATCGTTATAATAAACAAGCTATTCTACATCAGGCATGTTTTTAATGTTAGATTTGAAAGAACTTCTTTCAAATATTCCTGTTCGCCGGAGAAGGTTTCTGCAAAATTTTCAACTTTAACAAAGAAATCAAAAATAAAGGATCCCATTACAATCACATATATGTCTACTACTAACTTCATGCCTTTAAACCGGTTGTTAAGTTTAGGTTAAGTTTAGTGACTTTAGATCAGTCTTTGATCTCTAGAAAACTCATCAAATCGACTTTTCAGTTCAGCGTCCCTCTTGCTTGAGGGCCAAGAAGATATTCCCCATTTTGAGTACATTTTAGCTGCTTCTACAACTGAGAAAACGAAGGTAATTTATTTCTAAAAGAGCATTATCCAAAAAGATATAGGCTGTATTTTTAAGCTGATATTTTGCCAATTGCTTCAATTCTTTTCGAAACAATTCTTATATGAAATTACATAAAAAATAAGGAATAAAATCAATTAGACATTCGGATGATGAGGGTCTTCATTCGCGGTCCAAAGGTTTAGGACCGCCGGTGCGCTACACCAATTGACCCACAAATATATCATATATATTTTACTTACTTCTAAAAGAAGTTTTAAAAAATCCGCAAGATGCAGATATTTTTTTTTTGTTTTCGACGTAATCAAGAATGTTGTGAAATTGGAAATATTGTAAAGAAATAGATCTTTATTCATAATGCTACCAACGAAATTTGAAATTTTTGTATTTTATTTCCTATATTCTCCTGGTCGCGAATTACTATATACCCGGAATTTGGATAATTTACAAATATTTCCGATTAAAGTTCGGAAGAGGGAAATCTAAATTTACAAGAAAACGGAATGCCTGTTTGTAATTTTGAATATCAAATTTGCAATTGCTATACAGGGTATGTCAAAAAAATAATTGTAATTTTTTTTGATTTTTTTTATCTTACAAAAATATTTATAAAATCGTGTTTATACACGAATAAATATTCTCTCATAGTAATTAATTTCGTAGATAATTACTCACAAATTCTTACATGTATCATTAACTAAGGAGAAGGTCACAGGATCAAAGCCTTACACTGAGCAATTTTTCTTGTTTAAAAGGTGACCGATTGCTCTCCAAAGTTGGTGTGAAGTCAATCAGAGATTAAAATATAGTTTAGAGTTCAACTGGACAATCCTAAGGCTTTATTTAAAAAATGTTTTAAAAATAAAATGTTCATCTAAGGCCTTGTGTGGAGGAAAATACGAGCACGTCTCACATTGTAGCAAACATAATTCACATAAGATAAACCTATAAAATCAACTACCTTAAACCTAACAACAGAACAGGATAAAATTCGGCGACAACCGTTTGACCAATTACAAAAAAAAATTCCAAAATGTTGGCTCTGATTTTTAATAGCTTCTGGAAAACTTACTGTTGATATTTAATTCACGGTTGCTTATGCTGTTGTAAATACAAAACAATTGTTTGTGTTATTAGGTATTAAAAACTGAAAAACCTAGATAGACCGACTTCACCTCCAGTAACCTGGGTTTAATCATTCAGAAATATCAGGATAATGCAATATCAAATAGTCCGTTTATTTGTGATCTTTCAAATTGATAGTAAATTTTTATCATATTTCCTCATAATAGTGACAATAACAATGTCATTCGTTCGGTACCCTGTATAACAATAAAAAAAATCTGTTTTTTTTTTTTCGTTTTTATAACGAATGAGGATTTCTTTTAAACCTTCTTTAATAAGTTTAATTTTACTTTTAATTTCATAAACAGCAATACATAATATATAATAAATTAGTTTTAAAATTTTTAAAGTTTTAAAATTAAAGTATTAGGTACAACATTATATAGCACAATCAGGAAATCTAAATACCACTGAACAGCCAATCCTAACCATACATGCGTAGCTGTCATTTAATTTAGTACACTTAGTAGCTCTAATGCCACATATATACTAATGTTATTCTAAAAATTGTTTAAATAAGTAACGCAACTTTTGAAGCTGCAAAAACTACAAAATAGTGCGAAAACATGTGGTAGAAGTAAAAATTAAAATATTCCTAACTTCTTTAGCAAAACAGTTTGATAAGAGGTGATTTTTTTTTAATTTGTTTCATGTGACCTTTACTAGTTTCCATTTTTAAAGGTTTTAGATCAGATAAAACATACCCATTTAACACAATTACGAAATCTAATTTCATTTTTTTCAAACACTCTGTAATTATTTTATATACATATATTCAAAATTCGGAATTACATTTTATTAAACGAAAAATATGAGAGCATTGAAATATAATCGTACAAAACTGTATCAAATTAAAAAATGTGTTAGATAAACTGGCAAATACTGCAATAAAACAAAAGCAAAAGTCTGACAAAGAGTGCAAGTTGGCATGTTATAATTGAAGGAGAAAACTTGAAACAGTTTACCTAAGCCAAATGCTAGATAAATATCGAATTTCATTCATAAAAATAAAAATCACACACAAACGAATGCACGACTAATACACTATAGGTACAATGACGCACAGAAAACAATGCATTAACAGATATGCTTGAGCATGCACGCACAGTCAATCCAAATAAGTAGGCGAAGGTCATGCCTTCAATTGAATACTCCCGTAAGAGATCTTGAACTCGCTTATGATATGATGATTTGATGATTCACCTACTTTTAAAACGGATTATGTCAAAAATTAAACGACATTTATACTGGTGCTATGTACACTGTATTGGCATCACTTATACCGGGTGATTGTTTAAAGATGGATAGTGGCTCTATCTCAAAAAACGGGATTCAAAAAAGTGATCAAAAACATTTAATGATATTTTTAATGAAAAATAGTTTTGAAAGGTTTGCATAGGTTCGTCTTAATTCCTAATGATGAATTCCTTCCAATAAAGCAAAAGTATCAGGTTATATATCTTTGGTTTGTCTTAACGAATTCTCTCAAGAACTCGAATTCGTTTTAAAGAGAAATTTGAGGAGATTAAAAAAAACCTTATTTTATTAGAACATATGTTTCTCTAATGAAGCACAAAGATACGTCGTTCGGAGGCAATTCTCTTTTTTATTATTTTTAAATGGGAGGGTATATTTTTGTGAATAATCTACTCGAATACTGTAGCACTGAAACACAAAAACATTTCACTAACATCCCTTACCACAAACATTTCAGTGTCAAACTATTTGTGGTAAGGGGTGAGAGTGGAGTGTTTCAGTATATTTTTGTGGGTTATTACTAATAAGTAAAATATATACGCAAATTTATACTTCGCATATTACACCGTGCGATGGAGTGGCGACGTGAGACGATCTTGTTACCGATGTAAGTATAGAAGTAGAGAGATTTATTAATGAAGTGTGCATTTGGCCATATGCATAAACATACCAAAAATAAGAACAGTAGATATTATATTACGAATCACACAGCCGAACGACCACCTTCACGCCGGCGCCTGTGAAGCGCGCGGAAAGTGACGAACTTGACTGATAAGTAGAGAGGACAAAGACAGATGAAATTGCAGCGACTAGACTGACTCGTGTCTATTCGCTTCATAAGAAAGGGTTCGTGTTGTCTACTGGTTTCTCCGAGAGTCGACAAAACACGAGTTTGTCCAGTCGCCGCAAAAAAGTAATAATTCCATCTGCCTTTGTCGTCTCTACTGATAAGACTAGCAGCAGAACAAAATGGCGAAAACCGGATGCTACTATCTATTTTCTTTCCAAAATTACAAAATTCTGGATATTAGTATTATGTTTTTTCCGACTACATACTACTTACAATGATAAAATATTTTTTTTTACCAATAGAAAAATAAATAGCCACACGTCACAAAGAAATAATAAAACAGAAACTATTCTAAGGCCTTAAATGTTCGAACTTCCATTATTACAAAAGCTCAAACTGCCATTATTACGAAGGCAAATGTCTATTTCTTCACTTGGTGTTTGTTTCAAAACGTGCGGATAATTTATTGTTTCGGTCAGTAAGAGTTTGCATGTAAATATCTATTAAACATGTCATTTTATCTGCTACTGTAGAATATGCGGTACTGTCCAAACAATATCCATAAATTCAAGCCCAGAATTCGTGCCATCAAAATCCGGTATCATCACACCAAGATACAAGATCAATCAACACACAAGACGACTGGATGAAAAGACAATATTTAAATATGTTGTGCCAATACTACCAATAGTTAAACAAGCAGAGCGTTATGAGTTTGTTTGATGATTATGTTCCTTCGACAGAGTTAGGAATTCACTTTGAATTAATAATGGAAAAGGAGGTTACTCAAAAACCTTGCTTTTTTTAAATAAAGGAAGGTATATAATTTTCTTAAAATTTACTTAACAATCTCTTATTTGTGTCCGGTAGTGTATGTAGTTAGAATGCATATGTGTGTCAAAAAGATTCAGTAATTATTACAAGGTTAAGCAGATATAGATAGAACATCCATATTTCAAAGTCATAAATATTTATGAAAATTGGTTCAACTGTCCTTAATAAATATTTACCAAGTACGCACGGGCAGTTTGTAATACGAAAGAAATGTTAATTTATGGAGATGTATTAAGAAATTATGATTATACATGTCTAAATGAACGAAGAAGAATTAATCTAAATAGACGTAAGATTGTTAATTTTACCGTATGTCAATAACATATATGGACATTTTATGTATATCTGGGAAAACAGGTGCTCATTTTAACCTAGAAGCTACCAAAAACTAAGGAAACCAAAAAACTAACGATTGAACGTATCCCATTAGCTGTAGAAGATCGGTAGATGGATTCATGGAACACCAAAAGAATGTTATTTTTATTCAACATAAATCAAAATAATTAACCGTTTATTACGACTGGCAAACGTTTGAAAACACCTGAATATCTCCAATAATAGCGCAGGTATGAAATTCAGTTCTTGTAGGTAACTGATTACGGAGCTCTAGCTTTCGATTTAACCGGAAGTCGTTACGCAGAAATTTTAATTGAAATACCTTGTATATGTGTCTTACTTATATTTTTCTAGACCACAGTATACCAATTTCAAAAATGTATAGCTTTCTGTACCTTCCATTATTTCCCACAAAGAAAATATTTTAAATTTGTTAAATTTAGCTACAACAGTCAAGATATACATTTTTGTATGAGCGCGTTAGTCTGTGTTTAAAATTACCCATCTAAATAGAAATAGGCGACCAAATTAGCGCAAAATTGGAAGAATTGATCATGCAGATATTTCCATGTTAGTTCTCTCATAACAAGTACTGAATTTAACAGCAATATCTACAATCTAATTGATGATGGTCAGATGCTGGGATGGGGTGTGCACTGTAGAAGCACATGTTACAGAAAAACCTTGGTCGAAAAAGGATTAGCAGAATTTCTCCATAACAGTTCTAAACTTAGCAATTTCGAATCGTTGTTAGTGTTTGATATCGAAATTAGAATGTTTTCTACCTAACAATATCGGTTAAAAAAATACAAAATTCCGTGTTTTAATTTGATATCATATTACGTGAATGAAGTATATCTAGCGGTGAATGCCGTATTGTACTTTTGAACGGTAAAGTAACAATAAAAGGCAGCCCGACATTCCAATGTACATATTTATCCAACACTAATAGTTACAAATAAAAAAAGTCGGCCAGTAACCTCTATATCTAGTTCCGTTATGTAATATTACTGTTTAACGTTATAAATATATATTTTTTTATTGTCTTGTGTTAGTTTGCTCTGGTATTCTCTTTTATTTATTCAAGTTTGCTTTATTTTTGTTTACTTGTTTTTGCTTTATTTTTGTGTTACTTCTATGATAAGGTTGGCTAAATTTCATAGTAGAACAGAAAAACGTCCATAATTCTTTTAATTTTTAAGCCTAATACCGGTGAAAGGATGTCTTTTATGAGACCATAGTCAACTATGATTACTATTTAAAGTCATAGCTTATATTTAACAACTTGATTAGATTATCTTAAAATTGCAATTATCTGCGGCTTTTGGAGTAAAATCAACCTTGATATTCATTTAACTAAATCAAAGAAAACATTTTTTCCAAAATACTTAGGCGACTATAATTTTTTTTAAACAAATAACAAAGCCTCGCAAAACTGCTACTTAATGATCTTTTTAGCTTTATTACTTGTCGAGATAGTTGTACCAAAAAACTACACAAAAGACTCTCCCTCCCTCTATAAAGGAAAAAGAAATCTTGTTTTTAATGGAACTCGAAAGAATATTATTACAAGTTGGGAAAAGAATTATCGGTTTTATCCTAATCTGCCTGTTGGTCTATCTATCTAGTATCTAACATGCACATTTATTTTTTGCAATTTTTGAATTATTAGACTTTAGTGTGCATAATTCTAAAGTATATACAGGATACGATACTATTCTATTCAAGAATAGTACCCTATCATATTTAAGAGGTTTGCATTAAAATACGAGCAACTGCAGAACAGCTATGTTTGTAGGCCATTAAGAGCGCATACGAAACATAATTTCTTTCTTTAGGAATTGCTAGTCAATTTTTTAAAAAGATTCTCCGGAAGATATAGTTTGTAAACATTTCTTATTTCTGGAGGCAAATGAGGACGTATGCTTAAAAACATACATCCCGGTAATCCTAACAATCAAAAGCGGTACATTTAAGTGACTGATTTTATACGTAAAGTAATGCAAAGCTATAAACTATGCGATATTTAATTATCGCAGGCGCCGGCGGCCAAATTTATATACAAAAAAAAAAAAACGCGTCATTCTTGCGATGCTCACATGGATTGCAAAACGAATCGCTTAATGGATCACCGCGATGTTAGTTGGATTTATATATCTCGCTCATAAAGATAACCTCGTACTTACTGGGATGAACTGACGCAGCCTAATGTCAAAATATATAAGTACATATGAGCCAAATACAAGTACTTATCATTTCAAGTGCAATGCAATGTTCACATGAGAATGTTTGTATACAAACCATTATCATCCATCAGATGACCAAAGAACAGGAAGCATATTCATTCGGGCTCCATAATAAAGCATTATAATCAAAACCTGACCTGAGAAGCAACGGAGGTAATAGAGCACAAGAATTTCAGTGCTGCTGCTGCAATCGCTCCGAGTAGAAAACACACAAATCAAAGCCCCTCCTATCATTTGCAAGATCATCAATTTTGTGAGCAAAGTCTTTCAGATTGAATAGAATACTTCTTTAAATTATTCTTTACTATAATCCGGCCAACAGACTTTTTTGAAGTCAACCTAAGAGTATCTATTATTTCCGTGAGGCATTTTGCATTGGATACGAATAAAAACAGCAAATAAACTAAAAGGAAATCGGCTACATTTTGTTAATGTAAAAATATGCAGTATATATAAGATTTAATCACAATACTACTAATACAGCTCCTCGTGGTATTGATCATGTATGAGTCGTTCATAGCAAAAGCAATGTGAACAAGGAAAACGCCTAGGCAAGAAATATTTTTGCCTCTAGGTTTACATCACTATCCTTCAAAACATTTTGACATGTTTTTAACACATCAAGCCTAAGAGTTCATTTACATGTGCAACTACCAAAAATCCTCAGATGCAAACATCAGTTCAGCAGTGCAAGAATTGTTCCAAGAGTTAGTTTGGGAACTGTACCGCTTTTATTTTTGCTTTCTAGACGACAAGCGTGTATTTCCTGGTACTAGGTGTCGCTAAGAAATAATTGGTCGTTGTTTTGAAGGATAGTAGTACAAACAGCAAATATCTGGCACGATGAACAGGCAAAAATATTTCCGTTGGCTAACGTTTTCTTTCTTCGCATTGCTGTTGCTGTAATTGAATCCAATAATATGATTTAATTATTTGCTTCTAGACATCTTTAATATATTTTTAAGGCTTAATTATATACTCCCACATTTTAGCATTTGTAACGTAATATTTGCAAAAATAACGGTTAAATTAATAAAACTAACGCTCTCCTAATATACACATACTAACATAATTTTGGTGTATGTATGTATAGGTAATAATTAAATTGGCGGATAATGACAAAGTTAAGGCATATTCTTTTTCAAGGTGAGCAATCTGAAATTAATACGTTGGTTTAAAAGAAGTAGTACGTGTTTGTCTACCGTCATTCAGGAGAGTCTACACGCAGCATGTAATACTAAACCTAAAGTCTAACATTAATCAATCAACTTGTATACAACTGTTTCTCACAGCAGAAACCACATTATTTTTTACTTATCTATTGCTTGACACGCGTTGGATAAATTTTTTAACGATAAGCGTTGAGATCGATGTTACACATTTTTTCTCTCGCATTTCACCTCTAATTTTCTGCGTCAATAGAGATTGGTTCATCAATTCAATTATTAAACTCTACTTACTATTAATCTGAATCCATTCATTATTCAATTTTGTCTAGATATATCTACACAAACAAGTGCAATTCATGTATTAGTCATTTTAAAAGCCCCGCATAGTGACCGTTGTAACTCACTATATAAGAAAGTTTGTGATGAATTCTAGGCTACTTAATTGAGCGCGACTGTTCCACTTCATAATTCGTATACGGCTAAAAATAACGCCTTGCTAAAAATTATCATTCTAAAAGAAAAAATAAGCAGGCTATATATAGTACGAAAAAAATATAATACCGGGAGCAATCCAAATTACGTGAAAACATTTTTTACATAGAAAGAAAGAAATAAATTAAAAAAAAATTAAAGGGAGGGACTGTGTACGTAATACTCTATTTCTAATGGTTTTTTGTTTTGTTTATACTCCAGAAAATTAAGAAATATTCTTTATGTATATTTATCAATATACTTATCGAAAATACTTCAAAAGCTATTTTGCCATCATTAGTTATTTTTGATATGTCCGAGCTGCGTTTATGTTCACACTTCCTCTTTTATTAAATTTTTTAGAAGTTTGTTTATTTATTGCGGTTGCATCGAATAAATCACGATTCTGCGTTCTCTTGCGGTTGCAATATCTAATCATCATAAAGATCTTATTTTTTTCTCATTCAGTTAATACTACCATCCTAATTTAAGGTTTTTTGATTGCTTATGAATAAGGATTTGATAACTGTCTAACTGTCTATTTGTCGTCTGTCAGTTTTTTCAATTTTTTTTTATTACAGATTCTAAATGTGATATCTAAGTTTTCTACTTTCTAAATATTAATATAACCAATATTTTCTTAAATATAAATCCGTCATTTTAACATGTAAACACATTAAATTTTATATCGTTGAATTTATCTTTCAGAGGACCATTAGATTATTCAAAAACATACAGGCTGTTCTATTTAAAATAAAGAAGTTGAAATTTCCTCTGACTCATCTAAAACTCGTTGGTTTCAAATACATCGACGTGCCAATTTTGTGTATGTGAAAAATTTAATAGTAGTTATTGAAATATTTACAAGAACCCTATCTATAATCGTATTTATTAGAACATACACCCTATCCAAGTTATCCAAATTTGTATATCATCCATTAATACGACACAAGAGCGTTAAATGGTGAAATGTTGGTTGGAAAGGTGGTCTCTGATCTACATCGCTACAATCATAGTGGTTCCCTAATTACTATATCATTTACATTTTCTGCCCACACCAAAACCTTTGTGAACAATCCCTTTGCAGAGATGTTGATCTGTTGATAGTTGTACTCTCTCTGTACGAGATAGATTCGGCTTTAACGTAAGGGGCTCTTTTTTAGTCCTTTCTATTTGGTATTGGCGTTCTATATTTTTGTATCAACGCTGTAGTTGAAGCTAATGACGTCGCTGGAACTGCTTGTAATCGTTATCGCAATGAGTTCCTTCAATAGCTTTTGGGCACCTACACCATATGATCTTATTGTCGTAAAATGACCTACATTAGTTTATAGGTAATTAATCTATCTTCACCTTGAACATCTGCAATGGTTCCGACTTAAAAATGACTTCCATAGTAGCTTCGGCATAGTTTTCATGATTCTTGTTACAAATATAGTCAGGAGTCGACAACTTGAATTATTCAATTATTAAAAATTGAAAGTAAAACGTGTTTGTTTTTATTAAATTGAGTTTATTTTTACATTGCTTAAAGGCGGCATAATAAAGTGCACTATAATTTAATTACCTATTATCAGTTTTTTGCGATAATCCTAATTATAATTATTAAAGTAAATAGTGGATAGTGTAAAGTAAATAGTAATAGTGGATTCGCGTAAATTTTTATTTAGTCAGAGTACTGGGATTTCATAATTTATTTAATTTGCGGGAATAAGCGATTTATTCACTAAAAAAGATTTTTTGTTAGTCAATTTCCTTAGACGGTTGGTCAAAATTTGAGAAATGTGATCCTACATCAGTTTTCTAACGAGACACCATACAGACGATTTCTTAGTTTGTTTTAAATGAAATGTTCAAAAATATCTGTTCGTAAAAATCGACACAAGTCCAAATGCGTAAGTTTACTTGAAAATAAGTAACGGGCAAATTATCGAAATCAACTCGATTTTGTTTTTCAAGATTGCCTATTTCATACCATCCATATTGTGCGCAAAAATAGATTTCTGCCTCTCTAAATCTTCCAATTCACCTTTAAAATTGAAATATAAATTATAAATAATTATATCGAACAAAAGATCAAAAATTCAAATAAAAATGATAAACACGCCTCTTCTTTCCTAAACAATAAATTTCCCACCAAATTCCGATTTCATATAACTATAAATGATGAGCGAAATTAATTCATGCACTCCCTAACAGCTTTCACTAATTACGGAAGGCATCGGCCGATCAGGAGTTATTATTACGCCTGCAACCGTAGTGCAATTGAGATGTTCACAATGAACGATCCGTAATTTTGGAGTAACGAAAACTATGGAAAACCTTACTCTGAGAGTTGCCAAGCCAGTGTTCGAACGCGATAACATACTTATCATTTCATTCACCCGCTCAATTATTATTAAAGAGGACAAAAGCGAGTGAAATTACACCGTTTTTGCAGCGACTGGACGAACTCGTGTCTATTCGCTTCATAAGAAAGGAGTCGTTTTGCCTACTCGTTTCCCCGAGAGTCGATAAGACACGAGTCTGTCTAGTTGTTGCAAAACAGGTATGATTTCACTCGTTTTGGTCCTCTCCATTTGTTATCTTCGTTTTAAGTGATACAACCAAGAGTATGTTTTAAGCTCAAACGAAGAAAATCAGTCCTGCTACAGTGCTAGCCATTTTTGGGTGCAATGAACGATTTCAAATGCTGCATGGCTGTCCATTGAAATAATTTTTAGAGCAATTTGATCAGAATAATTCCCGAAGAACGTAAAAAAACCTTTTACTCTTTTAAATACGCTTTTAGTAGGAACAATATATTTATTTCTATGATTTTCACCTGATGCAATCGAAAATTGATAGAAACGGATAGGAAGTGTTCCCTTCTAATTAGACAGCTTCATTAATTCATATTCAAAGAGCTTTAAATGTACGTAATTACTTCGCTGTAAAGAATTTGTAATTGTAACAAATTAATTAAGTTGAAGAAATTAATTTGCCCGTATTAAATTGCTTTCTCTTCAAATATTGTTTTTTTTTTTAGTACGACTAGCGTAAAATTATAAATAAAGTTCCTCGTTTTAATGAATTCACAAGCACAAGTAAAATAAATTTGTAATATACTGTAAACAGAAAATGGTTCAAGACGGATATTTAAATTGATTGGATATGGTTTTGAAGATAAATTATCGTGTAATCCTTATTTGTGCGTAACATGAAACGAATTCGACTTACGATTTTACACGAAGCAAAGGCAATTTTTATTGTCAGCTTGGTAAATTAAGTCCGATGCTTTTCATATATAATGTTTTAATAGCAATTAACAAAATAAATTATAGCATAATCTATATCTTTTTGCATTATTTCGTTCTCACTGGGCTTCATTAATATTATAATCAGTACTTGGGAATTTTATTCAAAAACTGTTTGTACCAAATCACAAATGATTTTTGCAATAATGCGAGCGACCGTACACTGATGTACTCCATTGTACGGAAATACCTTGTCAAAACTTTGGATCTTCTCCAATAGAAATCTATTTTAACGGAAAACATAAAGGCGGCAAGCCGCGCGCCCTCCCTGATATATGCTTTGCAAAAATTCAATTGAATTCATAAACAAAATTATGCAAATTAATATTACGTACTTATTGGGAAAATACATGTTGACATTTTGAATATCCCTCGGCTTCCTAATTTATTCCGCGTACACGAGTTAACTATACATCTTATATTTCATACTTGCAACGTACTATTTGTTACAAAATTAACGTTATATCCCGATGGACGTAATATCAAACTTTTCTTCATGTGCTTGTTGATATTTACATATTTTATGGCTGTACCCAAATGCATTCGTTTTCAAGTAAAATATTCTAAAATTTTGATATAATTGTATATGTAGCAATAAGCCAAATATATTAGCAAATATGTTATTATTATTAATGAACTGATTTTTGTTTGTAACTTTTGTTGTTACAGTATTAGATTGTTTTGTTTAATGTTTTTATTTATTTATTGCTTGATGATTATCTTGCTTTTGATTGTTACCTTCAAGAAGTTATGGTCAGAACTGTTTGATTTGTCTTTTAATTTATTTTAATTGTATTATTAATTATTATTAATATCAACAGACGTTTCGTCTTGGATTATACGCTAGCCGATTCAAACTAAAAGTTTTCAAAATATATTGTAAAAAATTAAAATTACCATTTTTTTTTTATTAAGTCAAATAAGCATTCAATAATTGAAACGTTGAAATGTTTTCTAAATTTAGGCTCAAATAAGCAAATTTTGTTTCAAACATGAATTGAAGGGTGCCAATACTTATGTGTTGTTTACAAGAATTGGAAGTTTGTTATAAGTAATAAAAGAAATTATATTTTCTTACAAATTTTGATTTTAACTAAGCAAATTCCATATAATAATACCTACGTTCTAGCTAAGTATTTTAGATAATAGATAATGGTGGGTAGAATTTTAATCGTTTACGTTGGTCTTGATACTACTCAAATGAGTTAATTCCACATATCGGATGAGTCTTTGCTTTTTAATATCCTTTCACCCCCGTTCAGATTTGTTCTTCTTAGTTCCTCATAAAAGTCCTGTTTCATTTTTGACATTCACATTGTTTTTTGTAAGGGCAATTTGATAAGAAAGAGAAAAATAGGTAGTTGTATTTAAAAAATAATGTTCCGACACTTTTTCCATTTGAAAGTTTAAGCGTAATTGTCGGACACGCCGCGTGTTTTCGAAAAATTTAATTCGATATTAATACTACCTGTACGGTCAAGGTTTCTGCAAAGTTTCAATTTTTACCAGTCAAACACTTTCATATTCACTCGTCAATCTGTTAAAATAAAAAAAAAATCAAATATTTCAATTCTGACTAGAAATTGCGACATAGTTGTCTATCAAACAAACCTTAAAATTGAATAATGAATTTAAATATGTTGTAACATGCACGATATTCTATTTAAAATAACAAAGTTGATAGCTATTTCCGATATAACTAGAAGTGCCGAATTATTAAAAATATTTTAGTTCAATAACACATGTCGGCTTTAATATACTGCCAAGTTTTTAAAATTTTCCAATATATATTTTCATATATAAATAGGTGCAAATTCCGGTGAGACACCTCTTATACATATTATATATAACTATACATAGTATAGTGCAGTAACTGCGTTAGTAGTTATTTTTTAAAGGAGATTAGTAGTCTTCACCTGGAGGAAAAAATTAAAACAAAAAAGTTAGGTGGGCCATAACCGCAACTAAAGTTGGAACAGATAGAGAAAAGAGGAGTTAACCACGCGACAATTTTCCACGGAAATTTAATGGATATGTGGATGTGTGTGTTGTTCTATAATACTCCAATGGAATATCAGATTTCTGTTAGGCTAGAGATGGTATGAAAGATCACACCATTTAACCAATAAAATATAGAAGCATGAAAAATCTCGTAGTCACATTGCATATTTCTACATGCAGTCGCATTTAGTAGCAGTATCAAAAAGACCAGAATATCAACATTAACAGTAACATTATAACTATACCTCTCAGGTTGGATAAATAAGTAACTTTCTTCATAGACAATAAATAACAATACAGACAAAAAGTAGCAATGCTTTTTAGGAACGAGTAAAAACCCCAATTCAATCAATCGTTACCTCGAATAATCATTTCTTGCAAGCTCTACCACAGCAAAATAATTTAAAAAAAAGCTGCACGTGACAGTCTCGTACCATTCAACCACAGTTCCCCGGCCAACCGACACATCAGAACGTTTAATATGTTGTATTAAATTTGTGGTGCTTTTGAACTTGCCCTTAGAAAGCATGATGGTAACTAAAGCTCGAAATTTCGTGATATGTTAGAGATTTTTTCTGCTAATTTAGATCTAACGCTTTCGAAAATGTTTAATATTTATATATTATAGGTAAATATAAATGCAAAATAAAATTTTCGATTTCACGATTGGTGTTTGCAGAATAGAAATTTGAAATCAAATTAAAAATTGCGATTTATTGTATAACGAAACTACAGATGCAATAAACTGATGTCACACACTAAAAATAAATATCCTTGTGCACACTATATCCAGTGCTGTGTCTACCGGTGCAGTTCGCGAATAGGTTAATAATCAGTCAGCCGCTTGCTTTTTTTCAAAGATCATTGCAAGATTTTATCAGTCACGCCCTTCCTCGTCAAAAAGTCACGCAAATAACACTGGATGTACTATAGTCACAGAGAACTTGCTTCCAGAGTAGTATTTACTCGAAGTATTACTGCCAGTATATGAATCAAATAAGGACGATTTATTCCACGTCACATGATTGCGTCCAAAGTCTTACCGAAAGATTATACAACGCTCACAAAAAGAAAGTGCTATCTACTCCCGGACATCGAACTATGAATGAATATTTTCAACTTTAATTTATATCTATCCAGTTTGCATACATTTGTATTAGTCGTATTTGTTCTATTGGGCGATGCACATGCAGTAATGTAATAATTTTGTTTAATTCTCGTTGAGCTGTTTTGAATAATTGGCGTAAAACTGATTTGTACACCACTCACACGGCAAATAACCTTGTGTACTCAGGAAGGAGCTGGTAACTTCAAACACTTGCTGCAATGATTACACGTGCCGTCAGCGGCTCTCAAAAGGAGTCCACCTTGGTGAATTGATAAAATTTATGAAACTATCTACTTCAACACAACGCTATTATTTAGAATAATTTGTATATATATAATAAAATTTTCCTTAAGAGTTTACAACAACCTAGTTTATATTTATATTGAATTTATATTGAATTTATATTTATATAGAATAAATCTCTTAGGTGGATTGCATTAGCTTCTATAATTATCTATTAAGTAAATTATTTATTAGCAAATTAATTAATAAGGTACACGCAGTAGTAAAGCCGAAAAGAAACATTATAAGCATACCAACTAACATAGAGAAAGGAGAGTGAAGACTAGAAAGATTAATTGGTCATTAATTACTTTTTTTTGCTAATCCAAATATTATGTATGTGACCACTCACAATTCAAATTTATTTTATTCGTTTTGAGCACACCTACGCTTTCTATATAATTTAATCTTGTAATACTATCGATATGTATGTACATATGAGATGTTGCTGTCACAGGACTGGTATGTAAATAGGAATTTTTTGCGAGTAATCATTTTAGATATTTTCTTTGCAACGACTTCAACTTGGAATGAAGCATAACTCATGAATATCATTTTCTGTCGTAGACATTGATTTATTTTTCACAGAATTATTCACGAGATTAAATAATTGTTATTTTTTAACGCATTAACTACCAAAGTATCATAAAGGAAACATTAAAATGTGTATTTTTCACACATTGCTGATTTCAGATCATATATGTACGTATTTACTTAATACATATTACGTTAAACATTTCGATATAGGAAATATTTTAACATCAAACTATTGTTTACATGTTGATAATTTTAAGTTAGCAGTCATTGCCTTATAAAAAAGAAATATTGTAAAAATTAAGGACTATCCGAAAAAAAAAATTTCGTTATTGCCGATGGGAAGAATTAGGCTTTCTTCTGATACCGATTCTAAGTACGGCTGAGTCATCTAGTATCCCGCAATCTCCTTACCAATGACAACAGTTACAACTTGTGAACTTAAAATTTCCTGTTCAACATTTTAACATGACATATGAAAACGTTTCATAATATAATATATATTTATATACAGGATCCGGCAATAGGATTAAATGCTTTCTAATAGGTCACTGTAAACAAAGAAAACATATATTTGGACGAATTATTACTAAAAATAAAAACAAAACTTTGGAAATTTATAATAATATTTTTTTAAGATGACCACCTTCTCATTCTATGCACTGCCGCAATCTCTATTCATCCAATTTATCTCTTTGCGAAATCTCTTTGAATTCAAGGAGTATTTAGGAATGGGCCGAGTAAATTTTAAACTAAGAAATCTCCACAATTCCCCAATTCGGAAACAAGCATTGCAAAACAGCACTAGTGCATCTACTTTTTGCTGATGAAGTGGAAAATGTGAAAAAGTGAAATGAAAAGACTTATTTCGTATGTCTGGTGTGGATGATAAAACAGATGCTGTGGATGCTCGCGTGTTGGTAAACGAAGAGCGCTTGCTTTTGGAGTAAGAAAATACGGCAGATATTGCAAGAAAATTTGAAGTGCACTTACAGTAGAAATTTTTGAATAAAAAGTCATCAATTGGAAATGTGCTTCAACCAAAAATAAACACAAAAGCAAAGCAAAAAAAAACATTTGATTCTCTATTGGTCCAAAAGTTCACTTTTGCATAATTTGCCTACAATGAACATATATTGGAAGCATTCAGCGGACGCGACTGTTATGGAATAGTTAAGTGATTAATCAATAGGAATGCGTGACTTTGGATTTTCAACTGTTCCATAATGATTGGGTCCACTGAATGCGACCTTAATGTTCACCTAAGGAAATCATACACAGCTTGTATTTAAGGTCTAAAGTCTTTATTATTGCCTTATAAGTCTCAACGTCATTTAGCCACAAGAGTTCGGTGGCGAGATTTATTCGGTGGAGTTCCAAATTCATTGCAACACAGGCTATTTCTGGGTACTACATCTTTTTTGTTTCTTAAAGAAAATTGGCTCTTTTACAGCCCCAGTAATAAAAAATTGTCTACGGAATTGTTGATTACAGCGCAATATACAGGGTTATCTGTAAATAGCACGTAAGCTACCGAAATCTGAAGACTACCTATCAATGTGTTACTGAAAATTTAAAAAGAAATTTATTTGTAACATACATTTTTTTCAAATTTTAGGGCCCAAAATGCAGGTAAAGCCGGTCCATATCTTTGTTTCTCCTATATTATACAAATACCGCTGATGAATCAAAGTTAACCCAGATGCAAATAAAAATCGATAAAGCATTGTAGATGCTATGAATAGTGAATAGTCTATTGAAATACATTAGTCTGTCGTACAGCTGATGTCGAAGTGTTTATGTGTTTACATTGAATATGCCGATAACCATATGATTTGCGTTCTTAATGTTTAAAGTTAATGCATCCGAAATGTCGGGTTTTGAGTTATTTGTAGTTATACATTCTTTTTCTTTTTATGAAATTTGTGGTGGTCCTAACAAGGACCGATCTAGGCGAAACAGGACAAAATAATTTATTAATGTAAAAAATGTTCGAAATGTCCACCGTGAGCTCTAATACAGGCATCAATTCGGCGACGAAAGTTTTTATGCACACGAGTAAAATTTACCATGTCTTCGCGAATGCGTTGAGCTGCAACATAAATGCGATTTCGCAGATCTTCGACATTTTCAATATCAGGGAGACAAATTTTCTGCCGCAAGACTATTTTGTCCTGTTTCGCCATAAATCAAAATCATATCGGTGTATTCGATATTCGTATAGGATGCCATTGCAATTGCGTGTAATGACGGTGAATGCTATGTGCATACTAAATGGATATCCGAACGCTGCTTCAGCGACTGCCGGTGATTCCCATATGTTAACTAAGACAGAGTCGGACTCGAATAAAGAAAAATCATTTTCTCGTTACTACGTGCACATAGAACCATAATATTTTGTATTTAGGCATTACTCATGCGTTTCTTTCACCTAATTTTTTTTTCGTACTATATCCGAATAAGACTGTATATAATAGCACAAAAGCATAGGGTATTTCACAAAAAATTTTGTGTTTATTTAAATAATGTTATTACGTACTTGTAGGTATACGTAATATTTTCTTAATACATTATACCACAATATCGTTTTCAAAACATTATTTTTACTAAGCTGGAGCTATTTTATTTATTTGAAATATATCACATATTTAAATAAGGCATAAAGCTTCCAAGAAGAGATATAAATAAATATTTTTTTCTATTATTTTTGTGTATTAACAGGTTAAGATACTCATACAAAGGTGACTCAAAATTGGCAATATTCCATGTTACTTAATAATATCGTGTATAATAATATCAATGTGGATTGATATACCCGAAACAAAATAGTTGTCGAAATTGCAGGATTCTATTCCACGACGTTCATCGTTTGAGTATGTCCGGCGACGCAGAGCAATTATATTATGAGCACCTAAAGGCAAATATGTATGTCAACTCGTGTGATGTGCATGCATACGTTCTCCTTTTATTTGCGTTATAGAAAGATGTTCGACCGCGAAATTATACAAGCGTGTGCACAACTTTTTAATCATTATATTTATTAGTACAGTGGAAAGAAGTCGGTCTAAATGAACAGCATTTTTCCATTTAAAATTATCAATTATTCACACTAATTTAAACTGTTAAATTGAGCAGCGTCGAATTATCACATTTAATGAATTTCACGTTCATAAAACACACATGTATGAGGCACTTATACGTACTTATATGAGCGTAACCGGGTTACAAATGTTATTTGGCAGATATTTTTAAATTTATGTTTCTGAAAGTTATTAGTACATGTATGAATATTTTAAATTTATTAGTTTCCTTATCGATTTTTGTAATTCAAAACAATTTATGCATTTGCATTAAGTTTGATATACCGTTGACGCCAAGTCAACTCCAAACACCATGACAACTACTGGCATCGCATAAGCCGTAGTGAAAAATAGAGAATTGGCGGCGGTAACTTAAAAAAATGATTTCATCGTTCGGTAAAACAATGAACTAAGTAAAATAAACGATATGAGCACTTTTTGCCTTTAATTTATCGCTGCAATATCAAATGAGAGAGTTCGTGAAAGATATTAAAAGAAATGGTGCCGTAAACAACATTGTCACATCTGTTTTGTTCTTGTATTAAATTAGCCTTACTCCAAAGATAAGACATTGTTCCTGCTACATTTAAAAGTAATTAATTTTTTTCCAGTTCAAAAAAATGTCATTGTCAGATACATTGCATTCATTATTAAAATTATATTATTAAAGTCAAGAGACGTTACTTCTTCCATTTAGCCATTTAAAAAAACTGCAATATCAAGAAAAAAAATCATTTTATCATATCTGCCTTAAGTCTAATTATTTTAATAATTACAAAAGGCACAAAAATAAAAAAGGCAGCAAAGTAAGTGTGGACAAATTTGCATGAACAGGTTCCGAAATTGGATAGTATCTCTTTGTTTCTAACCAGAAACTAGCCAGAAAAAGAAGCTAAGTACCAAATTTCTTATTTCAACATTTAAAAATTATGAATCTCTCAAATGAACTCCTATTTTAACATCCTTAAGTAAATTTCATAAAATTGTCTGCTTTTACATACTGTCCAAATTTTATACTTAATTTCAATAGTTTCAGCTACGCATTGATTAAAATTAATATAGGTAGTTATGAACATTCTTATGTTTTTCTAATCTCAGATAAAGAACCCAGCAAAATGAGAGAGAAAATTATAATATGTAATAGATAAATAATGTAATACATTTAAAATTGAAAATACAATATCAGAATATTTGTTTTTGAAATTGTAGCTTGATCAGAAGATAAAAATGCCAAGAAAACAAAAATGAATGAAATGACCTTTAATACAACATCAAAGTCAAACAATTTACGACAGTTGTTTTTCTCTTGTTGGAATTTTAAAATTCATTAAAAAAAATCAGGGCTTCTTAACTAGAAGAGAAGATATAAGCCAGCAGAGCTACTTTCAGAATATTCGGCTGTTTTTATCTAAAGTAAGTAGCAAGTGTAAAACACGCACTATATTATTCTCCTGATTATAACCCATCTGTGTTCAGAGACCATCCCATCGAACTGTCTAATGCTAGAATTTCGCTCACGTAACCAGAAGTCAGTACAGTTTTCAAAGATCCGATTGCCCGCCTATTTCCAAAAGGCAATATTCAACATTCTTTAACGTGGTTGACACATTTATGTTATCATTACTACATGAAAATTAAGATAACTACATGAAAATTAAGAAAATCATAAAGATATATTATGATATTTTTAAGCCTAGTAAAATTAAAGAAATTGTGTAGAAAATTCAGAGAAAATTGTGTAAAGTCTACTGCACTGTACACCTATATCAGCTAGTGTTTTCGTCATTAACAATTTTCTTTGAATTGCTTAAAATACACTATAGTCAGCTATTAGCAGTTTAAGAAAGTGAAACCAAATGTAAAATATGAAATATACTGTAAAGTTAGAAATAATAATTATCGCGAATGCATAGTTAGGTATTGCTCAGTCATATCATATGACTCATATGATATGAAATATGTTCGTAAAACAGTCCGTTCAATCAACGATACAGTAATTTATAAAGCCAGATCCCATCTTTTTGTTTTCCCGGGCGTTTCAGTAAATATATCTCTAACCAACGATGATTCTGGAGAAACAATAATATAATTATTTTAAAGAATTCGGGCTTTCTGGTTGAAGCTGTGTCGCAATTGCATGAGAATTCCGACGTTTCGCTCTCAATTTCATGGAGCTTCGTCTGGGCTGCTACACGATGTGACACATCATGACGCGGTTTCAACCCGGAAACCCAAATTCTTTAAAACAAAACAAGAACCGCCGAAGTCTATAAAAAAACAATATAATTCATCGCCCTATATTTTCTTGGTCTTCAATTTTCGATTATAAAGTACCATTGATTAAACTTACAAAGAAGAGTACTATTATTTGGTGTTAATAATTTACCCTTTAGATTAGCGCTAGACGCTAAACCCTTTTTTATTTAAAAAATAATAAATATGCATATATCAACATTATTAACATTCCAATTGTTATAATCAAACATCAATCAAGTTTTTTCTTATCAAACAGTTAGAAAAACATTTTTAATTGTGAAGGATCGTAATGTTACCGGCTTTTGAGAAACTACTCATACGGAACTATAATTTTAGAAATAGGCAAGTATCCTGACTGAAACATTCTCTCTATTCATGGGTATCGTAACTCCCCGATTTGCCATTTACCAATACAAAAAAAAAAGAAAAATACCCACGATCTTATAAATTTCAGTAAATCTAGATATCCGATAAGAGGCATAATATGCCTCAATGCTACTTTAGCTAATAATAAGTTGTTGACAGTTGACATGACAGTTATAAGTACAGAGAACAAAAGCGAGTAAAATTGTACCCTTTTTGCAACGACTAGACAGACTCGCGTCTATTCGTCTCATAATAAAATTCGTGTTGTTTTGCAACGATTAGACAGACTCGTGTTTGTCGACTCTCGGGGAAACCTGTAGGCAACACGAACCCTTCCTTATGAGATGAATAAACACGCATGAAACGCAAAAACAGGCATGATTTCACTCGCTTTTCCTCTCTATTATAAGTTATAAGTAAGCAACAACAAGATTTGTTCACTTTGCTTTCATAACCGACTAATAGCTTACTAACTATAACGAAGTCAAAAAAATCGATTAATAGTTACGAACGCCAACAACTAGAGTATACAGGGACGATTAACGGAAATCACACGATGTATTTCAAAAATGATCTACTGTGTAGAAAATCTGGAAAATAAACTCCACCGATTATGACAAGCGCATTTAAATATCTATTTTAAAGCAAGTCAAATAACTCAAACTGAAACCATTATCAGTTACTCCTGATGAATTAAGAGCGCAGAATTTACAAAATATTTAACTTTAAGAAACCATGAATAAATAGATTCCTCGCGAAAATATCAAATTTAATTAGCTTGTATTTTGACGTCTATAGTAAGAATGACAAATCGACATTCTTGAATCGTTCGCCAGCAATAACATATCTTACTAATATAATTTAAAAAAATGTAAGGTAATCTCTTTCATCGAATAACAATTGTACAATATATAACAATGAAAAATCCACAGGTAGATACATATTGTGGAATTCCGCTACAGATTACGTTTTAGAATTGCCTGATGTGAATCGATACGAACCTTTCGCAGGTGTTTCGATTGGAAGGAAACGTAACAGAGAACAGGAAAGTTGGTCTGGCGAAAAATGTTGGTGTCAGACTATAGCGAACGAACATGGGGGTATGGCGGGGATAAGTAAGGAAGGTGAAGGTCCGTGCAAAGTGAAACCGGACCACTTAATGCAACTGGGTCAGACGTCTAATGATTTTACTCAAATGCACGTCCTTTCACAGGTGAAAAACATCACAGAAGAATAGATTACGATTTCTTTTGCCCATTTTTTGAGAGGAATAACAAAAGAAAGTCATTTATTTTTAAATGAAGTAGATCAACGTTAGAAATAGAGAACTGAAAAAAAAATACAGCAAATAATAAAGAAAAGCTATTTTTTTATTACGCTCCAAGTTCGTTAAGTCATCCTAATTTAACCTTAAGACGCCCAAACTAAGTACTAAACTAGCCTGTATGTATGGACAGAGAAAGCCATAAAGCCAATTAATACTATACTGTGCCCACACCAAGCCGACTAAACTAAAGCAGGGCCTTATTCTTTTTGGACGATGCTTTCATTAATATTTTATGTTATTTCTTAAGTTTCTTTAATTGCCTCCAATAGTGTTGATTCTGTCCATGTGCTTTATTGAATATGCATAATATTAATTAGAATGTGGGCAATACTCAATCAGCCACCAGATTGAAAGAATTATCTTTTCTTTTTAATCAAATATACACATTTTTTGTTTCAAAATTTACATAATACAGAAATATAATTTCTTGGTGTGGACAACAGTGTACACAGCCGAAACTGAAACTTTTATCTTATTATTTTGTGAAGCAAGTATATCTATAAATAAGAGGCTTTTCTAAATATAGGAAAACATTTTTAGAATAATGATAATATTATTTTTTTATGTACCAAAGTTAATAATAAGACAGCAATTTGGGTCTAAATATTTGTTTAGTTCACCTTGCGACGTTTTGACAATTGATTAAGTTATAACAGTTACAAGTGAACAATTTGGAAAATTTACAGTGTATTAAAGTTTTTCTTAGCAATAGAACAAAATCAAATAAGATCACGTACTATAAACAATAAAAATGTATATTAGGATAAAATGCATATTAAATTGCTAATTAATGCAGAATGAGCTGAAATTTTAATATAACACAGCGCTGTTGAAATTCTTAAGCGAACGAAGACTAAAACGAAAGTACGTCTTTCCCAAAACATACAGAATGGTTATAAAATAAAAGGTTACAAGCATTGCAAACATTACCTATATATTAAATTAAATAATCACTTTAGAAATTACATGTGTCTAGAATGTTTAGAATCTCAGGATTAGAAAAATTGAATGTGTGACCTGCGATCAATTAAGCTAGTTGAACTATGAGTAGTGATGTCGTAATTACGTTATTTTAATCGTTTTTGAACTTTCTGCCAACCTTGAGCAATATTTAACGAATTTCTTACTGCTAGTTTGCTGCCCAATATATGTACATATATATTTTATTTATTTCTGCTGTTGTTCTAAAACGACTTCCCGTATTCGAATATGTGGTTTCGGGTACTCGAAAACGCTTCTAGAACCGAATAATTGAATACCCACTTTTTTAAACCGACGGTTTTCGACAACCTTCATTAAAACAGTTGTTGGTTAATTATTCAAAGTGATTGTCCAATTATCCATATTTTGCGCGTTTTATTTTTTAGAAGTATGGTCTCTAAAAATCTACACAGTAATTTTTATGGCACTTTCCGAGAAATCAAAAGAAATAATGTAAAACGCAAGAAATACAAAACTACCCGAAATATCAGTTCAACTTCAGAGTATTTCCCGACGCTGCTGATTTTTGAGAGAAATTCACTTTGCTGGAAGGAAAATCATTATTAAGCTAAGTTGGCACTGGACGTGATATATCGACGGTGACTTCCGCTTTTACGAAATGTTAAAATCATAGATTAATGAAAACGTGGTGTTGTTTCATGCAAAGATTTACATAGATTACAAACAGTTGTTGGTAAGTGGCGCTTATGTAATTAAACGACATGTCTTTTATAATCAGGTTTTGTTGAATCCCACAGAACTGGTTGACTTCTACGTAGTTCATTCTCAATGTGCTAGCGTTTGTAGTAGTTACCTCATCAGCTTACAAATGACATCTTTACGATTCACATCATCGCAAAAAAAATCAGAGATCCGATTCGATTCCTGATCGATCGTAAAGCGATTTTAGACGGTCGTGTTCCACGATTCAAGGTATATTTACAAAAGTAGCGCCTCACGATGCTGTCGCAACTCTTAAACAGCTTAATGGACGATGAAAAATATCGCCCACTTTTTCACACGGATATTCGCAGTAATGCTAATTTTTACGCCACAAATTTAATGAAACACCTCACGAACTAAAATACAAGACGAAATCTAAAGTCCCAGAATAAGCGAATGGGTCTGGTGCTCTATTTTGGGGGGAGGAGTTTTCAGACACTCTAATGGGCGCGAGAGAGGAGAAGTAGCCAACCTTACCGCGGACGTTACTTGCCGAAATAGATCGGACTTTATCAGTTTGCATCACCAAAATGTTCTGGCCAAATTTAACTTTAAGTAGATACGACCTGGAAATAACGACGATTGGATTTTATGCCTCGCCTGCATGATCCGCTCAACATGTGCAAGTTGTTTGTGAAGTTTATTGACTAAGAAGGTTTACGAGAATTCTCGGAGAAAATTTTGTTTTTGAAGAAGCTCTAAAACCTTGACTCCACCAATCATTGGAATCACCCACTGGGACATCCAAAATAACATGACAAGAAACTTTAATGGAATCACTAGTATGTCAAGATAAGCGGGATAACTTGACAAATATGGTGAATTAACGTAATAGTTAAAAGATGCACAATACGTCTACTTTGGTATATAGTATGCATGGTGGCAGAAATTTGAGACACGTACATAGGGCCCATATACATGTGCGCGTTTATTTATAATTAATCTAAAAAGGAAATTTGTCTTGATTTCGTCTTCTAACATCTAATGTTTTTAATTCCTAAAATTATTTTTTTTTGTCTGTGTGACTACAAGCGCTTACACCTATACAAACTGTTTCTATCGACAAAACAAATTACAAATGAAACAATATATTCGTATTCTTAAAGTTCAAGGTTGAATATCGCATTCTTTATTGCTGTCATCTATATGACATACCTTTCAAAGAAATATGGTTGGCGGTCGCCATGCTAAAATATAACATAACAAAAAATATAAAATATAACATCGTTTATTTCACTTTCTAGTAGCATTGAAAAAGAAGCGATGATATTTTAATGAGAGAAATCAATTCCAGAAGTTAGTCTAATTAAAGTTTCACTTTTCTTGTGAACGACGAAACAACAAGATTTTTTGGTATGAAAATTTTCTTTGTGTATTGCACTAGCAACCATCAATTTGATGTAATTTTATTGTCTTAAAGTAAGGCTAAACACAATATAATCTGGTTAAATGCGTGGTGAAATAATTGAAGAAGTAGAGCATCACAATTTCTCACAATTTAGTCATTGTATGGTGTTAGAATGGTATGATAAATTGAAATAAATTAAAATTAAGTTTTAGATACCTATTCGACTTTCAGTTTAAAGGGTATTCACTTATGGAAATATATACAGTATGTCAACGGCTCGATAAACCTACACATATAGAAATTATCAAGCACACCTAAAACTTTTCAAACTTCACAGAATGATTACTTAAAATATAGCGCAACTAAGTTATCTCTCTTTTCATATCAAACAACCTACAATCTGCATACTTTGTGGGAAGAGTGTGTATTTTTAAAAAAGCTGCTTTGCAGGTCTATAACGTTCCTTGTATAATGACCTCAAATCGGCGTGAAAAGAGCTTTTAAAGAGAACAACCAGTTTTTCAATGATACACGAACGTCCGGTGGCGGTCGTATTACAGCTGCAAATTGGAAAAATAGAAAAAAAAAAACATATCGATCGAAGTTCAAATGTTATCAAACATAGATGCGACACATAAAATTCACATTCCTATATCATTCTATGACTAAAATACAGTTGCCTTGCAAATGTTCCAAAGGATCGTTTAACTAAAACCGTTACACAAAAAACTTAATATCTGGGATCGTTCAAGACGTAACAAATACAATTTGACACAAAACATAGTTATATATGATTCTGTTATCGGAACAAGACATACTGCATTTCGGCCGATATGACTTTTTTTATTACTCCAAATTGCTGCTGTACTACGGCCGCCACTAGACGTTTAGATATCATCGGAAGAACTGCATGCTATCGTTGGTTGCTCTTCTCACGCTGGTGTACCTCAAAAACTAAACCCCGCAGAAGACAGAAGGTATAATATTACCAGTAATAAACATATTCTAAATATAATGTGTTATATTTATTTGCATTTATATTATTATTTTTTCGTTATAAGTAAAGAGGACAAAAGCGAGTGAATTCGTACCTGTTTTGCATCGACTAGACAGACTCGTGTTTTATCGACTCTCGGGGAAACCAGTAGGCAACACGGACCCTTTCTTATGAAACGAATAGACACGGATCTGTCCAGTCGTAGCCAAAAAGGTATGATTTCACTCACTTTTGTCCTCTCTAGTTATAAGCTCTGATTGTAGGCATGTTTTACAATTATATTGAAATCTACAGGTGTCTCACAAGCTCAAAGCTACCAAAAGTTTTATTTTTTAAATGAAGCATGCTACGTGTTACTGCATTGGTAAAATCCTTCCGAAATTCTAATAAGGTACTATAAAATTAATGGTTTTAGAACTATCCATGTGTTTTTGAAAGAAAACATTGACAAATATCGCTATTTCTTTGAAAATATGCATTAGGTGGATACGATTTTTGATACCTAGCTTATGTGACTTTTTTGTCATAGCGACTTTTGAAGGTGGATTTATTGTCAATATTTCTCTAGAGAAGAAACAAGTCATTCGCAACAATTATTGTATATGATGGCATCTAATGATGTAACATTATTGTATAATCGTGAAATTAATTTGTCTATTCGATATTTAAAATGAATTAAATGCTCTTTGGCAAATAATCTGAGAAGTATCCACACAGTTGTTTATAAGAAGCGGTACATGTCATTCATATATAACAAAATTAAATGCTAAGGTAAAACGTAAGAAGGGAGTATGATTATATTTTGCCTCAGAATTTAAAGACGACTCACAAAATTCAGTAATATATAATCTGCTCCATTAAAAAAATATGACTTTGCGTTTAAAAGACGTGCACAATCTGTTCCCATCACAAGAAAAAAAAAGCATTTTAAAAACTTCCATTCACAACGGCACAATCGATCTAGCACGCGGAGATGACTCTCACTATACCATATCTATCCAAGTTAAATTTTCATCTTAATTTGAAGAATAAATAAACTTCGCCAAACCGATGACTCACCTTACCTACATACCTTGGTCGTTAAGTAATAACCTACAGCCTTAATAATTTCGATACCATACGCAACAGAATAACTATTGTACATCTCAATTTGAATTATGTTGAATTTATCGCTATTGTTCGCCTGCCGAACAAATACAATAAGTAACTCCCTGAATGATATGTATCGGGTCGTATACCTTCTGCCAATTTCAAAATTTCGCAACATTCATGAATCAGGTATACAAGTTTACAATAAAGGAAACAGAACTTGCGAGATGTATAACAAGCAAGGATCGGCAATCTAATCTAATGTGTAATACAATGGACAAGCATAATGATATATCGACACTAAGCGAGGAGAATTAAAAATGGAATTATGAAAAATTTATGTATTTACACACAGATACATATACGTAAATGTAAATGTACAGAAAGTATTTTTTTGAAGATGTAAATGTAACCTATAATAAAAAGTGTTACAAAAAGAAATAAAAGTATATTAACATATAAAGGCACAACATTGCAACGAACACACCGTCAACCATATTTATATTCGTGAGTTGCTAAACAACACAAGAACTAAATGAACACAATAATAATAATAATAATAATAATAATAATAATAGCGTTGGGTACTATTATTTTAGATTTGGAGGACTCCGAGAAAATATGTCTCTTTAAGAAAGGCTTCCTTGCTATTTTATTTATTAATTTACAAATTACTTTAGATGAAACCATTCCTGCTCCAAAATTGTACTTAAATCTTTCAAAAAGGGAAACTATTCGTAGCCTTTCTCATGAAATTAGAGAAGACGAGGAATTACAAAAAAAATTTTGGCACCATTCGAAAAACTACGGGATATTATCATGTTTTATTGTGTTTATATGTATTGTAATACATATAAATATTTCCGCATTAAATACTGAAAAGGTCACAGACGTTGAATAGTTCTTAACTCACTTTGCGGTGACTAAATACAACAACCTACATTCAAGCTATGCGAAACTGCTGCAAACGGTCTATAAATAAGACCGGTGTGTATGCACTTTAAAAGGGGGCAAAAAAAAACGCACTAGACGTTTAAGCAGAATATTTCATACTAAAAAAATTGCCAACTGTTAAAAATTCTTTTAGTCTCAGATAATGGCGTTTGCAAAAACTACAAAGCAGAAGCACGAACAATCATACCATAGACATAAAAATCATGCATGTTCTATTTGAGCGGCAGTTTACCTTCTAATCCACCTAGAAATAAGGCGGTTTAATTTCCTCCTTTTACCCATAGTCGCTATGTTACGAAGGTTTATTAGGTTTGGGAAATTGATATTTTGATCAGTCAGTGTGGGGATGATGAGTTAATGTGAAGGAGAACCGAAGCACGCACAATTGCGATGCACTGATTCGAAATATGGTCTCTTTGAAACTAAACCAAATTAGAACGCAGCTAGACGCTCGGAATTCCCTTGAGGAGTTTATTTATAGACACCCTATACAGACGTTGCTACTTTCAAGCTTCATATTCTAAAGAACAACTGATGCATAATAATGACTAATTGGTAAAATTAAAAAAAGGATGAACGTATTGAAGTCATAAATAATGGTAACATAAATAACCATCTAATTCTCTCTGTCTAAGATAACTAAACTGTTGGTGCTAATAATAACGAATTTTGTACTTTCAACAGTATTATGCAATACGTGTATTTTTTTTATCTCCAAACATACGTGGTTTTTATCTAAACATAGGACTGACACAAGTGTTATAGACAACGTATAATAGTAAACAAATTTTCATTCTATCAAATTTGAATGTAAATATCGTAACATGAAGTATGCAAGTATAACACACAATCTTAAATTTTAGGTTATTATTAACAGCTAGCGTAACGCTACCTCGGTTTACGGAATAAATTGGTTCAAAACAAATTTCGCAATCCAAAATTTGAAACTGAAATCAATTTTTCTTACAAAAAGTACATGAAATAAAATTCATTTTGGCCAATTTGGCAATTTAAGCTATAGAAAATAATATTATTTTCTATAGGTTGAAATAGTACATATGAAATAGTAGTTGAAATTTTCTGTAGATTGAAATCCACAAAACAATGATTGAAATTAAAGGAATAACTTCTTTTACTATTGGTACCTTTAATAAGCATTCTTCTTGGTGCAGCAAATAAAAAATTGTCGGATAGCAATTTTAAAACTTGTCTTTGTTCCTTGAAAAAATATTACGCAATGATAAAAAGATGTTGATGAAGTAAGAGTTTAACTATGAACTCATAAGTTAGATGTAAAACGGTAGAATAGTGGGAGGCTAACCACAACAATTTTCACATTACCTTACATACATTGCGTAGCACAATTACAGTTAAATAAATGCTACTATTCCTGAAATATAATGAATGTTTCTTATAAATTCAACGTTTGAAATGACCCTTTGACAACAAACAAATCTATCGATATTCGACTAGTTTTACACTAATACAGAAGTCCAATGAGCCTCCTTTCGATTCTAATACCTGCAATTTTATCGATTTACTGTTTCGTTAGGGAAAATGATTCATCCGAAAACAGAATTTGACGAATGAAGTGTAGATTACGGTTGCATTAGGTATATCATAGAATTGCATTCGATGGCCCCATTAACTTCTTACAACAATTATATTTTGTAAGGATGGGATTTTTGTGTTTTTACTACAAGTAATGCTGCCGCAATTGATCGAGATATAGCATAAGGATTCTTGCCCATAAATTATCAAATTTCACATTTCCATTCATTTTCTGAAGACGCTCTGCATTGGAAATGTATTTGATTTTTGTGTTAGAGTTTCACTGAAGTCATCCATGTTTTGTTAACTTCCAGAATTTTTTTAGAAAAATGACGTGTATATGATTATTCTGTATTTTTCATTGATATCTGCTTGATTTGTAAAAATTTATCTTTGCTTTTTGGTAACAGTAACATTAATAGAGTAGCGATTTGAAGGAAACAATCATTTTCATTTCCTGAATAACTATTTACCGTTATTCCTTGTTATTAATACATTTATGTTTTCTGCCCTTTAAATAGCCATTATTCGAAAATGTTGTTATGCGAGGTACAAAAATTTTGATGGTACTATTTAGACCTATCGAAATAAGGAAAACATCGGGAATCGTCACTTAAAAAATGATCGATGATGACATTATTTAAAAACCAGCAGCAGTGGGGGAAACTTCATGCAAAAATGTTTATTATTAAGAAATAAAATTGACCTGTTCGAGCATTTCTTCGAGAAACAAACATGAAATTTAAGGAATTTCTTCCATTGGGGTGAATACAAACGAAATGCTTTATCTTTGTCTCTTTCACAGACATATTATGCAATAGGTTTTATCGTTTTGGTTCTGTGAAATATTATTGAAGAACATCGTTAAATAAAAGTCGTTATCTATTACGTAAAATAATGCTCGCATTTTTAATTTATAGAAAGAATGGTGGAATTAACTTTTACTAGAAGCAACTGTTTAAGTTCTCAGCTTTAAAGCTTGTTCTTACGTACATGTTCTAATAGAATTCGATATCAATAGTATACCACCTTCCTCTCTCTATGCGAAACTGAATTTGTGTACTCTTATCACCTATAGATAAGAGCGAAGTACGACTATGCTAGAAGCGACATGTTCCCGTACGGTTTGATCAGCTTTCGACTACAGCTTCGAACTATCTCTTTCTCGCATATACACGACTCGCGCGGAAATTCTGCCGAATCTGTATGTTATAACCCGTGTTTCGTATTCGAGAGCACCCTTCGATTTCGCCAACAAAATATCGTCCAAAATTTCTTTCATAGCACGAAAATTCCATAACAAGGTACACCACTCAACTACGGTTAATTTAATTATTCAAAACTAATGGCGTTGCTTTGATTTTTACATCACATCCACGAGTTTTTGGCCACTACTAGAAATCTTAAAAGTAGGAGTATTATTCTAACTTGTTTTAGTTAAACTATCGTAAATGGATTAAAAATATTATTATTGTTGAAGAATTATTGCAAATGCAAGATGTATCGATAATTAAATAGAAAACATGTGTATTATAATGAAGTACATGTACATTTGAAGTAATACAGAAATGATAGAAACATAATTTTATCAAAATCATCATTTTAAAAACAAAACTTTCATAACGAACTTATAAGAAGTGGCGCAAATTTACTAATAATCCACTTAGAATCCCACTTATTACCGAATCTGAGCCAAATTAATTTTTAAATAAAAAAAGACATGTATTATTACTACTACAACACAATTAGACATAGGCACTAATTTCATCTCCAACCTAAATTAATAGCGCGCAGTTTTCTCATATTCACATATTTTGCACATCACAGATCACAATAAAATTAAAATTTAAAGCCCAAACAAATATTTTCCATGGCCAAAGAGATTGAAGGGAAAAATTATGACTACGAATGACGTGCAAGGGATACGTTTAAATTATTTCGCCTCAAATTCCTTTGTGTTTAATTCATTTCATTTAATACAAGCAATGGTAACCATCGTCGTGGAGCAAATTTAAACTTGGTAAATAAAATACCCAATTTCACGTATAAAGTAATAACATTAATACTTTTTTGACATTGATATGTATTTCTTTTGCGTTGGCTTTCTACCTCTAATACTTATATGCATAATTTAGCAAAATAGTCAACAACTTTATAAATTTTATTTAGAAAGATAAAGTAGGCCAGAAAAGATTTCTTGACTGATATTTTTCTTGAATTCTGCTATTAACAAGAATGACATATTAACATTGTTTTCTAATAATGTGGATGTGTAGGCAATCTGAAAGAAAGAATAAAGAACAAGAATGATTTGTGATACCGAGTAGGTTACGCATGTGTATATTAGAAGAAATTATTGAATTGGAGAGGTACTACATGCATATGTAGTATTAACAGTAACATGTACTGACCTTTTGAAATAAAAATAAAATTTTTGGAACGAAGGCATATTTATTTGTTTTCGTAATTTAATAAATAATAGCATTCTGTAATCATTCCAACTTCTTGGAAACGAACATCAAAATAAAAACATATTTATCACAAAAGCAATAACTAATCTAGGGTGTTTTTATTGTTCTCTGTAATTGTAGATATTTTGTTTCGTTAGCACAATGACCTTTCTTGTGAAACATTGAAGACGTAATCGCGCCGGTAAGTTAGAAACTTAGCTCAAATTAAACAAACGCCACAAATGAGCTGTAAATATGCTTACGTTAAAAATAAAAACAGGGGAGTAAAATATAAACAAAACTAAACTTACAAGCATAACATAAACCCAAACGGTATTATCTAACACAAAGAACGAGAAAGAGTATCTTCAAGTAAACAGTATCACGTAAAGCACTAAGAGTCCCAGTTTAAATAACTATAGCAAATTCTGTTCTAGATCACGACGATGCTCGCTGTAGAATAAGCGGAACACTCAATTATTCTTAAAATTTTTAATGTGAATTAGCAAGAAATAGGTACGAGAGCGTTATTATCTCGTCAAAACCGCTATACACTCTTCACGATTCCTCTTCTTGCTAGCGAATATCCAGTGAATATCAACAAGTAGTTATTTGACTGGCATGGCAACCCCCACACATCTATTAAACTTTTACTTTTTACTTATTGTTATTCTACGTTCCACATGATGTACGTGTTTACATTATAGGAGTATATTATAATCGGCTACCATTATGAAAAGCGTATTTTTTACGCTACTATTTTCGTAGAAATGGTTTACAACTACAAATCTTTTTTTTTAAGAATTTAAACAAAGGATTACCATGTTGTAGTATACTACTAGCATGATATTGAGTGAGCATAAAACAATTAAATTTATACTTTATATTTAATTTATATTTTGAAATATAACTTTTTAATCTTAAATAAAATCAATCTAATACAAGCGATAGTTTTTAAGTTTATATAAAAACATTGGCTGAAAAGAAAACATGATGGTATAAATCGTTTTATTTTTCAAAATATCTGGCTTTAAGATGTATGCGTTCGAATTAATTCTCGAAACATTTTCTCCACTCCGAAGGTGGTATCGCCAAAATATGGAATTTGAAAGCTTCAACAGTTTCTTAAGATGATAATAATCTCTGGCCAAACATTTTTTGTTTGATTTTTGAGAACAAAAAGAAACCAATAAGCGACAAATTAGGTGAATATATGCCAATGTGACATTAATTTGACGATTTTCTCCTTCAAACAATCAATAGAGCTGATAATGTCAGGATGAACGATGATATAACGTTGTTAATTGTTTTTCGTGATTTTATCGATACCTTCTGACAAACAAATTGTTGGATGGTATTCAGTATTAATTGTTCTTCGACCCTCCAAAACAATGCTAGTGGCATATGGAGTACAATGAAAGAAATAAGCAATCGTTTTTCTTTGGAAATGAATCGTAAACGAACAACTTTTATTTTATTTCCTTACACCAGTAAACACCAACCACTTTTGTGCTCAGATTAAATTATGTATCAATAAATTCATCATTAGAGATGACAAAAGCGAGTGAAATCATACCTTTTTTGCAGCGACTAGACAGACTCGTCTCATAATAAAGGGTTGGTGTTGCCTATTGGTTTCCCGGAGAATCGACAAAACACGCAATCTGTCTAGTCGCTGCAAAACAGGTATGATTTCACTCGCATTTGTCCTCTCTATTCATCATTTTCACACCTAAATACTCATCCAATATCGAACGTAGTGATGCATATACTTTTAAGTATCACGCCGATTCTTTTTAATCATGTCGAACAAAACATCGTTTTTTTTTTTTTTTTGAATAATCGACTTTGGTCGATCTTCGGAACATTCAACAAGTAAATTCTGCAAACCAGTTATAAACGGTCTTTTCGGTGCTTTGTTACCGAAAGTTGAAAGAAACGATTCGAACGAAAACCTTCACGAGAAATTTAAAATGATTCACAAAATTGCTCTTCTTAAACGGGCACCATAAACAAAGTAATCGGCCAGTTCCTGTTCCATCACTGCTTCAATAATAACACATCAAATTTTACAAATTAGTAATGTCAAATCTCAATGGCGCGTTAAATATATCGACAGGGTAGGAGTAAAATAATCGACGGAATGAGACAGAAATATGTTTACACACTATTCTCCTAGGGTTCATAACAAACGCAGAATTTATCACGCTGTATATTCTTTGACATTCCTCATTCATCGCCATCTTTTCTTTTTGTACCATAATACATTCATTGTTGTGCAATATCTGAATGAACCATTTAACCAGTGCTCAGTGCATAATTATCACCTCATCGACTAGTGCAATAGCCATCAAGATCACTTGATTTTAACATAACTTCATTATTTTTTTGAAGCCATTTTAACATCTGATATGATATGACGCAACAAGTGGATTACTGCGCAAAATAATAGACAGTTACAATTCACTTCGTCGGATTAAAGCAATTTTTGTATACAACGCTTAACAATTTACTTGTATAGAAAAAAAAAAAAAAAAAAAAAAACTAAATAAGAAAAAAACAAGAACCAAAACGTAATTTTTTAAATAAAAGTTGTGTTCTTTTCCTGTGTCCGTTTCCGATTTAACCACAAATAGCATTCCCCTACCGCCAAATAAAGAAAGAATATACAGGGTGACTCGTGAGGAATGGACTAAACTCTGGGAGTGTATTCCACAGCTGAAAATAATGTTAAAAAACTCAAATGTTGTTGACCGATTTTCATTTGTTTTCGAGTTATAGTGTAATTAAAAATGTCGATTTAGTATATCATGTTTATGTATGTATTCGTAGTAGTGAGATTGAAAGCAAGCAGTCGAGAAATAGTGTAAAGTGTTGTATGTCTAATGCGTCTAATGTCACTACTTCTAGGTCATTTTTTTGCATTATTTTCGCCTGTAGAATACACTCCTAGAGTTTAGTCCATTCCTTACGATTCACCCTGTATAATTGTTTTTTTTTTAATTATTTTGTTGATTTTAAAATAAAATCAATAAAATTCAGCGACCCCTCTTCTTAGCGCATGGGATGATCAGTATTCGCAGCGATGATCCTGGTACCGGACTAATACGTCTATTTCTAACAGATTTCGATAGGAATCTATAATTTTTTCCTGAACATCCTAATTATATAATGTTTAATTTTCAATTCCAGATGTAAGTCCGTTTTAATGCAAATTCTTACTAGTACAACCTAATTTACAAAATACAATAGTGGATTTTGCTATACCGCTCTTCCTAATAAGGTGAAAATTCTGGATAGCAATTGGAGGATAAGTATAAACGTTGGTAAATGTTTAAATACATATATTAGTAAGTCGTACTTTACAAATGTTAGTTAGGTAATTGTTAAGAACGCGAAACTGACTTCTTATCTCGTTATATTACATTACAATGATACTTCGAAATAGGACACTATCTTGCTACGAAAAATTCGGGTTTCGAAAGGAAATTTGAAGGAATTTTTGTTTCTAGAAATGAAAGTGCGCCTTGTTACGAAACGTAGGTTTCAAATATATATGCAGATAAGGTTGGACTTCCTGAGCGATTCGTGTCCATGCTAGAAAGAAAGAAACTTAACATGGAAGAGGTTCCGTTCCAAACATTAACTGTCAACCAAGAGCGTTACAGGCAAAACGTCATTCCGCCTTTTGTGGGAGATTTAAAAATTTCTGTCGCGGGCGAAATTTGTAACGCAATAGTTCGAACAGGTGACGCAACATACTGAAAGACGCGCATTAGCTTTACGTTATGAGCATCTTGGATAAAGATTCTATAAATAAATAAATTCTCGTGCAACAGAGTTCGAGTCATTTACCTTGCAAAATCGTTTATTAAGAGGTAGAAGCTATTTGTCTTCAGGTCCATCCAACAAAGAAAGTACACCAAGAATCGGTAAGTAAAAGCTGTAATTAAACAGTGGAAAAAAATCTCAGGACAGGCTGATAATTCCTAATAGAAGATAAGCCTAAATTTTATAGCTGATTCAAGACACTGCATGTTCAAATAGGATATGAATAACTTAGACTTGACAGAGCAAACGACATTCAGATTTTACCAAGAAGAATAAGCTCGGGATATTCAAAAGGTCGAAACCTATGTAGAGAAAGCATAAATCTGTTAGGTCTGGTAAAAATCGGCAAATGCAGTGGCGGGGATCAACCCAGTAAAGGGACAAGTAAAATTAAACCTAAAAAAATTTAGTCCGTTCCAAATGCAATAAATACATTTATGTTAGAAACCGGCACCATGTTTCTTAAAATAAGGGAAGTTTTCCGAATTAACGAAAATAAATACAACAAGCATACAAAGTTAACGTTCTTCAGTATAATAATCCATAAGGAGCACTTTCGCGCAGTAATACATAACTGTACTGCAAAAACCATAAAATGCACTACGCAGTCATAATAGCATATGTAACATAAGTGAAGCATAATAATTATTTCCTTCTATTTATCTAACTACTTCCCTGGTAAGGTCACGAGGAGCGCCATTTAATAATATACAAATACATATGTACGTACAAACAATAATGCTAGAACATCTGATATAACATACGATTTTTTTTGTATTAACATTTTATACATACATAAAAAATCCTAGAAATTTTACTTTATATAATTTTATTTTTTTCTGTTTCTTATTTTAAGAGTTGCAGGAGCTGTGAGTTGAATGAAGCTAGTGACCAAAGCTATGTATCCGGAAATAATATAAAATACGTATCGGAAATAAATACGGATTTAGAAAACAAAAAAATTTTTCAACATACATATGTTCCGATGCAGGTCATACGCTTATTCCAACGTTTTGATAATAAACCTATGTCTATTAAGAAATGATCTTTTAGTAGGACTAAGAATAGGGATTGGGAAGCTTCCCAACATTCTAAAACTTATAGCTCGCTTACCGCAAGAGGTACAAAATCGGGGTAACTTTTAATGGATCCAGCGTATCGAAATCTACAAAAGAAGTTCCTGATTGGAGAGATAAAGGAAAATTTAAAAAAATGATGAAAAAAATGCCTAAGGGGATACCCCTTTATAAATTCGGAGAATATCCGGAAAGATAGATTGGGCAATCAATTATCCGGCGGTGATGGCTACCGCGTTCACTACACCTAAACCCATTAAATTATTATTTCTGGGGAGAACTGGAACATAATGTGTACACAGTGGAGTCACTGGACAGGATTATTAACTATACCAACGATATCCGTGCAAGAAATATCATTAATGGTGTATATAATTCTTTAGTGCAACGTTGCAATACATGTATTCAGGCACATGGAGCATATTTTGAGAAATTATTGTAAATATGTGTTTAGAGAATTTGTAGTTTTTATTGTTCATACTAAAAATATTACACACTTATACATGTAATATGACGTAATTATTAATTAAATACTAACTAATTTAATAATTATGGCCTCTTTAATTAATAAATTAATTTGTATTTCGTTATGTAGTATGTAGGATAATTTAGAAAACCCTGTATATCGAGATTTGCCAGATTTATATAGGGACTTATTTGTTCAAAATAGCATTCCTGATCTCCCGTTTACGTTTGTGGCGTAAGTTACGAATCACCATGTATACATCTGTATATGTCAAATTTTAATTAATCATTGTTTGGATCCGTTGCCACATACCTGCATATATACGAACCCATTGTATACTCCTGAATTAGACAATAAAACAGAAAACTGTAGAGCGGCAATTAAAATGTAAATTTCCCTTAATTTAATTCCTCCCAAAAAAATCACGGGACTGTAAAAAAAGAGGTATTTCCTTGAAACCACAAAGACTAGCAGCACCTTTTACAAATCTTGCTTTGCGCACCAGTGCATTATCGCGATGTAAAAAAAAAACTTGCGTATCCGTTTTCCAAGTTGTTTTTCTTTAAGGGAATCTCTGAAGCGAGGCATTAAATTTTCATAATATTTCGCACCTACTGTGCAACTGTTTGTACGTAGAGTCAATTGGACAGGTCCCAGGAAATGGTTGCCATTGTTTCCTGCACAAGGGACGACGAACTTCTCGATACACCACTGAATCGGTTCTTGTCCCATTTTAGGATCGCAGTGACAAACGTACGTAATTTTCCTAGCGACAAGTTCGTTTAATAATTAATCTGGTTCGTTTCCTTTAGAACTGTGGAAGCATTCCTTGCACCAACTTTTCTAAGGTACTCGTGGTAGATGCTTTTTTGCTTCACTTTGTACCAAGTCTTCCCTAACAGCACTCAAGATAACCTCGTCAATGCGGTGCTGCTCGGACATTTTTACATTTTTTACGAAATTTTGGAGTTTCTTCTCGGTTTGTAAAGATTTTTTACAAACCGAGATTTTTTCAAAGAAAGAACAGTCGAAAATAGCAAACAGAAGGTTAATAAAATTGCTTCGATCATTTTGACTTCATTTCGTAAATATTTCCGATAGAAAAAATAGTATAAAATTGTATCAAAGTGGCAAGCTCCCTATATAAATGGCATTTCGTTAAATATATTCACTTGTAAATGCAATTGTGTACAAGTAGAAAAAGAACCATTTAAAAACTGCTGAAGGCTTATATATCTTCAGATGAACAATAGAAAAACATTTATTTAAGAATTCATTTGAATATTACATACTACTGCGGTAAATAAACGAAAAACTAAGAATATTAAAACTAGGTATTTTAATGATTATTATCAACAGTAATAACTTAAATGAAGATGTTTATATAACGAGTACGACACTAAGTGTTCAATTTATCCTTCCAGCTAATGCATAAAAATACAAGGTTGGTATTCTGAATAAGACAAGCAATAAAAATAAATTGTTCACGTTTATACAACGTATTTATTGAATGTATTATATTACTAGAAACTACGATCAGTTCTTGGTACATGCAAAAGTACAAAATAAAGCAAGAAACAAGGATGTAGTGGGGTTCGGTTCCTAGATCTTTAATTTATGACGTAAAAAAATGGATCTGTATAAAAAAAAACCTGAATTTCTCTCGATAATAGAAAAACTATAAATTACAAGCAGTACTAAAACATGGAATGAAATATGTATTGCCTTACATCATATATCGCAAATACTGAATATACGGCATGAATTCGCTTAGCTCATACTGATAAGCTAAATAACTAACAATAACCTACCATAATTTTATCGTATGTCACAATAAAGTGCTAAAACATGTGTTGAAGTGGGTGTTCGCGGGATGAAAATGGGGTAACTTCTACAATTATGTTAATTCAAGCCAATTAGTTGCACACGAAACTTTAAAATATAAAAAGTATTACACATGCAAAAAAACAGATCACAGGACCTTAGTTTTTATGCACAAGCATCACTATTGAATGGAACATTTGCAAAAAACATGAATCGTAACCTAATGTAACTACATATATATAGGAAACTTACCGGAGAAAATGAAGTTGAATATATTGGCTGAAGTACAAACAAAAACTACATTTACAATTTCACAGATGATTAAACAGGGTGTGACCCAGATAACGCCCAAAATGAAAATGCTAAGTTCACTACTACCCACACGTCAAAAACAAGTCAGACATATTCGATTTTGAAATGATGAAAATTGACAATCACAATCGGTAATACAGAATTCCGTTTACGAATGGGAAATTCGGCAAAGGCCGCGAAAGTTGCCGGATTGCCGTGGGATAGTGTATTATTTGAATAAACGAAAATAACACAAGAATAGAAAATTATGCTCCAAAATTTGCATACAATGTACTCGGAAGCAGTTCAATGGTTTGTTAAGAAATACGTTATCTATCGTAATGAACTTATTTTATAACGCCTATAGGTACAGCAAATTAGAAACGCAATTCGATGCTCTCTCAAATCAAGAAATTTTAGACCATCTGCATGTTGCCTTAAACTATATTAACAACATTTTCTCTGCGGAAAATTCGGAAAACAGTAGCAGATATTCTGTATGTACAATTCTGTTAATATAAATTTTTACAATAACAAAACCACTTTTTTAGATTGCAATAGTGAATTTAAAAAGCCAAATCCTTAGTAACATCTCACTAATGGATAAGTTACTTTGTAAAAATAATATCAATGTTAGAGAAGTAACATTAAATCCCCCTCAAAAGAAAGTAAAACTGGATAACGAGAATATCAAATTCAGAAGTGCCATACGAAATACTGAAATTAAGCCGAGGACTAAAGGATTATGCGATATTGCAGGATTAGACCACATTAAAAATATCCTAAAAACATTCATATTATCACCAATTAAACAACCTCAATTATATGAAGGATTAAAACATTGCAATTGTTTATTATTGTTTGGCCCACCTGGAACAGGTAAAACCAGATTAGTGGATGCTATAGCAGTGGAAGCCGGTGCCACTCTACTTTCTGCCACAGCTAGCAGTATACTATCGTCATACGTTGGACAAAGTGAGAAGTTCGTAAATTTGTTATTATATTGGTTGTCAACCAAAATAGAATTTAATGGCTATGTAAAATCTAACACAATAATTATTTATATATTTATTTATTATAATAATAATAACAGACAGGCACATGTTTTCTTGATTTTCAGGGAAATGAGTGCATAAGAGGAAACCTTTCTCATGAGATAAATAAACATGAGTTTGTTTAGTCGCTGTAAAAAAATAATCATTTCTTCTACGTCGCCCATTTCTGACTTAACAGAAAACAAGGCAGATGGTACATGTGAAGTCTTCTCTCTTAGCCAGATATGTAGCTGTTAAGTCAGAATTCGTTGACAACAGGTGTAATTATATCGGCCCTTCCATTTTTTAGAATGCTACAATCCCTCTTTCAACATATATATGATAGTGATAAACAAATAATCTTGTTTATCGATGAAATAGATGGTTTGTGCAGACAGAGGATTCAATATGAAACTGATCATTCAAGAAGGTAAGCAATACATAAACTAGTAATTTTTACTTATAAGCAACCAATGCTGTAACTAATAGGGTACTTATTGCATCCAATATTGTTTGTATAAAATTCAATAAAAACCATATATTGAATTATATTTGGCAATATTATATTTTGTTAAAAAAAAACAAAAAAAACAGTAGTACCAAAATTTGAGTACTTATTGCAACTAATACCAAGTATTTCTTGCTTGTATACGTCACAGTTGTGGTTGATCAAATTTTGAACATCATTTTAGCACAATTATTCCCATTTTACCGGAAGCGCCGCAAAAAATTCAGCCAAGTTATTTGAACGAAGGACACGCGCCTAAATCTTCCTTCCCAAAGATGTTCTATTAATTTAATGCTGAGACTGGAAACTAGCTAATTCATAGGCACAATCTCGATTCCATTTAAATATTCATAAAAGTGGATTTAGGTCCTATAAACGGAGTAAAACGAACCAGATACTTTTCTAAAGTGGTGTTTGTTTCTTGTAACAATTCCAGAACCTCCATCAACAGATTTTGAGCAAAATCTGTATTACTCCAATTGGCATGATTCTAGTTTTGGTAATCCCGTGAAAAAGTTCTATGAATAGCCGAAGACATTGAATTAGTTTTCTAGAAGCTAATTTAATATTAGCTTCAGTTAGTCGTTGACGAACTGTACATCTGCTCATATGTACGTTTCATGCGTCGCCTAGTACATTTACCACCTCAACTTAGGTCAGATCCCTTAAAACTAACGAAACCGCAAATCGATCAAATTGAGAAGCAGTATGACTGCATTCGTTAGGAAACGTATCTGAATAATTGAATGGTAGTTTTAGTTCTTTTGATTCTGTGATCCATCCTTTGTGTACACAAATCGATATTGGTAAAGGTAGTTGTCTTGTAGATAATCAGGGAGTTGTATAAAGATCTATATTCGCCCTTTTATTGTACTTAACCCTTAACTGGTATAGTGGGAGCAGCAAACTTAATTGAAAGATTTTTAAATTGGGAGTAATGTCAGAAGCCTGTGGTTCTCCATATTCCTTGAATTAAATGTGAGGATGGTAAGATGCTATTGTGTTGGAGTGTTTAGTTGTACGAATCCAACAGTAGAATCGTGTTTGCATTTCACAAAACCCTGATGTAGGTGATGATGATTTGAGTGACGTGGAAGAGCAGAATGAATAGTCAAATCACAATACTGATGTGGAAGAGGAAGACGACGAATATAAAAAATATACTGAAACGCCGCCAAAATGCCTCTATTATGAGCGCAACTGTTTCAAATTACTAAACAACCTCCAACGAATAGTTGAATAAAATATGGAGAACATGTTTACGTTGTCTAGACTGAAAAGCCTGCAAAGGTAAAAAAAAACCGACATCTTAGAAAGTTTAGTTGTTACTGGTAACAAATTACATGTTAGACATTATTATTGCTGATAATACAAACGCGTTTTTATACATTCTGGATTCGTTCATTTGAAACCAAATAATAAATAATGTAAACTGGTTGCAGTAATTTCAGAGATACTTGTGCGTTATAGTTATTAGTTCAATTATCTATCCATTCTTTTAAACATTGCTATCGTACATCAAATGCCGAGAAGCTTTAAGGAAAATGTCGATTCCCAGTACATACGAGAGCCGCACTATTCGTCTATGTGGGAAAGGTAACGGACCCTGTAAACAGAAGTCTTTCTGCTACTCCTCATCATATATTCTAGTTGTTAACTACATAAGAGAGAACCCAAAAAAACATTACCATTGCTTTTCTAACATGTGCATACGTAAGTCTAAAAGAAAAATACCACTTCGACAATTTATGTCAAATAGAAATCGTAAAGTGAATACGTGTTTATTTAGTTTCAACTGGGCAAAATACAGCGGCCTCTTTTGTCTAAGAAAGACAGGTCCGTGAACCTAGTTTCATCCATTTATCATGATAAAGCAGCAGATAATATCATTAAAAAACCAGAATTAATTTGTTTCTATAACACTGCCAAGGTAGGAGTAGATTCCTTAGATCAAAAGGGTACTGTGTTCTTACGTATCAGAAAGAAACGATTAAAAGAAACATATTAAAGACTTAAACAACGATAAGTGTTGTTACACTTCACACTATTTCATAGTTTACAGGTAGGCGGCATATACATAATGTCGCTCTCGTTAGCCGATCACCCCATCAACGGAAACGATGTGGTGGAATACGGTGGATGTTGAAAACGCGTGGCAGAGTGATATGTAGAGAGAACAAAAGCGGATGAAATTATTACTTTTTTACAGAGACTAGACGAGTCTATCCAGTCGCTGTAAAAAAGGAATAATTCCGTCTGCCTTTGACATCTCTAGTGATATGTATTGGATCGTATCTGACTGTACAGATTGAAATTAAAAAAAAAAACAATCATATAAGCAATAGCTTAATTTAATAAATAAAATATTATTTTGTTACAGATTAAAGACAGAATTTATGTGCCAAATATCAAATTTTGAAGATTGTAGAAAGGGTTATTTAATTTGTGCAACAAATTGCCCTTGGGACTTGGACATTGCTTTTATTCGACGTTTCCAGAAACGGTTGTATGTTCCACTTCCAAACAAAGAGGAGCGCCGCAATCTATTGAAATATTATACGCGAAACACATCATTAGAGAAAACAGAGGACAAATGGGAAACAGTTTTAGAAGAAACAGAAGGCTTTTCCAGTTCCGATATAACACAATTGGTGCAACAAGCTTTAACAATACCTGTAATTCAGCTACAACAAAATCAAGTGTGGAAATTTGTCGATAACAAATACTATGAAGCCTTGTCATCGCACGATTTTAATGGTCCGTATACATTTCATATCAACGATTTTAATAGTCTTCCACCCAATTCGGTAAGAACAAGAAAACCTACAGCTGATGACTTAATGCAAGCATTGAAAGAAGTGCGAAGAACTGTTAGCGACGAAGAAATTAAAAAATATGATTGCTATTTAGAAAGTTGTGTATAAGTTTTTTTTTTTTACTTCAGTGTAACACAATTAATAATTTCTAAATCCCAATGTGATACTACAATTGAATATTAAAATTTCTTTGACATATCTCTAGTTCCTGCTAAGAATACAAGCAGAAGAAATATTTATTCTTATAAATAATATTAAGAAAACAATTTTGGTGTATTTGTCGAAGATTAATAAAAAGAAGTTTAGTTTCAGAAGTACATTTATTATAAGTATTCTAAGAATTAATACATATGTAATACATAAATCTATTAAACAATATACAATTTAATATAAATCAAATAATATAAAAAGAACGCAAAGTTGCACAATTCTTTAAATAATTGTACATCGTGTTATTTTTGTGTTAAGCAAAAATATTTCTTAAGCTAACCAAAAATATGTTTCAAATTTATATACAAAGGTTCTTATTTAATATTTCGCAATACGTGCCAACAACAACATCAAGCAATTAAATATAAGTTCAACAGAAATAGGAATGTTTGTTAAAATTTTACACAGCCCAAAAAGTACACAAAATAAAAACAAAAATGAAGCAGTAGAAATGGTAAATATATTTTGTTCGTTAATATACAACATATAAGCCTGCTTTAGCGAATGCTTATTCCAATATTAGGCTCGGGAATTTTAAATTCAACACGCTACGATATATTTCGCAAATTATTTAGACATTACACAATTAGATGCAAATATGTTATAGGACATATGGTTCATCTGCCGTAACTGTGTACGATTTTCAAAACATTTTCTAGAACCGTTTATACAGTATTTCTAAGTACCCTTCCCCGTGAAAAACGGAGTACCTTGAAGTACTACAATGTAATTTCCGTTGTCACCATAAGGTTAGGACCAGTGGCAGTTAGCAGTAACGTAAGTGGGACATACCGCCAACGATTCAAATTTTCTCGTATATTTCTGTTTCACAGTACAACATATACGGTACGTAAAGAAAATATATGAAGGAATCGAACCGGCTGTTCGCGCTCTCCCATTTATGTCATCGCCCCGTAACAATAACGTCAGCTTCATCAAGTTTTGTAATAATAAATAAAGTTCGAAATTGAAAATGCTAAATTACTAATATAATATAGTATTAATAGAATTTTATAAATGATTAAAATTAAAATCTAGTTAGGATAACAAAGGGCGTGTTCCATTGAATAAAAGAAAGTTATTACACTTTAGTGATGATCTAAATCGTAGTATCAAGTATATTTTCATCCTTATATAATTCTTTAACGTTTCAATTAAAAGTAAATACAATTTAAAATATTTAACTTAAATACTCAAGGCAGATACTCCAATTTTGGTCTAAATCATTAAGAACAGTTAATTTTATTAATTTTTACATTATACTATGCAAGGGAAATACGAGGAAGACGAATTTTCGTGCCCGACTCTCCGTTACGTCATCACTCACCGCCGCTGGTTTTAACCTGTCCTTTGCGCTATGCATTACTATCATATACTTAAAAAATTAGGTTGAATATTGAGTTACATCACATATGTAATTATTTATTACGATCTTGTTGTAGAGGTATGAAAAATAAAAAATTATTCAATGCGTATAGACACAATGTAACAAAGTGTTTGGAATGCTTTTCAAGATAATCCGTTCTTTGCCATATAGCATAATTGTATAATTGTATCTGTATTAGAGACCTCTGAATTATTACATTCAATTCTTTCTAATTGAGCATCTGCTACTTTTCACAACAAAATGGCATATAATATGAACACTTAATTATTTCAAAAGCGAAACAGCAACTGAGCCAATTCTTACTTAAAACATCATAAATTATAATCAGATGTAGCACAACGTACACATATTTCTAATGTACATTGCGAGCTATCCACCGTCAAATATCTTTTTACAATTGATACGCGTTCTTACAATACTTTTAAAAGCAAGTGAATATCTTCCATAGAAATATATACAAATTAAATATACTTTATGCAATATATATATATATATAATTTTTTATTGTGTCTAATATTTCAGTACTTGATGTCTGTACACAAAAATATGTACTTGGTAAGGCAATTTGTGTGTTTGTGTTTTGGAAACAAAGTAGTACTCAATATGTTTACACTAACTATTGCTAGAATATTAATTATATAATTCAATATAGTTTATAAACCTGCTGTTAAGGCGTGCCTACAACAACTAATTATTCGGGTGTGTATGTACGAGTATTATCGATCAATTAACTGTAAAAACTCGATCTTCACAAAAATTTGTAATTAATGTCCACCAAAACGTATTTGATAATAGCTTATTTGCGAATTTCACAAAAAAAAAAAAAATGTTGGCATTGTTGATTGAAGAGCAACGGAAATAAGCAACCGTCCGACGAGTTTAGATATCTAATAAATACATCACAGTTCTGTATCAGGTGAGTTGTACATCGGTGGTACATCGGATATTTAGGATTCTATTTTTAACTTCCGTAAATAAACTTCATACGTACATTAGATGCAAAATTTATTGGTTACATTTAACTTCGATAAAAATAAACAAAACTTTCAAATTTGCGAAGCATAATGCTCAAAACAGGTTGGAATTCTGATATTATACTTAAAAGCGGATCTCAGCCTTTTTTAACATCCGAATGTTTATTCATTCTGATGTTTGTTCATTGTAAAAGCCGAATCCGAATCCAGTAACTTTATTTTCCCAAAATTTACAAACGTGATACCAAATGGCAAAGATTTTTGATATAACGTTAATTTTGTAATTTAAAAGATCTTGCTTAAATTCTTCAATATACTATTTGTAATTGTCTTTAAGTACTCTTCTAAAACAAGAAGTTATAACTTTGTCGATACTTAAGACATTTTCATGTCAATTTCCCATAACAAAATTCGGCATGAATGGAAGTTCTTACGTGAAAGGTTCACTTTCTATGTAACACATCTTTGTCCATTTACCACACATTGTAGGACGAAAATTGGAAAAAGTAGCGGCAGATAATTCAAAATTCGAAATTATTAAATTTACAATAGTAGAAGTGAACAACGGCCTCCCGTTAGTGATAAAAATGCAAAAACCTGGAAATAGACACCTATAGAATGAAAAGAAACACTAAAGGATACATCATGACCAGGCCACCTATTAGCGTAGCGTTCTTTACTTGACTGTACTGGCATCGGTATTGGCTGAAAGTAGCACTGCCCGAGTACAAAGCGGAGACACCATATGGGAAAGTACACTGCGGGTGAACGGTCAACAGGTAATAATAATGCAGTCGGGAAAATACTTACACTAACAATTATTTGTAAATGATATAGTATATTTAATTAACTAAAGATATTAACAATTTCAGTAGAAATTAGACTAGAACATAACAGTATTATTAGAAGCAATAAGGTACATAAATATTATGTACTCAACAATAATCATATGTATTTCAGTACTATGCAAAATTATTTATCCCATGCATCTTTGTGTAACCATTTCCTGATGAAAGTATAAATAAAAACATAATACTTTAGAGTAATATTTCAGTTGGAAATTATTAATTAATATCTATAAATAAGACTAAACGCATATTTCGAGATACAACACGCAAGTATTGGCACCGTCGCACCACACAAGTTTATCTATTATATAATAATATATAATAACTAGCCCAGGACGGTCGTTTCGAGGACACAAATAGTCCTCATCATCAACCGGTGAGCGAATAACGTGCGAAAATTTATTCTAAAGCTAAACATGTACAGTGGCGAACAAATGAATAGGTACACTAATCATATATTTAAGGTTTCGTGTTTTTCTACAATTTAAAACGAAGCAAAAGAATTTTTTTTCGACATGCGTATGTTGATATTTTATCCAACGTTATGCTGCCATATGCGGAGGATCATTTGTCTGTACTTTAGAAGTACCAACAAGACAATGATCCCAAGCACACAGCTAAGATTACAAAGGACTGGTTTCGACAAAATCATGTAGATCTTCTTGATTGGCCTTCTTGTAGTCCCGATTTAAACCAAATTGAAAACTTGTGGCAAGATGCGAAACTTCGTATTCGGGATAAAAATATTTCAAACCTCCAAGAACTGTTTCGATGTGTCGAGGAGGTCTGGAACGATATTCCCAAGTATTAATTGTAGCATCGAAATTCCAGTGTACCTATTTCAATGCTCGCATTTTACATATGGAATAATCTGTATTAGTATGTGTTTTTGTATCATAAAGTATATTTTGCAATTGATTGCTATGTATTAATTGTCCGTAGTTTGTAGTATATAGTTTTCTATTTTAAACTTTTGTTTATTCGAAAATACAAATAAATAAATACTTTCTTTCACAATTGCATTAGTGTCCCTATTCATTTGCTCGCAACTGTATGTATACAACCTTTCTCCCATTTTCGGTTTATCTTTAGGATTAGGGATCGAGGTTTTTTTAGGTGTGTTGCGCGAACAGAAACTAGATTCAAAGAGCATGTAAGAAATTACCGCTACGGCCGATTGGACGCGTCGAGTATAGCACAACCTAGTATATAGTATTAAATTAGAAAACTTAAAATTGCTTAAAAATGAAATGTCGTCGCGAGAATAAAAATTTGATGAACAGAGAATACAGACCGTTGTTGTACTCTGTTTTTTTTTTTTTATCATTTTGTAGTAGGCTGGCACTTGTTTATATTTTGGGGTATGAAAGAAATCTACCCGTTTATCTGGCCGTGTTTTGCGCATGTCGTAGTTTTAAGACGCGTAAGGGTAGAATACGCACTTGTAAACGATGCATTTCTTCTCGCAAGAAGGGAGAGTACATTGCATATTATTTTTCGCACGTCGTAATTTCAAGACGTGCAAGAGGTAGAAATAGGCACTTGAAAAGAATATATTTTTCTAGAAAGTAGGGATAGTACATGCATGTTTAGTTTTAGAAAAAGTTTTCTCACATCATTCGGTCACCGGTTGATGATGAGGACCATTCGTGTCCACGAAACGGCCATCCCGGACTAATTATTATATATTACTATGTAATAAGTAAACTTGTGTGGTGCGGAAGTGCCGATACATATGTGTTGTTTACCATACTATGCCATAGTCCTTGCTATCATTATTGAGGTATGATATGTTCTTAAAATTCAATAATATTAGTCTAAAGACCTAATCTGAAACAAATCTTTTAATAACCAAAATAAAGAAATGTTGACATGAAAATATTAAGTGACATTAGTTTGATAACCTAGTCCTCAACATAGTCGCGCAAGCATAAGGTCACGAAATTTGATTGCATGAGAAAAAAGGCCCCAACAGAAAGTTTTATATCTGTATTACTATCTAATCTGCGCTTTTGTGCTGTTTACCATACTACCCACAATCCTTCCTACCGTATTTAGGGAATAAGAGATCCTCTTTACCACCGATAATTACAGGACTAGATTAATTACTTTAATTTCATTAAAAGTAAATCCTTATTAACCCCTTATATACAATTTAAAAATAAGCACTGCGTACTAACGATAGGTAATTTTCAGTGGATTATAATAAACTTAATCAATTTTTATTCGTTTAGTTCTTACTTACGTTACTTCAACAAATGCCACTTGCAAACTTTATGTCATGGACAAAGAGTCCAAACGATGTGCCCGAGCCCGAGAGAGTTTACCAGAATAACAGTGCGCTTATTTAAAAATAAATATATTGAATCACTTTACAAAACGTTAAGAAAAAACATAAATAACTTACCTAACATGTTTACATTGTTGCAGAAATATCCGGATGTGCGCGATGGTCGGGCACATCGTTTGGACTCTTTAGTCATGGACATACATACATATGTTTTCCTATATTTCAATAAACAAGCTAATTTCTGCTAACTTATTTGGTATATCAATCTTTTCGGCGTTACATTTTTAAATATATGTAGAACATAGAAATGGTAGGAGAGTATCAATTATTGAAAATATATATAGTCCGATAATAGCCTTAACAGTAGAGTTTATAAGACAATATATTATACACCATTAATTTCAGAAAAATAATTTTTGTAGCATTACCAGAATGTCAGAATTTTAAAAACACAAAATCGTAATACTAGAAACTGTAACGATTACTATTTGTATACAATTGTACTCGAATATTATCGGTAAATATATAATTTAAATGTTCCACAGAATCTACAAACAGCTATCTTTGTTAATTTTTAACTTCACAGGAATATTGGCTACAGCTTCCATTCAGGTACATTCATATGTCCACATGAAGTTTGTTTTTCTGAATTTCTGTATATCTCATATACTTATTGACAAGATTTATGTAGCCATCAAAATAATAGAACTGCTACAATTATTTCAGTACGTTTCGAATTAAGAAAATGATGTTCTAATCAAATAATCCATCACTGTGTTTAAATAACAAAACAAGTAAGTACAAATCTTAATTGTAATTAAATATTTTCTTACGCTTATTTGTTACAATATACAACCATCTTAAACTCTAAAAACTACTTACACTATCTCTATCTTGTAAATCGTGTAATTGGGGTGGCTTTAGAGGTTCCATTTGGGGTTCAAGATCTGGGGCGCTGCCCCATTGGCCATGAGTCATCATTCTATCGTCATAGAGAGAAAACCTAGCTGATGATTCTTTAGCGGCTTTACCTCTAGTTCGTCGTACAGACGGCGGAACATCGCCTGGCGTTTTCACTCTTTGTGACGGATTTTTTAATCTAGTTAGGTCCGTTGTTGAAGAAAACACTTCCGCAAACTGTTCCAAAGATCGTTGTCGTAGTAGTGAGTTTTTGTTCTTCAGTATCTGACTTACTCCTGCAAGGTTACATTTGTTTTCTGCAGTTTCCACTTCTTCGGGTTTAACAGTGGTTAATGGTAATGTTGAAGGCCTCTTCACTTCATTTTCTGTTAGTAAGGATGTAGTTACCCCATTTTGCCCGAAACTGTTGACTAATTTACCGGGTACAATTTTAACCTGTAACATAATAAATTCAATAACAATATTTATAAACATATATAAATTACGGTAATAAGTCATCTAACAATAAAATGGTCCAATATTTATTAGCTAAATGAGCAGTGTATTAATTCTTAACGTTAAAAAAATTAATATAATTTAAAAATAAGGTGATAATCTCATTACTAAATTTCGCCACTTTCCGTAATTGTTTTTGCAGGTTTAGTTATTGATGGATCTAGAAAAGGTAGCATTTTGGGAAACTAAACATAAACATAACAATAATCAATAATGGCATTGAAATAAATTGCTATTATTTGAAGGAACTGTTACACCCAATGCTTTACAAGGTAAACTAAGCTTCGTGCTGCACATACGAGTATTATTAAGGCAAAATTTCTAGCTAGGTCTTACTTGCGATAGATAACATTAAACAAAGACACAGAAGCAATGTGCAGCTGTTAAACTCGAAGTATTTACCTAAAACATCTCTGCAAAATTGACAAACCATATTGATCGAACCAAACACAAAACAAAAAGTATTACAGAGTGTATCGAAATAGTTCAAGGTAGGTCAAAAGGCTCAAAGAGATATTATAGATTTAGAAAATTTCCTTATACCGAAGCCAAAGTATTAAATCCCTAGATCCAAACACTACTAATTTTAAACTTTATTATATTACGCGTAAGAGGTTCGTCAATTAAATCGTAAATAATTCAGTCGTAAAAATGAAACGATGAAACATAGCATATTAAACAAACTTAAAAAAAAAGGATTGTTATGTTTTTACCAAATCTTGAAACTCACATTAAAAAGCAAAATTTTGAAGTTAAATAACAACCTAATCAAAAAATTAGTTTATTGAAAAATTCACAGTCGCATTTCTCACTATTTTGATTTTAAGTAAATACTAAAGAAAAAGACAAAAGAAAATATTTACCTGTGTTTCTTTACAGTTGGCTTGGTTCAATTTTTCTTTTTTTCCATGAAATAACTTCTTAAAAGCACTCCATTTGAATTTACTTTTTGGCATGAGATTGACATTGTTCATTTGTTTTGCATCTAAGAAGGTGCCGTGAACTGCGTTTTGTAAATATGGAATTGGCATCGCGCGATGATTTATTTGAAAGTTAAGGTAATCATTGGTGATTAAATTTTGAGATTCCGAACTCATACAATGCTTTGACGATTTGTCTATTAGCAAACTATCTGTTGATCCTGTTAGTAGATTTCTCTCCAAGCACGGGTTTCGACCTTGATAAGGCTGAATTGGTGTTACACAGACCGCTAATTGATTTGAATTTTTACAGTTTTCTTCTGACGGCGATAGCAGAGTTTCTATGGTCCCCACGGAAGCATCAATAGTGTGATCGTGTAAATGATTATTGTTTATTAATGGCGTTGGGCTCGCTGGCGGATGCATAGGATGAAGAACTCTGCCCCTCAAGGTTGGCAATTCCAAAAGCCGCTCCTCTACACATAATGAAGTTAACCTAGCTTCTGCATCCTATACAAAAAAAATATATATATATAATTAGTTATAATAGTAATAAATTTCTTTCCTGCGCAATGAACTTAGAAATACATACAAAGACTACAATAGGGAGAGTAACTACAGTTATCCTCTTTTCTTAAATTCCAATCCTTAACGAAAAGTATTATAAAACTAAAAAATAGACATACACAACTAAAACTTTAAATTATTATTCCCAATTTGATGAATTAAACAAAATATAATGATAGAGTAGAGTAATCATATATATATACAAAAGAAACTAAATGAAAATTATGTAAAAACCACTATTTATGACGGAGATATTCTCACGAAAAGGGGTTCGTACTGCTTACCTCTTTTCTTGAAAGTTGACAAAACACGAGTCTGTCTAATGCCATTAAAAATTTAGTTATTTCTCAATACTGCTTGGTACAAAAGACGCCAAGCCAACGGCCAAATTTAAATATTTTTAATTTGTGCAGAATGATTTGCGATAACTTTTTAACTGGTTAACGTTATTGGATTTTTATCGCTACTTGTTGTTTCCTTTGAGCATTAAGGTATGTATATATTAGGTTACGTTGAATACTGATGATACTGTTCACTTTGGTACAAGAACATTTATATAGCTCACGCGCGCATACATCATTGAAATAAACATTTGCGAGCGAAAATTACGTAATATTGACGTAACATCTGCATTTATTAGCACCTGCCTTCCCAAAAGAAACTATCAAAGCCCCGTGTAGAAATGCTTAAAGCACTCAAACTGAACACACTTCAAATCGTTTTGGAATAGAGAGGCATATTGTACGTAAACGACCTTTGAAAAAGTGCGTAGGAGCCATTACAAGATCTTCCATAGACTAGTGTCATTGACATCTGTAGGAAAATTGAGCTTCTGACATAAATAAAGAGGCTTCTTCTTAAACTCAAAGTCGCAAAGTCTCACTTTACTATACTTATTAACAGTTTATTAATTGAAAATAACTCTTGCCAAATTTACAAATAAAAATTGACCAGTTTGAACGTGTTTAAATCATAATTGCTTTATAGAATGATGTCCTGAAGTATATAACCACATAATTCATCGGTTTTCTATAGGCAATATGTTTTTTTGTTTTTTTTTTGTTGTTGTCTTGCGATGGTTTACGCAAGAACCGTGTAAAATAAACACAAGTCGATTTTAATATTCGGTGTTGAATTTAATGAACACTATGCTTGTAGAGTTGTAATTTCTTGAAATAACTTTGCACAAAATAAAATATTGAATTATCAGAAAATTTGTTGTTATAGTATAGGCAAATAGGCTAAAGTGATAATTGATAATTGATGTCAACTTTAGCTTGATTCGTGTTTATATTGTTTACCAAAAAACTAACAAATTTGAAGAAATTTGATCAGGTAATTAATTCCAATTAAATTCGACAAAGCGGAGAATTAACAGCAATTAACAGAACAGATAGAAATAAGAAATAATAACGAAAACTAAGGACAAAAGTAAGCAAAAGGAGCGATTAAATAATAATTTGACAGATTAACAATTTGGCGCTTTTTGCTATTCAACTTTGCAGAAGAGCAAGAATAGATTATCAAAACCTTTATCGTTGCATACCAGGACAATTCTTAGAATGAAGTATAAAATATGTTATATAATTAGATTCGATTACTTTTTCAGAAACTTTAAGACCTCACCATACGAGTCAATTAATTTCTTATACTTAAAATTAAGATGGAAGGAACTGGATTTGTGAATGGGAAGTAGTAATGACAGTTCGTTACTACAGTACACTACTACTACACAACTACAGTAGACATGTCATTACCTGATCCCAACAATCCTCTGCAGTTTCACATAGCAACCTAGCAGCCGCCGTATCTTTCCATGATGGAGGCCACAAAGGTCTAGCTTTTCTCCTACTAACCAATGTCTGCATTTGTTCCAAGGTTGGATTATCACCTGCTTCTTTATAAAATGGGGGCATATACGTTTGTGGTTCAGCAGCTTGCATATCAACACATCTCGTTCCCAACTCCCATAATACCAATCCTAACGCATATACATCGACTTGCTTTAGAGCGCTTTCACAATCACGGAGATTGACTGCGCCCTCTAATACTTCAGGAGCCATATATCGCAGAGTACCTGTAGCCATAAGCAGTAAGTTTTTATTGAACGCAGTATTGAAGAGACGGTTGGCGGTTTCTTAACAAATGAGGTCTCACTTGGACTTATTTTTTATAAATTCATTTCAATTTCTCAAGGGTTACTTCTACCAAAGAAGATAGGCACTAGATGCTTTGCAGTTGGTTTTCGCCTCTGGCATGGTTCACATGCTGAGTTACCGTGATCAACTGCTTCCCGCTCAGTTAGTTTCGTCCCTGGCGTGGTTTACATGTTGAGTTACTGTACTAACTGGTGCCTATCTTTCTCCTGAAGACGCCCCATACGATTGTTGGCGAAACGTCGAGTTTATTATTATTATTATTAACGACATGACACGGTTCGAACCCGGAAAACGTTTAGTTTCAACATATTCCGGCCGTGGAAGCCTACGTTTTTATGACAGATTATACAGTTTAGAAAGAGATATTTCAAAATTTCGGCAAGTATCGAGATGTTAAGGTAAAATAAGGCCACATTTATTTAAAAAGAACCTTCGCCTATACTTTTATAGAATCTTACCTGCCTCACTCAGAGATTTATTTTCAGTCTTTCTAGGAATCACAGCCAATCCCAAATCGCAAATACAGCACGACAGATCATGCCTAACCAAAATATTTCTAGTATTGATATCTCTGTGAGCTATACATAGTTTGCCCAAGTCAGAGTGAAGGTGTGCGAGGCCCTTTGCAATACCAAGGCTCATTTTACATAGCGTGGACAAATCTATTGTACGATTCTTAAGATACTCTTGGAGGCATTCTTTTTCTAAGCTCAACACTAAGAGGTAGTCAACAGAACCATTAGGACCGATCCTTTCGCCGCCTCCAAAACACTTCAAGAGACACTGATTTTCAGATGCTTCTTTATATACTTCGTGTTCGTTAAGAAAGTAATTCCTATAGTGGGCTGAAAATACTTTAACTGCTACCTCTTGGTCATCAATAAGACCTCTCCACACAGTACCGTAACGGCCCTGACCTACACAAATTAACGATTCAATATGCAAGCAACTAGCCGAATACAAAAAATATACGTACACATAAATTAAAATTAATAAATAAATATATTACATAAATAATGATACCTATTATAGTAAGCATCTTTAGCTTGTCCAAACTAAAATCTGTAGATTGCGCAGACGGGTGCGGTCCCATCTCAACATCGCTTTTCTTTGGTTTTCTACGCCACCAAAAGCAAACTATTAATGCAATAAAAAGCATCAGGAAAGCGAATAATGCAGCTATTAGGATCCAAACAGATGGTCTAAGGTTGTCTTTCGAAATGCTCTCTGATGCAGACATAGTGGTCTCTTCCTTTGGAACGTATGCGTCTATGAAGTATGCATTACACATGTCGCCAAAACAACAACAGAATTTTGCTTTCACAGCTTTAGGAGGCTTTCTATCCGAGATACATTCAGTGCGATCGCAATCATGATTTTCACCACCTGATACAGCCCAGCAACCTGAAATTATTACAATCGTTTTAGTTTATTATAACATCTAATGCAAATTGTTTTATATCTCTACAATAAAAAAAGGAAGTAAAGCGATAATTGTAGATGCGTTAGTTGGAGGATCTGAAATAATTTCGTTTGATAAATAAAATCTCTTATTTAGTTTGTAATAAAGTGAACATTTCGGAAACATGAACGCTTAAAGTTCTTTTTGTAATGCGTCTATGCATCGTCGACTATTGTATTCAAAAATTTTGCAAAGATGTAGAAAATTTGTGGAAATTCTTTAGTACGTTTATTCCAGTTGTAAGCTAGAGAAAGAACTTGAATGAATTTGAATACATCTGCAGCTTCTGTTATCTACGGTTTACAATTTTACTGGGTTTACAGTAACATCAAAATGAATAAAAGAAAAACATAATCTAATAAGTTCAACCACACTACTTCCTCACGCTATTCGAAACAATATCATTCTTACGTAGAGACAATCACTTTCAATACCTGTGATATAACAATGGACACTGCAGTATCCGTTTATTGAAGATGGTATATCATTTAACAAAAATTGTGATCCAACACTATAGTTTGCCCTTTATTTCTGCGCGGTAATGAAAAAATTACGTGCTAAAGCCCAACACATACTTATCTGGCTTATTCTGCAAGATTGTAATTTTGTTAATAATTAAGATTTGCTATGCGTACAATTTGTTGCTGTTCAATCTCTTCAAATTTGGATATCTGTTTTAGCAAATAAGGGACATATTGATTATCAGCTGTATGTGCCAGACAACTGTGTATGCTAAATTAAGTTAGGGGTAACCGTACTTGCAAATTGCCCTCATCGTAAAGGGCGAAGCGCAACTAATTATTTCTCAATATGCCAATGATTTGATGTAAATCAGTCTCTAATGCCAAAATGTACAAGATTCGATAATTTTCACCACATGCAGTCAATCCAACCAATCGAAATTGTAAAATTGCGCATATTGTGTAAATTAGGAAGGTGACATTTTCGAACGCATATTTTTGTACAATTCGATTGAAAAACTGTTATAGAACGTAAATACATAATATGTGTCCTTCTTTGGTATATTAACCATAAAGCCATGCAGATAATTTTTTGGTAAAATATTTGGAGGAGAAATTTGGATCATTAAAAAATACATCATATTCATTAAAAATAAATTGTAAAATTACATTTTGCAATTTATTATATCTGACATTTGTTTGAGTAATTTGGATTTTCGTCAATAAAAGCCTGATATAAACGGAAATAACTGTAGCCAACATTTTACGTTGATCAGTGTGGAATACATTCATGGTACATGTCGGTACTATCGTTGGTATTTTGATAATAGCATTGAATTGAACCAAAATTTCTTTAAACTGTTGCAGAAACAAGATTATAATCTATAATCTTATAATTAGAACATTTTGGCTTAAGTTATCCCCGATAAACAGCAATAATGACGATAACATTATTTATAGTGTCTAACGCTACTAAAATTTAAAGAAACTATATACATATATACAAATAAGATTTATTGCTTACCAAGAATAAATGGTAACCAGACACATTACGAGACTTAGTAATTATTAATCACGTCCAAAGAATTTTTTATCAATTTCTAATTAACTAACTACGCATTAAAATAAATCATGAATATGTGCACTAAAAGGTTTTTTGTGCCCTGCCATTACACATGCCTTTTATCTGTCAAGTGGATGTTCTTTGCCTACCGCCAAACAATTGGCTTTTTGTGACATTACATTCCTTACAGCCTATTTCAAAGTGTTTTACGGTTGGCTCATTTTCTCTTAAGATCTATTTTTATCGCATTCGTCACTGTATTTTCCGTTTTATTAAAGGCGTATATTGGTAGCGCGAACAATTTTTAACATTAAATTAAATAAAAACAGAAGAAAAATAAAAATTATGTTTCTACTGGTGATTGTAAACTTATAACAGATTTATTTATATTTCAGTTGAATATTTGATAAGTAGACTAATTTCCGGGGCAAGTTAATCCTGCATAGGATTTTTTTTTAATTTCGCGGATAATTTAAGTTGGTGGTTCCAGTAAAAAGGTTATATTCACATCCCTTACAGCAACAATTATACTTATTACTGTATATTAAGTTACCCGCGAAATTTAAAAAATGTTAGGTGGGATACTGATTGGCAGGAACACGGGCAATTTTCCTAATAGATGTTACCTGAAAAGGTAGTACCAACTTCTCAAAAAAACGACAATTATAAAGCAACTTTTCGCGGTCATACATTAATGTACACGTCTTTGTATATGTCATAATTGTACGTTTTCGCGGTAAATACATCACAAAAATAAATAATAGTGACGTCGTCTATACCAAGCAAATATACTCCGCCAAAAAAGTATCGCATAAACTAGAAAAGGGCATTTATAAACCAAGATATTTTTATACGTTCACAAAAAGTTTGCCTCGTGTACGTGAACTATAAAAACACTAACAAAATCATGGGACATAGCTTTTTTACTTTTTTTTTCTAAAAACACATTTAGAAAAATGCATATTGTAAGGTTTGTTCAGTTGTTTATTGAAAGTCTTCCTGTACGGACAAATTTTAAAGTGCGAAGTCAGAGTTCTGTACCAACGCTTTTAAAACTAAAATGAGCAATTTAACTTCAGAACAAGTGGCTGCTATAGTCGCTTTAATCGAAGATGGACGATCTCAAGCATACGTTGCTAATTTGATGAACATCGATCAGTCAAGTGTTTCTAGAGCCGTAGCCAGATATAGGGAAACGGGCAATTACAGTAGAAGACCTGTACCAGGTCGTCCAAGACGTTCTACTCGCCAAGATGACCGCTATTTACTACTACAAGCATTACGTCGAAGACATGTAACTGGGAGACAATTGCAGAACGACTTGGCTCACTAGGAACTACGAACCACCGAGTGGCTCGCTTAAGGTTTGCCAGAGAACATGTAAATTGGAACATTGATGGCTGGGCCAATATACTCTTCACAGATGAGTCAAGATTTGGTCTTTACACCTCAGATAGGCGTATCTCAGTGTACAGACGAGACGGTGAGCGCTATTCGCAGTGTAATATCAGACCTAAACCTAATTTCGCTGGTGGCTCTATTATGGTTTGGGGAGGCATCTGTTTAACAGGTCGTACAGAGTTAGTACCGGTAGACAGAGGTACACTGACTGCCCACAGGTATATAACGGACATTTTAGAAGAACATGTAGTACCATATGCGCCAATTATAGGAAACGAATTCATGTTAATGCACGATAATGCACGACCGCATGTTGCAATAATCGTCCAGGAATACCTTAACGATGTTGGTATTCCAGTTTTAGATTGGCCTGCGGTAAGTCCGGACATGAACCCAAAATGTTGCCCCAGCGGACCTGCATGGACTAGAAAATGCTCTCCGTGACGAGTGGGAGAATCTCTGCCAAACCGTATGCGAGCGGTCATAAGAGCCAGAGGTGGCAATACTCAGTATTAAAAGCTACTGTTATGACATTTTTCTTTCCAAAATTATAATTTCTTGTTTTAATAAAAATCTCAAGTATGAGTTCTTGTTTTTATTTGGCCTGTATTTTATTTAAACAATCATAGAAATTATATTTTAGAGCGCATTAAAGTATATTTACAACTTTATGCTACAAGCAAAGATTATGCGATACTTTTACGATTCAAAACTAAATTATGCGATACTTTTTTGGCGGAGTGTATTTCATTTCTGATAAAACCGTGTGTCGCGCCAGGATTGTAGTATGTGTGTATCCATAAACAGATAGCCAAGGAAGAAATACCATCATTGAATGCCGATAGGAGATGCATGATGGATATACATATTCATATATAGTACGTAGTACTGTACTCGTCGCAAAAACACAACGTTAATAATAAAATAAGTAATTCATATCATTTAAAAACATTATAAAACACGTAGAGAAATTTATTCGCTTCCCCAACACATGATAGTTTCTTACCTTTCCGTACGTTTAGTCATATACTTATTGCGCCGACAACCATACAACACAAAAGCTAGTGCAGACCCGTGCATCGCCGATCGGCGGTCGCTGCTAATATTGACTTTGCCCGTTTAGTAGTTTGATACGCGCTTATTGCAACGAATCTAATCCTATACCAGCTCTACTTATATTCCTAAAATATATGTTGCGAATACTCGATTATATACAAATTCTTTTATAGTCAATATACAGAATGTTGACAGTCAGACGAATATAGGCATATATTTTTTTATGTGGGATTTCCTGCTACCTATTTATTTTACAGCAAAAACTATAAGATATAAAGTTGTTAAGAATTAAATGTTGCACACAAAACAGTTTCTATATTTTACACAAAGCTGCGAATGAAGGCAACGGAGGCAAGAATAATAGTAGTAGACGTCGTAACGAAGTGCATGAAGAAATTGTACTGGCTATGTTAAAGGCATGTGTGGTTTGTACTATTCAACAGATTTATAACCACATGTTAAGAAAACATGTGGTTATAAATCTTACAAATTTCACACCAACCAACGAAGAACTTCTTACATTTGGTTTTCAATCCAGTAACACCTTTTGTGAAATTGTGCAACAGGGCTTCGCTTCATCCATTTGTTTTATTTTAAATAAAGAATCAAATGTTAAAAACATTAGTACATGGAGCAAAGAAAATTCTCGATTGGACGTCTATAGTAACATTAACCAAGTATTATTTTTTAGGTACATTTCCCCAACAAATTGATATTTTGGTTGGAACGATGGACCTTGACACTGAACAAATACTTCAACAACAATGGTGAATGTATGGAGAATATGTAGCAGTACTTCACAACATTGTGTATTTGAATTTGCAAATAAGGGCAATGCTTATGTTGCTTTACTTTGAGAAACACCCTTGTAGAATGGCATAGCACATTATTGATTTATAAGCAAGTTGTTATTGATAATCGTGGCAAATCGGAATGATACTATACAAACAATCTACCAACACCAGCTATTGATTCTCTTATTGAAAAAATCATAATCTCGTCATAAATTACTTAACACTTAACTTCTATAGACACATTAGTATAGTGTAGCTCTCGCAGGTCACCAAATAACAATTACGATTAAAGTTATATTAACACAACATGCCGCTCATTAAACATGAATAACTAAATTTTTGTTTTAATTTAAGTTAAAGAAGTATGTAAATCTTACCCTGTCCCATAACAATTATATTGCTACTGTTATTTGGATCTTCTATAAATAATGCATAGCAATGGTTTGTATCTTTTTCGCAGTCAGTAGAGGCATTTACAGTTGCAACGGGGTGGCCTTCTTCGTTTACATGTGATATAGAATGACGACTTTTGGCACATTTTCTAACACCTGGTTTAGGGACCTCCGCAATGTTATCAAATTCACTGGCCAGAACAGTAAGTGCAAAAAGAACACTCAGGATTAACATATTAATTAATAATTTCGAGTTCATTCCATTCCTACAATAACAAAAAAAATTTAGCTATATTATTTTTTAAGTGATAAGTAGCTTAACTAAGAGATGTAAACAAAATTACATCATGTAATTAAAATTAACGAAGTATATTTTTTCGGCGTATTAATTTCGGTAAATGATAAAAACTACTCGTAATAAATATTCTCGTATATCACACATTCAAAACATGTCACGCTAACCAGTTGAAATATTGATTAAATAACTATGATATAGCATTTTATATTAGGAGTATAAAGGATTTGTAGTGCTCGTGTTTCAGAAACTAATAAATAATCCCAACGACAGCGACACATTCAGCACTAGTTTTTACACATTATAAATAGGTATGCTTTTTACTTTCGTTTAATTTTCACAAATCACTAACGTAACTTAAAGTAAGTAAATTATGAATAACCTTACTAAATTTCAATGAACTCGCGCATTAATTTGAATTGATAGTACGAAAATTAGTAGACTGTACGAAGCACGCAATAGTTGTGTAAGTAAACATCGCTTCCAACTTTTCTTGATTATTTTTTTAATTACAGCAGTATGTTTTGTCGCCGCCAGCAGCGGTCACATGACCAAAAAATGACAGATGCCGTCAACAGGGCGCCACTGCAGACTGCCGCTGGACCATAATGCAGTTGAAATAGCCATCGATGGCAAAACGTTATAGAATATCAATGAAACTGGTTATATGTATCGTTTCTTTTTTGTTAAAGGGCCGTTGTATTATCAAACACTCGTGAAAATGAACAACCTTTAAATTTATTCGAATATTAACTATATATTTTTTATAAACGAACATGAACAAGTCTTTAAGGTATTAACTTATTTTATTATTGCAGTCGCCGGGAGTGATAGCGAGCGGTGAGGTAGCAGTAGCTAGGTAGCGTGGGCTTTCCGTAAAACTTTACTGTACCACTGGTGTAACTATTAATATTTAATAATGTAACGTTAATATTTAATAAAAATCCTCTTATGAGCATTTTATTATGAGGAACGTTACCGCAACAGAATATAATTCTTATAACAAGAATTTAATGACCTAGTAAGCATTTAACAAAGCCCAACAACAACAGTCACGGTGCTTAAAATTTCCTCAATTGTTTATTAAAAAAAAATAAAGGTGATAATAAATGCGGAATATTATTTAATCAGCTTATTAAGCTTAAACATTATAACATGCAATACACGAAGAAGAAAATAATTATAAAAATGTAACCATGAAATAAATTAATTAATTTTTTTTACTATTATTATTTGCATTTAATAATTAAGTTTTCGGTCTTTTCATCAACTAACGTTTCTGATTGTATATATTTAGTTTCGATATCGACTATGTTTTGCAGCCTTATTCCAAACCTTGTTAATTTACGTATATCTTGCCTCTTACAAGTGACATTTCTTGCAAATCTCGTCGAATTTATAACTTAGATATTTATATTTATTTTGTTTGATTACTTTATATAGCTGTGGCTTTAACATTGTAGCACTACTCATTGGATCGTAATCTTTTGTACGATGGGATAGGACGCATTATTGTCACAATAACAGAATTCACAGGCAAATTTGGCTTCTAACCATCTGCCATCATTTTCTGCATACATGTCTGAATGACAGTCACAGGTTTTTGTGCGGAACTTAAACATAAGCAGGCAATTGGGAATAAAATCCATATTTTCATCGACGTGTATTATTATCAGCCTGCATCCGTTAGACACGTTTCTAAAAGGACCTTTCGGTAAAGGTAGCGCTTTCGGTTATACGTTGAATAGATATACATAGAATAGAATCGAACAAACACGAAATCGAACGAAGGCGTAGCGGACGCCATGGTTTAAGGGCGAAATTGATTTAATTCGAAGTCCGGCCGGTACTACAAGTATTTTACTCAGAACATTAAAAAGAAGCCGAAAATATCTACCAAGCAACGTACAATAGACTATTAAAGGAAAAAGTTGTTGCAAATAACGTGCGACCTAAAGGTAGAATTCGACAATCTAACGGCGAAACTAAACAGCCTATAATAAAAAATGTTAGAAGAAAAAGTTGTCGTAAATAACGTTTATAGATCACAAAAAAAAATCAAAGTTGTATGCCCACCCTTAACGATATTATTCCCCGTGACCTAAAGGTAGAATCCAACATTCTAACCGTAAAACTAAATAAATTATAAAAGTTTTATAAAAACATTAAAACACACTCAAAGATAGGATGGAATTGTAGTTCTTAATTTAGAGTGAATCTGTGTTAAAATCATCATCATGTTACAAAGTTGAGTTAAAGATCCATTAAAGTGATTGTTCCCAAGCTTAATTTAAATTTGTACCGTGAGTAGAAATTAATGAAATATGAGACATTTTTCTTATTTTCTCCCATACGTGCATACATGCATATATTGCAACAAGTGCAAATTTTGATTTCAATTTTTCGACAATATATTGAAATGTAACCACTAACTAACGTTTTTATATTCCTTTATTGTACATTTAATAGCATATTGAAGAAAATGATAATCAGCTGTATAAGAATATATTACTAACGTATGTTGTTATTATCTAAGGCCTATAGGAAATTGGACATATATTAGGAAGCTAATAATGTTCCACACCATCTTGTATAACTGAGGCTTGCCAAAGGCGCATTATCTTTTTTGAATGGAAGATTCACCAGTAGCTCTACTGTACCCGTTCACAACTCTTCACAAACAATAAATAGCCGAGGTACTCCATACAGTATATACGTCACAACTTCATAAGTAATAAATAAACGTAATTATCTAAGTATCTTAAACACAAAAGGAACTTTGCAAATAATAGATATAATACTACAAACAACATGTAAGAAAAAACTTCATAAATAATAAATAAACCTGATGCTCTAAGCTAAATTAAAAAAAAAATAATAAAAACATCTGCATAAATAACAGACAAGCGTTAAATAAAAGAAATCTCTGAACTGAAATGAGTGATTGAGATATTTAACAATCGTGCACCTAACACTAAACGACACTTCGCGCACTGTCGCACACATCTGCCAATCACAAACACTCACTATTAGCTATTCACTAATAAACACCACTTTCCACACACTGGCATATATCCATTAATCACTAAACTCACTATAAATTACGGATTTCTACCTTCAAGTCACGGGAGATAATATCTTTAAGAGTGGGAATAGAACTTTATTTTTTTTGTGTTCTATCGACGTTATTTGTGACAAGATTTTCTTCTTTTTATATACTTTTTATATATATTTTAACTCTTCCTATTTTTTATAAGCTGTTTAGTTTCGCCGTTAGGATGTTGGATTCTACCTTTACGTCACACATTACATGGGACAACCTTTTTCCTTTAAGAGTCTATTGTATATTGCTTCGTAAATATATTTTCGTCTTCTTTTATATACACTCCGCCAAAAAAGTATCGCATAATTTAGTTTTGAATCGTAAAAGTATCGCATAATCTTTGTTTGTAGCATAAAGTTGTAAATATACTTTAATGCGCTCTAAGATATAATTTCTATGATTGTTTAAATAAAATACAGGCCAAATAAAAACAAGAACTCATACTTAAGATTTTTATTAAAACAAGAAATTATAATTTTGGAAAGAAAAATGTCATAACAGTAGCTTTTAATACTGAGTATTGCCACCTCTGGCTCTTATGACCGCTCGCATACGGTTTGGCAGAGATTCGATTAACCTCCGTATATAATCCAAATTCTCCCACTCGTCACGGAGAGCATTTTCTAGTCCATGCAGGTCCGCTGGGGCAACATTTTGGGTTCATGTCCGGACTTACCGCAGGCCAATCTAAAACTGGAATACCAACATCGTTAAGGTATTCCTGGACGATTATTGCAACATGCGGTCGTGCATTATCGAGCATTAACATGAATTCGTTTCCTATAATTGGCGCATATGGTACTACATGTTCTTCTAAAATGTCCGTTATATACCTGTGGGCAGTCAGTGTACCTCTGTCTACTGGTACTAACTCTGTACGACTTGTTAAACAGATGCCTCCCCAAACCATAATAGAGCCACCAGCGAAATTAGGTCTAGGTCTGATATTACACTGCGAATAGCGCTCACCGTCTCGTCTGTACAGCTGAGATACGCCTATCTGAGGTGTAAAGACCAAATCTTGACTCATCTGTGAAGAGTATATTGGCCCAATCATTAATGTTCCAATTTACATGTTCTCTGGCAAACTTTAAGCGAGCCACTCGGTGGTTCCTAGTGAGACGAGGGGCTGTTACAGCTACTCTAGCTCTTAATCCACTCTGTCGTAACCTATTCCGAATAGTTTGAGTACTCACACGAGTATTTCTGACTCTAGCCAAGTCGTTCTGCAACTGTCTCGCAGTTACATGTCTTCGACGTAATGCTTGTAGTAGTAAATGGCGGTCATCTTGGCGAGTAGAACATATTGGACGACCTAGTACAGGTTTTCTACTGTAATTGCCTGTTTCCCTATATCTGGCTACGGCTCTAGAAACACTTGACTGATTGATGTTCATCAAATCAGCAACGTATGCTTCAGATCGTCCATCTTCGATTAAAGCAACTATAGCAGCCACTTGTTCTGAAGTTAAATTGCTCATTTTAGTTTTAAAAGCGTTGGTACAGAACTCTGACTTCGCACTTTAAAATTTGTCCGTGTAGGAAGACTTTCAATAAACAACTGAACAAACCTTACACATATGCATTTTTCTAAATGTGTTCTTTTAGAAAGAAAAAAAAGTAAAAAAGCTATGTTCCATGATTTTGTTAGTGTTTTTATAGTTCACATACACGAGGCAAACTTTTTGTGAACGTATAAAAATATCTTGGTTTATAAATGCCCTTTTTTAGTTTATGCGATACTTTTTTGGCGGAGTGTATAAATTGATTAAATAAATATTCTTTCCTCTTTCAGGTTCTAAGTAAAATACTTGTGGTACTGGCCAAGTTAATGCCGGCCAAGGTGTCCGTGTCTGATGACAATTTGATAAGAATTTCATTTGCAAGAATGAATATAAGTTGGGTATTGATGTTATTTTTCAGATTGATTTCAAATTAAATCAATTTCGCGCTTAAATCGTTACGTCGGATACGGTTTCGTTCGACTCATGTTTCTTCGATTTTATTCTATGTACATCTATTCAACGTATAACCGAAAGCGCTACCCTTGCCCATTCTATTAATACTCTTCTATTATCCTGAACCACCTAATCTTAATTCCCAAAGCAGTTAAAATTCTTCTTAACGATGTATCCGGTCCCTTCCATTTCAATTCCCGTCCCATCTTTTGCCGTGGAGCCGATACTAATCGATGAATTATGAAGTATGGATAACTTTATGGATTCCTAATAGAGACATTTTGAGACACCATGGATAGATACTCCGAATGTATTATTCCAGCTAAAGGGGTGTGCGCGCTTTTATAAATGTTTACAGCATATCCATGCGCCTCACTATCACCCGTGGTGACTGCTATACATATATAAGTTAGTTCTAAAATTGTGTAGTACAACAAGGTGCATACTACTTGAATAATTCACTGACAGGAAATATCTGACTAGCTTTATATTTTCCCACGGTGTAAATCTAACTAGTAGCTGTAGTTCAATGGTGTTTTGGCAGATTTTTTTAAATATGGTGGCGGCCCAACGGGGTGTATAAGCTTTTTTCAGGCTAATCATAGCCTCAGGAGCCTTTTAATGTGTAGGTTGTGTGGTTTCATGGCCTTGTTACTATCACCCCCTCGCCGTAAAGGGTGAAGAGCAGCTAATTGTACCCCAACTGCGAAAGGTGACTCGGGACTGTACCGGATTTGTTGATTCTAGCGGGACTCGAACACCCTGCGCTTAACCCCGCCCAGTCAAGCGTTGGCCCTCATACCACTGGACTTCCGAGCCGTTTAACGCAGCATTGCAGGTTATGAAATTTACTAGAAAAGAGTAAACATACACTATACCCTTGTTATCTTAAAACGTCTCTAGGAATCCGTTTGACTACATCGCTAACACTGGCGTCGATTATTCATATTTTCGGAACTGGGTAAATATTGCCCAATTTCCATTTTAATATTAAAGCACATAGTTGTTTAAATAAAATTGTAGAGAAGCAATAATACGTTTTCAAAAAAAAAAATAAATAAATAAAGTAAAAATAATATAGTACTTAGAACTTAATCTCACGGGAAAAAAACAAGCAGCTCAAGTTACAAAGAAAATCTACGCAAGTTTAAATTTTATGCAAGGAATTGTAAATCGCTTAAATTCAATTTGATAATCGTGTAATATCATCTTACAAAATTAATGTAACCAAAGAAAGGGTCTACTGTTTTTTTATGTTTACATCTTGCACAGTCTTATCGCCAGTAGTACCGATAGTATTATCGATATACAAGGTTAGTAAAAAGTCCCGGAACGGTCGATAACTTTGATATTTGAAAATTATGATTTTTGAAATTTGGTATGGTATATAACAAAGGTATTCGACCGTTCCGGGACTTTTTACTAACGCTGTATACCATCGGTAGTATTCGATACTCACTAGCGACAGTATTCAATAGTTACTATCGATAGTATTCGAGAGGCATTATCGATAGCATTCGATAGCCATTATCGATAGTGCCTATCACCATGATATATTCTCTCTTGTTCGCCTCATCTACCGTTTGTCACCGTGTGACTAGGAGCTGGGAAGTGACAAAAATCGTGTTTGGTACAGACCATTGTGCTTGTCACAAGGTTAATGAGCTGATTTCAGTTTCTTATTTAAAATATAATATTTAACATAATAAAATCAATTGCTTCATAAGTAGAGAGGACAAAAGTGAGTGAGATCTAGACAGACTCGTGTTTTGTCGACTCTCGGACACACCAATAAACAACACGAATCCATTCTCATGAGACGAATAAACCAGTCGCTGCAAAAAAGCATAATTTCACCTGTCTTTGACATCTCTAGTCATAAGTTCTTAATACTTAATAATACTATGTGTCCTAGAAATCCCGAACGCGAATTAAGTTGACATCCCTACAAATATATGAACTTTTGGTGGTAACACTGCTGCTTGAGCTGAGTACATAGACGTGTAAATAAATTGTCTGTAATTGTCAGACAAAACAGATTACTCATCAGTGTTATTTTCATTGAATAATAGTGTTTTTAATAATAAGTCTGTAAAAATATAACCTCATTCTGATTTATTGCTTGTCATTATTCAGAACAATATGATCTTGTCGTGGTTTTGTACCACGCCACTGGATTTCACCAACTGTAGATAAATAAAATCCGGATTATCAACTTAATTCGCCTTCGGGATTTCTAGGACACATAGTATGTGTCCTAGAAATCCCGAACGCGAATTAAGTTGGCATCCCTACAAATATATGAACTTTTGGTGGTGACACTGCTGCTTGAGCTGAGTACATAGACGTGTAAATAAATTGTCTGTAATTGTCAGACAAAACAGATTAATTGTGCTGTTAGTTGTCATTTTCGGTTTTGTACAAATTATTTGGTTTGATTTTGTCTTATCTTCTTTTCAGAGCTCATTAATTCTCTTTTTCAACTTGTATTTTAATAATCACTATTTTAACCTGTTTTCAGTATTAACTGGAAAGCCAAGATGTTTACGTCTGAGCTAGACGCATACATTCTTATGGCCCACTTTCGAAGTGCAACTCGCAACCAGGATGGAACTTGGTCGTACAGTTTACAGTCTTGCTTCGATCAGTTTGTGGAAGCGTTTCCTAATGAAAATGTTAACTATAGAGTTTTCGGCCATCACAAACGTCAGATTATAAATCGTTTTGAGAGAAAAAATTGTATTTGTAAGGATAAACCAACCGGAAGACCTACAACATTAACTGAAGCTGTTGTTAATGATATTGAAGAGCGAATGAATCAAAGCCCCAAGAAATCACTGCGAAGGCTCTCTGCACAGTCAGGTGTAAGTAAAAGTAGTTGCGCAAAGGCTCTGCATAAAAATTTACATATGTATCCCTATTGAGTGTCAGTTGTGCAGCAATTGTACCCTCGTGATTATGAACAACGTATACTGTACTGTCAATGGTTCAACGAGCACCTTAATAATAATGATTTGCTGGATTTAACCTTCTTCACCGATGAAGCCTGGTTCTATTTATCTGGTTATGTAAATAGCCAGAATTACCGAACGTGGGCTACGGAAAATCCTTACACTTTTGTTGAAAAAGAGTTGCATCCATTAAAAGTTGGAATTTGGATTGCGATATCAAGAAGAAGAATAATAGGGCCAATATTCTTTAACGATACAATTAATGCAGAACGATATCAAACTGACATATTGGCAGAATTTATTAATCAGCTGCATGATGATGAAATAACAAGGGGCTATTTCCAACAAGACGGAGCCACTGCTCATACTGCACAGACCACCATAGATTATTTGCAACAATTTTATGGAAATCGTATTATAAGCCAAGGCTTGTGGCCACCGAGGAGTCCAGATTTAACACCACCAGATTATTTTCTTTTTGGACAGCTGAAGAATCATGTCTATAAAAACCGATTGCATAATTTGAACGAACTTCAAGAAGCAATTAGGCAAGAAATTCAAAATATAACACAAGAACAGCTCGGCCATGTATTTGAAAACATGAAGCGAAGAATAGCATTGTGTTTAGAAGCAAATGGAGAACATCAGTGTTATTTTCATTGAATAATAGTGTTTTTAATAACAAGTCTGTAAAAATATAACCTCATTCCGATTTATTGCTTGTCATTATTCAGAACAATATGATCTTGTCGTGGTTTTGTACCACGCCACTGGATTTCACCAACTGTAGATAAATAAAATCCGGATTACCAACTTAATTCGCGTTCGGGATTTCTAGGACACATAGAACTACTAATATAATGATTTATTCGTTTCCATACTGAAGCAACTAAATTAGAATGCATGTTATTAATGAAATTAATGGTGAAAAGTAATGATAATGATTCTTAGAGAAAACAGGTGGTGAAATGTGATTTTAGCGTCTGGCAACCCTGGTCAGCAGTAGTCATGCCGCAGGATGGTCACAGCTTTGCGTTACAGGTTGTACATAACCTAGACGCATCTCTAGGTTTATTTTATTTTATTTTTTTAATTGTAACAGCGTACGAAAACACGTATATTTATTAGAATCATGAATAAATCTAATATTTTTACAATTTGCCGAAAAATTTGGAATAAAAGGAAGTAAGTAATAATTGATTCATATAAATATTAATACTTATATTTGTGGTCTATATTTAGAATAAACTTTGGAAATTATGAAATTGTGGAACCCGGAATTGTTTCACCTGGTCGAACTGTTCCAAGTCATATAAAAACTCCAAATTATATATCTGGTGATGTAATTAATACTCCAGACTTTGTAGAAATTAAAAATGAAACACAAATTGCTGGTATGAGAGATAGTTGTAAGTTGGCAGCGAATATACTACAAAAAATTGGCCAATTTATTCAAGTAATTTTTTTATAAAAAGTACGTGTTCCCTATTATATTTGAATTAGAAATTTTAGATTGGAAAGACTACGGACGAAGTTGACCGTTACGCCCATGATTTGATTGTAAACAGTAATGCGTATCCATCTCCGTTGAATTATAAGAACTTTCCTAAATCTATTTGTACATCAGTAAATAACGTGGCTTGTCATGGTATTCCTGACGATCGGCCATTGAAATCTGGAGACGTAATAAACGTGGATATTACAGTAAGCAATCTGGCTTTTAAATGATAAATTTACACTTATATTTATATAACTAGGTTTATTACAATGGATATCATGGTGATTGTTCTAAGACATTTATGGTGGGAGACGTAGATGAATCAGGTCAAGAATTAACAAAAGCGACTGAAATATGTTTGCATGAAGGCATATTAATCTGCAAACCTGGGGTACCTTTTCGAGAAATTGGAAAACATATATCTATCAAGGCCAAGCAGTTAGGGTTTACTGTTGTTCCATGTTTCATTGGACATGGTATTGGTAGCTATTTTCATGGCCCGCCTGACATATACCACTTTGGTAAATATTTAAGAAATGTCGAATTTTTATAATGGAAATGTTTTAGCAAACAACTATCCAGGGAGAATGGAATCTGGAATGACCTTTACAATTGAACCAGTTTTAAGTCAAGGAAGCAAAGAAATTGTAATTTTAGATGATGGTTGGACTGCTGTTACAATTGACAATGCTAGAACTGCTCAATTTGAACATACTGTCTTAGTTACACATTCAGGGGCTGATATACTTACTATACCTGATTAACTATTTGTGAAATTTTGATATTATGTATGTTTACTTGTGGTAATTTGTTAAAATACACAAGCAGATAATTTAAAGTTACTCTTGTTGACTGAGATCATTTGAATTTTCGTGCATGTCCACATACATAATTATATACACTGCGTTTCAAAAGTAATGAACCACTCGGAACTTCGAAATTATGCAGAAATAGTTAGTGCATAGAGACAAACAAATGCTTAAATTTTCAAAAACAAATGACAATATTTATTGGCGATATCGTTAATAATATGTTGCATCTCCGCGGACTCTTATGCATTCAACAACCCTTCGTGGTATACTGGAAATCAGATGGTCGATTGCCTCTTGGGGCAGCTCATTCCAGACTACCTGTAGCTGTTGATGTAATTCTTCTAACGTGTTGCAAGACGGGCTCTGGAAGGTCTTGGAGGAATTAACGGCGCGCGTTTAGTGCCCTGAATGAATGTCAAAGGAGGCCTTCCACCGTAGCGTATTGCTCGTCTCACCATTACACCAGGAGCTTGAGCCGTGTGGCGACGCTGAACAAAGTGTAAATTTTGCCTCTGATCTCTAATCCGTAAACGTCCGTTAGAATTCCATAAGCAAAATCGGGATTTGTCGCTGAAGACATAGTTTCCCATTCATGTTCCGAATGTTTTCAAAAAAAAAATGAAATAAAAATAATATAGTACTTAGAACTTCATCTCACGGGAAAAAAAACAAGCAGCTCAAGCTACAAAGAAAATCTACGCAAGTTTAAATTTTATGCAAGGAACTGTAAATCGCTTAAATTCAATTTGATAATCGTGTAACATCATATTACAAAATTAATGTAACCGAAGAAAGGGTCTACTGTTTTTTATGTTTACATCTTGCACAGTTTTATCGCCAGTAGTACCGATAGTATTATCGATATATACCATCGGTAGTATTCGATACTCACTAGCAACAGAATTCAATAGTTATTATCGATAGTACTCGAAAGGCATTATCGATAGCCATTATCGATAGTGCCTATCACCATGATATATTCTCTCTTGCTCGCCCCATCTACCGTTTGTCACCGTGTGACTAGGAGCTGGGAAGTAACAAAAATCGTGTTTGGTACAGACCAGCGTTTAGTGCTCTGAATGAATGTCAAAGGAGGCCTTCCACCGTAGCGTATTGCTCGTCTCACCGTTACACCAGGAGCTTGAGCCGTGTGGCGACGCTGAACAAACTGTAAATTTTGTCCGTCAGAATTCCATAAGCAAAATCGGGATTCGTCGCTGAAGACATAGTTCCCCATTCATGTTCCGAATGTTGTCGGTTTTGGCTCTACTGCAGTCTGGCATTTTTATGTTGTTGAGTCATAAGAAGACGAAAATAAGGATGATGACGAACGTAATCCAAATGTGCGTATTCGACGAAAAATCGTACTTATAGACACTCGACGATCAATTACTCGTATCCAGTTGATTGCAACAGCACGCGTTGGTTCTACTAAGTCATGTATTGCACTTCGCCTTAACAGTCGACCTTCGCGTGCTGCTGCCACTCCAGGACGTCCATTGCCTCTACGACGAGTTTCTGAGCGTTCTTCCTGCTAATTCATCCAAGTTCGTCTGATAGTGGCGTGAGGTCGGCCCATGCGTCTGCCAATTTCCCGAATACTGAAACCAGCCTTATGCATCCCTATAATTCGTCGCCTTTTAAAGGGTTTAAGATGGCGCAAATTTGCACGTCTTCAAACTCGTGGCATTTTTGAGGCACTAACTTTACTAATGCAATAACAACAAATCGCAAACAAACGGCGAACTACTCTGAAAAATATTATTCAACAGCGCGCAATTTCAGGTCCTCACAGATAGATAACTTCTATCAGCAGTAACAGATGGCCGTCAAAATTTAATTCTTTGTTTGTCTTAATGGAATTATTCTACATAATTCCAAAGTTAATGGAAGTAACTTTGGAATTATGTGGAAAAGTATCCGCCAAGAAAGTATCGCATAAACTAAAAAAGAGCATTTATAAACCAAGATATTTTTGTACGTTCACAAAAAGTTTGCCTCGTGTATGTGAACTATAAAAACACTAACAAAATCATGGAACATAGCTTTTTTACTTTTTTTTCTAAAAGAACACATTTAGAAAAATTCATATGTGTAAGGTTTGTTCAGTTGTTTATTGAAAGTCTTCCTATACGGACAAATTTTAAAGTGCGAAGTCAGAGTTCTGTACCAACGCTTTTAAAACTAAAATGAGCAATTTAACTTCAGAACAAGTGGCTGCTACAGTTGCTTTAATCGAAGATGGACGATCTCAAGCATACGTTGCTAATTTGATGAACATCGATCAGTCAAGTGTTTCTAGAGCCGTAGCCAGATATAGGGAAACGGGCAATTACAGTAGAAGACCTGTACCAGGTCGTCCAAGACGTTCTACTCGCCAAGATGACCGCTATTTACTACTACAAGCATTACGTCGAAGACATGTAACTGCGAGACAATTGCAGAACGACTTGGCTAGAGTCAGAAATACTCGTATGAGTACTCAAACTATTCGGAATAGGTTACGACAGAGTGGATTAAGAGCTAGAGTAGCGGTAACAGCGAGAAAGAGTGGGAGAATTTGGATCAGGCTTATACAGGGTTACCTGTAAATAGCACGTAAGCTACCGAAATCTGAAGACTACCTATCAATGTGTTACTGAAAATTTAAAAAGAAATTTATTTGTAACATATACATTTTTTTCAAATTTTAGGGCCCAAAATGCAGGTAAAGCCGGTCCATATCTTTGTTTCTCCTATATTATACAAATACCGCTGATGAATCAAAGTTAACCCAGATGCAAATAAAAAGCGATAAAGCATTGTAGATGCTATGAATAGTGAATAGTCTATTGAAATGCATTAGTCTGTCGTACAGCTGATGTCGAAGTGTTTATGTGTTTACATTGAATATGCCGATAACCATATGATTTGCGTTCTTAATGTTTAAAGTTAATGCATCCGAAATGTCGGGTTTTGAGTTATTTGTAGTTATACATTCTTTTTCTTTTTATGAAATTTGTGGTGGTCCTAACAAGGACCGATCTAGGCGAAACAGGACAAAATAATTTATTAATGTAAAAAATGTTCGAAATGTCCACCGTGAGCTCTAATACAGGCATCAATTCGGCGACGAAAGTTATTATGCACACGAGTAAAATTTACCATGTCTTCGCGAATGCGTTGAGCTGCATTCACAGAAGGCAAGACGGCGAGGATAATCTAATTCCGTTAATCTTTGCACGCGCTGGATGTGATACGGATGAAGTAAATTATTTTTCAAAATTCGATGCACCGTCGTTTGGGACACATTTACTTGCTGGGCTAAAGTTGTAGTACTTATGCCTGGTTCCGCCTCAACGATGTTTAAAATATGCTCTTCTGCTTGCTGAACTCTACGTGATATATGACGGCCACGACCTTCGAAACGTGGAATTACTGATCCTGTTTCTCGAAGTCGATACACGGTTCTCACAATTGTCTCGGATGATGGATGCCGCCGATTGGGAAACCGTTCCGCGTACAAATTTTCTGCCGCAAGACTATTTTGTCCTGTTTCGCCATAAAATCAAATCAAAATCATATCGGTGTATTCGATATTCGTATAGGATGCCATTGCAATTGCGTGTAATGACGGTGAATGCTACGTGCATACTAAATGGATATCCGAACGCTGCTTCAGCGACTGCCGGTGATTCCCATATGTTAACTAAGACAGAGTCGGACTCGAATAAAGAAAAATCATTTTCTCGTTACTACGTGCACATAAAACCATAATATTTTGTATTTAGGCATTACTCATGCGTTTCTTTTACCTACTTTTTTTTTCGTACTATATCCGAATAAGACTGTATACGGAGGTTAATCGAATCTCTGCCAAACCGTAGGCGAGCGGTCATAAGAGTCAGAGGCGGCAATACTCAGTATTAAAAGCTACTGTTATGACATTTTTCTTTCCAAAATTATAATTTCTTGTTTTAATAAAAATCTCAAGTATGAGTTCTTGTTTTTATTTGGCCTGTATTTTATTTAAACAATCATAGAAATTATATCTTAGAGCGCATTAAAGTATATTTACAACTTTATGCTACAAACAAAGATTATGCGATACTTTTATGATTCAAAACTAAATTATGCGATACTTTTTTGGCGGAGTGTAGTTTCTACCAGAACAGCATTTATCAAATCAAGAAATAGTGTGTTTAAAGAGGTTTGTCTGGGCATCACAACCGGTTATTGAATTTTTTTAGATACTATTTCTAAATTAGAGGACACCAAACTTTCATTACATGAAGCACTAAAAACTAACAGATAATGTAGGAAGGTTAACGACCGATGAATTATGTGCGGTTATAAATAAGAATCCCGATTTTTAAACTATAGTAGGTATAGATAAGAGGGCGAATGTAATAGGAATCATCCTTTTCTTTTGAAGAATTTGGGTTTCCGAGTTGACGGACGAGACGGAGTTGAACAGTTGAACGGGGACGGGAGGATCCTTTTAAATTCGCAAATACCACATTGACGCAGATTTTCCAAAAACACCAGCATATTTCCACCTCGCCGTAGGAGGTTTGCGTCAGTTTACATCAATTCAATACAATCAAATGAAAATAGTAAATAATTACATACATTATTTTTATTATATTGATAGTAATTGAGCCGTACGCTATTACCGAAGCATTCGTTTCTGTAACATAAATAACATGGCGTGTGCGGTACACAAAACATGAACTTTTTAATGCAAAAAGTTTAAAACGAAAATGGAATTATTATTGTTTGTGTATATAGGCGTAGATTAAGAAATATTTCCTTGATTTTTCCTCTCTATTTGTTTTTACATTTTACCGACTACGCAATCTTTTATGAATTTATGCGCACGTTATTTGTTTGGAGCCATGCTAGTTTTATTTTTTCGACTTTCAACAAAACACCAGTTAACAAGGTTTAAATTTATGTTTCATAAAGTGGAAACAATAAAAGATGTTTAACATAATATTATAACTTATAACGTCATTAACACGATTTTTGAATATTAACAACTATTTTTTTCTTGTGAAAATAGTCCGTCTGTCTGCCTGGACGCCCTTATTTCTAGAACGTACACCGAGGGTCAAATATAATTTCTTGTTTCATCAAAATTAGTGTGTTGTATATTGAAAATGAGATTTGATATTTTTATTGCATTCAACATTGTCATTGTGAAACTTAACATAGTGGGATTCGTATTATGAGTAAGAACTGCTTCTAGTTACAGACGCTAAAGTTTCTCGGGTTCACATATTCTGAGTACTATACAGTGATTTAATTTCTCCTTTTACTGCCAAGATATTTTAGCCGTTACTCAGAATACACAATAGCGCCCGCGAATATATCCGTCTACGGCAGCGATAGGATTAAACACACCTTTTTTAAAAGCGTTTTTATTAAACAGCTCTTATATAATTTTTATTTATCGACTTACTGAACAAGATGTTTCTAATTTCCAATATAGAAAGTTTACGAGAAAAAGGCAATCCTTAACAATTACATGTATGTACTTCCAGACTACACAGCAATATATTCCGGATAGTTTTACATCTACGAAAAATATGGTTTTGTAATAAATTGATATACACATACAAAATGGTTCGAATTAGATGGATTTGTTCACAAAAAAATTAGAAACCGGTCACATCCAATTGAATGCTGGAAAATTAGCCTTCAAGCGTTTTGATTTTGCTTAAATTCGATGTTCTATAAATAAACAGCTGTTTAGTTACTTGCAAACGATATACGGCAATACTGAGCGATTTTCTTAATCCACAGCTGAATCGTAATAATTTGAGATAATTGGACAGGTTGCCATAGCGCATATCTTTAAGTATAATCTTTGGCAAATTTCCTGATTTTATAAAATGAATGTTGCAGATGTTTCAATAAAAGAAATCCATAACATCAATACTCTTTAAATACAAAACATTTCAAGACATCTTTAAATTATCCAGTAATGGTAATATTTAAATAATGATATACATAGTTCCACACTATGTTAATATTAATAAACAGTAATAGAGTACCATTCGGTAAAGTAATCACCATCACAGTACTTCTGTCAACATGACACCAATTTTTGTATGCCAGTGTTGCACAACTACGGATTTTGAACCGAAAAATTGAGGGACCTATTACATTAACTCAAGTTTGGAAGTGCTCAAGCTCACTTGGAGGAATGTCGAGAACATAAAGAGGACGTGATAATGTTTCACAGCCAAGTTCAGAAATTCTTTTCCTAGTAACTCTTACGCTGAAGTCTGGCATTGTCCTGTAACAAACACCTTTTTTTTACTTAGCTTATGGTTACTGTTCTGCAAGTTGTTTTCAAGTTAGTAGTGATGGTTTGACTCGTTTTCAAAAATACATAATGGCTGATCATGGCTGTTATTCACAGAATATACAGGAATTTTTTTGATACAAGCAAGCCCTGGAGTTGTGTAGTATTGCATCAGTTAACCAGAGGCATGAACGCTTAATATCCACTATTCAGCGTACGTTAACAACCGATAAAAAAAAAAAATGGTCCGATGGCTGAATCCGACAATACATGTGGAATTAATTTTTGTAACTTCCATTTTCTCTTAACCGTTGAAGGTACAAACGAATGGCTTTCATCGTTCAAATTAAACCTTTTTGCGACCTCTAAGCACGTTATGGTGAAATTTGTTTCCACAGCCTATTGAATATCTTCTTGTCAATAATCTTTGGTCTCTCGAAGAAAGTTTCTTAATGCGGATGCGATACACATTGCTCACGTCACCGCTGCAGATTTGGTGCATAGTTTGTACGTAGAATGTACAACTTAGAATTAAAGTTTTATTCGTTACAATTTCAAATTATTTTAAGATATGAAATAAGCAGTTGTTACCAAATGAGTACGTATCCGACGAAAGAAGGATTAGTACTAAAGCAAATGACAAGTAACAGATATGTGCTATCGATCAACAACTTTAATCATGGCAATCGTCACCCTATAAGATATCAAAAGAAGAGAATGAAAAGTACAGGAAAATAAAACAAACAGGTAAGAATCATGGTTTATAAATGATATTTACAGTGTACAGGTTTTATTTTAAATTTATCTTTAAAATTTGAACAATTTTCACTCATTTCTAACAAAATATACATACATTACCCTACTTTACAAATATTAAAAATGAGTGAAAAATATGAGAAAATAACCAAATTCAAGATCAGTGAACAGTTCGATAGTACAAAATGGAATGTATTATATTTCAAATACAAAGAGAGCGGATAGGTCCTTTTTGGTTATTTTCACATGTGGAATATATTTACTATATACATGGATCTGATTTAATATGAATGCTGACATATCTGTAACACAATAGATTTTTAATTTCTATATAATATAAAAATATACTTTGTACTTTATCTATACCTAAAAGTAATTTAGACAGTGCCTGAGTCGATAAAATATATTGCATCTATTTACCTTTTTACAAAATCGTGAAGTACAATATTTTTGTCAATCAAAATAAAATAGCTTGTTAGGAACAATTATTTCGAATTTGGAACTCAAAAGTACAAAACGTATAGGAAAACACGAACCAACAAATCATGTTCTTAAGTAACAAACGATATGTCAACATTAACGAATATTCAAAAAAAATTACTGAAAATATTTTCAAAAACTAGATTTTTCCAGAGAACTTAAAATAAACGAACAGGAAATGTAACGTTAAAGCAGTACGTGATAACGTAACCTATCTTTTTGTACTATAAAATAATAACCATTGGAAGTATCTCTGATTCTGAAAACAAATATAAAAATTAGCAAAATGAAAACAATACCACCATTTCGCGTTAGAAAACTGTATTGCACAAAGTTTAGATTCCTTAAATGAAGTGGAGCGGTGACTAAACTGATCTAGTCAGAAACTTTACACTATTTAAAATAATAACTGTACAAGAGAAAATAATTATATCTATTTTGGTTCTTAAATTATTTCCGCTTTAAGAAAAAGAAAGAAAGGAATTATATCACTTCGGCATAATAAAAACTTTTTGAAGAAATAGCATTAAATAAATTATTAAATAACAAAAAATTCAAATGTTTAAAACAGACGACTATTTAAAAAAATATATAAATATAAAACGTGGATACGTTCTCTTACTAATAGTAAATATTAAAGTCAACAATTAAAAATGAAAAAATAATTGAGATTTTAAGAGAAAATCATGGAGATCTTGTTTTACTGCAATTTTTTAAAAAATCCCACAAGTTTCGATTTTTTAATTCCATCACAGGAACTTCTCACTTAACCGCACTTATTAAGTTTATTTGTTCAATCGTACATATCTCACGTGGAGTCTTCTAATCTTTCAACGCGGTATCTATTGTACACAGTGTAAGGGGTTCGTGTGTAATCATTATTAGTTTGTATCCTTGTCCTATTTGGTACTACATTATCACCACGTCCCATTAACCAGTCTGTACACTGTTTGTTTTGTAAATCACTCACGTTTACAGACACCCACTTCTTCAACCACGAGTGAAATTGTGCGGCTAAACGTTTCGTAACTGCAGGATGGGTCTGGAAAGAAATATATATTACAATTAGTTTTTGATACAAAAAAGAACAAGTAAAAAAGAAAACGTAAATGCGTATACCAGTTGACAACCAAATCTAATGTAATAACTATAAACGTATCAAACGGAGAAGAAGATATTTCATATGTATATACAAAAGAAGTTAAAGTAGCAGAAGTGATTGTTTGTGTGCGATCCGCATAAAAAAAGACGTTTTAGAATGTGAGTAAAATGGGATCGAACATTGTCAATTCGACTCGTCATTCGTAGATTATCGTATTGTACAATAGGACAAAAGGAAACTTGGACGGCTGGCAAGCGACGAAGTAGTATGAGCAGTGTAAACAAGAATCACTTTCGTACAGGTTTACTCCTTATCGTCCAGTTTTGCTTTTGCGTCATTATAAATTATTAATACATTTCAAGTGTAGTCACATCAAGAAACTATATACTATATACTAGTATATAGTATACAGTCTTATTCGGATATAGTACGAAAAAAAAAATTAGGTGAAAGAAACGCATGAGTAATGCCTAAATACAAAATATGATGGTTCTATGTGCACGTAGTAACGAGAAAATGATTTTTCTTTATTCGAGTCCGACTCTGTCTTAGTTAACATATGGGAATCACCGGCAGTCGCTGAAGCAGCGTTCGGATATCCATTTAGTATGCACATAGCATTCACCGTCATTACACGCAATTGCAATGGCATCCTATACGAATATCGAATACACCGATATGATTTTGATTTATGGCGAAACAGGACAAAATAGTCTTGCGGCAGAAAATTTGTACGCGGAACGGTTTCCCAATCGGCGGCATCCATCATCCGAGACAATTGTGAGAACCGTGTATCGACTTCGAGAAACAGGATCAGTAATTCCACGTTTCGAAGGTCGTGGCCGTCATATATCACGTAGAGTTCAGCAAGCAGAAGAGCATATTTTAAACATCGTTGAGGCGGAACCAGGCATAAGTACTACAACTTTAGCCCAGCAAGTAAATGTGTCCCAAACGACGGTGCATCGAATTTTGAAAAATAATTTACTTCATCCGTATCACATCCAGCGCGTGCAAAGATTAACGGAATTAGATTATCCTCGCCGTCTTGCCTTCTGCGAGTGGTTTCAACGCACCGAAGTTCGTCAACCACGTCTTGCGTCAGTAATTCTCTTTACCGACGAATCCACGTTTACAAGAGATGGTATTTTGAATTACCATAATATTCACCACTGGGCAGACGAAAACCCACGCGAGATACACCAAAGCGCCTCGCAAGTTAGGATACCTGTCAATGTTTGGGCGGGTTTAGTAGGCGATTACCTACTTGGACCACATGTGCTCCCACAACGATTAAATACAGAATCCTATTTACAGTTCCTCCGAGATGAATTACCCGAGTATTTGGATGAGATACCACTAGCGATACGGCAACAATTGTGGTTTATGCATGACGGAGCACCCGCGCATAGTAGTCGAGTAATTCAAGCATTTTTGAACTAAAGATTTCCACGATGGATTGGACGTCGAAGTCCCGATCTAAATCCATTAGACTTTTTTCTGTGGGGATACATGAAAAGCTTGGTATATGATTGTCGCCCTGATATTGAAAATGTCGAAGATCTGCGAAATCGCATTTATGTTGCAGCTCAACGCATTCGCGAAGACATGGTAAATTTTACTCGTGTGCATAATAACTTTCGTCGCCGAATTGATGCCTGTATTAGAGCTCACGGTGGACATTTCGAACATTTTTTACATTAATAAATTATTTTGTCCTGTTTCGCCTAGATCGGTCCTTGTTAGGACCACCACAAATTTCATAAAAAGAAAAAGAATGTATAACTACAAATAACTCAAAACCCGACATTTCGGATGCATTAACTTTAAACATTAAGAACGCAAATCATATGGTTATCGGCATATTCCATGTAAACACATAAACACTTCGACATCAGCTGTACGACAGACTAATGCATTTCAATAGACTATTCACTATTCATAGCATCTACAATGCTTTATCGATTTTTATTTGCATCTGGGTTAACTTTGATTCATCAGCGGTATTTGTATAATATAGGAGAAACAAAGATATGGACCGGCTTTACCTGCATTTTGGGCCCTAAAATTTGAACAAAATGTATATGTTACAAATAAATTTCTTTTTAAATTTTCAGTAACACATTGATAGGTGGTCTTCAGATTTCGGTAGCTTACGTGCTATTTACAGGTAACCCTGTATACTATATACTATACTAATAAAAACTTACAACGTATATAAGAAGTGCCGCAATACAATCAGAGAAAGTTATGGAATTTTGAAAAATGGTTCACCATTTGTTGTGAAGTTGTGCAAGATCGTAAAACTGAACTAATCCTTATTCACTATTAAAAATATTAAATTGAGATTAAACATTATTAATTAATTATCTGAAGAAACCTACAGTAACTTCGGAGAACATATAGATATGTAATGGACATCTTGACAAAATACAATTCAGTTAATTACACGCATTCGTGGTACGTTTCTAAACAATCCTCCTATGTAATAAATAACGTAATATGATATGGTCGGCAAGTAATGTAGCCAAAATGAAGATGAAAATAAAAAATTGATTTTATTCTATTTTCCAGAATTACTATAATTTGCGCAATGGTGAAAATGTTGCTTTTCGCTTTAAATACTATTACTACAGAATTAGGAATATTGTTTTTAGTAATCTGATAAGATCACCACTTCTAAATGATACGAAAAAACGGAGCAATCTGCTTGTACTAGTAGAGATAAATTTTGAAAAACCTTCGATCGCGGGTCGCTCAAAACAACAACCGATGTTGTAGCTAATGAAAGGAGTTCGCGATTCTGCGTGAAGCAACAGACCGATACCAACAAGGATGCGGAAAGCGAAAAACTGTTGTCACCTTAGTGAATTGTGCGGAAGAGCGTATTAGCTACTGTAATGTTTCAAGAGGTGGAAAGCTCAAGGGTCGTGAGAGCCGGAAGTGCCTTCTAAGATACTCTCGGCAATTTAAATTTGATTGAAAGAAATAAATGAATTGTTAAACGAATATTATAAATTTAAACGAAAATTAACCCAATATAGCAACATTCCAATGCATAAACACCATATTTAGGAGGTTTATTTTTGGAAATCAGCTACTCCTAAACAATAAACGTGACGCGCACATTGAATTATAATTAGGATTCTGGGGATTAATTCCTTCTTAATGGAAATGCACTCAGATACAAGTAGGTTCGAAGGTTATTTGATTTAGGGTCACCCGATTCCATTATTTAATCGCGATGGCGATTGTTCTATAATCACAAAAATATTAACATTTTTGTTTTTATCTATAGATTGACGTCAAAATACATTCAGAAACTATAATTTTAGCATGTAGAATGACGTAAGTGATGCAGAATTGTAGCATACATCAAATACTTTTTGATAATGTTTTACATCACATATTACACTACAACGATAAATTTTACCGAGAATTTTGATATTAAACAAGCGCTTAGGAAGATTTTACAACCGTCGTTAGTTGGATTTATCATATCCTTCTAACTTTCTTGTTCCCTAAGCAATACCCCGAAAAAAGGAATTTTGCTCTTGAAATCGAGTTTTCAACCACTAAAAGGATTTACTTTGGATAGGTGAACAATGTGAAATCGACAAACGTGATGTGCAGGTGGCGCTGATGATAGCTAAATCTTGTTTAAATATGTAAGACAGACACGCTCCTCTTATATTTTCAAGAATGGTTCAAATTTATCCAAAACGGCTCGAGTTAGGCATAAAAATACATAACAGTAACTTGTCTTTATTTAGTCCGCATTAACAAAATATGCAATAATATACACGGTATTCGATTTATTAATATTTTCTGAGTTACCCGGTATACTCAGCTATTAATATTTTATCGCTTTCCGAATGTGGTGCGCCTATATTTATCGACATCATATTGGTAAACCAGTAATATTCTGTGGTAATAAAATGCGGTAAAGTATGCCAGGAATAATGGGCAGGTCATGGCAAATGCTTACTTAATAAAATAATAGATAAAATGTAGTCGAATATAGTTTACTTACTTCTCTTGCTCTAGCCAAGGCACCGTGTTTATATAGCATACTTCCTTTATCGGCAGTAAATGTAATTTCTAAGTTGCCATCGTCCAATCTGCACTGGGTATTATCTAGAATATTGTAACCGGCATGTTCAGTCTGATTTCTTTCTGGTGGCCGTCGTTCATTAAGTTTCCTCTCCAATTCTTCTAAACCGTCCAGCTTCTTATCGTTCTTTTCGCCATCGCGTTTGATATTATCTAACCTCTTACTATTTTCTTGATTCATATCCGCAGATTCCAGTTTTACTCCATCATTGCACGTTATATTATTTTTCTTGTTCCTTCTCTTGTATTTTCGTAAATTTCTATTTAAATATAAAGGCAAGCATTTTTGGGCTATTCTGGTACAATTTGCAAATTTTTCTTTGTAGCTGCTCCATTTTTTCGCTTCTTCTAATTTTTTGGGTTCTTCTGGATCAGTATCAATCATTTCAATAGTTAATCGGCAGTCTTTCTTATAAATGTATATTTTGAAACAATTTTCATCTTGTACAGCTTTCTCTATCGTGCGCTGATACGCCAACTCTTGGTGTATCCGCCTATGGGCTGTAGCACAGGGCCCACCAGCACCGCCTTTCTTCTGCTCTTTTTGAAACATTTCCATGCATGTTATGGCTGTTCTCTCCGTGACACAGTGTTGTAGTTGCCGCACGGCGTAAGAGACAACCTTGTCCAGGGTGAACGCAATATATGCATGTATACCAAACATTTCTCTTAAAGTATCTTCATACGTTGAAGATTCCATATTGCCATCTAATAAATTTTTAACCATATCCAAAAATGCCGGATAATAATCTTCAACTTCGATTTGCGGCTTTGGTTTCAATCTGAGTGCAACCGCCGTACTTTCTTTGCGATTGTTTCTATTTTTAGCTTCTTCATCGGCTAAGGCAACGGCTCGTTCGTAAATTTTTGCAAGTCTTTCGCAGAGTATCACATGTAACCGCAAGAATAAGTACCAATTATTACTTGCCATAAACAAGGTGTATGCTTCATCCTGAAATAAAGTTAAAAATAATATAAATTATACACAAATATTAAACATCTCATATAGTAATGCCATAAACATAAGAATCACAATTTAACAAAAATTAATAATACGTCGGCCTATTTACTCATACTTTCAGTGAAATGGAGTTAAAATCGGTTACATATGCGCTTGCGGCACTATTGTATTGAATATGAAAAAAGTAATTCCAAATTGAATTGATTTAAAAAAACATTTTGGTAAATTGTGCATAAAGTACGTACATTTAGATGCAAAACAATTCAATCCATTATTACTTCCATCTTTATCCGTCCTTCTAAAACGTTCACATGATGAACGTAAATTTCAATGGGCACAGGTATTTTTAAAAGATACCAGAGTCTGTTAATCTTTTATTTTGTATTTTGTAAATAAACGACGAATAATGATTTTAGTAAAACACCTGTGGTCGATAACGGAAAGGGTATTCAGTGTATCTTCTGTTTTTCTTAGTGTTAGGTATTTTAATAGTATAAAAAGAGCTTGAAAGTAAAGCTTTTGTTGTTTTTGATGCAAGCTCTACCAGATCAAGATCACACTGCATAAAAGCAACATCTAAATGAGGAGATCGATTTACATTTGTTTTTTCTTAAGATTTGAGGGATGTACATCTTCGATTGAAGTCGTAAATCGACTGCGCCATGTAAAAAGTACGCATATAAGCAAATGGGACAGTTCGTCGACGATTAACCGTAACTAATTTAATGTCTAGAGCAGCCTAACGTCCACAGTTATTTGGGGCACATTGCAGAACGCGACTACCTTTTGATAAAATTGGAATAATGCTGATTCGAGCAAAGATGGATGGGAAAGCATTTGGAGAAGACAGGAAGAGACATTTGCTTTATGCACCGGTGAGCTTCTGGTTGGGGCTGGCATAAGTTCGTACCGAATTGATGGTGGTTAGTGGACGTTCAATAACGGTTGCAAGGTACACGAACAATATTTTAGAAGAATACACGTGGCTACTTTTGCACCATTTATAGAGATTGATTTTATTTTTATGAACGATACCAAACGTCCACAATTCTATCCGTTCAAATGGATCGAATTCTTTGCAACTGAATGTATTAAAAAAACTTGGGTACTTAAATTATAAATTGGCATTTTCTTTTCTTATCATTATCTTACTATTGAACACAACAACAAGCGATTGATGCTTCCAATGTAACAATCTTTTGAAACAAAAATTGACCTATATATCGATCAACTTTTCACTCTAAATTGTATTAATTTTGCACCATGTATTTTACAGACACAAAAATATCATATCTGCTTAGATCTATGATGCACTTATTTGAATACCTAAACACCATTAGAAAATAGTATTTAGAAATTTATTTTAAATGATAGCAAACAATCATGTAGCACTTTAATCTTCTTCAATGTACACGTTCATCCACAGATGTAATTTCCATGTTGCGAACAATTATAGAAATTTTGAAATATCATAATGCTCGATTTATATTACACTTCTTTCGTGCACAAATGCGTGGCTTATTTGTACACTAGATCGACTGGGAATAGAAATTAGTTTTAAACTAGTATTCTAAACTAAACTAGATTCTAGTTTTTCGTTCAAGTTAGTCATACGAACTAAGCCGATTTTTGGGATTACCAACTACGAAATAAATATCTGCTTTAATAAACTCGAAAATATTTAAATAAAAGTGGGAAAGTATTACGTAATCTAATTAGGAATTTTTAAGACGAAAAAAGCATAATATAGATCAAATTTAACATGTAATCTTCACAGTATAGATGTAAAAACAAAAAACTTTACTTTGTACTCATATTCAATGACAACAACGCATATTTCATACAAAATTAGACACATGTTCAAATGTTCTAAGTACTTTAAATATACAGACACCCTTCAGTGACCTAAGCGCATAGCATACCTGTGCCATTTTTTTGCATAGGAAATCGATATGTGCATCTCATTTAATATTGCAGTCAGTCTAGGTTTAAACCCAAGGCCTTTAGAATCATATAACTGCAAAAAAAACAGGTGCAAATTTTCCTTTTTTGTAAATATTTACGTTTTGCGTGAAAATGAAATAGAGTCACAACAATCTATTTCATTTTTACATCCTTTCAAGCGTGTAAAGTTACTACAAATTGGTAGCAAATTCGAGGAGAACGGCAGGGTTAAAGTTAAGTGATAAATTAGGTATAATTCATTACAATTAACCAAGTTTGAAATAAACGATGTCGTGAAAACGTAGATAACGTAACGATAATTATGTTTTTAGGTAACTACCAAAATGTCAACACAAGATAAATACATTTTACATTTGACAAAAATCGGTTATCTAGACTTAATTTTTTAGTTAATACATTTGTTCGCTCGGGCTGTACTTTTTACTCAGCGTAGTGTAAAATGATGATCTCATTAGAGTACAGTACAAGTCGGTATGTGGTCATGTATCATATACCAAGCAGATACAAACGAACGACTTCCCATCATTTTCATCACAGTATTCAGCGGAAGTATGCCAGTTGTTTACAGGTTTACGTTTGTTTGCCTTACAGCGGCTACATTTACTTTCCGTTTTTGGCTCTACTGCGACGAGATTGCTAGTATCGTCCTTTAAAATACGTACAATTCGTTATCGAAGATGATATTTAACTATTACAACAATATTTTCCATGCTTATTTCCTACTATAGAAGGAACAGCTTCCGTGTAATTGTAGACTAGGCACTGGGAGTAATTAGCGTAGGCCGAGCGAATAAATCTACAGATTCAATTTCAAAATTTACGGTTATTCATTCGTAATTACTTTAAACATTTAGGTAGTAGCAACATTTTCTAACATCGCAGTTCGCTCAAGTAGATATACCACTGTGTTGCGAAATACACTACCGTCCGCCAAGTAATAACAGTTTAAAAAGTCAAAAAATAGAAAGCAACTAATACCATAAAAACTAGTTTATTATTATTATTATTAATTAAGGTACAAGGGACAAGAAAAACATCTAATTCTTTAAATATTTTTCTTGTTACCCTTTGCATCCAGAACTGCTAGAATAACTCTCGCCATTCTTTCGATTATCTTCTTAGTGTATTATCTGGGATTTATTCTTAGAGAATATTAGACTTGTTCTTTGGCAGTACGATCAACAATTCGGACTCTTCTAACGAGTTCATCTCATACTAGCTCAATAGGGTCAAGATCGGGATTCTGCCATAATTTGTAAAATATTTGCTTCATTTTACTCACTTAAAAGGCATGGGATTTTAATGTTTCGCAGCAGACCTCCTTCCGCATTATCAAGAAAAGTAACTTCAAACTGTAACTGAATCGAATGTTTTATTGTTGTTATAATGCACTGAAGAAGTTTTCTCTCCTGTTTTGACAATAAATATTGATTCCTCGGTCCATAAAACATTTTTTCACTGCTTTACCTTCCAGTACCACTTATTTAAATAAAAACTAAAATCGCATTTTAAGTGTCAAGCCTGGTAGGGACGAGTCTCTAAGAAAAAGACGTGCAATGCCGTAAAATGTTTGGCTACTTGGTCCGGTCGAAGAGACTAATAAACAGGCTACCGTAATTAGGTGCATAATATGTGTAATTAAATTTCTTGTTCGTAATACTTTGGTTATTTAAGGTGCATGTGTGTTTAGCGACAAATATATAAGATTATGGTGAATGCAATAGAACTTATTAAATTAAGACATTATAAAACTTTCTGTCTTGATCGAGGACGGTAGTGTACATAACATACTGTGTTTGAATTAAGAATCATTATAGCTTGTGAAGAATCGGTGTTTTTTTACTTTCAATGCTATGTACTATTTCGATATTTGGTTGCAAGTCAAACAAATGTCATGTATGTATCTATTTAGGCGTACTGATCGATAGACCATTTACGTGTACTACCACTACAAGTGAGTAATATTTCAACATTGGACATGTCCTTAATACTTTTTGCATTGTATATTGAATAAATGCAAACGTGCCGGTCAGTTGCGATGTTACCTCTTACAGCTTCTCTCGGTTTACTTGTGGACAAAAAATTACCAAAACTAAAAGATGTAAATGTTGCATTCTTAAGGTGTGTAAGTGAGATTTCGACGAAACTGAGATTGCAAGAGTACTTAAGCATAAGAACAACACAATTTCCGAGGATGCTATGGTAAATACTCACGTTTGAAGACAAGTGACGCTTTGTGTTGTCACGAGAGCTGTTGTAAGTGAGCAAGTTTATATATTTGTGCAATCGTGAAAAACGAACAATGCCGGTTAGTGATTTAATATCTTTTCATAGATGGGAAAACGTGTTAAAATTAAAGGGAAGTTGGGTACAGTTCATACGGACCATGTATCTTCGATGACTGTCATTTGATACCGGTTTAATGAACTTAATCGTTGTAGAATATCTATCATTCACGGGAAGGGACCAATGTCGTCCATTTGAGATGGCTACGGACGATACGATATCTTGTTAGCAGCACTCAGGGCAAGATTAGGGAGATTACTAATATGGTAAACATCTCAAATGAACGTGCGGAAAATATCCTTCATGAAAAATTGAGTGCGAGGAACATTAAGACGGGACATGTGCCTGGACTAGTAGCGATTGGTCAAAAACGAGAACGCGTGATAACTTCAAAGCCATGTTTCTGCGGCATTCTGTGATTGTAAACGAGAGAAAGGTAAGTCGACAAAAAGGTTTTCCCGCCGAACATGCACTCAAGAATTTTTGTTTGATCGATTCGCAAACCATAATCTTAATTGATCGTTTGGGGAAAGAGGGACAATCACGGGACAATAATATTGCCGATTTTTTGGACCGCTTGGATGCTGAACTAGACGAAAAGCGTGAGTCAAATGAAAGTCATTGCCGAAATAGAACAACCATTTCGCAAGGCTCGATAAATTCTATTATTAGGATCTATTGAAAATTTGAAGAAAATAAATAAATTTACTAAATGCAAAACAAATGTGCCGTTTTCCTTAATAAAGGTATTTCTCACATCAACTTTATTTTGGAAACTGTTACAGGTGTAATTTTTTGTTTAGAACATAATTTGTAATATATTACATGGTCTTCCAAATTATTCTTGAGACTATGCAATATAGTTCAAAATATGTTCTCTGAAATAGGGCAATTCGGTCATTAAAAAAATACGTTTCTCTTATACCGGTTCTCAATTTCATTTAGATTCGAACTTTTAAGCTTCCAATGGAACATCGTATCATTGGATCTTTCACAAATTATACATCCTTTCTCACTCAGTGTTAAATCTGGCAGTTTTACGTCAATTTTTTAGTATCTGCAAAGTTCCTTTATTATCTACTTACTGGATCAGTCGATTGTGCATGTAATGGAAGTACTTCCTCCTTAATATCAACTTCAGAAAAACCAGAGTCGCCCTCTGCTCTACCGGGAGACTTGCCAGGGCTTATTCTTTTTTCTTTCGCATCATTTGAAGTACTACGTGGACTTTCATCCCCTTCTTCTTTATCATCTGAAAAGACCATTAAATATAAAACATCTGGTCTAGATTGATAGATTTTGTTGGTAATATATTTTATATACCATTTTCACGTCAGCAAGTGGTGCACATCATTGGCAGAACCTTTACAGTAAATAATATAGCGGAGCAAAAGTAACTATTTCTCAATTTTAGGAAATCACAACATTACGTTGCTATTCATTTCACGTATTTATTGCGATATATAATGAAGTAATGAAGTCAGTAAGCTTTAATCAACCCCGACAACACGTGTGGCAAACGGTAACGATGCTTGTGGGAAGGTAGGGTTAGGGAAGATACAATGGTAATTGGCCCTGGAACACATTCTTGTTTATCAGTAGCCTGATAAGATGTCATTTCATCAAATATCAGTTACAACTTCTGCATTGTATTACATGAAAGTAGGATTACTTATAACAAAGGATATTATTGAGCACTATATTCTATACTGGATACTGCTAATGGGAGCGTTAATAAATGCAGTTATTACGTCATAACTTTCGCTCATATATTTCTTTCAGGTAACGCAGTATAAGCGTGAGCATTATAAGCGCTTTTGTGCCAATCATATGGGGCTTTTTAAGGAGAATGATAGGTAATAATTAGCACCGTAACTCGACGTGTAAACTACGCCAGTGGGTTTTCGCCTTTGGCAATGTTCACATGTCGAGCTACCGTGATCAACTGCTTCCCGCTCAGATAGTTTCGCCTCTGACATGGTTTACACCTTAACTTACAGTGCTAACTGTTGCACATCACTCTTCTGAAGAAGCCCCATACGATTGTGAGCGAAACGTCGAGTTTTTATTTTAATCAAAACGACATGACACGGTTCATACTCGCAACACGTTTAGTTTCAAATCCAGTATTAATTTGTATCAGCAAAAGTATTGTACAAACAAGTTTCTCCATATTAAACGTTGATAAATGGCAAGTGATTAAATCTAACCTATATCTTTAATAAATGATTATGCTATCGGTTTCGTGTGCACATTAGTATTGAGATGAACATACCGTTCTTTCACTCGTACAGCTAAGCATTACTGGTGTTATAAGAATCTCAAGGTAGCATCGCTCTCTGTTCGTATTTAGTCTTCATACGTTATCGTCATTTGACTTGATAGAGGCTAAATACGAATGGAAGCAGTTGGGCTCACCGAATCTACAAATCCGTATATAGCTCTCAATGAAGCATAAGATTAGTATGAAGTAACACCTTTGAACAAACTAGCTGATGAACCGTTTAATAGAAATTAAGTACATCCACTATTAGTAAGAATAGCGATGTATTTGCATTAGCTTTTCCCTTCATACACTAGCGCGTGTAAGGGATTTCAGAGATCGTTTTCATCCATACTCCTTCATTCACGAAAACTATATCTTCTTGTGAAATCTATTGACTAAAAGCTTACGCTATGTGTAGAAAAACGTGAAAGGCGGATTGGTAAAACATTTACTCGTCAAACATCGAACACCGTACATGACTGAAATAATATTACTAGTACAGTAATAGTAGTGTGTACTAGTACACACAATTCAATACAAATTAATATAGTATCTGAGATATTACACAGCATCGTAAGAATTAATTTAAATCAAGTAATTTTGTAAAAATAAAACAACGAATTAAAAGAATATGATATAAACAAGACAGCACAACATATTAAAGCAATTCTCTCAATGTCACAAACTTTAATATAATTTCTTCTCTATTTGTCACATTCATAGTAGCCATTATTTCTGTTGATTATAGGCACACTTACAGTCCGAAGAGAACGGTTCTGTGTGTTTTCATATGAGCGTTTAACACCCGAAGGAAACGACAATAACGATTTTACGCACTCTTTATCATATCCTCTTAGATAGTGTGCATTATCTTTAACAACCACGGAGTTTTTTGGTACGTTTGTTGTTTGTGTTCCACCATTTTTCACAATTCTGTGCATTCGTGTCATGACAATCAGTGATGGATAGAGATACACTCATTCTTCTTCTTCTTCTAAGAAGGGTTTATGTCACTTATTGTTTTTTTTTTCCGAAAGTCCACAAAATACGAGTCCGCCTAGCCTAATTTAAAATTTAGTTATTTCTTGCGTCTTGCCTAACATCGATGATAACCTGCCATATTTATACATTAACTTATAGTTTCACATAAAATCAATGTTTCTCCTATATGCACTACAATGTGCCTTTTGATATCTACAATTTTTCGAAGGTGCATAGTCGCTATGAAAATATGTTTTGCCTAGAGCAACGATTGGGTATCCGTATCTATGATCCATTTCATCCGACTTCACGACATTGTTCCGTGCGGTGGAAGTTATAAGTTATATACCGAACATTTCTAATTTTAGGTTTCTTTGTTGTTGCTTGTAGGTTTCTTCTAGGGCCGCGACATTTCTTTTGTCGGGGTTTTGTTTTGGCGTTTATTGCTTGAACTTTCTCTGCCGTTTTTATGGACGCCTTATTGCTTGAGACGCATATTTTTTTTAATGTTTTAATGTCTATTCTTTGGTTTTATGTTCACAAAAGCACGTATACACATTAAACACAAGCTCGTTAAAATAAGCTAAACGCATTCGTTCAGAGAGCCCCTCCACCATGCCTTAAGATATATGCCGGCTGCTGCAAATGATTAAGCTTTAAAAAGATTTTAAGGAATTCTTGCTTTTTTTACAATACAGTATTATCACACTTTCACACATAACCAAAAATATATAATTCAAAGATAGCTTGGCTTCCTCGTGGTATTGATGGAATAATTCACGGCAAACGCAACAAAAGAAAAGAAAAAAGTACACTATCAGAATGTTTTCGAGAGTACTTTTTTATCTCTACCTTCTGTCGCTGTTGCCTCACAGTTAATGCCACAACTTTCAAAACGACAAACTCGACATTTCTTAGCGCACTCTAGTGACAAAGAAACACATGCCTGCCGTTCGAGAAACAGTGGCATAAACCGGGTACTGTTCCCCCAACTATCCTTCAAATAAAAGCGTGCATTAACTGTGAGGTAACAGCGACTCAAAACCACGATGACGACGCCGGAAAGGCAGAAATATGTCCGTGTGTTAGTGTACTCTTTTTCTCCCCTTTTGTTGCGTTTGCCGTGAATTATTTCATCGATACAATGAGGAAGTTCATGGTATGAAACAATAACCAGAAATATATCGCTATATATTTTTGGTTATTGTTTCTAGGCATTTTCTGATGTACTCCGTTAATAACACACATAGTTTACGAAGCCTTATTCTACCTTACGCACTTAATTTATAAAACATCTGATATAACCTAACTATTAACACAGCTATCTGTCAATTGATGTTCGCGTAGTACAGACCTCATCAATAACATGCACTTGCTAACGTAAAAATGGTATAACATAAGCCATAACGACAAATTATGAAATATTAAGATACTATAATGTTTCTTGTGGTAATGATAATATAATGTTTCAGAGTATTATGGTATGGTATTCATCCATTTGTAATAAGATTAAAAAAGGTGGATATGCAAATATAGGAATGTTGGAAATGGAAAGAGAGAAATAAATAATGTTGGAGTGTGATCCATCACCATACTATTACACTTGTCTAATGCATTGTTATTACAATGTCTAAAAACTGTTTAAATCTAATAAGTTAATTCTGAGAGTAAACCTCCTGTTTTCCTGTATCTTTACTCTTGCTAAACACTATGCGATAAATCTACTTTAAAAACGCATGTTACTCAAGTTTAACTTACCATCTTCTTCCCTTTCATCATCACTAAGTTGCTGCCGGGGATGGAAGAACAAATCAGGCACGAATTGGCGCAAAATATGTTTGATTCGACGTTTTTCACCTTTCTGTATACCGGTTTGTCGTTTAACGTGATGTATCAATAAATTTGCAGCGTCGTCTAATATTGTTCGGTCCCTATAATGGTAAACTAAATGTGGTCCAATTATTGGCTTACCCGCGTTTTCTTCATTCTGCTCATTTCTCTGCAACACAATCACTGTTAAACATAAATTTTTAACTTTTACGTAAATCACTTTACCTCTTCAAAAAGAGTCTCGATTTCGTTAAATAAATTCTTAGATCTCAGCGCCTTGACATCATTTTGCTTAAAATTGATGCCTTGGTAATCCAAGCTCTTAAGGTAATACTTCTCATTCTGTTCTCGCCAAATTTTGTTGAATCCCTTTTGAGCTTCTCGCCACTCTTCTTCTTTGGCTTTAAGACGCCGTAGGACAACCGGAACGGCAACGGATGGATTCCGTTTAAGACCGTCGATAATATCTTGCGCCTTATCACCATAGATCCTTTTCAAGGCGCGTTGGTGTAAAACCGGAGAAGAGCCTCCAAGACAATCGTCCAAATGGAAACGGGAAACCTCCTCAGCAATCATACGGTTAATTTTTTTATTTACGCCTTCTAGAACTCTGATGGTTGATGCATTTGTTTCAATAACGACATCCAGTTCAAATCGTTCATCTTCACAGCGATACATATATTCTTCGTATTGGTTTTTGCGGGAACCAACAAACGAGTTGTCTTCCGCCCACGATGGAAATGATACCCACTGATTGTTTAGCACTTCATGACATAAGGGTGTACGACCGGAAAATTTTAATCCTTCCTGCGATGGTGGAATAACACAATAGCTAGTTCCAAGTCGTTTAGCTGTGGAATAATCGATATCCAGAGCATGATCACCTTGAGGTCTCTCAACTCGTGTTACATTGTAAGGTACTGCTTCTACTTCATTCTGGCCAAGAAAATCCTTAAACCATTTCATCAATTCCGGAAATTTATTCAAGAAAGGCGTTACTAAATGAACTAATTCACTTTTTGAAACAATTTCTTGGTTAAATAATGTAAGACATCGCAAAAAGTTGTTATAAACTTCTTGCGACCGCACAGCCTTTCGCACCTAAAAAGAAAAAAGAAAACATTAAAACTCAAAAATCCAGCAGACAGTGATTTATCATTGATAAAAGTATTATACCAAATTTAAATTCAAGTCGAAAAATTGATTGGTTTGATGAAATCTGGTAATTCTAAAATATGACGGTCACATGAAAAGAAGCAAGTGAAGATCATATTTTTTCTAGTAAAGTCAATTTTAACATCTTAGGAAACAATTAAATCCACGAAATTTGTTTACATCTGATGGAGGTATTAAGCTTCGAGGCTAAACCTCAAGTTTTTTTAGTGTGTAAAGTGTTCCATTACTTTGTTACTGTCACCTTCTCGCCCTAAAAGGTGAAGGGCAGTGGTATACTTCCTAACATGTAAATGGGGGCTGGAAACTGTAGGACTAAAACATACAACGCCTAACTCTACCACAGTTACAAGTAGTTTCTTTCATCATTGAGACACCGAACTATTAATGAGTACAACGTTGGGAAGTATTATCCTTACTTTTCGTTAACTTGTAAAATACTGAAATATGTAAAGAAAAGGCATCGATTTTATTTTCCAACAGGAAAGCTGGTCGTCTCATATCGCACTTTCAATCAAACAATGGCTTGTCTAATAAAATATAAAAGTTTTGTCGTGACCTTCCAGTAACTCAGATTGGAATGCGAACGAAAATTTATAGCACTAAATAAAAAAATACCCAAAGAACAGTAGCTAAAATTAATACAAATATGGAATACGTTAACTACTAAATTTCAGCTCATAATATCACAATATATAAGACAATTTATAGAAGCAATTTGATTTTAATGGTACAATTCGTAATCGTGCGAACTGTTTGTCTGTAGATGATTTGTTGCAATATAAAAGTGAAAGATAAATATTTTAGTCTTCTTTCTATGTGGTTTAGTAGATTTTAGCTTTTCTTTTTTTTATTTATTTAATAAAAGAAGTAATTTATTTTGATTTATTAAGCCCAAAAACCGTCTCGTTAATTACTTTTCCACATTTATTATTTCAAAATTGCTGTTTAGGATATCAAAGCTAGTTTTCAGGAATTCAGTGTAGATTACCTTGCATTCAGGCATTTTTCTTGATATACAATAAGTTGCAATAAATGCGAATGAGCTAGGCAGTGTAAATGTGGAGACTGTACAATCTATCAAATACAGTAGAATTGCCCGATCACAGTATGTCTCACGGTAGTTACTTTGATTGATTCTAGGAAAATTAATGTTATTTGGACGCTTTTGAATCTTGTTACAATGAAAATAAAATTAAAGGCTTTTTGGTGGTAATTTATATGGATGCCACTAATGGAAACCAATTAACATTTAATATTTATTGGCATAGTCTGATGGTTATTGATCAACTATTATGTTTTAACTACACATAAAAATATATTTCCGCAAGAGTACGATTTTTCAAATAGAATAAATACAGCCTAAGTCCAGGCTTTATGATATTCTGTGCTATTAATAAATCTAATTTAATTAATTTAACTTATTCTAAAATAAAAGTAGTAAACAACATTAAATTTAGAACGCAACTTTTTTCAATAAAAAAAGAAAAAAAAATGAATTAAATTAATGAAATATTACTGTAAACCTATATATTTAGAAAAAGGCTTGATGTAAAGTCTGGACTATTGGGTGAGTGTGTTTTCATTTCTATTTTCTATCTATCGTAAATCAAAAATAATGGATTATTTTTTCAATGTGATATACATATCAGGTTAAAGGTTATTCACAGAAAACTGGTGAATTTAGTGCACGATGAAAGATATTCACACAAATTCTATACAATTGTTGGTTTCGGTTTTGCATTTATTGCTTTTTTATTATCGTTCTGTGTGGTTTTTATAAGTATTTATAATTGTCTCAATTTTTTTTGAGTTCTACTTGCTATTATTCAATATTTGAAGGCATTGATGTTATAATTATATGAAATGGTACTAATAACAAATTACTTGTTACAACAGTATTAGTATAGTTGATGAAGAAGTATTTCGCCTATCAATCATCAAAAAATCCTCTAAGAAAGTATCTGGACCTTAAAGAGGACAATTCTAAGTTGGCAGCTGTTAAACTGACTGCAAAGCAGCTTGGACTGAACGAGAGAACAATGGGATATTGTAAAAGAAATGAATACCACGGGATTTGTTAGTTCACCTCATAAAAACGGTTTCTTCATACAATATATGATTCTTTAGACTAAACACAAAAATCAACAATTATAAGACATGTTAATTTTAGGATTGCCTCCATATCACTGCAACCTAAGCCCCATTGAGCTAGTATAGACACAAGTGTAATATTGACAAAATTAACATTGTTAGTAGTGACACATGGAGAAGTAGTACCAAATACGTTATCGAAGAAGAGAGTAAGATATATGAATTGGATATTGTTGAAGAATATGGTTGAATAATAAAACATAACAGCAAATACATCATCATTAATATCAGATTTGCTATCGATATCTGATTCGGGATAATTAATAAATTGAAATATGTTAAATAGTTAATAACATTTGCATAATAAATTGAAATTATCTGTTCGCCTTTTCTAACATTTGATTTATAAGACTCTCTGGCAAGATAACTAAGAATTCTGCAAATATACATTAGTTTTTACTATTATATAAATTTCAAATATGTGTAGTGATTGTGATAATTAATTAGCATTTGATATTTTATTATAATCATCGATATGCATGCCATTATTATTGCAGTGACTGTAGTGTTGTTCAGAATGCAGGTATTAACGTACAGACTTCCCTCCATCGGTGATGTACATAGGTAGTCGGGATATAATAGATAAGTACAATTAAACTGATAACATAATATTCTTTTATACTTTAATTTAAATAACCGATAGAAACTGTCCTGTTGCATGTTGACATATGTTATGAGGCTGTTTGATGTATGTACTAGAATATAACTCCGTTAAAATCGTTATATATTGTTTACTTAATTGGCAACATTGAATACGGTTCCCTGTTTTGTTTTTTTTTGTACATGTGCGATTGCTTACTCTTTAGTCATACAATGGAAACATTCGCCTTTTGAAATTGAAAAAGGATATATTTATCTTGAGGTGTGTTCACTTCTCCTTTACTACTGCGGTATTATTTTATTATATCATACCTACAATTCGATATTATACTTTACTATTTACTACAAAATTTGCGTAGCTACTTTTTGGTTTTATGGTTTCTGACACTGTCAATTTACAATTCCAATTCATCGCTATTGTTCCATTGGATAAATTTTCACTGTGTAAAATAGGCGCCGATCGTAGCGCTATGTCCTACAGTCTCAACATGAATGAAGTACAGTTTCCACTGTACGCGATACAAGTTTATTCCTCTCCTACTAGCAAGCGTCTTCAATATGTGTGGGGCATCACTTATGATGATTCAAATGTTATTTGGATCATTAAATTTTGGATTAAGTTTTTCAAACGTAGATCAAACCATTTTTATCGACTAGATTCTACAAAATCCCTAGCTAAGTTTGATTCTTCGCGTTATTCAACGTACATAAGAAATTTAATTTACTACCCGCTAATTCAAGAATCTATGTAGCAGGAAGTGATCTGGTGTCTGAAGTCACTATATAAACAAGATTTTCTAATTCAGTTACTTAGCCTCCCTAATCCAAATGGCAATTTCAAAGTTTCGTTATTAGAAGCTATAATATTGATAGACACAGCCAGGGGACACATGATCTACTATTGAAAAGTCTTTCCGCGCTGGTGGCTTTAAAGCAAGCATCTTCTTTAGCTTAATGGATATTGAAATATTCCGATAACGAGGATGATCATGTTCCATTATTAACATGAGTAGTCGTCCATGTAGCATTTAACAGTGACCAAGATCGACAGTAGCTTAACTATTATAGAATTCCCCTCAGATAGCTCGCTCATAAATATCATCTAAAACAAACCCCGAGTATGTAAATGATTCCAATACAGATGAGAACGAAATAATATCACCTACAATAAGTGTACAATGCGTTTATTATTTTATCCGCCACAGTGGACTGACGGATGAAAACAACATTGGAGAAGCGTTTGCATGTTAACTCGAAAATTTCTTTTACTGGAATTAATTTATTTTTCAACAAATAATAATTAAACATACCTGCAATGTTTTTGTAGTTACATCTACAGATCAGCATGAAAGAACTTTACCAAATAAAATCAGACATATCTTTATTGCATCATTTCGTGCAGAATTCGAAATTTTTGGTCATTTTATGTTCAGGACGACTTGCAGAGAATAAATTTAGTATATTAGAAACGAAAACGTGTCTTTTCAAATACATCGTAAAAAATAAACACCTCCATAATGAATGTTTGCTTAAAATAAACATTTTGGAAAATTTATTTCAGGTTCATATTATCCGCGTTCATTTGTTATATTTTAGACTAACTTACACATTTAATATAAATCAGAAGAAAATTGTAAATTTCTTACCAACCTTATCAAAAAAAGCGTAGTCGCTTAAAGTACAGTATTTTCCTGCTTCCGCCAAAGTAACATCTCTACACGACGTTGAGATCTTATGCTTCTTTGGAGGTGGAGCATCTTTATTAAGTAGATTAGGGTAAGGTGGAGATCGTTTCACTGTATTTAAAAGATGGCTGTGCTTTTGATTGATAAACCTGTCTAGCATTGGATAGGTTTGTTTAACGGGTTGTTTTTTTACAACGCTCTGCGGATGATCAGATAAAGGCGGCGGCGTTATGTGACTGGTAGCATCTGGCAAGAATTGGCCGAACTCAGCAAGAAGATCACTTTGATTTTCAAAGAGTTTAGCAACTTGACTGTAAACTTCTTGCTCTGTTAAATGCTTTCCGCTTCCGGGACCTTGGGAAGTTTCCTTTAACGTTCGCTGTTCTTTTTGATAGGTGTGTAGAATTTCCAAAAATCGTTTATATTTCTCCGGCTGTCCTTGAAATCGATTCTGTAAAAAGAAAAAATAATAATTCTAGGATGTTTAACGTAAACGGAACGCATATTCGGCGAAAGTAAACATCTGTCGCGAAAATAAGTATTATTTAATAGTTAATGCGGATTAAATAATTAATGTAAAACGTGCATATAAAACTGATACATCGAGTTAGTAATTATTATCATCCAAAGATAAAAATTAATTTCAAAGTTATCTATGAGATTAAGTAGTAAATAAAACATAACTTGTGTTATATATAATAGCAATAAACACTGTACCCAAAATAAAACACGCGATTATTAAATACATCACTTGTACGTTCGATCTAACGCATGCGCAGCAATATATCGTATGAATAATCATTTTATTATTTAGTTCTTTAATGCATTAAAAACAAGTGTAGTCGATACACTTCATTTTCACCGTTAACCTTACGTCCATTTTAAGTTCTGTGTAGAGATAAAACACATCATCAGCATCAGGTAAACTGCAATGTACTTAATTTTTATTATTTGTTTTAATCAATTTTGATGATTCCTTACAAAATTTTAGAAAAGATTACGTATATACAAATGTATAAATGTCACAAAATAAACAAACCTGCGGTGTATATAATATGTATAATTTAGCACAGAAAAAATTGAAATTAGTAACTACAATTCCGTCTTGTTTTGTTCATTTACTAGCTTGCTCGATATTCAGTAAAAATATTACGGCAAAGTTTTTGTTTTATGTATTTATTTACTACACTTGAATGATGTTTCAAAGTACCAATTGATGCTGAAAATGACATTTTTATGTGCTGGTTAAATGAATAGATGTTGCTATAAATGAATATGAATTGATTTATGTTATGATCACGGGGTTCCGAATTTTAGGCTATCTCTTTGTTAAGCGTATCTACCGTATGAGGCATGAGTTTTAAGTTTTTACCAATTATGACATTTATTATTGCAGCGACAGTGTCGAAATCGGACGAATGGTCTGTTTAGAATGAGTATTAATATAGACGATTTCCTACGATTTTCGTAAAGGCCCGACCCAACAACAGTGTCTCGATTCGTTTCGTTTAATTTTAGGTAGTCAAAGCGAAATCAAAAACGATAGTTTATAATTGTTTTTGTAAAACTTAGGTTTGGCAAAACCAGTTGTAAATACTCGAATTTCTAAAACATCCATCAAAGCCGACTGTTAATTGCAGTAAGTTCGATTTCGCATGAATATTTATTTAGGTGCGGAAAAGATCAGTCCTCAATGAATTCTGTGTAGTTTGACCCAAGCACAAAAAAGGATCCCTTCAATTGGTGTAAAAAAAAAATGCTCAACAGAGGCACTTCAAGGACAGTAAACAACATCACAGGAAATAAGCAACAATCAACCCTTTGGATGTCGCCAGATAAATGGAATCCAACAAAAGTAGCTCGTATGATATTTATTGATAACTTGCAAGAAAATTTAAAATACGACAATAATTAATACATTATCAATAATTTATTATTTAAATTTGTATTTAACGTTTATTTTCTTTTCTTCTGGCAAATGAAGTCCTAGTACACAATTTTAGTTAAATAATTTTTTCGTTAGAGTCGTTCAAGTGACGTTCAAATAAAATGTGAGAATACATTTATCATTTATCTTACCACCTCAAAGTGTAAGCTATGTAAAACTGTATTCTGCTTCTATAACACATTAACTGCCCTTAGCGAATGTAACACCCTACATCAGAATGCTAACATCGATTCATCCACTGCATTAATTTTCAATCCAAAACATAATTAATTAAAACAATACACGTGAAATAGATTTTAGTTGGTTATCAGTTCATTAGTTTTGGGGCATCTGACTAATAGTATCGGTTGGCTGCCGACACCTAAACATCCAACGCATCAAAATCCTAACACTGTTTGCAAAGTTTAAAGTTTTCGATTGAGAAACTGCGAACATTCTCTAGTGATTTTGAAGTCAAATATCTAATTACAAGTTCTTATTAGGAGCAAGATTTTTCTTCGGATAAAGAAACTCGAGACGTAGATTTAACAAAGATATAAAGAGTTGATTTTACGTGAGCTGAAGGAAGTAAAGACAGTGAAAAGTGTCTTTAAATATTTTAAATATTAATTATATAATTTTGAAAGATAATTCAGCTTTGGATACGCACGTACGTAGTAGGCTATTGTATCTTTATGTGAAACCGAATAATTCACGTTCTTAGCCCGGTAGGTATATAATTTCTCCCAGGTTTAATTGTTAAATGTATCTCTTTGATACTTAGACATAAGATATTTGGTTTTGAACGGAGTTACCACATCCTATAATTGTTTTACATATGTGCTAAGTTTTCATCGTTGGTGGTTAAACAACGTTTTTAGATTTAAGCTATAGTTCGTACTGAACACACACCTTACACTGTTATATACAGCGCTAGCTTGTTAGACATACAAAATCGACATATAATTTCAGAATAACAAAAAAATCGTTTACAATAGAAACTATACTACCATTAAGGATTTTGGAAAACATACAAGATGTTCCATCTACAAAACAGTAAATATTTTAATAAAAATAGATTATTCAATCCCTTTTCTATTAATCACATATCAATTTTACCGATTCCACACGACCAACAATAATGAACATATCAGTGGCCCGTTAATCTTGATTTCCCTGTAAATAAAAAAGTAGCAGAAAATTCTACACAATGCGTACACAATTTCAAATGTTTGCTCGTTCGTACGTTGCGTTGTGCAAATTGGACGTTTATCGTTTTACGTTCTTATTTATATAAGTACGATAAAACAGAAGCAAATAAGAAGCCGAGAAAATTAGATGATAATTAATTTTGACAATCACGTAACTCCACAGCAAATGTACCAACAATCTTGCGGAACAACAGCGTAACCGGGATGAAACGCACTATAAGTCAAATTTTTAATATAGTATAATGTAAACGTAAAATCAACCTTTTTTAATGGAAACTTATGGCAACAATTTCACAAAATTCCACTCAATTAGAAATTCATAAACAAAACCATATTATTAGAAATTTTAAATATTTAAAGTGGCGCTGACACTTCCTTACTTCTGACAACTGCCTGGATTCGTGCGTACTTTCTCATTAGTCTCTAGTAACAGTCGTTGCAATTATTCTTGAGATCATATACGCTACTATTTTTCATAAATTATGTTATTGGTTCGTATAGGACTAACTTTAATGAATATAACATGCGAGTTGTCAGTTACTGAAGGAAGTCAAAAAAATTGCCGAAATCATTTTGGTTTATCTCAAATAGCAAAGCTAAAGCACTCACGTTGTATTGCACAGAAATAGAAAAGAAAGAAAACCAAAGGTAAGTAAAGCATTTGGAAAGAACGGCATTACGAGATCGAAGAAGGTCATCAAGCAAAAGATTTATATAGTGAATCTTGCGTGCATCAACGGGAACTGTACGAAAACGCACTAAACAAGCGAGTATAAGCACCCATATAACTCGTGGGAAGCCTCCACTGATACAGGGCTACAAAATCGTCTTCGACGGTAAAAGAAGTATCCACATTGGTCAGAAGTTATATAGGCCGACGAATTTAATGCAGTGGTAAGTGTGGACAGTAGTTTCATTTCATAATAAATAACATGCGTTTTCTTTTATTGCAAGGACTTTAGTTGCTATTACAACCATATTAAAATTATTTAAAAATAAGGACCCCGATTTCTACATTCACCAGGACAACGTGCCTCTCAACTTACCCAAGGAGGTTTTGTCTTGGTTTCATGAAAATAGGTTATGATGTTTCGAGTGGCCCCCAGTCAGCACAAATGCAAATAATTAGCAGTATTAAAAAAAGAAGAGAATTGTGGAAGAATGCGAAGCTATAACTGCCAACAGCTGCTACAAAATTATTTTGACAATGCTAAATTCGGCGCAATTAATATTTTGTGGTGGCACAAAATTAGTTGTATCGAATGTCGTTTCGCAGAATTGAACGAGTTAGTGCAATCGTAAAAAATTGCAACATTGTAATTTCCAAACAAATAAAGATACAACCACTCGCGGTCTGTTTAACTTCAATTATAGCTTTAAAACTTTACCAACATATGATAAAAAGCATCTTTTAGGAAGTTGAAGCTCTATTTTGAATTTTTATAACATGAGACGCGTTAGTGGATATTTGACATTAAAGTTCACAAAATCTGTAGACATTAATTGTAATGTTGCAAGATGTTTCTGTATTGCTTGAAATACAATACACTTTGTTAAAGGACTATTGATATCTCTACGTAACACAACTATGTATAGGTAAGCATTATTCATAAATTTGATGCGGGATATAGCAAACTTTCCATAAGAAACTTCAATTTCAGTTATTTATTATTAGTTATTTCGTAAAATCGTTTCGTTTTGTTTGAGAACAAGTTACCGTATTACCAAGCGCACTTAGTTTCGTTGCGTCACAGTAATGGACTTAATTATGAATAATTCATAACATAATGTAAAAAAAAAATGTGGATGACACAATTCATCTATGACTACTAGTAAAACAACAAAGCCTGCAACCGTTCATGTTAATCCTTTGTTTTTGCCATTTCCGGCATTTTTTTATTTGCATTTTATATGTATTTATTATAAAATAATACGATTTATCGCTCGTGCAAACGTTCAAACGATGGACTTACAGCATGTTTATGTATTTAACTAAGGTAAGCGATTTCTGATGAAGGAGATTGGCTAACATCGACACTCCCTTCACGTGAACTTTCGGTTGCTATCGTCACTTTAATCGGCACTCGTCGAAAGTGTTGTCCGCGAGTAAATAAAGTTCTGTATTTTTTACTGACCCTACTCATCGATTTCAACGGTTTCCATCATTTGCGTAGTTAGTTAGGCAGTTCTCTACGTCGTAACAAGCACCGGTTCTACCTCAATCGTGTTATATAAAAGGGTATCAAATTTAAACAGTAAATAAATATAAATTGCTTATTAGTTTCATGGGTTTATCAAATCCTCACATTGAAATTTCTAAAATTTATTTTAAATTATTCTAAATAATCTTTTACTGTTGAAAAATTTTGCCTTAAATTTCATTAATAGTATGTTTGCCTGTGTTGCTGGATAAGTGTTACAACAGGAAAAAGGCGTTTATATTTTTATGGATATATATAAAAAAAATATATTCGTTATGAGTTTTCACTCTTTTAAAGACTTCTTACTTGTAATGCGTGAAATAGTTTTGCGCTAATATATAGTGATGGCCAAATGAAATTCAATATATGTAGCTTTTCATCCGACTTCCGATTTAATCGGAAGTCGGATGAAGAGTACATCAATCTGTGGTGATCCCCTTAATGATGTTTGGAATATTTTCCACGCGATACCTCGTACGTTTCTCAAGAATCCAGCGCTCAAATCATCTCGGAATAAATTTTTGCTCTGAGAAAGTTTCACAAGATATGATCCATGATTAAATCTTCATCATCATTTTCAAAGTTTAAGTCTAATTGTAATACTTGTAATGCATCATGGGGTGGCCGCCTGTCCTTCTTTCGTTGGGCCGGCGATAATTTACATATTTAAGAGATTCACCTGTTAAATTGCCATTGAAATAGTAGGGTCCGATAACCCTGTTTCTGAAAACGTCAGTGCAAACATTTAACTTTTGGGGGTGTCGAATGTGAGGCGTTCTGTACGCAATGTAGGTTATTTTCGTATATACCGATGAACCGTGCCATTTATACTAAATGTCTCAAAAGGAGACGTATATATTTCTCCTTTGTTAAAAATGATTCCTAATGAATGACATCTGATATTGGGGATATGCACTAAATTGCATTTTTTTTGTCATCTATTGCTACTTGTGATCGTAACGTTTTGGACAAATTATGAAATTAACTTGAATGTTTTGTAAATAAAGGAGAGCTTTGTTAGTTGTCGATTTGAATGTATGTGGATCAAATAAATTGCTTATTTCGCGATAAGGTCGTAATTTCAACTATTAAAATTTCAATTCTCTTTAAACGAGTTGGAACATTTTAAACAAACTAATGCACAAATATGAACGTTTTGGTAATGGTCAGTTACAAGTTTAATTTATTAATTGTCTCTTTTCTTTCAGCCGAAAGCTCGATTGCTGCCCAAATTTAACAAATTTAAATTAATATTTTTCATTTTTTATACAAGGAATATTGTACACTAACAGAGTATGAATAATATACAAGGTGTTTAATTTAAAATTTCACTACCTACAATATATTACAGGAGATATTTAAATGTTTCCTGAATTTTGCCCATCATTGTATAGTTTCGTTTATAGTTCATTATCAATGCTTTTTAAATCATACGCTATGCTAACCTGTTATTATTATTATTATTTTTTTGTTTAATAGCTATATTAGCACAATATTACGTAAACTTTTGTCCAAGAATTTATAAAGCAACCACTGTACAAACGTCCAGAAATTTATATATTCGAATTTATCTTTTTTGTACACCTATAGCAATACAGTGTATTCTTTGTACTTTAAATTATTATATAAAATAATTTTCAAAGAATTCAGGTTGCATAAGCATTTTTTTTGCCTTGCATTACATTATTTTCTAGGTAAAAAAAATACTTTTTGTGCGAATGATACAGCAAAAAAATATAGCAATATTTGAAACAGGTTTATTTCCTGCTTTACATACTCATGATATTTTGGCTATCTAAAAGTAGCCGCTAAGAATATAAATTAGATGGATTAGTTGCATAATCGGTCATTTAAAATTCAGAAATCAACTAACGGAAGACAAGTGAGTTTATAAGATAGGTCTAATTTTTAGTATCTAAAAAATGATTTGGTTATGGTTAATGATTACGTCTTTTATTAAATTGAAATCTTTATTCTGTGATTTTGTATGGACAAGGTAAACATATTATATTAACGCTAATCCTGTCTGATCTGATTTACAATAAAATATAAATAACCTACAGTGGCGAAAGTATATTCTAATTTAGCGATTTCTTTTACAATACTGTACAAATGTATATGTACTGTGCGTATAAAAAGTCTGGAAACACTAATATAAAAATGTAATTAATGATTTATGAAACAAATAGTAAAACAAAAACATTAATTATGTAGTAAAAGCTCGTCAATATTCTTTTACCAATTAATGAATTCAAGAAACCAAAAAAAAAACTCTTCGAATTTCGCATGGCCCAGATCTTAACTTCAGCGCAATATAACATAGAAGATTTGAAAGAAGACTGAATGCATGTTCTGAAAATATGAAGTAGATGCACACTGTGTTACTTGGAAATAATTGATACAGTACCCACAGAAGCCTATAAAACCAAGCCTACAAAATGAAAACACACAGATCCGGAGAAATTATTCAACAAAAGATAGGTATAAAGATAGGATAGTCACATATTATTTCAATCGCAAGCTATAATCAGAATGGATAAGATTTTACATTTTATGTTTATTTTCTTAAAAAATAAATATTTATAAAAAAGTGCGTCAACTTCTGGAGATGCGAAATCAAGAATAAATGTATGAAGCCCTATAATTCTAATAGATAGTAGCATACAATATTGACATCTTACTTCAAATTTACATTATGCATAATTTTTCGAGTAAGTCATACGTCATACGAAACAGCTTTAATCCATCCGAACGTGTCCTTCATTCTCGATATTGCCAACCAATCATTCCCGAAATTTAAAAAATGCCAAGTATGTAATGGCCACATTTTCGTTAAGTATAAAAATCTGCGTCTATACTAAATAGAAAGCAATGCTTCAAGAAAAGAAAATTCATTTGCGGCGATTTTGAACAGATTAATGAGTCTACGATATTCAATCCTTATCTTCAGATATCTTCAGTTGTTTACTTTGCATTTAGTAATATTCTTTTCATTATTATTGAAGAGCATAAATTCTATATTTGCGGATATTGAAATTCTCCACACGAAACAAATTAATACCTCATTAAGCACCCAAGTAGTCATTATTAGCGTTACAAGTAGCAGTTTTTGTTGAAACTGTAACATTTGTTGTTGGATATTTTCCGGTATTAAGGAACCTGGCCTTTTAGATAATTAACTCAAATAGAAAATTCCATTGTAAAATGTGTTTTACTTACATTATTAGGTTTGAACTTTTACACTGTTATTAGAACGTACGAACGTGTCAGGTTTTTAATATATTTAGCAATTTAAACAATAAAATAAATAATGCGAGAGAAGCATATTAGATTTAGAAATTTCCTGCACCATTCGGTCACTGGTTGTGAATGAGGTTCGAAACGGCTGTCCCGGATTAATTAATTTATCAAATTTGCGCTAAGCGCGGTGTCGATACTTTTGTGTAGTTTGCAACGAAGGCTTTCTTTTATTTTTATATTTATAACAAAAAAATCTTACATGTTTAAATAGGAAAAAAAGTTGAATCTTAATTTTTATATGAGATGCAACGTAAGAATACAGGTCCTGAAGCTGGCGTTGAATGGGAGCGGATTCAACTTGAACTTTCTAAAGCTAAGAGCATACATAAGATTACAAAAACGACCTTAGTATTTTATTTTGTACAGTAATGTGTACCATAATTTAATTGTTTGTTGACTTTAGTTACTTATGCGATTGCAGTTGATAAATAGATTAAATGGCTGCGATTATGTTTATTACAGATTGCGATTGACGTAATTTCAGACGAACGTTGCATTGATAATTTGCACATGTAGCGAGCAAGCTCGACCTATACGAAACTTCGAAATGCTGAGCTTCGCTGTATAGAAAATTCTACGTTATCCTGTAGAAGAAGCCAGGAGTACAAACTTGTTTATATACAATTAAGCATTGAACGATAGCCAATAAAAATATACAATCGTAGATGTATATGAAAGTAATAACTATTTTATCGTTCGTATATGAATGATTTTAATCTGGCGACCCCCCACTGTATCCTCGTGCACCTCTCTAAACCAAAGAAAAGGAGTATATAGGCGACTCTTGGCTTATGCAATACTCTTTCTGCATGTGCAAATATAAAGAAAAATGGTCAACTTTGGTATGCGTTAATGAACCTACAGTAAGTTTGCTACTTCTACGTTTACTTTAGAATACCATCATAAAAAAATGTGAATGCTACATTAAGATACATATTCAGTAGAAAAGTAAGTAAATAATATTTAGTCAAAGAAAAATTGTAAGGATCTATAGATACTAGTATGAACATACATACAGGTGTATCAATTTGCTGAAATTGTAGACTCGTAGCTACTATGCAAATGATAAAAAGACAAAATTTTCAGATAATGTAATACATCAGACACCATAAGTTATCTTTCAAAATATTTCTGAATATACTATGTGATTGATAAGTAATGAACTAACAACACTTTGCTATTTTCAATAGATATTTTACAATGTTGGTTCCTCGATCTATATTTATAAATAAGCCAACACGATGTAGGTTTAACATACCTATTTCTAGCAGATTTCAAGATATTTGTAGTTTTGTTTCAATCGCCTAAATGTAGATAATATATACACAGTGTGCCTCAAACAGTTTTTTAAAAATGGAGAAAGTTTCTTACATTTCAAAAAAAACATTCTTGATGAAAAGCTCTGCATAACTGATAATTACAGTTTCGAGTAGAAACTTTTTAAAACATTGGTTGGAATACAAAGAAAATCAAAATCATGATTTAGAGCGAGAGTAAAATACGTACAAACTTTAATGATATTCCCAGATAATAATTGCAATATATATATCAGATTATTTATTGAATAAACGAATAAGACATGATAAAAAAAATTGATAATTTCCTTTGTTAGTTTATCAACAATAAATAATACGCATAAAATAAATTTTATTGGAAACGTAAAATTTCTTAAATACTAAGGAACTTCAACCCATCCACCACCGCCTTTTTCTAAACAGGTTGATTAAATTCAATTATGACCATCTGGGAATTATAGTTTCACATATTCTTTTAATGATTCTTTCAATATTATCATCCTGCAATGGCCTCCGAAGGTATATCTTTTCTTTCAAGTAGCCCCACAAAAAGGTCTAGAGGGGTAATGTCTGGTGAATGTCTGTTTTGAAAAAAAAGAATGATCTAAGAATTCTGTCTTTGTAGATGCCACACCATACATTACTTTTAAATGAATATTGATCTTTGATTTGAGCATGGAAGTTGGGATTAACAAAGTAAATACCGTGGCATAAATCTGTCATCGGATACGAGCATAAAATTCGAATCTTCGTTCAACATCACCTTCTGTTAAAGTATAGGTAAATTAGAGTTTATATGGTTTAAATTTATTGGCATTTGAAGTTTCTGCATCTGTAGTTTTATTTACATTCCATAAATTGGATCTTCTTCCAAGTAAGTATTTTAGATTTTCCACGGCCGATTGGATAAGATCAGTTTCAATATCTTCATTTTTAACCCATGGCCGATGTTTCTTTCTAAATTTATTTTCAACACTTCCAGAACTCTCGAATTTATTTATTACACATTCTAACATAACATTCATTATGCACACAAGTTTATACGTATTTTACTCTTATTCCGAATCATTTTGATTTTCTCTGTAGTCCAGTCAATGTTTGAAAATTTTGTAGTTAATTATGAATCTGCAAGTTATGCAAAGCTTTTCATCAAGAATGTTTTTTTTTTTTTTGAAAATAAGCTTTTTTGTATTTATATAGAACTTTTTGTAACGCACTGTATACATATTTCCTTCAAAAAACCAGAAATACATTTTAGTTTAAATTTTTGCGAGAATAAATACCGCATTTGAGTCTATTCAGACATTGTACTAAATCTTCTTCGGAATATACAGCTTGTCCAGTACCGTGAATCGACATATATGTAAAACCCATATTGTACCCATTTACTTCTGTATGGTAAAACCAAAAGAGTAACAATACATAGGCTGTATCCTATTCATTCTCTGCCCATTCACAATTAGCGTAAGCATAACAAATACATAGCGAAATTTAAACGTAAAAATTTGCAATGGTCAAATATTTTTGTCAGAGTTGCGCAGGACCACCAAGAGAGCAGGACCAAAAGTATGTCCTGCTGCCCTGTTCCTCCCAAGTTAATCCTATTAAGAAATTAAAGTACGAGTTCCTACACATAAACAAAAATTAGCTAGTATTATTTAAATTATATTGATAATTACTATTTAGTAGTAGTAATCATTAATATGAGGATTAAAACATTTTTAATTGTTCTTCTTTCTTATTTTTTATCTGAAAGCAAGATCACAAGGGGTGTATTTTTTTAATTGCTTGAATCTTTGATGAAACAGATCTAACAACATAAATATTTTTTTAAGTCAAATAAAATAGATAAACAACACATAAGTATCGGCAACCTCCGCAACACACAAGTTTAATTTATTATGTGATAATATACCACTCGTGTTCCCTTTCTCAAAACGGCCGTTCCTGGTTAATTATTATATAATAAATGAAACATATGCGGTGCGGAGGGTGCTGATACTTATGTGTTGTTTAACATACTTCGCCGCAGTCCTTGCTCTCATTATTCACATGAAATAGAGCTGTTTTAAAATTATTCCAACGGTTCAATAATAAAAAATAATAATAAAAAAAAAACAAAAAAAAAAAAACGCAATGAGTGTTTTCTACCCTACTTGATCCATTGATCTAACAGTTCGATCAAAACAAATCGAATAAAGTAGAAGTTTCAAAATTGTGAAATATTAGGTGAATTGGGGCATTGGAAGATCTAAGTTTCATCAAATTTTAATACAACAAATACATAACGAAATAAAATGAAGCCGTACAAAATAAAATTGTATACTATAATTTAAATGCTTAATTGCTACATTTCTATATTTATATAATCCATACAACGAAGCTGCTGCTTAGACTCTAAACATCTACTACAACTTAATTGTTCCAGATCGAACGTGGATTAAAATGCGAGATGCGGTAAATAGGTTGCGCTACGTTTTCCAGCATTTTAGATTTTAAAGTAACAAATACATAAAGTTGAATTGATTCATCTTCAACTTTATGCAGCACTTACGAACGTCCTAACACTAATGGATGTTGTGAACAGATGCGTTTCTTAATTTTACTTTTCTTAAGTAAGTCGGTACCTACTTCGGTATTTGTCGATCATCCTGTATGCGAAAGCGCGTCTTAAAGATACTGGATGATATCTATTATCTAAAAATGTTAGCTTCGTACTATTTACAATTCCAGGTTTAATTGGTTTCGAAATCCATAATTGTTTTTTTTTTTTTTTAGGGAGAAACCATGCTTACATCCGTTTGTATGCAGAAAGGTTAACTCTCTAGTTGTGGATCGTTTTCATAGAATGTAGCGTATCCGATCAAGTATCCTACAGTAATAAGAACATTGGGGACCGCTGCATGAACGGAAATAATTCGTACTTGAAGCAATAGGTATTAGGTAATCGTTAACTCGTGAAAAAAGTTGACGCAAAAAATATGAACTGGTGCAACTGCATGCTGATCGAATTTAAGTTGTCGATTCAACGTGTACATTTCGCATTAAAACTAATTTTCTATCATTTTTAATAATCAATAGTTTTCCGTGGTAACGGATGTTTCTATTCCTATTTTTATATTACTGCATTTGTACGGCTCTACCCTTTTATTTATCCGTACTGTTTAAAATTTAATTTACTACCATGCAAAATGAAGCTACGCCTTTTTTTCAATAGCGAAAAGTGTGATAATTAGAGGGGACAAAAGCGAGTGAAACCATACCTGTTTTGCAGCGACTAGACAGACTCGTGTTTCGTCGACTCTCGGGGAAACCAGTAGGCAACACGAACCCTTTCTTATGAGACGAAGAGACACGAGTCTGTCTAGTCGCTGAAAAAAACGTATGATTTCACTCGCTTTTGTTCTCTTTAATACCACGAGGGTTAGTACTGAATTCGTGAATCGAGGTTTAATGAATTAATTTTGGTAAAAACCAATTCACGTTTTACGGTATGTATTTTGAGAACGTTTTTTCTAGGTACAATAACAAAAGTACGCGTGTGTAGGTGTGGTGCGTTATTTAACCACCAGCTTATCTTTATTAATATTAGTACTACAAAACAGTTCAAATTAAAACTAAACGTGTTCCGGGTTTGGACCGTGTCATGTCGTTTCTTTTGTTAAACGAAAACTCGACGTTTCGTCCACAATCATATGGGGCTTCTTCAGGAAAAAAGAAAGATGGTAGGCAACAGTTAGCGCGGTAATTCGAGTAAGACGCGCCAGAGGCGAAACTAACTGAGCGAGAAAATTGATTACGGTGACTAAGCATGTAAATCATCCAAGTTAGAGGCGAAAATCAACTGTTGATTGATGATGTTTTACACGTTGAGTTAGTGTGCTAACTGCCTACCACCTTCCCTTCTCCTAAAGAAGCCCCATATGACTGTGAGCGAAACGTCGAATTTTCGTTTACTAATAAAAAAAACATGCTACGGTTCAAACCAGAAACACATTTAGTTTTAACTGACTCTGGCCGTGGAAGCCTACGTTGTTATAGCTAAATTGCCGAAGCGATACGATTAAGAGTAAATACTCAGACAATAGACCAAATATCGTAAATTTATAGTTTTAATATAAGTGGTATCCTGTTTAAATGGAACACCTTAGTGAATCATGCAATGAAATGATAAAATTTCAATTTGCGTTCGCTTTAGAGATGTTCACTATATTGCAACACTCTGTACACTATATAGCCAGATAGGTATTGCAACAGAAAAAACTTTATCATGGATAGAAGTTATTGCTTGTGTAAAATCGCGTAAATATTGTAACGTTTTTAACAACATATTGAGTGAACAACTATCGTACGGCTTTTGTTAAAAATTACACTTATTACGACAGTGCTGTGGAGTATTACAATAAGTAAACATAATTGTGTTTTGTTGACTTATTAATGTTTATTTTTTTTATTTCAATAAAAGTGTTAACACAATAATGGTCATCAAAAAGATTATTTGAAATGTCTAGTATTTGTGATTTTTGGAAGCAATTTTATAGATTTTTTTTTTTCATAAATCCATAAGTTCCTTCCTTCCGACACCTATCTGGCGATATACCTACATTTACTCCATGTATCCACATATTTTAGATACCAACAGGGCCACATTAGTACAATGATGTAAAATAATCGGCAACGGCTAAGAAATACGTCAACTATTCAGAAATCATAAATAAAAACGATACAACGATAAATTAGCAATAGCCAATCTACTCAAAAAGCGTAAAAAAAAAGAAACGTATTGCACCAAAAAGCGCTAATTAACATATGCAATGCAACCACATAAATATATTAATCAACATTTCCATATTCCTTTTTCGCATTCCTCGTTTGCAAAGTATAAAATATGTAGATGTAAATATCTAAAGCGGAACTTACCTTAATTTTATTAACGTAATTAATAGCATGATTAAATTCCACGGGTTGATTTTGCGGTGTTTCCGTCGAATGGCCCTGTAGCGCCTGAGTAACTGCTGCTTGTGCGGCCGAGAACTGAATGGTATTATTGTGCGACGCATTATTGTGCATGCTAGATGCTGTAGTATATCCAGAGGAATGGTGGAGCACAGGATTTGAATGTGGGGCCTGGGGAGCAACAGAAGGAACATGTGAGGACAGGGAAAGAGGCTGTGATTGCGGCAGACCGCTTAGCTGCCCCGATGGAGTCATATTTGTGTGGATGATCCCTGAACCAGTCATAATCATTTCGGGTTTCTGAGTAGATTCAGAGACCATCGTACCTGTAGGACTGGGAACACTCACAGAAACTTGAAACGCATAACCGCGATCGCTTTTCTGCACTTCGATTTTATAGCCCGGAGGTAAAAATGTATTGAATCCAACGATCAAATCGGGGAATCCATTAAATAAATTTGAGACTCGCTGGATGACTCCTGGCGTATCTATGGATTGAGTCTTGAATTCTTTCATAATATCCAGAAAGTCATTGTAAACTTGAGGTTTATCACCAAACTTGTATTTAACCAAGTCCAAATATGATAGCGCATCTTCAACTTTAAGTCTTTGAAAACTACTACCAGGTGATTGTTGTTGTTGTGCACCTTGTGCTGGTGCCGTCGGAGGTGATGTACCTTTATTACGCATTTGCGCATGACCACCTACAGATAGCGGTTGTATCGCCTGGGTCTTTCCAGAATGAGGAGCTGCTGCGGTTGGCATGACGCCGTAACTAGCTGGAGGCGTTGGCGGAAAAATAGAGGACTGCATACCTTCACCGACCACTTTTACGGTGCCGGCGTTGGAGTACGCGATTGTCGGGGTTGTGTTAGGTAACGTTTGACGATATAAATTCCCAGATATCGGAGGACCTTCTTGCACAGTTTCGTCCACGCGCAGACGTTTCATTTCAAATCACATTGAGGCGGCTGTAAGATCAAAATAACTATTAGTTACAGTAACACATGCATCTAAGGTGCAAATTAAACCGATTAAACAGCACAATCAAAGACGGCAAACTTCATCATATCATACAGCAACCACAAGTAATAAAAGAAAAAAAAAAGACATTTAAACATTTATAGCGAAACATCAATACACTTAAAACCATGAGGAATGGGCATCTATATTACGACTTAGTAATCATTTCCCATCAAATAAACTTTCAAGACCGTCAACCACTGTTAGGTGTAAAACCTACATGAATTAAACGGAAGGCACGTATGTTTTAATTAAATTGTTAGCTTAGAAATATATTACTTTGTAAGAATAAATATATTTTGTTAAAAGTTAAATTGATTATAACTAGCGCAAGAAATTGTGTAATTTGAAGGTATTCGCAATGAAGGTAACGACTTGGAAGTCTGGAGCAAAAATAGTTACGCAAACATTGAATTAAGAAATCGTTATTTTTTGACTTTTCTTACTATCGCTATATAAATAAATCAAACTATCCTCCTGTCACTGAACTAGGTGGAGATGAAATAAGTGTAATATATTACCTAAGGTTTAGATACGTTATTCTGGTAGTGAAGTCAAATGAGTTGTATGTTATTCTTTTTACATTCTACCTGTTAATGAACAAACTTTGATAATATCACTTTATACAAATTTGTACTACCCTGTATCTACATTGAAAATGTAGACATATTTGCATCATTAAAAAACTTTATTCACATTAATAGCATCTTTAACGTTAAGACGATGAAAGTGGGACTTGAAGAGGCCATGAAAAAATGATTTAAATTTATTGTTACAAATAATTTAAACATTTTTGCTTTTGAATTAAAATTCGAATTTTATTTTCATACACAGCACACAATTGTTCATACATAAACATACGAAAAAATGCCCCTGATAAAAATGCATGCTTTCTATTTGACTATGTCTTAGGAACCGCTTCCTTTTAACATATTTTTAAGAATTAGAAGTTAATATTTCACCATAAAGCTATAATCGGGTATAGCCACAAAATGTCATACATATACAATGTCAAATTATATAAAATTTCTTTCGAACCAGTCATGCACTAACTACTTACATGTGACTTTTGTGTGGTTTTCATCTTACAGAACGTTTTGTGAATAAACACGGAAAAATAAACAAACATAACACAAAAAAAAACAGAAAGAAAAAAACGAGCGATCCTAAAACGCTATGCAACTGCCATGTTGAAACTTATTTCAGCTGATCGGAGATACGACACGCCCACGATCCACGATATTCTACAAAACTAAACCGGTGGGGAAACAGTGGTCTAAAACCGAACTTGTACGATATGTGTATGCACGTCGTTATTTTATACATCTGTTTATTACTCATTTGAAAACAACGCAATAAAACGTTAAACTGGTTAGACTGATTCAAGCAAACTATTACACTGTATTGCTATTGCGCAACTTCTGGTCAACGAATGCAGAAATATAAATACCCAAATCCTACCGATAAACGGGACGAGATAATTTAAATTTATTCTTATCTGGGTAAGAAATGTATCTAACATTATTTTGAGTAGCATCTAAGAGAAGATAATGTTGATTTTCATTAAATGGCAGCTATGTAACTTTCACGACCGACCTTGAGTGGCCGATTACAAAAAGTACTTTTAGAAAGCCTAAATTATTTTCAACGTGCACAAAATACATACAAGTATACGCATTCATGTACGAATTTTATATTCACAAACTTGATAAATAACGTTTTTATTAATTGCAATAGAATATTTACAGTTGAGTATATATAATAAAAGCAATCTCTTGCGTAATCGAGTTTATTTCATGTACGTTACAACTTACTCATTCTGATCATGTGTCTGGTAAGTGATAAACAACGTAGAAGATAATGATTGATTTCCAACACATTTTGTTGAAGAAGCACATATAAAAAGCCATTACAATATTCTGAGATGACATCGAATCACAAGTACTGTAGACTTGTCTTTCACCGCACTTGACAACGTTGCTTGCCCTCCAATACCGCGGCTTTGTTGCAACCTACTCTGCGCGGGTTAAACCTGGATTCATAGTTACCTTTGTTAGACCGGCATTCGAAATCTGGCAATGTCGCAAGAGAACTACGCTCCCGCGATCACAAAACCTAGCTCCTCATTGGACAGTTATAGAATCGATAGGACCGTGGTAGGGGGAGAGAACGGGTCGCAGAGGTGCAGCAGTATTGCCGGGTGTAAACGTTATTATTGTATGCAATTTAAAGGCTAAAGTCGCATGTTCCACGGTGTCGGTAAACAAACAAAATGTTGCCTTAATATTTCGTAATCGTTCCAAAATAACCAAAACGATTTCTAATATGCGCACGATGTTAATGCACGAATAAGATATCAAACCTTACAGATACTTTCAAAGACACAAAAATAATTTCGTAAATCAAAAAAATTACGCCTAGTTAACTCAGTTGCCAAGTGTACATAATACAAATCATGATACCTTCTATAACGTGCTTCGCACCGTTGCCAGCTCAAGTATCCGCAACGTCGCTAAATATTACAAACACTAACTAAATTTGGTATTAAAACACAATTTCTTTGGTATTTCAGTTGAAGACGAGTAATTTAGAAAACACCCCGTGCACCTCCCACTTTGAAATAAGTATATCTAATTTTGGACCACACTAAATGACGAGTAATCCTACCAGTTTATATTTATTTCTTGGTATAAAACGTTTAAAGTTCGTAATATTTGTGAAATAGTAATAATAAATCACTTCGAAGTGATTATTATCCCGTTACAGCATGTAGGACTCAAAAATATGTCACTTACCTCATAGAAGCCTCCAGAGACGCAATACTTTCAAATTTTACTATTCTAAACAAATCACCCTTAATGTTTAAGAAGGTGAAGCACTTTTCACGAAAAAAAACCGATTTTACACTAAAATTCAACAAAGTAAAAATCTGACACATTCTGTTGACAACCTCCCTCGACAATGACCGATTGGCGACTGCCTGCTCGAAAATTTCAGAAGCTTGTTTGGACGAGTCCATTAAAGTGGTACGGTCGCGCAGTAGACCAAAGGAAAATTATTAGTCGTTATAAATGTTCGATTTTTTTTTCCTAACTCATATTTACAATTAATAGCAGTCAATTAGTTACTAGGGGGTTAAACAGATACTAAAATATACATTAAGTAGGTTTTATTCATTTTAAATTTGAACCTACCATCCCCATAAAAATGGATCGATCTAAAGGGTTGCCTGCAATTCCATATAAATTTTATAGATGTCGCTATAACTTTATGTGTAATTAACGAAATAGTTTTTGTCGCTTGCTGGCCATTTTTGACGGAATTAAATTATATACTTTCCATTCTTTAGTTTACATTTTCCATAAGTCTATCCATACTGGCAAAGACTGCGGTAACATATAATATAATATGACTACTACTATTACTATATTTTTTTATCAAATGGGATTCCTTATCAAACGAAAACACGGTATTGGTTAATGTTATTTATAGTGCAATGCAGCACCAATCAAAACACTATAACGTGTCAACAAAAGTTTAACGTGGTTTACATTATTTTCAAAGATTTAAGTCTTAAAGATAATTAGAAGTGTTCGTAATACGTATTAGTTTAAAAGTGCAAGTGGCGTTTAAAGATGTTTAAATTATTAAGTTTGTGTTTAATGTTAGTATTTAGCCTCGTAGCAGTTGCGAATATTAACGTGGATGAGCTTAAATGTTTGGGTATGTATTAAAAAAATATATAGTGATACATATTAAGTTTACTGCATTTTACTTAAAATTACAGTATGCCAAGCGACATTTGATGAATTAAAAGTAAAGCTAGATAAACTGGATCCTTCTTTACATACTGAAATAGGAGGGTATCAGCTAGATACTGAAGGCAATTTGAAAAGAAAAACTGTTTCCCAAACAAAATCTGAACTTGTTTTGTCAGAGATTATTGAAGAAGTATGCAATTCGATGGATGACTACGTTCGTGTAACATGGAAATCAAATGGCACATTGGCGATAGTGAAAATGATATTGGAAAATTCGGCTATGAATCCAATTTTATCCGAGGTTAATTTTATCACTGATGATGATTTAAATAAAAGTCTGAAATATTACGTAAGTATAACATTTCAAACGAAAATGCTTTACGATGAATCTTTCTATATATTTTTTTGATTTACAGTGCGAAGAATTGGTTGAAATGTATGAGGAAGTCATTATACCAGAAATCATGAATGAAGTTGATGATCTTAAAACAACAGTTTGCCAAGAAAAGACTGGTTTATGTCCATTGGGACCAAAGAATGAACCAAAAAATGAATTATAATACTCAGATGAATTGTATATTTTCTAAATGGTTGTGAGCTAGAAATTTTTACAATACATTTCATACTGTACTTATCTTTTTTATCACTGGTACAGATATTTGATAAGAATTCCTTATCGCCACCTTATGCAATAAGAATTATAGTATTGATTTTTGTAGTTTTGTAAAAAAAAAAATGATTGGATGTTTTCCTGGTTGCTATTAAGTACATGCTAAATTATTTAGACAAGGATTTGCCAAATGAAAAAGAATATATCTAACATGGATTTCAGTAAGCTTATTTAATACGTAAAGTAATCATTTGCTGAAGTGGGACATAAAATCCAAAATATCAATTTGAATCAACGTAATTCCTGTTCAAGATATTTTCAGAACTATCAAAAATGTTTAGCCATGCAGCAATATATAATTGTACTCAGTTTTAAGTTTTTATTTAATTTCCTTTTTTTTTGTACTTCTTTAATTGGGTAAAAACTACTGTAAAAGACAAAAGCAGCGACTCTGAAAACATTCGGTAATATTTCAAGAAATACTAAGTACCAATATATAACAGAAATTTTCAATTATGTAAATATATAAGTAAAAATTGTTTTATAAGTAAACTGTTTTCGCAAAATGCTGTTTTTTTTTAAATTCAGGATTGGTTGGGAAGCATATAGAATAATTCACGGAATCCTTTAATTAAAAGTTCTCGATTTTGAAACTTCGGAGTTAAGCACAGTTAGCTATGATTTATATAGAAGAAATAACTATCAATGTCGCACTGCCGGTTATATCAAAAGACCAGAGCCAACTTTGATACTACAAATAGAAATCTATGTTTTTTGCTGCATTTTTAGATTTCACTGAGCATTTTAAAACAAATTTTATAATTTAACTTTTTAATTTAATTTAATTAATTTAACAATTTTAAAGTTATTTTGACTTTTGTGAAAAAAAGCTGAGAAAAATATTTCGGCCCATCATATGGTGTGATGCATTAATGGCGTGTATCAGCTATACAGTAAAGGGTAGAAAGTTTTTATGTGTATTATGGAGGATACAGGTGCTCTACTATTTAACCAAGGCATAAAAACTAAACAAAATTATACAGATGTCTCATAGTGTAACTTCTTAGTACTAAAAGTATCAGTTTCAGTTATATTAACATTTATATTTCAGTTAAATAACATTTTCGGTTGCTATTACTTTCAATAAAAGGTAATATGCAAAACAAATTAAACTACATTTGATACAGAGAAAGTATATAGAAACCAATATTATAAATAAATAACAATGTAAATTAAATTGTTACAAAGATATATGCAAAATTAACAACGAAAAACTATTTGTATACTTTTAATTTAAGGTAGAAAAATTATATAAATTATATGTCAATATTTTGTGGGATAACCGTTAGCGTCTATCAAAGCTTGTAGGCCTCGTAGTATACAGTTAATTCGATTTTTCGTTATATTAGGGTTGATTGGAGACTATTCTTCCGTTAAAGCAGTAATTAGTTGTTCCTTATTTTGTATTTCGCGCAAACGAACTTACTGATCCAATATATCTAACAAATTCTCAATGGGATATAGGGTCTTAAAGCTTAGCCAGTAACCATCAATTTACTTTCGTGAACAAAATATCAGATTTTTTAAAATTTTACAGATTAGTAATATATTTTTTGCAAATTCCAATCGTTTGCGTCCGTTGATTTTGTCCACAAGTAGTTTTCCTCCGGCATTATGGGTTTCATATCCACGTTTCGATTTTTACAGAACACGCTTACCAATGACATTATAAAGAGTCACCGCTAATTTGACCTAATTTTCATCTCTTGCTGCTAACATTTTTGGACGGCATGATCGCAATGAATTATTCAACTTATTAATTAAATTATTTAATATGCGACCAACTTCTATGAGATTTCCTTCATTATGTAATTTTATTACTAATTACTTCTCTTCAACTGTACTTTCATTTATTTTGCCTGACAAATTACTGCAAATATTAAACCGTAGTAGCATGTTGTTGGGGATCAGTAACCGTATGGGATTCCCCTAATCATAGATTGATATTGTTCTAAATTTCTGCACGGTGTACAAATTGTTTTGCTGCATAATTTTTATGTGGATTACGTAATTTTTTTCTTATTGGGACGTTTATAAAACTTTATAATTTTGGTTTATATATACACTCCGCCAAAAAAGTATCGCATAATTTAGTTTTGAATCATAAAAGTATCGCATAATCTTTGTTTGTAGCATAAAGTTGTAAATATACTTTAATGCGCTCTAAGATATAATTTCTTTGATTGTTTAAATAAAATACATGCCAAATAAAAACAAGAACTCATACTTGAGATTTTTATTAAAACAAGAAATTATAATTTTGGAAAGAAAAATGTCATAACAGTAGCTTTTAATACTGAGTATTGCCACCTCTGGCTCTTATGACCGCTCGCATACGGTTTGGCAGAGATTCGATTAACCTCCGTATATAAGCCTGATCCAAATTCTCCCACTCGTCACGGAGAGCATTTTCTAGTCCATGCAGGTCCGCTGGGGCAACATTTTGGGTTCATGTTCGGACTTACCGCAGGCCAATCTAAAACTGGAATACCAACATCGTTAAGGTATTCCTGGACGATTATCGCAACATACGGTCGTGCATTAACATGAATTCGTTTCCTATAATTGGCGCATATGGTACTACATGTTCTTCTAAAATGTCCGTTATATACCTGTGGGCAGTCAGTGTACCTCGGTCTACTGGTACTAACTCTGTACGACCTGTTAAACAGATGCCTCCCCAAACCATAATAGAGCCACCAGCGAAATTAGGTCTAGGTCTGATATTACACTGCGAATAGCGCTCACCGTCTCGTCTGTACACTGAGATACGCCTATCTGAGGTGTAAAGACCAAATCTTGACTCATCTGTGAAGAGTATATTGGCCCAGTCATTAATGTTCCAATTTACATGTTCTCTGGCAAACCTTAAGCGAGCCACTCGGTGGTTCCTAGTGAGACGAGGGGCTGTTACGGCTACTCTAGCTCTTAATCTACTCTGTCGTAACCTATTCCGAATAGTTTGAGTACTCACACGAGTATTTCTGACTCTAGCCAAGTCGTTCTGCAATTGTCTCGCGGTTACATGTCTTCGACGTAATGCTTGTAGTAGTAAATAGCGGTCATCTTGGCGGGTAGAACATCTTGGACGACCTGGTACAGGTCTTTTACTGTAATTGCCTGTTTCCCTATATCTGGCTATGGCTCTAGAAACACTGGACTGATTGCTGTTCATCAAATTAGCAACGTATGCTTGAGCTCGTCCATCTTCGATTAAAGCAACTATAGCAGCCACTTGTTCTGAAGTTAAATTGCTCATTTTAGTTTTAAAAGCGTTGGTACAGAACTCTGACTTCGCACTTTAAAATTTGTCCGTACAGGAAGACTTTCAATAAACAATTGAACAAACCTTACACATATGCATTTTTCTAAATGTGTTCTTTTAGAAAAAAAAAGTGAAAAAGCTATGTTCCATGATTTTGTTAGTGTTTCTATAGTTCACATACACGAGGCAAACTTTTTGTGAACGTATAAAAATATCTTGGTTTATAAATGCCCTTTTTTAGTTTATGCGATATTTTTTTGGCGGAGTGTATATACTTTCTCTGTATTATATTCTCTCTGAGCTAATGTGCAAATACTTTTTGTGGGAACTGTATAACCGTATCATTTGTTTTTAGGATTAGTGATTTTATAAAATTGCTTTTGAAATGCTTAGTAGGAAACAAAAAATATAGGTTTCTATTTATAATATCAAAGTAAGCTATGCCCTTCTAGGTAAGCGGCAGTGGGATGATTTCCCTGAGTCACCTGTACAATAGTACTAGAGATGCACTAAAAGAACATCCTCGGCCGCAAAACTCTAAATAACTATTTTCTATGTTCCAGAAGAAAAATACATTTTTTAAGTCGTAGAAATGTGAAGTAGAGAAAAATAGCGGAGAACATTTGTTTCGTTTTATAACTCTCATAAGGCATTTTGCTTTCGTCTCGTTTTCCAAAATTCCGAACCGTTTGACTGGAACTTGTTTTCTATTTTTTTTTTATTTTCAGAATATTTCATTGTGAGGTCAAATTGTGGACAGACGTTATGTTTATTATTGATTATTGGTATGATTCGGTGATTGAGTATAAATTTCTAGATAAGTAAAAAATAGCGTGCGAATAAGGTTATCATAACGCTTGAGAAGTTATAACCTCGCATAACCTATAATAATATAAGTAATAATTATAATATGTTGCACTGCTGATATTCAAAATATGATTGAATTTGAAGCAAACAATGCTCATTATAATATTATATCAATATTAGGACAATGCTATAATGGTGTTGGAGTCGTTTATCTAGCCAAGCATGCTCCTTCAGGGCAGATGGTTGCTATTAAAAAGTTCAACATGGACAAGGTTAGAGACGAAGTGAATTTAATACAGGTATGGAAAAGTGTTGGAAGTATTTGTTTGCTCAATATATCATTTCCAGCATGAGACTATTTTAATGAAGCAATTGCGTCATCCTAATATTTTGAAAAACTTGGTTTCGTATGTTAATGACATAGAGGTATGTATTGTAAGTCCGTTAATGGGATTCAGTTCTTGCAGGGATTTACTAAATACTCACTTCTCTGAAGGTAATTTGCAAAACTAATAATTGGCTAAGAATTACAATTGGGTATTTTAGGTCTACCAGAGAATGCAATTTGTTTAATTCTTAGAGATATATTACAAGCTTTGGAGTATATACATCGAAGAGGTATTATACATAGGTAAAATTTAATTACTGCTATATTATTACTATTCATTCGTAACATATATTTAAAGATCAATTCGTGCAAATCATGTTTTATTATCTGAAAACGGACATGCTTACCTAACAGGATTTCGGTATTCTTGTCCTATAATAGAGAATGGTAGATGGCAAAAACATATACATTCATTTCCTAACAATATTGTGAGACCAAATCTGAATTGGCTAAGCCCTGAAGTACTGGCTCAAAATTTAAGAGGTAATTTATTATTAGTTATATGTATTTTTATAAAACTGGGAAGACAACATATGCTTTTTAGTGACATGTCTATATTAATCCATTAAGTAAATTACGAATACTGTCAAGGAATGTAAAGGCATGAATTATTATTAACTCTGTGAGGACAGTAGTAGAATGACTATAGTTTGGAGGGCGTTATTTGTGTTATTCAGGGTAATTACTCTCCGTTAAACGCTGAAGCTACATAAACTTTTCTATTCATCTGCATCTCTTGAATGTCCTATAATAATAAATAATATTTTAATCATCTTATTTCTAGAAGTATTGACATATGCAGATATCTTAAAGTTGGTATGATTCCGATTGAAGCGTGTCTCTATTATAATAACTTACAGTTCCATTGCAGTAAGTTTGTAGAAACGTAGTATGCGCCAATTACTTGCAAAATGAGTGTTTGGTGCTTCTGCAAACAGATCCAGATTTGAAAGAAAAGGAACAACAGATTAACAGAATATAATTTTATTTTTATCAACGATGTGTTGGTGGATCTTCCTTATTACTTTCACACTTCCTCACTGTTCATGGTATTGACTCCAGTGAGTGGCCGATGTCGTCTTGGGCTTCTCCGTTTTCTTCCCATAATGTCCCGCGTGCATTTGATTGGCGAGAGGCCAGAAGATCTGGGTGGCCAAGATATTGAAATGGCCCTCTTCGAACCGGTTTAGAGAAGTTCTAGTTACGTAGGGATGGACGTTGTCTTGTTGAAAAAGTGAGTAATGTAACGTTGGGGGTTCATGGTGCCTAGATGAACACCAACTGCGTCATACTTTCGTGTATTCTGCGCCTCCACTTATAACTGTTTAATAAAAAGTTGAATATGCCAACGTTTCGGGCATCATGCTTCACTATACAAAATTGAGATACATCACTGAACACCGCCTTATGCCATTCCACGTTCTAGTGTTATCGCAGTCGACATCATTTTAAACGTTGCTATCGACGTTGAACCGCAAATGGTAACACAAGATGTAGTCTATAAGATTGCAAACCAACGTCCATAACTGATACCAGCGCACGATGATGGGTTGGTTCTAGTTTAAGCGGTTTGCCATTTTTCTAAATGTCACCTTCGCGCCAACCAACAATTAGACCTGTCTAGTATTCGGCGGTAATTGCCATGTTGCCGCACTATAGGCATATTAAAGTCTTAGAACATGTTAAAAGTATTACAAAAGAAAGGGGAAAAATTGCATCAAAACTACATGATTACTTGATGCATCGCAACAAAATTATAACCAGTTATTACCTTTAAAGAGTTACACGTTTCTGCAAGTTTGGTAAAAAAAATCGTACCCCTTTTTTGCGTTGCAATCTTCATGTTATGTAGTATATTTACAAGAATTTATTAGCAAGCCACTGTAGTCCGATTCGTAGTTCAGGATGTGCCGCGTTCGGCTCATGACGAAACTTATGATTCAACTGTATTTTGCAAAAATAGCGGCGGTTAATCAGGGATGCCAGGTTAGACAGTGCCCGCCAGGTTCTCGCTCGATTAAAATTAAATAAAACACTTTTGAGGTAAATTTCTTTTGACATTTTTATAAGTTAAATTGTAGCTAATAAATAGTGTTGGGTATTTTACATACTCTCAAGTAAGTTTATAAGCATCGCGGACTCCTATACGGTTATTGTATTTCCGCGACCTTTTCCTGCCTCAACAACAGATAACCATATCCCGCAGTTAGCTCGGGAATTCAGAATAACGCCTGTTTATTCTATTAAAAGTACATTTACTTTCTAACCCTTTCGGGATGGTAAACGTTAATAGGCGTTTCGCACGAACAAATTGTCCATCCCAGAAGGGTTAAGACTCGTTGCAATTAATACAGCATTGTGCAAGTACAATTAGTCACATGCGGAAAGCATTAAGGTTGTCTACCATCTGATCATTAGCACCTACGATAAAAGCAAATTTATCAATATATGTTTTGCATACTTTACAGGTTATAATGAAAAATCTGATATTTACAGTTTTGGAATTTTTATATGTGAATTAGCAAATGGCTGTGAACCATATAGCGAAATGCCAACTACCTTAATGTTAACTGAAAAGATGAAAGGTACCACACCGCATTTGTTAGATTGCACAACAGTAGTAACAGATGATCATGACAGTCATGGTAAGTGTGGATAATTGTTTATGAATTCTTCGTTCATATTTGATCCTTGATCGAGAAAGAAACGTCAATTATAAACAATGCGAACACAGAACACAACTACAAATTACCAAATAAAACTGACGTATTGGATGCATCGTTTACTACGTACAGAGTAGCAGAAATAAAATGATTATTTTGTTGTATTTGTCCGACCGTGAATTTACACATAAAATAAAAAAGCGGTTTTTAACGGTCTTAAAAGGAAATGATGCTAACTACTATTCTTTAAAGTAATAAGGTTTCTGGTTTTCTAAGTTTAAAAACCCGTTAAGACTTTTAGCGGGTATACTTGATTTATATTCATGTTAATTCAGTTTGATGATATTCTTATATTTATACGAAATAATACGCGTTTAAGTTCCATTTTATCGTTGAGTTGAATAACATAATAACATGTACAGTTACCTTTAATTTTTCAATTCAGAGAGCTAAAGTTATTAATCCAGTGACGTACATTAAAAATTATGTTCTGTTTTACTTTTTAAGTAGGTTGTTTTTTTTTTTTTGTTTTTTCTTAAAATTTAAAATGTTTCCATTTAGGAGATTCGGCACTAAAGTCTCTACTACAAAACCAATCAAAGAGAAAATTCAGTGAAAGCTTGCACGAAATAGCTGCTTTATGCCTCCAACAAGAACCATCACAACGTCCAACAGCAGCACAGTTATTAACGCATCCATATTTTAAATTCAACCGAAAGCACATGCACTTATCAGAGTATCTTCTACCAGCACTACCTTTAAGTGATAAAGTTGCTTATAACAAAGGTAAGTGAATAATTAAAAATCGCTAGGAAAAAGGTGAAGTAACAGATTTCATGGAATAATTACCAATTATCGGGAAACTTATTAGCTTGATAGTGAACTAATCTTTAATACGTACAATAGTTGAGTGTAGGCTTTCACGGCCGTAATCCATAGTAGAACTGCCTGTCGGGTGTTATCGTGTACTTGATGTTTACAAATTTGTACTACTAACAATGTTATATTTTTCAGAGGAACTGGAATCTCTGGAAAATATCAGAAGAATGTCCGATATAGAATTAAATAATTGCGAATGGGATTTTTAATAATAGTAATGATAATGGATAATTTGGAAGGTGTTCATAAATGTTCTGTTAGAGGTATATCGTAATTTATTTAATACTATGTCTTTTTGTACATATGATTTAACACTTTTTGTCTTCTACTAGAAATAAAATAAATATTTTATATAACACTTTTAAATATTCTCAAATATAGTATTACAACATTTAAAAATACTTTATATCATAATCACTAGGTATACAACAACAAAAAGATTCAAAAGAAAATGATTTTGGTATTATTTCTGTAATGTATTGTCAGCATTGAAGCTCCTGACACTGATGGCAGTTATTGATTAACTGTGGATCGTAGGATTCTACTTGAATATAAGAATTGGTTATTTTCAGTCTATTTTGAAGTAAATTGGTTGCCCTGTTTAGAACGACGTCTCTATCACAGTCATCATCTAAAAATAACGGATATTTTGGAAAACTTGCCGTAAAATATTCAATTGTTACATTTTACAACTACGTTATACATACCAACAGCTAAATGAGCAGCAACAATATTTTTTCCCGGTGCAAGAGTCCAAGAGCGAACGCTATGCACATGTTTTACACCATTAATATTTCTTAAAGTAAAAATAAGATCGCCAATATGCACATGACTAGATTCGAGTAAAATAAGGAATGAATCTTTGGCTACTTTTAATGTTGCGAACACTACAATGACCGCAAAAACTACAGTACAAATGGGATCAAGTACTTTAGCCTCAGGAACAAACTTAACAATAAGCGCTGTTAATAAAACTCCTGCGCTCTGTAAAATATCGCCTATTATATGTGCAGTCGCTGCTCTTACATTTATATTTTCTTCGTGAGAGTGCATGCGAGGTGAATGACTATGGCCATGACCATGGTTTAGGCCGCTATGTAATACTGTTCCCATACTGTAAAAAGAATAAGTATTAACAAGTAAAAACACTTATCAAGACTATTAAATTATTAATAAACAAATTGTAGCACCACTCGGAAAAGAAACAAGGAGTAATTACCAGAACATGTAATTAAATGGTAAGCACCATGAGTTTGATTTTGTTTTAGCAGCGCGGCAATTGTCGAAGTGACACTTAGGGGTATAACTTCCATATAAGGAAATAACTGAACAGTTACATGTATGACTTATTACTAGAGAGGCGACGTCTGGTACAGTCTGCTAAATGTAAAGTTTAATTTTGTTAATCGTCAGACACGTTTTCAATACAATTATAATAGAAATTAACTATAATGATGCTTTTCTAAATTACAAATGCATAGAAAACTTAAAGACGCCACTATGAGTTAGAATGTTGGAAAATATCTAATTTTTTTTTAAGATCAAAAGAAATTTTTCTTCAAGAATTCTTTTTCCGATAAAGCTCCTTTGAATTTTAAAATTAAATAAATCTTAAATTCACAAATTGTCTGAGAATACAATTGGGAATATATTTTATCAGATAAATGTTAGTTTCTCTACTGAGTTATCTAAAAATGTTAAAATGATAAACCAAACAAAAAATAAGTTATTTTAATTTGCGGAGAAAATAGGAAAACGGCGATACGACTGAAATGATTTAATTTGAGAAAATAATCTTTTATAATATTTTATATGTAATTTTTTAATATATAAATAATTAAATAAAATTTCCTCTTTACTAAGACGGATTCTTGATTTCCTACTAATAATGAGGAAGAAAATACACTGAAAAAATGCTCTGTGTGTATTTTTAACAAAATGAAAAAATAAAAACAAAAAACAAATATTGGCAAACAAACTGCGCTCAATGTTGCCTCTCTATTTGTTATCGTTAGCTAGATTAACTTTTAAGTTGTAATCGTGTAAAAATACACTAGTTTACCGATTTAAGATATTTATTAGCTTGTAAAACCACCACCTTTTGCATCCCACTTTTATGTGGTGCTATTTTATTGAATTATAAATCCTTATCGTTCGTTTGTAGAACCATTTCTAGCATGTATTTGTTTTCCCACAAAGATGGATATGTGAAGATGTATTTGAAAATACCCTTGTTTGTCATATCTTAAAAAACAGTAGATCTTTTATATGTATGACTCTGATTTGCTAGTTAATTATTCTTGTCAAACATCTCTCTAAATATCACGAAAATCTAAATCTAAATATGGCTTTCTACATTTACTCTCAAATAACAGGAATGCAAAGATTGTTTTGATTTCTTTCTTTCACTTATTCGAAAGAAGTTAGCTCCGCATTTATTATTCCCGATAATCGAGCATCTACTGCATAACGATTTTTCCTGATAAAACATTGTCGATATTGCAAAGCTGAGCTTCATAACATATGTTTTATCCGGTAAAGGGAATGTCACACAAGCATTAATGTGATGACGAGGTTCTTTGTGTGTTTTTTTTTGTTTTTGGTTAAATAATACAGGTCTTTTAAAATCCTTTCGCTAATTCTAACTCAACCGAAAGTTGATGATCCAGACACAATAGTGTCGAATTGTACACGGAAGACGATCCAATAACTTCACATCCACGTACCCTCCTTGCGTTATTTGTCTCAATTTTGGTTGGGGTGATTGTGTCCACAACGTACATACTAGCTAGGCTGTGATTGGTTCTTTAGCAAAGCGTGTTACCGTTGTCATAGCAACAGCAACCTCGGTTTTATAGCTGCCAAAATATTTCATTCCAACTTGTGATTTGAGGTATAATTTTTTTATTTCACAGTATTGACCGCGAAATAAGAAGGAAACCGCGAGATATTAAAAGTGTACTTTTGCAATAAACACATCATATAAATTTGAAAAATTTTGCTTATAAATTGAATTGAATTTTTAAGCGATACACTAGGCGGGCGCACGGCGTTGCAGTGTTAGGTAAAAACTGCCCCAGGCGTAACGGAGGGCCGTGCATGAAGATTCGATTTTCTCTTTTCAATGTATGATGAAGTTGAGAGATGAATAGTTTCAATCAAGATACAGTATGAAGGGTTTCAACATGTGCTTTAGAACATATTGTTTTTGTAATGTTGCAGTTGGCAAGTATGCGTTTTTTAGAAAAAGAAAGCCAGTGTTGTAAACAATTAAAATATGATTTTTGTATTGTTGTTCAATACTTTATGAAACGGCGCGATATATAATAAACACAAAACACCTGTAAATTACAATACTTACATTAAATTTATAAGCAAACCTATGGATGATATTATAAGCATCGTATTGGCATCTATTTCGTATTCACCTTTGATTAGCCGACCAATGGCAAGAATAGAAAATGTTCCAGCTAGTATCCATATTACCATCACACTAAAATAACGTTCGTTTCAATTAAACTCGCAACTACACTTCCAATTACATCCTTTTTGTATTACATGAACTTTATAGTGCGAAGTAAAAGGCGTGGAGCAAAACGTACGCATAAAACGGGAAACCTAAACAACGGATAAATTTACGTTAGGTTATGACTAGGGCTGGTATTTTCTGAATTTCGTGGATGTTTTAAATTTTAGGTAGTTCCGGCAATAACGAACAGTTAGTGTGTTAGGACGGATATGTCTCTTACTGCAGGAACTACCAACTTAAACAATTCACGAAGTTTTAAGCATGCCAGCTTTAGTTATGACAAAGCAAATCATTGATCTCAGTTATCAAATTTTTATAGTGATTTTGCATTACCCTATGTGACCGTTGTTTTCGGCAGATGATGATTTACGTTAGTAGTTCCGAGAATATTGGATATATTTCCTAATTTCTCGGTGTAATGCATGCCAATATGTTCTTCATTGCCGAAACTACCAACTTAAATCAGCAGCGTAATGTAAAAAAATGCAAAGTAGAATCCTCAGAAATTGTAGAAATAGTGATTATTATTGCAATCAACAGTTGTAGAATCTCATTTTATGTACAAATATCAATTTTCAAATAATTTCGTTATTTTTTGATTAGACAAATAACTTCCAGTCAAGTTATGGATTTTAACATATTTTCAACAAATCACCTATGCTTTATATATTTTTTTACGCGAGAACAAATAGGGAAAAATGTTAAAAAAAATTTGGGAGATTATTTAGATTGATTTTAATTCGATAGCCACCTTGGATGTCTTTGAAATATATTACTGTCGAAATATATACCAAAAATATTCATTTTTGATGTAGCATGATGCAGCGACGCTATTGAAGTTGAGATTCTATACTCTATGATGTGATTTTTTTTTAATTGACGAAATTACATTTAGATATCTCTAAATTTTACACAGAGTGTTTTTGTAGAAATATTTTACACGAATTCACAAATTTTGGGAAAAAGAAAATTAAACATGAAAGCAGTTAATGTCTGTTTTTTCCATTACTGTCGTTTGGCTGAAATTGATATCCTCCTACGACCCCTGCGTAATGGTAGTAGGTCAGAAAAGAAATTTTCTTCAAACTTTAGAAATTGTGTTATCTACCATCAGAGGGACTTTTATCCTCGATGGGTGAACAAACTGGAGTAACAAGATGAGAGATATGGATGGCCTGATAACATGAGATCACGGACGTTTGTGTACAACATTGCGATATATTTAGTTTTTAATACCACTATTTCTAAAAAGTGGTGTTTGTACACAAAACGACTTCTACGTATGAAAGAAAGCAGGAGCTTTTATCCTATGGCAATGTTTTTGAAGTATTAACAATACAAACAAATCCTATTTGGTACGAACATTTTGCTTCACACGGTATATTGTAATCTATAATATATTTTAAAGAATTACACCGCAATAAATCAATACCTCAAAAATGCGCCTAATACTTCTGCTCTATGATACCCAAATGTCATCTTATACGATGGCGGCTTCCTTCCAATCCAAATGGATATAATAGAAATCAAAAATCCGATAAGATCGGAGAATAAATGAGCTGCATCGGTCATTACAGCTAAGCTACCGGCTAAATATCCACCTATCAATTCCGCAATCTGAAAAATATAAAAGCGCATCAATCGATTCATGAAATTATTTAAGTTAGTATTTATAATAAGTTGAATGTAAATTCACTTCGATACCAGTTAAGTTCTATTTTAATGAAATAGCAATTTCGGCGTCTTTGTTACAGAAGACCTATTAGTAAAAATTATTTGCAGGAAGTAAACTGTAAATCCTAACAATTTATTGATTAATTACGTTATCGGTACCATTTCGAAGGTTATTTTACAATAAAAAAAGAAAGAAAATCGTAGCGAAAATGGGGCATGTTCTATTCAATTAAATGCATCGCACGCGAAATTGTTCGAGAAATTGCATACATTTTTATTATTTTACCCACTTCGATAATATCGAAGATCAAATAATTGGCCGATAAATCGCGGCGTGTTGAAGAGCATACCGGCGTCGTGCCCGATTTTTAAAATGTTCTAGTTTGCGATTACGTCACAGTTCTAGAGAGAAAATAACTAAGATTTATGATTAATACCGGGAGAGAAATTGATGCTGAATAAAAAAAAGAATCTCAAATTATACTAATTTTCTACTAATTAAATACTTTTCATTCACTATATGTATAAGGCGCAATAGTAAGGTTCTCATGGTAATAAAATTTGTAGTAAACAAACTTCTATTGATAACTGCATTTCTTGGCGAGACACTTATGATAAGCAAAATTGATCAGTATCGTTAATTTGATAAGCTCAGTCCACCTTATAAAATAAACATGAAGCTAGTCGTCTTTAAGATAATTTAATATAAATAGTAATTCTTACCATAAATAGTAAACAAATCAATGATACTATAACTAATTTTTTTAATGCGGTCAGATCTTCAACTAATTTAAAATTTGAGTGGCAATGATAATTTCCTATCGAGAGATTTCCAAATGCACTGTTTCTTCTCTGAAAAGAGTAACAATTTAGTCTAACTATACGGAATTCATTGAAGTACTTACACTTGTTAATAATGGTGAATCTTCGGGTGACTCTAAGTTATCGCTATTGAGATGTATTCCCTCATTATGAGACATACCAGTTATAACACCATTTTTATTCCTTACCCAGCTGTTTCCTTCAATTTGTATGATTGTACTGAATTCTTCATGTTTAAGTTCTCCATTTCTACTGCTGCATTTTATGCACTGTAATTGCCTTGTTGTATTCTCATCGTCCAAAAGGAGTGCATCATCGTCGTTGAATACAGAGTCATGATGTTCACAATATAGCTCCATCCTTAAGAGTATGTTTTCTTCTCGTTATTCCATTATTGTAAGTACTGTTTGCATAACCTCATTCGACTCGATTGTGTGTTTACACCGAACTGATAACTCCCTGTGAATACTCTGGTTGATTCCTTATCGCTATCATTTCCTATTCTAATTGATAAGAAATATGTAGAGAAGATGATATAAACATAAAAACCAAATTTTCTCGACTAATTGACATTTCGTGAAAACTTAAGAATAGCGACCTGAAATACTACTGTGTATAATGAATTGCATATCCTTCAGCTTTCGAAATTCATCCAACACAGACCGTTCTATATAAATTACGTTATTTAATTTATTATTTAATTAAATATTAACTTTGGAAGAGCAGAAAAAAATCGGGTCGATTTTTATAAACTAATTTTTAATGTTACCCGCAGTTCAATTGCATTACCTCTGTGATTATAAATAATCATTGGGGGTGGGTGATGACGTAACGAAGACACACGAATGTCCGTTGGGTAGTACAATGTACACAAAATGCAAGTGAAATGTACGAGGAAGTCGAATTGTTATGAACAGCTCAACATTACATGTACTCTGTTCGCACCTTAGAAATCAGTACAGCTCTTATGGGAACCGTCGGAACACGGTTGTCAGTTCTTATTAAAATTGTATTTATAGGAAATTTTAAACTATACAGTTTATGAAGATATGATACATGGAACATAACCATTTATTTTACATATTTGTTAGGTTAATAACGTTTCAAGTAAGACACATAAAAAAGACACAAATTACAACGGAAGCACGAAATTAAGTGAATTTAACCAAAATACGCTAAAAATGTAAACATCGGGGGTGAGTAGTCATGAGTAATACAGCTGTCAAAAAAGTCACTAGTACAAAGATCGCGTAACTTTGATCAAGTTGGAAAGAGATGTACATACACAAGCTCCCTGACAATGGAAAGAGAGAAAGGTAATAATCCATAAGACTCAATACTGATTCTTAAGGTGCGGACGGACTATAAATAATAGTATTGTTTGATTTTTTTTTCTAAATAGGCAATCTCCATCGAATTTTGATAGTATTCTATAATCAAGATTTTCTCAGGTTTTCCCAAGAAATGTGAAAACATTGAACTAACAGTATGTTAAAACTAGAATTAAAGGAAAATATAGAAACTCAAGGACAAACGAAAAATATGCTAAAACCGACAATAATTAAGAGAAGTGCCTTCTTAGGGAAATAATTTCATTTTCGTTTTTTATCGCCATACAAAAATCTCCAGTCCACTCGAATTGTAACAACCTTCCAATTCACTACAAAAAATTAAAGAATTTGCGCAAACAGCACGTTGCAATGTATGAATTAAATAAACCTTTGAACCGTAATTAAAATTCATGACATAGATATTAAAAAAAACGCAGATTGTCTTCGCGTTTTAGCTGTTCTTTGGAAATTCATCCTCTAAAACGATTGAAAGGTGTTATGAGAGTTTCATCAATTGCGTGAGTTAGAAACATGGACATTGTTATTTAGGCTTTTAGTTAAAAATAAAAAAAATATTTTTGTGTTTTCGGAAAATTAGGGGGTAAAATAGGCGTTGAAATTTTGTATCGGGATTCTAAAATAACTATCTGAAATATCATGTATCACCTCCCATTTCATCATTTTTGGAAAATATCATCAAGCTTCGAAATTCGATAGTATTTATTAATAATAATGCTATCATTAATTATTTATTAATGCAAGGACTGTGGAGTAGCATGGCGCACAGTACAAATTTAAGTAATTAACCAAGAATAGCTGTTTCGAAGATCTTGCGTGGATCTTGAAACAGTTCTTCCAAATTAGTTAATTAAACTGTTAACAAATTAGTGTGATGTGGAGTATATCAATACTTTAGCGTTGTCTGTCGATAATATTTCTTTCTTTTTAACTAGAAGCTCTAGTAAAAAATTTCACCTTTCTACATTAAAAAATTACGGGATACCCAAACAAGCTTCCTTTAAGGTTTAAATTACAAAAATTATTACGCGTCTAATACACGCAAAAGGAATGTATTGCCCAAATTTTGTGTTTGTGTTTCAATAGTTGAGTCTAATACGTGGTGATAAGTGGTAACGAACACTCTAATGTTCTTTTATTGTAAGATTATTAGAATGTTCGTCCACCAGAACAGGTAGTTCAGATGCATGTGTGACAGAAAATTGTATTATGCAATAAATAAATATTGCATTAAATTTAAAATATAAAGTAAAAAACGCGAATATTTGTTCTTGAAATAATACATTTAATCAGAAACCTCCATGTCCGCCGCCTTTTTTATATATTTTTTTGACACTCTACTCAAGATAAAAATACCTAGAAAAGGGACGGTGAAACGATTTAAAAGAGTTATCTTTACATGTTTGTTCTTATTATATAAAAAAAAACGAACGATTTAGATGACTGCCTTTTATACATTTTGTGATGTACAGTGCCATTAACACGACATGTCAAAAGGAGACGAGATGGATTTTATGCCATTTCAAATTCATTAAAAAAGAAAACCAGTGTCTCTCAATTTTTTTAACCGAACGTGAACTATTACTACCAGCGACGAGAAAATCATGTAGGTACCGAAGTTGCCACCGGCTCTCTTACTATTTTTAATATTTGTCGTTATTAACAGTTAAAACAGCTATAAATATTAAAGTAGCGCTAAATTTTACTTGCGATGTATTTGCTATTTTTTTAGTACCACATCATGCTTATGTAATATAGTTTAGCAATAAAAGTATTCTAATTGTTAGTTTTGCGATTTTGTGTCAAGGTATTTCAAACTGATAAGTGATAAGTACCATACGAACATTTAGTCACGAAATTCAGAGACTAACACTAATATGTGTAAAATGTAACTACAGATAATAGAAAAGTTGTAAAGTTGTCGACATTAAATCACGATCTTTTTGAGAAATCGCCTGGTTGTTGTCAAGAAATATTGTGTATAATCTTAATGTGTAGATGCTTCTCCATTAACTAATACGGTAAAGGCAATTTTGACCTTATAGTAAATCAATATAAATTTCACGGAAAGACTATCAGATCTAGCAATACTATCTGCTAAACATTTCTTAGATACTAAACAGTTGAACAATATAAGAGTTGTAAGGAACTGATTTCAGCGTTGTTGAATTGGTTCAATTCGGTACCTATTTGGAGCGATCTTGGAATCGATTCGGAACTAGTTCTACGGTGCTTGGATTGCTTTTGCGCATATTGGACATGGTTCCGAACTCATTCCAAGGTCTGTTGAAACAACTACTTACATTACTTTTGTCCAATATTCTCACAAAATACAAATGATAAACTTATTTTGAACAGAGCACCAAAGCTCGGATTAGTAACACACGTGCGCTAAACGGCTTCATATACAGGCACGTCTAAAAACAATAAGGTTCTACAAGGTGGCGCAAAAGTAATGTCATAATTTGAATTGGTTGCCATTTTGTTATAAATGAAAAAAAAAGAGAACTGTTTTTACAACTTGATGCATAATTGCGCTCGTTTTACGGCATTTTAAATTGTTGCTCGCAAAACATTTGGCTGCAAAATAGCGATTTCTGCTTCAATGTCAGCTTTCAAGGCTTGCAAGGTTCGTGGTTTATTGTGGTAAACGCAAGATTTTAAGAAGCCTCAAAGAAAAAAGTCTGGTGCTGTTAGATCTGGCGATCTGGACGGCCAGTTCAAATTTCCAAAACGGGAGATCACTCGACCTGGAAATTGGTGTCTCAAAATCTCCATAGTTGCTGAGCTGTGTGAGCGGTTGCTCTGTCTTGTTGAAACTAGCAATGATCGAAACGCAATGCCGCAATTTGCGGCAAAAAATATTCGTTTAGCATCTGTCTGTAACGCTCATCATTTACGGTTACGGTAATGCCATTGAACGAGCCCTACGAAGCCGCCCACTTCTTGCGACATCTCTAGTGGACCCAGTTTGCACGAGGCGTTCGGACAAGCGTTTAATTGTTCGAACACATGGAACACGACGCTCAGGAAAACTAAGAAAATAAGAAGTAACAATAATTCTACGTTCTTGAGGTGTGTATCGCTCCATGGCTTGTTGACAACTAATTCTCTATATATCTACATCATAAATGTCGAAGCACAGTGATATTTGGCGCAAACCGCAAAAATGGCGGCCAATTCAAATTTTGACATTACTTTTGCGCCAACTAGTACGCGTTTATTCTAGTAGATGTTGGAATCAGTTCGGAACTCTATGGGGTATACGCAAAGGAAATTGGTGTTCCAATAATTGTAGAACTAGTTCCGAACCAATTCCAAAATCGTTCCAACAGTTGCGCTTGTTTGTTATCAATTTATTTGTGCTTTGAGCACCTGTTGGTGGGGCTATACGAAGTAGAAAATCAAGGTATAGAGACAAAGGGAGAGAAAGGTGACTCGATACTGAGTAAGTGTATTTTTGCGCATGTACCTGTAGCTATAATAAAACATCACCAAAAGAAAAATGTTAGCGTCTAGAGTATATTTCTTACAAGACAGGCATCGAATTATTGCTAAACTAATTCAAGAACGGTGAATAAGGTGAATTTTGCGTAAGAACTGAAAGAGTACCGAGTTTAGATTCGGATTATCGGCATCGAGATCTGCGGATGCGGATATTTCATATATTATATACGGAAGAGTGCCATTGACTTTGAAGTTGGAGTTTAGAGGCATCCTTTACGTGTTTATAAAATGCGTATAACTTTATATTTGTTGTGACTAAGTTTTGCTTATTTTGGACAATAGTGTATACTAGAAGTGTCCATTTTGAGAATACCCAACTCGTTCGTCAGTTCGTCAGTTTCTACGGTTGTTCCAAAGGTCTGCACGTAGTGGCTGTTAGAAACCAGTTCATTTATATACAAAACTATGTGTTTATATAGGTCTACAATTTCAAGCGAGATTCCATACTTTATAGGATTTATTAAAACGTTATTCCTGAAAAGTTCAACTTATAATTCAGAGTCCCATCACATATTGCAAATGCGGCTCTGTTATTTTGCATAACGCCAACACATAATTTTATATCTAGTTATATTACGTTAAAATAAAATAAATCGTTTATTTTATTTTAAACTGCTGAAAGATCCCTAACATTATTAAGTACAGGTACTGTAGTAGTATACATATGTATATAAACGGTCATAAATTAATTTTACTGTACGCATTTTGGTACGCAAACGCTTGGCGGGCCGTACAGGCTTCATCCGTGGAACCTGTACGGCCTAGCAGGCCGAGCGGGCTTGACGGGTCAGGTGGGCCGTCCGCCTTATTATGAAAAAAGCCCGGCCCGGTCCACATCTGGAATATTTCGGATCGACGCATTCGCACCTCTGGATTATACATGTTATTTCATTAGAAATGGACAATTTTCACTGATATGAACACGACTACGAATATCCAACATACTACTAGTTGGAAGAAATCTTAAATAGTGGTGAAGTAGTCAAAGGCCTCGCAAAGGAATCGAAGCAGCCAACAGTTTTTGCATAAAAACCTAGCGACATGGCATTTGAAATTTGAAATTCGCGATGGTTATGAGCGCTAGACAGAATACTTTTTTAAGAACAAGGAAAAATCGATGGAAGCACATATAATACAAAGCGCAAAAAATAGGCTTCAGTAAATGAACCATATATAAAGCTATTATTACTACCGGAATATCTTGGAGAAGGTTGGACACTTTTTACGTAATTTCCAAAGATCTATATTTCAAATTTCCTTAAGTGTCAACCGCGTATTATACCAAAGTAAGATAGTAATGTACTTGCATGTCTTTTGATATTGCAGTTACCTTAAACGCTATTACAAACTATCATACCAGTTAAGAGTTATTCAAGAATGTAAGGTGCTTTAGTTGCAGATTCGGCAATAAAAGGAAACAGTATTTTTTGTAATTACATTTTTTTTATGACAACAACTGGAGATATGCAAAATTTCTGATTTTAACGTGTCATTGCATGGAACATTTATTTAAAAAGCCAACTAAACAATATTCCGTAAATTAAATCCTAACAAACACTATCCTCTTAATAACCCTTTCCTTATACAGATACTTTTAACTGAATTGTTAACTTGCTTTCAAGCACATTACTGAAATGTAATTTTTTTCAATAGTTAATATATTCATTAGAAAAACTAGATAATCAGAAAGATAAATATTGCGGTCGTAGTAATTTTTTGAGATGTCACTGCCTACATAAAAATATCTCCCGAACAGAAATAATTAATTTTTCTTTGGATTCTCCAATTCAAAAATAGTTATCTTTATCGAATCTGTATAGCAACCGACTTACTCTCTTTAAATGATAGCTTACTTATTTTATTATAGCGTTAACGCTATTTTTGTTGTATTTCAGATATACTTGACATAATTATTACTGATAATTTATTCCATTGGAGAGACTGTAATTTAATAAATCATTTTGACATTGAGAAATAAAACTATCTTACCTGAATGCATGAGCTAATAAAAATATATATTAATAAAAAATATATTATTAGCCGGTTTCAAAAGATTGGGATTTATATTTAACGTAAATAAATATAAAATATTATGTTTAATATTTACTTCTCTAAGAAAATACTGAATGTACTCACTTCAATTACGCCTCTTCAAAATTATAGCGAATTTACGAATTTATCCTATTTCCTTTGATTATTTCCTTGCACTAACTAAAAACCATCGCAATTAGAGAACTAGATTAGAAAGTGAATCTGGTCGAGGAGAAAACCACTTTGCATTGTTTAATTTCGTCACTAGAGTAAAAAATTGCGGTGATAATTGCAAACTATACCTCGAGTATAATTTGTTTAGTATGATTTATTTTATTTATCTAATTATTTTTTCATCTTAACTAGACAACTTAATTAGCAACATCGAGTTCTAAGTTGCATACATAATGGTAAATTTACATCGCAGTCGGTGGAAAATGTTGGACTTCGTGATTTCTGATGGAACTTTACCCGGTGGGAAAGTTAATTATACATTTGTGAACATATTTTTGCAAATCTTTATGTAACATTGACAACGTAGAGGAGAGCGTAATGTCACTCTTGAGATGTGCGCATGACGAGTACTTTATTGTACAGTTTCATATTATACTATTATACACTAAATATACATCCATATACATTATAAACAACACATAAGTGTCGGCACCCTCACCAGCAGCACACTGGTTTAATTTATTATTTAGTCATATAATAATTAGTCTGGGACCGCCGCCATCCATTATCATCAGTCCTCGAAACGGCCGTCCCGGACTAATTATTATATGATTGTATAATAAATTAAACTTTTACCGATACTTATGTGTTGTTTGTAATATAACGCCACAGTTCTTGCTATAATTACACTGGCCAATAAATTTCAACTTTTGATTTTGCCATAAAATAATTTATATTAATTTCAATAGAAAACATACAAACATTTATTTTAATAAAAGATACAAGGTCAAGTTAGCTCGATTTTTTTTATTTCAATGAAAAGGTTTTTTAGATTAGATCATAATTTAATGTATATTTCAAATTATTATAATTAGAAATGTGAAGTAATACTGCTCTGTCTCTTATAAACAATATCTACGGCATCTCTTCTTACCATCCAACAGTAATCTGCTAACATAACAGGATTCCATTTCCCCTGATACCGTTTTTCCATTCCCATGATGTCTTGGCGGAAGCGCTCACTGTGTTCATTGCTAACGTCGCCCATATTTTCCGGACAAAAAAAACAAAGTGAGAATGTAAAATGTGCACTTTTAACATATCCATTACTAAAGTTTTATAGTTGTCAGCTTTCTTGTTTTCCAATAAATTCGTGAAAACTTGTACCATGGAGAGTCAAGCTGTTAATTTGATTTCAAAGATTTCACCATTTACTATTTCTCGTATCTGAGGTCCAACAAAAATACCTTCTTTCAGTTTCCCTTGTGTTAATTTTGGAAATTTGGAATTTTCGATCTTTTCTCTTTCTACTAGAGGCTGATGTTGTACATTGTCTTTTCCTGGTATAAACTGTTGTCGTAGTGGCCACTCTTGCTTATGGTAATGTTTTTTTTTCCAATAAAATTTTCAGATTTTCGTAAGTTTCTTTCATAGAAACAGCATGGCCTATTGGAATAGAAGGATGATGGTTTCCATTATGTAACAAAACTGCTTTTAGGCTGGTCTTTGATGAGTCGATGAATAATCTCCAAGAACTGGGATTATGATGCATTCCAAAAGCTTTAGAAAGTTTGTAAACATTATTGCAGTAGACCAGATTACCGGCCATACTATAAAGGCATTTTCTCTGTAACCAGAGCTAAGTCAATGTTGCCGCTTTTCAAATCATTTTTACTTTATATATGCTGTTCAATTTCATCAGTTACTAACTTAGGGTAAAAACCTTGTTGATCAGTGTTATTTATCCATATACATGGTACACTTAGGTATGTAATAAGATGCGCAATACGTCGAACGTTAAGTTGTATCATAATAATATATTAGATTATTTCAATGTATTACATAGGACTGCCACAGGATTAGTATACGTTAGTCGTATATCAGAAACTAAGCAGAATCAAAATTTGCAAACTGCCGCTTTTTTTGTTCGAGGGGGTTAACTTTTACGGTTGCTTAACTTTTTTACCGGTTTTATCGGAAGTAATGTTGATTTAATTTCCTTTTTTTTGACCTAAAGTTTTTGACCTATCACACGGCGATCTTTGAGATCTGTTGATAACTTTGCTTTCTTTGCTGAACTTATGAGCGATCCCTCTACATAGGTTTCAGCTTTTAGGTATTTCGAACCCATTTTCGGGTGTAGTACTCCTGCCAATGCTGTATAGTCACGGAGCACATGGATGGAAGTCTCTTCGTCCGCCTAGCAGAATCTACATATCGTTTTCTCTGTCAGGGCCAGACTGCTTATGTGCTTCCTATTACTACGCCCACTATTGTTTTAACAGTTCCTGTCTCTACTTAGTAAGTCTGATGTAAATGCTGCTGTCCTGCTTTGGACCTAGTATACTCTTCCACCACTCTTAATGATATTTCTTATCTTTTCAGTGCTTAGTAGTTGTTTTGGTTACCGTATACGCCACTACCACAGGTACCTTGGGCAGTTTTCAGCAGTTGACAGGCCTGTTGGGGCTAATTAGTCTGTCTTTACATTTCTTGGATGGCCTTCGTGTCCTCTTACCTAAGCCAGGGTCACCTTAGTTCTGTTTAACAGTAATAAGCGAACTAAGTGCCGGTCTATTTCTTCGATACACCCCAGCACAGTTACTATTTCGATTTGAAATACTGTGTAGGCTTAGTGATTTAGATATTTTTGGTCTATTTCCACTAATCTTATCTCCAACTCCATTCTCTGTCTTTGTGTCGTCTGTGTATCTGTGTTGAATGGTTGTGTTGTCAGCACTTTGTCTCTAATATGTCTGTCCATCAGCTCCAAGATCGTTAGTAGAATGGAAGACTAATGGACTAATGGAAGGCTAATAAGTCTATACTATTTCGGCGAATTGCGTTAATTTTTATAAAGCATTTGACTTCAGCAGTTAATTTGATGTAAAATCCATGTAATTTGAAATGTTTAAACATTACCGTTTTAAAACTAACTTGATCTTTACGAATATTTCAGTAAAATTATCGTATATAGTACTTTATTGCTTGTTTCCCAGGTATGCAAAAAGTGATTGTTTACGAATTTTTGAGCTTTTGTAAAAGTATTATACAGGATATTAGTATTTATCAATCAAGTGTGCGATAAAAGCTTAAATCACACAGTATAAATGTAATTTTAAATAGAAGACTAAATACTAAATTTTACCTGAATTTCCCTATATCTAAAATTAATACCTGTTCAGGTTGGCTTTAAAACTCTAATGTTTAGACCTATTGAAATCTCGAAATTTACGTTAAATTAATTATTGAATTTAAACCCCGGTGAAACTCTTTAGACGTACCGATTCTTTCTAAAAGTTATTCCCTTGTATCAATTTTTCTATTCAAAATATACATGAAATATAATATGTTAATCCTTGCATTCCTTGATGTTTAGGAAGTCTTGAGTGGCATATTAATCGTTGGTTGCCAAACAAGATCGAACTGGTTCTTTTTTGTTGTGCCAATAACAACTAACCTCCCAGTTAACATCTTAATAATAAAATATTTATTTAATTCTTCAGATAGGTCTAAATGTGGATATTTTTACATTGAACTGGTTTTAGAAAATGTTCCATTCCGTAAGTAAACATTGACGTTTTAAAATGTAAACGTATTTTATGAGGAGGACGGAGATGAAGTGTTGGGTTGATTAATGATCGTAAATTGTGTTTCCTCTTGTAATGCCTATTCTATAATTCAAACCTAGAACAAAAAAAAGTCTGTTGTTACAAAAATAAGCAATTAGCAGCATTTCTAGATAATATTATATTCAAATAAAGTGTTAATGAAGTTGCGAGAAGTAGGTTAGAGTCTATAATAATTTTGAATTTAAAATGTCGTGTGAATGAAGAAAACTTGTACTTAATTTATGTTAGAGTAAGATAGAAATTCACCCTTAGAAAATAGAAATACGTTTAAGTGCATTTTTACGAAGCGGAGACTGGAAAAGCGACTACAAAAACAGTTGGAAATGAAAAAGACAGCCTCTAAACGATAAATTTTAGGTAAAATTAAAACTATAAAAAAACTCATATACGTACATAGAAATCTCACAAATTAGTTTGAAGTGTATCTCAACAAATTTCCCAAATAATTGAAACTCTTTATTTTATCTGCACTAAAGCAGGGTAATTGTAAACCATTATTTTATTAATAATGATTTTCGATAGAAAAATGCAGTACGGTGAAATAAAGGCAGAAATGCATTCAAAAAATATATTTTATTGAAAATTAAAGAAATTAAAACTCCGTATCCCCCGTTTACTTCTGTACGTCACGTCCCGATTTTCCACGTTTCTAAGTACTATAATGTCATCTTCAGTACAATTCGAGTAATTACCTGTTCAAACTTAATTTCATAGCACATTGCAGCTTTGCCCACGATTACATCGCTGGCAACAGTGATATGGATAATTATAAACAACATGAAAACAAATAACTTCGGGAGTATATGCAAAAACCGCTGAAGCTATAAGGTGTGAAATTTGTGTGAAAATGTGGAAACTCCTTCAAATAGACATGAGCACTTCTTATGAATAATAATTATACAATAGAGCTGCACTAGCCTTCTAGCACAATATTGTACCAATTACATTACGAAAAAATAACCACGTGGAAGTAGTTACCCTATGTATTTATTGAAATCGACTGTTGCACTAAAAGACATATTGAATTTGGAACAACATGTACAATGTGTTTAGTATTTTCACCAGGATCCCATGCTTTCGAAACAGTGTAGCCGGTTACTTAACTATAATAAATTCGTTTGTAAAATGATATTTTTATACGCTAGCTCGCCCGAATTCTAATTATCCTTTTAAAATATAACGTTAGCGTCAGTAATAAATATATTAAACAATTTAAAATAATAGTATCGTTTGAATTATTTATGAGATTTTTAAAATATCGCCATATACATATTAAATAGGTTTGCTCGTTGTGTCCTGTAAATCAAAATATTCACACATAAAGCAGCAATAGTTCGGCGCGTGGAATTCATAATAAGATTTTATTTTACCGACCATTGGATGTATGTGTGTAGATATATTAATATTTAAAAAATCCGATTACAGTTAGACCTTTTATCTGCTTTTTATTGCTGATCACGTTAATTCTTTGCCATCACCAATTCTTTTATTCAACATTCGCCGTTTGTTTTAATGGATACATTTGATATTTATGCTTTTGTGGGGAATTAGCATTTGAGAATTTTGTGAGAATTTACATTTTATAAGGTACATTGCTATAGATTATTTACTTACATGGTGATTTTAAAAGTTTGTATAATTGCAAAAATAATAGTCAGTCTTCTTTTTTATAAATTATTATATTCTATATTCAACATAATCACGGTTTCCACGATAATGAAGTTACCCAAAGTTAGTTAAATTCAATGAGTAGGTAGTAATTGATAAATTACAGTAGAAGGTACAGTAGAAGTAGATAACGGACAACGATCGTGAAAGCGAAACTAATGTTAATACTTATCTAGATAACTCTAATTTCTTCATATCATCTAAATAATAGGATTTGTGCAACTTTACAAAATGTGTTTTTGGAAATGATTTCTTCATTTGACCATTTTTAAAAAAAAAAGCTTAAATCTGACGAATATGGTGTATAGGACACTAGTTCGTGTCGTAACTGGACCGGTTTTGTTGTCACAACCAGTCCGATGGTTGGATCAGTCGAATAAATCAGCATAGTACTGTCCCATGATTGTCCTTCCCTTTTCCAAATAAACCATTAAGAATATGCCTTATGAATTCTAAAGAATTGACGTGCTACTCATTTCGTCGATAGCTTTCTCATACAAAATCTTTCGTGAAGGACGTTTTACATCCGTTGAATTGAGGTGTTTATCAGATTAGCAATTTCTTTAATCTTCTTCCGGGGTCTACTAATACGATATCAGAAGTTTCGTAACTGCCTCGACAATCTGGCCGTTCCTCATTAAAAACGGATGTTTCGTCATACTTAAACTTATTGAAGTACATATCTGATGGGAGTTAGCGAATACGCATGGTCCTTATAAAGTGCATTGGGTTTCACCACACGTTTTCCTATCCAAAAAAATAAATCGAATCACTATCCGAAATTGCTATTTTTCGATGATTCCACAAGTACATAAACATGCTCACTTTCAGCAGCTCCTAAAACAACACTACAAGATGAATCTCTGGAAATTTTGACGTACGTGCACTGAAGAGTAGTACAACCGATACTCACTAATAGTGTTAGATATAGTTATGTAGACTTACATGGGCATAAATTGCCTAAATGGTTAGTAAATCTACACAAAAATGTATCTATCAAAGTAGATATTCTAGAAGTAGAAAATTAACTAGATCTTGTAAATAAGGTAAGCAATATTGATTTAGAGAGTGGGCAAACTTTAGTGTTGTTTGATGTTTACTTCAACCTATGTATTGATCCCGTTTGTTTGGACAATATTTGGTTGAGCTTTTGAAACTTAGTAAAATCGGTTTTGTTCAAATTGGAGAATACAAAACATCGATTTCATTTCGCGTGAATTAAACTTGTTTTCAAATAAGGGACGAGTATTATAAACAACTAAAGGAAAATCGATTGTATCCTTAAGGAAATCTAACAATTCTTAAGGATTGTATCCTTAGGAAAATCCAACAAGAAATTGCGTCAGAAATCCGTAATAAAAAATTTGTGAAAGTTCCCTTCCATCCAGTCCTCTTCTTAGCAATCCAAAATATAAATCGGATATAAATGAAAGTCGGGGAATTTGTAAAATTGCATATAGTGACTGTGATAAAGCCTATATTAATTAAGCGAAAAGAGCGATATGCGTCAAATACAAGGATCACCTCGCATTGTACCGATATGGAAAAATTGAAATTTTAGTAATGTTGAAAGTTTAATAAATTTCATCGATAAATATGAACAGCCTGTATATCTGCATAAAAATGGAAGTACTTTTCAATTGGTTTGCTACTAACCCGTAACACTTTTGCATAACAAGTACATAAGCAATAAAGTACTACGATATGTAGTACTTCATAGTTCAAGTAATATGATGTAATACGATAGTAGCTTTAACGCGGCAATGTTTAGAACTATTAGTTTTACGTCAAATTAATTGCTGATTTCAAATGTTTTATAAAAATTAAGCAATCCTTTTAAAAAAGGTAAGTTTACGCGATTTCTGATGAAACAAGAACCTGAAAAATTTACCAGTCTGAAACTTGCTTAGTTTATGAGATACGACTAACGTAATCATGTAGCACCGTAGAGTAGAGATTACATTTTCTTATTAATATAAATAAACAAATTCTAATTGTTAATTCTTTTAATTTTTCTTTTCGAAATGGATATAATGCTTAAGCTCAATCGAACAAATTCAGATAATTACGCTCATTGACTTTGCTATTAACAGGCACAATATGAATTTTTGCACTAACCTACATCGCATTCTTTACACTAACATAAATTTGGACTTAAACATTATGATTTATCGTTTATTCGTTGCGGGTGCATATCTTGCCTTGGCTCATTCTCTACTGTTGTGTTCACTTCCTTTCGAGAAGCCCCATGAATAATGAAAAAGGAGGACATCATATGCCACTGCGATATCCATTAGACCCTAAACTTGCGGTGGTCGGTTTGTATCTATGGTACTGTGATGTCATTGTTGTAGTGGTATACATATAGATGCGATGCGGATGAATGTATGTATATTTATTAAAAGTGCAGGATATCAGTCTTCGGTAATCGTTTTTCATTTGTCAACAAGTGTAATGAGATGCGGGCACGCGGCGCGCCCAGGGCGGGGCTCCAAAGCAATTATCGTCGCTGTAGGGGTGCACCACCCCCGACACCGCAATCAGGCCACGGCTGCTTCCCGACAGATTTTCACACCGCTCTCTCCGCGTCGGCCGTTTCACATCCGCTTCGGCAACTGAGCTTTTTCCCCATGGTTAATTTGTAGAGCGGATAAACATCACATTATAAAAGAACGAATTTTATTTCGCTTTTGTTTTGCGAGATTTCATTATCTTCAAAATGATTGTAAAATGAAACCATCTCGTTTTATAATTCCAATAATAGATATTCGGAAATATTATCTATTTCTTATTTTAAATTTAATACAATATTTATTTATTTCACAATACAGTTTTCTGCCTTATTTTCACCTTCACGATCTGTTGTGGTGGATTATTCATCTGGAATTATTAGGTTTGTTACCACCTATATTAATCTTATTAGGTGATAAGCCTTGATTGGCTGATTTAACGCAGAACTAAAGCTATCGAAATTATTAACACGAAACTTGGACAGTACGTTCCCTTTGTGTGTACACGAATAATAATTTTTGTAAATTTTGTCATTAAGGATGTAAAAAGTTCATTTGGGACTTTTGTTATTTTTTAATTTACGAAGTTGAAACTTGTTACTTAGACTTCGGGTTAAAAACAAAGAAACACTATTGAACTTCGGAACTTGTCCATGCAGAATTGTGCACTCGCGACTTACCCTTTCAAGTATTGGTTTTCTAAAAATGATGAAATATGTTTCTTTCTAATTAGAAGAATTCGGATACAAAATTCTACCGCCGATTTCACCTCCTAATTCACAAAAAAAAAAGAACTAGACGAGAGCTTAAATAATTTCCAAACAACAGTTGAAATATGAAGGTAATCTATGTTTTTTTTTTTTTGAAGTTTATGGCATGAGTTTCAATTAACGGTTCGTTCTGAGCCAATTGCGAGATCTTGGTGAAGGGAGCAACTTCCAATACGTATATTTGCCGCATCAAGAAATTCTTGTATAATGAATTATAAGAGTACTTATTCATTTTATAATTATGAAAACCATTAAGTTTAAGGGCTTTTAATATAAGGTTTCATATATTTCTTTTTTTAACAAACAACACAAACAGTTACATTTAACAAAGTAACGCGTCTGGCTTTTTATAATACTTTTTAATAATTAACGCAATCTGCCTGGCAATTAAATAAGTTTCTTTTATACCATAATTACTGTAAAAAAATAGTTATTCTTAAACGCACCAGGAACAACGTTTGCCACTCACATTAACTTAGTTTTGGAGATCGGCTAATTTAATACAACAAAGCATTACCTTCATTTCCTTTTACGGCCTATTACTTTGATTAATTTTTATTTTAATTTGTGCAGATATGTTAATTTGGACTTAATTGTTTTCTCTTGTATTTACTTTGTCACCCAGCAAATCTCTCTCCCGGATTAAGGATCATTATTGTTCCCAAGTTATCTGTGACAGAAATTTATTGCATAATTTGTTTATTTACGTTCAAATGTTGAATTTAAGGACCATCCAAAATCCATTCTATAAAACAAAATAAAAAGCGATCTAGCAGACAATTGCTACTGGTTGAGAACAAAATATGGATCCGTTAGGCCAAAGAGTAGTTCATGCAGTTGGTCGCTTAACAAAGCTATATTTAACAGCGGGCAATATAATATACTGTTCCCACAGTGTTACTGGATTTCCAAATGTAAACGAAAGTTTTCTTGGAAACGATTGCAAGAGCAACTTTATACGAAGAAACTTTTCTTACTTTTATCTCCAGTCGTAACAAGATGGGAAGACGTGGTTAGAAGTCTCTTCATTTTATTCAATTAATTTGCAGAAAGTTGCTGATGTATTAAAAACAGAAATTATCTCTACAAAGTAATTTATATTTCATTAACGAACTTCTTTATATCTTATAAAATAAAATACTTTGAATTACAAATCAATGCAATTTTTACTCGCAACCTTAATAAGTAAACGACCACATTTTGCAGTCGAAAGTTTAGAATGCGTTTCAGTAATTAATGTTTTATTATTTACCTTTGCGATATTAGGATTTAAACACTGCTTGGTATACGATACACGCCATTGATATTTTACACGTCTATAGTCAGACAAACACACAGAAGTCTGATCGTGTACCGTTTTTCCTAAGGAATCCACTTGCCGCGGTTGGACGAATGTATTCTGTCCCATTACGTCTCAAGCGTCGATGATAGAGGCGATCGTCGATTCACAGTCTGCTGATAATTTGCTAGTTGCAAGTAAAATACCCATGATCAATAAAATCAAAGGCACTATTAAAATCTATGTAAATCACTTAATCTTGAATGTCTATGCAAAACTTGCAAATAAACTGGGTAATAGTTGCAACGTTAGTCACAGTTGATCTGCCACAATTAAAGCCATGTTGATGAGGAGAAATAAATGGTTTGACGTTCTCGTAAAATATGAAAAACAGGGTAATTTGAAATATGTTGACATTTTATTGGTCTGTAACTGTTGGAGACAGACTTTGTTTTGGAGACACTTGCACTTGCGCGCTTAGCAGGAAACAATGGAAAAAGTTAGAATCTGTGAACTCAGAGAAATATTGAATCTCCATGCGCCCAATTATTCAAAGTTACTTTGCAATGCATACTTGCTCAATAAATCTGGTAGTTATTGCAACTATATTCTTTAATAAATTACTTGATCTACTCTGGATTTTCAACATTGATTACGAAACTTTAAGCGGTCACCCATAAAAAAATTACATTGTTATGATAACGGATTCGGATCCGAGAATTTGGATATTTTCCATATCGGATAACGGATCACTATCTCAGCTTTCCGAAAACAGATACGGATAGTAACGGCGGATCCGCTCCCAGATAACAGCTCCAATTAACAGTAAATATATATTTTTTTTATTTGTCAATAACACCACCTTTCTAATCGTATTATGAAAACGAATCGTTTAAACTGTAAATAGAGATCTCACACACGAAGAGATAGAAAGCAAGAATATCCGATAGCGTATATTGAACTGTGCCTTATATTTAGTATACAATATGCAGTCGTATAGTGACGCGATTGCTAGAAGCCCCGTTCACGGCGATTACATTAAAAGATAATTTAAACAAATTAACGTTATGTTACGGTGTCACACAAAGAAGAAACTCGTCTCTTTGACAATGGCGCATTTAATTTCAAGACTTGGTTGATAATCAACGGCTCGGAGAGGGCCACGGAGACGGAGAGCTGGCGCAGTTCAGTATGTAGAAATTTCTACAGCGGTAAGCGGTTAATTGTGATTTCAGACGTACGGTAGCGGCACGTCGGCGTCACACAAAGAAAGCGTTCATTTCATTTCAATTATACGAAAGAGACATGCAGCAGTTATTCCCATGTAGGTAGGTGGGACCGTATTTGAATACTAACGAAGCCGAAATCTGTCAAAGATACCGCTTCCGTCGTTGTGGAGTATACGATGGTTTGTTGCTAGTTGCCTATATTATCTATCAGACGTATGAACGTGTATGCAAATACATACAGATTATTTTTTTTTTAGTTTTTAACATTTCTAAATATACATGAAATAGGTTTATTACAAATACAGTTATTAGAAAAATTATTAATGAGGTTCGCGTTTACCTCAGGGGAATTTCACTTAAATGTAGTTCAATAAACAAGTACAGTTACTAAATTTTAACGTTTATTTTTCGATTTCATGTTAACATAGGAACTTAAGCAATAATTAAACAATTTGTCAATGGAAAAATGACAAGTAACTTCGGATGAACTTACTACCTAGTTTATACCCTTTTAGCCTTGAAAATACACTGAAGAAATGAATTTAATAAATTGTATTCATTGATTGTATTCATTTTGTTGAAATAACAAAAAGATTAAAGACAAACAAAAAAGACCGTTATTATTAATTTTACGACAAAAAATTATTCCTTATGAAAAGTTTTGCTCGGCAGGCGGATTTCTTTGAAAAGTTTTTTTTTTAAGAATAACTTTTCGTCCTAAATTTAATTATAAAGATTTTTTTCTCTTGTCAGCTCAAATCGGAGACACGCGTTATATCCATATGTTATAGTAAATAATAAATCGAAGTAAATGATGATCACAAGCCCTTGTCTTTTTTTTTCAACGGTTTTTACAAAATAGTTAGAGTCGGTGTTTTCCGTTTGTTTGTTTTGAAATTTTGTTTTATGAATCTTACGCTAATTCTCCAAACCCTTGTCTCCTAAGTACTCTCTAGTCGTTTGTTTTTTGTTAACTACTCTAGTTAATTTTCTTGTTTATTACTGAGTATATCTTCACTTGCTTTTAAGATTTAAATCGAATTTCTGGATACTTGAGGCTCCTGCAACATGTGTAGCAACGTTGACCGCTTTTTTCCATTACCTTACCGGAAACGTTAAAAATTATAAGCTGTTCCGTCTTAGATAAGAAAGTTGTCATCATTTCCGGTGATTGAATAGTCAATAACATAGAAAGTTAGCTTATCAAAAGATTGACTGTTCTTTTTCAAAAAACACTAGCTTTTGTTATTCAAAAGCTATAGTAGAGGAGGGAGTACGTGTATTTTATGAGCTTATTGTATATGTACAGCACAGAACCTCTTTTCCATTCAATATTTTCAGCAACACTTATTAACTTAGTAATCGTTTAGTTTGATTATTGATCAAATTTCTCTTTGATCAGGACTTCTTCTACTGCTTCTGTGTACATCTATATATTTATTTGTTAAATTAATTTTTGTTTTCAGATGAGATACTTTCAAATAATTTATTGTTAGTCATTTAGAAGGTACTCCCGCACCGAAATACCTTTTATTGTTATATTTTACTAATAAGAGTAAATGTCGATATCATTAGGACATGTGCATACATATATTTTCATAAGAGGAATTTTTTTATTACATTTCGATACATTGGATTAGTCGTCTAGTTCTCGCCGAGTAATAAATCAAACCGGATTTTCTAAAAGTCCCGGTTCCGAGAGCCATAAATAATACAACGTCTGAACAAGATAACTGTATAGAAAATAAGAAGCAACGACGGAATGGCCAGAAGTTTTTCAAACTGCTTATGACAAATTGTAAGACAACGCCCCTCTGAGATATACTATCTATTATGTGACAAAAACACATGTACTTCATAACCTCTGACCACAACGCCCTCTTGCGGTCATTATTTCAGCGAATGATTAAATACACATTGGGTCCACTTCAAGATATAATATTATATAGATTGTTTCTGATATATGTATCTACGTAAATAAATAAATATTCGGTGAATGGCGTGTATGTATTACTTTAAAAAATGTATTCTGATTATACGGATTAAATTTGATTATAAAGATTAAAAGTTTTACACTGGTTCCTACAGCAAAAGTTAAATATTGAAAGAACTAATACATAAAACTATTTAAAGCTGCGCAATTTTTCCTAGATGCCGGTAAAGCTGTTAACATCGTAGACTATATCAAAATCCTTTACAAACTTCACGTCCCAAATTGTGTAAATGTACCAAATTTATCTCATCAAAGGATTTCTGGAAGAACGATCCCCGCAAGTTCAAACCACTAGTTAACACTTATTCTTGAATTGTATTCCTCAAGGACTCAAAGGTTTTTATTACTCCCATTCCTTTGTATTTTTTTGTAGTTTTTTACGTGAAGAAAGTGAATATACCAATGACCAATCGCTGTATGCAGGGTGAATCATCTTCGTAGGCCTTGAAGTTTGTGCCTTTGCGAATGGAGGTGTTTTGGAATTGTATTATTCATACTTTGAAATTTTATTGCATTTATTGCATTAATATATTCTTTTAAGGAACGTACAGGGTGGGCCAAATTTCATACTTTTAATAGGAAACTTATATTTTTAAAGGAATTAGACAAAAACTAACCCAAGCTTCTGCAGCTCGATTTTAAGGAGAAATCGATTGGCGAAATCCCTATTTTTATATCTTCGTGCAATTTTTAAAAACCCTTGTAACTTTTTTATTTGTGAAAATACTTGATGTATATTCAAACTACATCAGGGCGCCTTTTAACGCAGAGTCCTATGCTCTAATTTTTTCTTTTTTAAAACTCATACTTTTTGAGATATTATCAAGACATGTGTTTTTTTTTTCTATATGGAACATACAGTATATTTTAACGCTTTTGAAAAGCATATAAAATTACCTTTAAAATGATATAACTCACTCGATATTTTATTTAAACAACTTTTAAATTATTTGTTTTCCTTCATTTTACATTATTTTAAGACTAATGAGTTTCTGAACCAACAATTCGGTAACAATTGGATCAGTAATCAAGGGCCGATACATTGGCCGGCAAGGTCACCTGATCTAACCTCATTAGATTTTTTCATTTGGAGAAGAATTAAAAATCTTACATTTAAACATTCCCCCAACTCAAGACAGGAATTAGAAGCTGCAGTTTTGCAAGCGTTCGACTCTCTACCTCCGCTCGAGTTGATAAATTCAGCTTAGAGTGTAAGAAAACGGTGTCGATTGTGTTTACAACAGAACGGTGGACAATTCGAACACTTGTTATAATGTATCATGTTTACGCATTTTTAAGTAACAAAGGTATATTATGTAAATATTTCGTTCAACTATGTCGGAAAGAACTTATTTTAGTTCTAGTCACGAGTGGTTTAGTAGTTTCAAATTTTCAATATATCAGGAGTTCTTATCAAATAAACCCTATTAATTCCTTATCAGTAATGCTATTTATTAATGGCTAGCTTAATTTAGTTTGTTTGAATTGTTATTTATAACATTTAATATTAAAACATTTTTTTTTGCTTTTTATTTGCTCTTTTGTTTAATCTTTTATTTGCTTATTTACCATCATCCATAGCCATCTTAAAATAATGTCAAGTGAATAAAAACAAATAATTTCGAAGTTGTTTAAATAAAATATTAAGTGTGTTATATCATTTTAAAGGTAATTTTTGAAAAGGTATGTTTTTCAAAAGTGTAAAAATATACAGGATGTTCCACGTAAAAATAACACAATTCTTGATAATATCTTAAAAAATATGAGTTTTAAAAAAGAAAAAATAGAGCATAGTATTCTGCGTCAAAAAGCGCCCTAATATAGTTTTTATATGAATCAAGTATTTTCACAAATAAAAAAGTTTCAAGGGTTCAAAACGTTCTGTATCTCTTACATTAAAGAAGATATAAAAATAGGGATTTCCCCAGTAGATTTCTCTTTAAAATCGAGCTCCAGAGGCTTAGGTCAGTTTTTGTCTAATTCTGTTAGAAACAGTTCCCTATTAAAACTATCGATTTTGCCCCACCCTGTACATTTTAGCATTTTTGGAAACTTGTGTGAATCCCGAGGCAAAATGTAATAAGAAAAATATGTTTCCAAAACTAAGGGTCCCTTTTTTTGAAAGGTTAACATTTGCAAAAATTATTATGTTTCAAATGCAAAAATTATTATGTTTCCCATGTTTTAAAACTTTTTTATTGCATTAACAGTTTTTTTTTTTTTTAATTAGATTCAGCTAGTGAGCTACATATGTGCATTAAGCTGCAGGTACGTTAAAAATGAGTAAAAGCGTTAATTTATCTAAAATTATTTACAATTGTTTGCAAACGTAGTGGTGGTTAAAATATGGCAAGAATATTTGAGATACAGGCTTAAATTATGAATAATTCTAGCAATTTGGTATGAACGCAAACAAATAATGAAATGAATGATTCATGACGTACATCGAGGGATAAAATGATCACAACAGTTTATGTTTATTTCATAGACTTACGAAAAGAGGATTATGCATCTGCTGAATGTGATTGTAATTCCCTACATTTTTGATCATCGGTCACATTTTCTAATAGAATACTAAACTTTTGCATTTTTTATTTTTATTTTAACTAACACATTCACTATACTTTGAATTTTTTTTTAATTACAAATTTAATAACATCAAACATCTTTTTTCTTGTTTTTTTTTTTTTTTTTCTATAATTGCCTTTGTTACGAAAGTTAGATTTTGTAAATTTACTTTACGACGATCTACTTGCACTATTTTTTCTGCTTAATTGATATAATCTATAACTTACTTATAGATTACAATGTACTCGAGAGTACATTTTGCTCGTCTTCGTTGTTTAACTACATCTAGGTCGGTCCACAAAAGGGGCTTATTTATTTAAATAGAACGTTGCTGATAAGACCTGGCAAATCAGGTATTCATCAACTATAATTTTTTACTTTTTATTCTTATCTAAAGAAGGTAATTAGTGTACATTTGTTGTGCCTTAAATATAATGTAAACAGGAGCGATTGAGACTCGATGGCCAAAAGTCACAAATGATTGTTTTTACAACAAATAAGTGAATATTACAAAACCAAAAGTTAGTCATGTTAGAAGAAGTAGAAATTTTTTTGATTAATTTTAAATTTGGTTAGAGAAACGAAGTACCCGGAAGTATAGTCTATTCAGAAACCCTTGCCTGGGGAGATTTAGAAGATTGTACGGGAAAACTTGGGAACTAAGTTCAAAAGTTCACGTTATGTCTAAACATGACGGTTATTAAACCAATACTAGCATATAATTAGATGGCCTGCTGGATAGATGCATTGTAGTTAGAGGTCCTAAAGCGGTTCGGGAGGTTGTTTCTAACCTGAAATTTTCATATCCACATTCAAGGAACTTACGATTAGTGAACAATTCTCTCATAAGCAGATGGTATGGCACAGATCCCGAAATTTCAAGAAACTATAGGTCGGGCCGGTTACAGAAGGACACAATGCAGTGGTCAGCTTGAAACATAGCTTTAATCAAAACTATGAAACATTAACACCATAGACTTTATTAAAGTCGAATCTTTCCGGTATAGAAGTGGCTCAAAGAGAGAGATTGGAAAAACTGACAAAATCGACGAATGTTATACCAAGAATAGTTCAATCACTGAGTCTAGTATAAAACACTACAGTATTCCAAGCCGAAATGGTGAAACACAAGAGACTGCCCGAACATTGCTTTTAGAAATGCTATGAACTATCCAAAGATCGAAATCTACGCTGAGGGATTCATCACTATTAAAGGTAACGCAAATGATTTAAATTGGGAAGCTGCAAGATCGGCTAAGATTACTGCGTGGTCTTAGCTACTCTTACTGCTTTAGGAAGTGCACATATATGAAGTAGAATTTGTTTTTGTTTTTTTTTTTTTTGGGGGATGACATTCACAATATTGTTCAACAAATTATGCAAGAAAGAAAATCGCAGTTTCGTTATACGATAATGCTAAATAGCTTACTAAAGGTATTATATAATGTATATGTGAGTATATTTCCGAATGGAGTACTGAATGTTCTTTACTGTGTCTATTTCAGAAGTAAATAAAAAATTTTTCAAAAGCTAATAAATATTCAGAAGAAGTATTCATTTAAAACTAAGAGAGTTCCGGCTAGATTTTCCGTTAAGATTTATTAACTAAACTGAAAACGAAATGGAAAAACACGTCCGAGTTTAGTTTTAAGATGGATTCTAGAAATAAACTGTTTTATATGAAACTCTCTACGTTTTGTTAAATCTATGATAAGGGTGAAAACAGTGCTTGAGTGGGATCGCTTAAGCCGTCACATTTACATAATTTGACATAGAAATTTACTCCCTGACTAATTTATGACACTCGGGGGGTGAGTTTATATAACGGGCCTCCGCTAAATGCGCCATAATGCCTGTGAGGCTGCAAATTAAAATTAGATTCCGCTTAGGACATGTGCAAATGCGAGTTGAGCATTTCATTGTTTACTGTTAGATACACCATTTAGCAGAGTGGCATCGCTCTTGAATGTTAAACGATGTTTCGTGAGTTTTGATTTAATTAAAAACATTTTGTCGTTCGTAGATTTTTCGAAATTTTGGGATTGTAAGTTTAGTTTACAGTGGAAGAAACAAAGAACTTAATATCTTATACATCATTACTTTCTACTTCTTTATGCTAGGGGAGATAAACAACAATATATTTTCCGTACGCTTGCTACTCTAGGAGAACAAATTTTAGGGCATACCTCCCCATGTTCTGCTAAATAAACAAATCTGTGTAATACCTGCAGTTCCCTAAATGTGAAACGCATTTAGGAGATTTTAGAAGAGGTAGAGCGGAGATTGCGAAGAGTATCATCCACAATAGAAATTAATGCTCCTCTTACTTGGAGAATTTCCACGAGCGACAGTTTTACTATAAACAACGAGTGCAAGTCTTAAATCCACGTAATCTTTAAGCACGTTTGGTTTCTTACCGATGGTTTTTACGGAATGATATTGAGGGCTTTGAATTTACCGCCAACATTCTTTTTACTGGCGAATCTGCGTTTACAGGAACTGGAATATGTATGGGCCGATGAAAATCCCCATTATGGTACTCCAATATCAGATACGTTTTTCATTAAAAATTTGGATAAGTATTTGGACAATAAGTTATCAAAACGATTACCAATCTTTCTGCAGAACGCGACGGGTGACCTTTTAGACGACAAATGTGGTTCCAGTACGGCGGTGCCTATTTCTCGTTTACTATTAGAGGGAAATGGAGGAAGGCACTTTGAATATCTCATTTGAGTTTTTATTTTTGTAGTTTTTTTTTTGTAAGTTGGATCGTTTGTTCGTATTTAATAAAAAAAATTTCGGACTCATGTTCAATGAGCTTTCTCTCCAGTAGAGTCCATTTTAGCATTTTAGTAGCCCCCTTCCTCTCTGAGATACCTTTCTTGATTGTATGTATCAGATATGCTTAAGATTTTGTAAGATTATTTAATTGTTTTAATACAACGTATTTCAATAATACCACACCACTCAAAAGGTGTTATAAACATATTTTTTTACTTTCTATTGTTAAAAATATATTTAATTCGAATTTCATGAATTTTTCAGAATAATTCGGAGAAAGTAAATTTAGAATTTGCGATAAGTATATATGTAATGTTTCATTTGTACTTTTACAGCAGAATATGTAATCATTATTGTTATTTTAGATGTTATTTATAATATTAAAATTTGTTTAATTGGGCTCTTTGGACTATAATTTTGCAACATCCTGCGAAATATTTTTATATTAATTGTGAGACTATTATAAATACCTACCTATCGTATTAATGAAATATGTTTAATGAAAGATATTTACTTTTCAAGTAATCCTTACATTACTTAAAATTTTTCAGAAGAAAGTAAGATACACATTTTTTTGATTTAACACTTTTGTAAAATTGTTTTCATTGCATTCTTTTTCTGTAGTAATGTTTCTATTTTGTTTGATTATAAGTAGAGCTCCCCAAAGTGCGTGGCAAGTCAGAAGGCGTACCGCCGGGCGTGGCCGGGGGGATATGTAATGTAATATATAAGCAAATAACTCGCATCGCATTTCGGTAGTTTATTACCGTATGCGATCGGGTTGTGACGGTATGGCGGACGCGCGTAGTAAGAAACGCCCACAGGCCGACAAAGTGAAAAAGTTCTGTGGAGAATTTCCTGACTTAATATATAATGGAAGTAAGATTATATGTAAAATTTGTAATATACCTCTGATGTGCAATGATAAATATGGCCGTAGAAGACATGTAAATAGTCAGCAACACAAAAATAAAAAACTGGGTGTATCACCGACTGAGGCAACTCAATTTATAATTGATTTATTTTATATGCTGACTGCGTGTAATTTACCGTTTTCCTTACTCAGGAAGAAACCATTCCGTGAATTTTGGAATAAATATAATCCAGACTTTGAGTTACCGTCGGAAACAAGCTTAAGGAGATGTGTGCCAAGTGTACGTACCGAAATTGAAAACAGGATCAGATCTGCAATAAAAAATAAACTAAAACATTCTATTTTGAATGTGATTGTACGTATACTGGAACCTCGTCAACCTACAAAGGGAATTTTATTAGCTAGTAAAAGACTAAAATCGTGTACTGCCGACGCTATCGAGAGCGTAGTCGTTCATACTTTACAAACATTTGAAATTGCCACTACTCAAGTATTAATTTTCATGACCGATGGTGCCGCGACAATGCGTTTTGTAGGTCGTTCTCTTCAAGAACATTATGGGATGATGTTACATATTACTCTGCATATTGTGGCTGAAACTATTCGTGCAAATTTCCCTGAGGTAAATGCATTAATAACAAATACGAAACGAGTGTTTCTCAAATCTCCCAAACGTACCAGTGAATTTCATAAACAGTGTCCCGGTATTCCCGAACCACCAGAGCCGATTCTTACGCGTTGGGGGACATGGCTGAAGGCAGCGTTTTATTATTTTAAATACTTCCGGCAAATAAAATCAGTCGTCTTACAATTCAATCTCAACGAATCTGCGGCTATTAAGGAAAGCCAGGTTAAATTCCAAGATATTTCCGTTGAAGCAGATTTACAAACCGTTTACAACAATTATAGAGAAGCACTTGAGGGAATAAATAAATTACAAAATAGTGCACTGTCCCTGACGGAGTCAGTACAAATATTAGATGACGTTAATACACTCCTACACTGTATAAATAACAAAAAAAACGATATCGTTACAAGAAATTTTGAAAGTGTTATGAAGAAAGATACAAATTTTAGCAGGTTAAGACAAGTTTGGGAAGGTAACTCTACTGATCTGGTGACTAAATTCAAAGATTATTTTAATTACGCGTGTATTGAGGCATCATTAGACGTCGAGCGTTCATTTTCAAGATATAAAAACATTTTTTCAGAACGACGAACATCCTTGAAAGAAACGACTGTGGAAACATTCCTAATGCTTCAGATGTTTGAGAAATCGGATTGCGCTTACGGTAACAGTTTTAATGTGCCTACCTCCTCGTGAGCTGACTAATACTATTTTCCTTGTGCATTAACACCCACTATATTGGATACGGCTAATTACAAAAGTAAGCGTTTTAAAATTCTTTATTTCTTTTGTTTTTATGTACTTTACTTATGTTCCTTATCGACGCCTATGGTGCGCCACGCAGTTGGGGAGCTCTAATTATAAGTATTATAATTTGTATATTCATGGGTACATATACAGAAAAAAAATGTTGCGAGATTTAACGCAATTGTAGCATTTTTGCATATAGCATATAGGAACGGTAAAAATTTGTAAGTTGTTAGTGTACAAGATTCTACTAACTCAAATCTCACAAAATTGCGTTAAATGTGGTTGTACTTTATGCGCTATTTTAAAGCAACCGTAACTTACCGTTTTTATACAATCTTGTTAAGATTTCCTTACTAACGAATGTTGTCAAATTAAACTTTCATACCTAGTGTTAAAGTAAGATCTGCAAAGCGCGCGAAAAATAGTCACAACCCTCTGTCACCGATTTCAACAATAGAGATTTTAACGGCATTGTAATGAAAGGACGCATTCTTTTATTAAATCGTCGAAATAAATTAATTAACAATTGTATTTTGTTCGAATGTAATTTACTTCACCTTATTAAACAAGAAAATATGCATTTTAAAGAGAAAAATGTTGTTTATGTATAGCTTACAGTGGAGTTGGCATTTATGGAGAATTTAATATGCACAAAATTATGTTATTTCCTCAATATAGCGCTACCTATTGTTTTTACAATTATACGTATTCTTGACACAAATTGTCATAAAAAATAGGCAACACAACGTTGTTTGAAAAATTTCGAACAATATTTTTTCTGTGTAGAAGATAATTTGAGAATTCTGCGAAATACCCCTTTTAAATATCTTAGTTGCTGTAAGTTAGTGATTGAAACTTTATTTGAGGGAGAATTTCTTGGAATTCAGATATTTCAAATAAAATCGTTGCTAAGATTCATATCATTTCAATTTTTTTAAGTAGAATATGAAGTGATCTTATTTATACATTGCATTGCGATAAATTGTATTTTACTATTTCTATGATAATCCTTGAAAGTTACGCCTTATGTTAAGAAACTACTTTAGAATCCTTTTATAGACATTTCTCCTATTTAAATTTTGTAATTTTTTCAACTACTTTAAATATGACTTGCTAGCCGATATATTCTGAAAATTTGTAATTTCTTCGAGTAGATGTTAGAATTCTATTAAAAATAACTTTCACGCATTATTTTTTTAGGAAATATCCTTAGAAAAAACAAAGTTTATAATATATTGTCATGTTTTAGTAAGAAACGTTCTTCAGTTTCATTTTTAATATATTAACGAAAAAATGTAGTTGATGTATACAGAAGTCTTTATTAAATATTTCTAGCAATATTTCTATCTCTATCAGATTCTAGAAAAATATAATAGAAAACTTAGCAACAATTTCCATAACCACGTTGTTGAATCAAAACATTTCCAACGTACTGGTGACAACTCCAATACATTTGAGATTTTGGAAGTTAAAGAAACATCGACATTTCGCAAAAGTCGCTTTTTCTCTGTTATCCCAAAAACTAGACGAAGTTAATTTAGCGGATGTCCAGGAAAGATGATGTGAATTGAGGAAGGATGAATACCCCGTACACTTTATATATAAATATTTATGTAAATTATATGTTGCGTAGTACTTGCGTAGAATAACACTAAATTATTTGAAAAGCATTTCTCTAACTTGCTCAGGAAAGCAATTATTTTTTACCCTCGGTGCATACAAATTTAATTTTTATTCCCGTAACAGAGTACCGCTTTATATTTATAGCCGTTTGCAGAATCTATTCTTTCATAATACATAAATTTGCAGGTTACCAGTTATAATTTTGAATTGTATTTCCGCCAACAGAAACTGAGAAATATGAGTCAATTTTTAAACTGATAAATTTGTAGTTCTATTAACTCATCAACTTGTGAATACAAACCGAATCAGCTTAACGGAAATGGATAACAATTGAAATGAGGAGGGAAAGAATCGATTTCAGACCACGATCGTATGGTCGGAGAATACGAAGAATATCATAACACCATGCTGGAAAAACTTGGTGACATTACAAAATCCGTTTTTCTAACTAAATTGGAGGGTCGTAAAAAACGAAGTAGCGAGGAGACTGCGGTCGTACTGTCGCAATTTAGAATGGACACGCCCATCCACAAGGACCAGAGAAGCAGGACCGACATCAGGCAAGAATTTTGTTCGGTAATTTATCAAGTATATGTTTTTTTTTCCCTATTTTTGTACATTAGTAACAGTTACATAGTGCAATGCTCTAATACGGGGGGAAAAATTTGAAGATAGATCATTTTTGAAAATTATTTAATTGAATTTAGGGCTTTTTCGGAGCGTTTCTAGAATGCTGCTTCAATAATTTAATGTATGTCTAAAAAGATTTAACAATAAATGAATTTAACAAGTATTAGAAATTTGAAATGAGAAATTAACCTAGAATTGCGACGTTGCAACACATACATATAAATACTATGATTATATGCTGCATATTACCATTTAGATTATTCAAACCACCAAACTTTGAATTATTAGTAAAGTTCAAATGATAAACACTTTGAAATGGGTACATAACTGAATATGCGTTACCCAGACTTAAAGCAATCGTCTTCCTATTCCTTTACTTAATAAGTACAACTGATTGTTTTAATCACAGCTACTTCTGATAACTTTATCTTTCGAAAGATACTTTGATGAGGAAACTCAATCGAATGGTCTTATTTTTAGAAATAGCATAAAGCAAGCGATGCAGAGAAACAACTCAAGGACTGATTCTATTCTATTCTATGACACGTAACGCCTCAAATAATTATACAACATAAATTTTTACTGACAAAAGAGACGATTCTTTGACGAAAGATATTTAATTTACGAAATTACAACTGAGATACGGCTGAAATTATTTTGGAGGTTGCTGTTAAGGCAATTTAACATTAAATCGGAAGTTTTATGATCTGAGGAAATTGATCAGAAGAGAAGAGAAGTTATTATTCCATGTCGCCACTATCGCCGTTGGTTAATCTCCTAACTCTCCTGGTACCTAGGTCGTAAGGGATAAAACAAGTTGAAGCTACTGAAAAGGAGCTTATAGCTGCTAGAGGTGTTTTAACTTTGAACGTTTAAATACGTAGAAGTCTATTTGATTATTAGTAAATGATGATATAAGTTCATCAGCAACCAGCCAGGATATTTCAACACACATTGTCACTTATTTTTTGATTTCATAAATGATTATGATTTATGATAACAAGAATGAGAACACTGTTGCTTATTATTTGCAAGTCTTTTAAATTAGCTTGTGTTTATATCACTACTTTTATTGTTTTTATTGTTACTTCCTATGTATCCTTATACTATACGTTTACTAATATTACTAAATCTGTTCAAATTCCTATCATTTTCCGAATAGAGCAAGTAACAATTTCAAATTATTATTTAGAATGAATCTTCACGGAGAGAGTATCTCAATGTACAACATAATAATATTTCTACAGTATGGTTAGTAGTCTTACAAAAAATATATATCTTTGTTGATCTATGTGTAATTCGAAGTGGTTAATTTATATAAATTATACATTATAGATATTATCTCAAAGATTATTATAAGAAATCAATATTTTGCAAAAAGGCCAGATTCAGTTCATCCAAAGGAAGTTCCATTTTCAATACTGTTTAGAGAGGATAACATTTCGACCAGAAAATGTAATTCCAGTAATCTCAATGATTTTTTTAAAGTAGATACTTGAGCACACGTTCAATGTGAATCCATTTTTTATATAAAATAGTATGCGTGGACTTAGTTAACGATAGTACATTAGAGGCCGCACATTGGCGTACATATTAATGAAGTCTTTAGAGAAATTCGTGCAAATTTTCCTGATATCCTCCACGAAGAAAATGAAGCCACCAACTCCGCAAGAGTTTTCATCGCTTTTTGAAGTGCGAAGAGGTTATACACGATGCACAATATTTCCACAGTTTAAAGCCAAATTTTGTGAGATTCCCAAATGAATTGTGTTGTACCGAATTCATGTTCGACAGCAAACTCAAGACAATAAATCTAAGATAGCTATTGGTGTACCATTTTTGTTTTTTTTCCTTTTTTTTGTAATGCTCGGAATTACAAAAACGATAAATTATAGAAACGGTAGATTAGTATGTTTATTAGCGGCTTCTGGACTACAAAGGAAACAATCAACGTAGAGAAAAGAATTGATACAGCGCTATGTTAGTAACCAGTGAATCGTTTATCGGTACAGTAATTCTTAATTCTACACTACACCGCCTTGTGAACGGTCCTTCTTATTTTGCAGTGTGTAAACTTTCATTCTGTAGTGTAATTTTTGCACTACCTTACGTAAACGTCGCTTAAGTTTTGTGAGAATAGAATTGTAGCTTGCGTTTTGGTGTAAACTCAATAATTTGGTGAAATCAACTTTTTTTTAGGCTTACCTGTTTATAGATTAACAGAAATGAAACTGTTCATGAAATTAGTAACCCTTCCTATTTCGATTGTGATAGTTCAAAAAGTTCAACTTAATTATTTTAGATTCGTTCATATGAATTGTTACAGCTTCTTGTTCTTGAACTTATTGCCTACTGTTGCTTATCTTCTAGTCTATCTTGTATTAAAATCAAAAAAATCATGAATTAGTTATTATACTAGCTATTCGATTTACTTATTAAAATTTTGAAAACCGAGAAGATATTAAATAAACCAGGAACTGGGAATTTTACTGTTTCTTAAGAAACGATGTGTTCCCGGAACGGCATATTTCAAGATAATTTTATCCGATTTATTTGAAATCCGCTTAATCGACAGTCACGTCTCACATACACATACGACGAAGACTTTATATAAATTACGGTACTGTCCTGGAACTGCAAGTAACTGTGTAAGCGATTTGTGTCCTTTGCGGATCACCCAGGGACCGACCATTATCATAAAATCAAAGTTCATTCGTAGAGTCGGACTGTGTTCCATCGTTTAACTAAATTCGCTCGGAGATTTAATGGGTTTGCGGACAAGCAACTTTCACGATCTTTACTTAAACTAATTTACTTCTACAACCCGACGAGTTGTTTTTTTTTCGCTTGTTTTAAGATTCTGTCTTTATTCGAAATGGGAAAAAATACGTACTCTTACACGTGCCGACAATTTAGTACTATTGATATTGTAATTGTAGATCCAATTTAAGTATTGTACCTCTCTGAATGTTTAATTGTATATTTAAGGGTTTTTCCTCAATAGCTATCCAGATGTACGCCATTTAAATTGATATCATTTATTCTTATAATAAAAATCAATGGATCGTGTTCGAAGTTGAAATGTTACTAATAATAATTAGAAAGCATATAGCGTTAGTTTTTTGTTGGTAAAGAAAAGGAATATAAGAACATGAAAGCATGTTAATTTGTTCGGCTTGGAGGATGAATACCTTGTTATTAGGATTTTTATTGAAAAATTTTCAACTAGAGAAGCGCTACTTCATCCAGACCCATCGCTAAGATGAAGACAAGACAGTGGAGCATACGTTGCAAGGATCTGCACTGTTGCCAATTGCAAGTACTTTCAATTAATCTTAATAAAAAAAAGGAGAGTTATTTTGAACTTCGCAAAACGTAAGCCTTGCGTTGGAATTAATTTAAATCGCTAGTGTAATACCTGTTAATCGAGAATCTTGATAGACATACTTGTGCGCATTGTATTTATTGTTGTGCCCACCAGCTTAACCTCTCGATGTAAGTGTACGCGTACTTTTAAATAACCTACCACCAACTCCTGCTTTTCCAAAGATCACTCTAACGCGGAAAGTAAGTATTTACAATCGCGATCTTCTCGTCAAAAAGTCCCGCCTTGTCATTCTTTGTAGATAACATTTATTCAATCTTGAGAAAAAAATTAATTAACTTTTCGTCGAAGACATATTTTGATATTTACGCAGATTTATGGCGTATAATTTTTCTTATAAAAAAAATTCTTAATTGTTTGGCCCACTATTATTTATTTAGATCAAACGAAAACAGTTGAAACACCTGCATTTTAGAATTTTCAATCTGCATACATGCCGCTACGTCATAGGTTACTATAACGAAAATGCAAACAATCACGATATGAGCAAACTAGTTATGGTAAATTGACATAGTGCACTACCTATTTACTTTCAAAATGAATTTAATCCTATTTTAATTGGTTGCTCACAAATACGCTATTGTCGTAGTCGTAGTATATTCAAATTTGATCTGATTTGAAATATGTTTTTCAGACTGTTCAAAAGCTCATAGAGGATACGGAAGATGGCAAGCTGATTGCTGCAAGTTACGTAAATCAAAAAACATCTTTCTTGCGGGGAAAATTAGCTGAACTTATAATTCGACATGAATTAAAGAAGTCATCTGATAAAAATTTGTTGAAATCAGGTAACTATTTAGAAGTGACTTAATTAATAGTTTTCGTCATAGAATATCCGGCGAAGGGTTCCGACAATTAGCAGATGAAATAAATATTTTATTTTTACACGAACGTCCTGAAATTTATTACTAGGCATATGTGTGAAGTAATAGTAAACATGTAAGAGCAGTTATAGGAAGGAGGAAAACTATATTTGGCACATATCTACCTAAGAAAATTGTATAAACATCACGGAATAATAAAGGAAAATATCGATGGTATCGATGGTATGGATTCCTTTAGTATCACCATATAATATATGTTTATACATATATTGTCTATACATAGGTACTGTTTTATTTACAGATACGTTAGAAACTGCGTTAGTCTAAGATGAAGGAGAGGTAGACAATATTCTCTGGCTAAATAATAATAGCAGAAGTGGAAGAATGTGGTATTTAGGAACTACTGATATTCAAATATACATCTAGTTTCAAGCTTTCTTTAAGATATAGATTGGTATGTATTAGCATATTAAAATGTGTTTAAATGTTGGTTAAATGGCGACAAAATATTCGAATTTCAAAGATCCAAAAATTTCATTATTTTGCCAAATATGAACAAATGTCGTAGGACAAAGTTGTTTGCATTTATCCATGGATCCCAAATTCAAAGTGCGAAATCGAAGGTTTGTCTTAAGAAAGAGAAAATTTAATGAATTATTAATAAATAATAAATACATCTTCATAAAGGTAGATACGACAGCTTTCCCTTATGACATTTTTTTACATATATTTGGCCAAATAATGAAATTTTTAAATGACATGTATATTTGCGAGTATGGTCCAACAAATAATTTGGTTTTTTCGTTTGTAATGATCCAAAGTCGCAAACTTACTTATTAAAAATGAAGGCAGTAAACATTTATTAGATTCGAAGAGATTCGAAATTATTTTCATTTTTAAATATCTTCGGGACGATGTATAATCAATTAAAAAACCTCTAAGATACCATGCTGCAATTAAAATTTATGTATTTATCATTTTTTTTAATACATACGGAATATAAACTTATAGTACTACTGACTATAGCTTATGATTTTATATTTAGCTCCAGTTCGATTTTGATAATTTGTATCCATAAAATCATAACAACATGGTCATTTATTGCAAGTGAAATTATAGATATTGCAAAGCAAAAGAAAGATAATTATATAAGAAACCTAATGAACGAACATTGGCATTGGAGCATTGGAAACCCTCAAATATGGAAATTAAGGAGTTTCTCCTATTTTTAAAAAACCCTGAAGGCATACATACGTAGAGCGTTAGAAGATCGACAAACGAAACCTTTAAGGTACAAATCGCTGCTCAACCTATTTATCTATAAATAAAGTACACAATAATTATTTAAGTATAAACGACACTCTGTATTCGATAGAAACGCCGCTAAAACAATAGACACTTGTTTTAAGTGCTTTCGCGCTTTACAGGCAGAATATTCTAAAGAGTGCGTGAAGTGTATGGTTATTTATACAAAGATTTATTTATAATATTAGTACAAAAGCTGATAAAAAGTTACATTATTTGTTAGTTGTTTGTTTTTGTACGATAAAATTCTCTTTTATTTTAAAGTGCTACATTTGTAAAGCGGTCTTGCAAACAATAAAAGGATTAATTTTTCATTTCAGAAAAATTCATAATTTGCTAGAAGATAGTACGTATAATTGTTTTGACAACTCATGTCGAAGATGATTTTCAAATGTATATACGTTTAGTAAGCATATGAAAATACATACATTCGGAAAAAGGGAGGACAGTGCCTATCAATCGAATGTTTTCTATTGAAATAGTTTCACATAATACTGTTACTGAAAATGAATCAACTAATGCATGAGCCATTTCATAACTTTTTGAACTTTGAAAACAGTAAATATTTGGACACAGGATTTTGCAATAGGTTATAGGCTATCATTTATCCATAAACATAACTTCTCTGCAGTCTTCGAGGTCAAAGGAAAATTCATCTCTCTGAAAAAAATATTACAAAGTGTTTAGAGAAAACCCGCCATTCTGGACACTTAAAAACAATACTTCTATTTTAAAGAATGAAACGGTTCTTTGAAACTTCATTCAAGGTAATTTATGGCGATTTTTCTTGTTGAATGTTGCAAAAATTATACTTAAGTTATTTTTACATTATCATGATTTTGAGATTGGAAATACAGTAGCATTACATTGTGGTAAAAATAACATTGCCTTCAATGCCGCACCATTTATTATCTAAACTAAATAATATATTTTTAGTTTGTCTCTTCTATTCAGATGACAGAAAAGAATATGGAAATAAAACGGTATTTTACAAAATTATTGAAGAATTGGCATTTTTAGAAGAAGAAGGCCTTTTAATCAATGACAACAAATCATTTTGATCAAATAACCGGTGCAGGTCTTGTAAAACGGATAAGGAATCTTCAAAAAGTGCAATAGCTATTAGTGAAACTTTATTATGAACGAAAGAGAATTATCCAACAAAATAATTCCACATTGTCTGGTATAAAGGAATTATGTATTTGGTATGAACTAGATTTTCACGTTATTATTACTGTAGAGAGGACAAAGACGGATGAAATTATTACTTTTTTTGCAGAGAGTAGACAGACTCGTGTTTTGTCGACTCTCGGGGACACCAGTAGGCAAGACGAATCCGTTTTTACGAGGCGAATAGACACGAGTCCATCTAGTCGCTGCAAAAAATGAACAATTCCACCTGCTTTTGTCATCTCCGGTTATTAGTAACCTTAGTGTCAATATTATGCGCGACGTATTTGAGGATATGTGCATTTATGACATAACATGACCAAAACTTATAGTGAAATAGAAATTATTCTCATTAGACAAGCTTAAATGATGAATGAATAAATTCTTTCAACCGTCTACTATATAATATGTTTATTTACATAAAGGGCTAAGAATGTCTGCTGCAGAAGCTCTTTGTTTTTGTAGATATTTCGGAGTTCCCGTAGGCGAGCTTGTAACGGAAGGATTAGAAGTCTGGCAGTTATGGATCAAGTTGAAAGAAATCTTAGATATAATTACCGCACCTGCCATAAACTTCTCAGAAAGTTCGGCGGTTTCTTCTGGATTTGCCAAGAAATGGTCTATTTATAATAAAACGGTGTGAAATTAAAGGTACAACTTACAAAAAATGTTAATGAATTTCCAAATTTTGGCGGCATAGAACAGATAATTCTATTTCAAGATAGTTTAAGAAATAACACTTATCTTTTATTAAATAAATTTGTTACTTCTAACTTTAATTGCCATGTACTATGCTTTGAATTAAAACAAAAATATGAGATATATGATTATACTCCACATTTACTTATTAAAACAGATAATAAACATAAACTATATGCTACTATAAAACATATTTTGTCAAAATTGAATTAAGTTCAATGTGTTAATATTGATTATTGTTTTATTTGCTTTGTTTTATTTATTTATTTTTTTTTTGTTTAATATATTTTGTTTTGTATAACAAGATAAAATGATTATTATTACATCTAATAAAAATGTTTACGTGAATGAAATCTATAGTTTCATGTTAATGCTGATTAATTGTCGCTCAAATGTAGATACATAGTCATTTAAGGTTTCTAAATGTTATTCAACCAGTGTGGATGATAGCTAAATCCGTAAGTATATTAAAGACAACTATTTTTATTTCAGCGTCGGATCATACTTAAAACTTAAATGTTAAATATACACATTTATATCAATAAAACAGAACAGTTTCAGACAATGTATATTATATGTTGCGGATTTGTTAAATACAAAATATATTAAAAAAACAATTACATTTCACTTTTACCGTGTTTATAAAACTGTTCAACATTACACTAAACAGATACATGTATTACAATAAACGGTCGTTGCATCTATTGGAACCAGTAGGAAAAATAAAGTAATAGTTGTTAAAAATATTCTTACAATATTGTAATAGCTTGATCGACAAGTACGTGTAAGCAAGTGTTACAAATTATAATATTCTTTAATGCAACATTTATCTACAAATGTTTAGAAAAATATATTACAAGTTGCAATAACTTGGTATTTTAATATAAGCTGTAGAAAAAAAGGGGCTTTTAGTAAAATAAAAGAAAACGTCATATCTGCTATACGTATTGCTCTTTATATGATGTCGTTAGCCAAGGAGAAGAACAATAAAAAAATAGAAGTTGACCTGTTTCAGCGTTTTCTTCCTATCTTTACCTAGCGCCTTACTTCCTAGTACGCTTTACAAACTATCTTTCTAATTCACTTATTTTCTATTTTATAACAAATATGCATTTTGTGTTACGATATCACAAAACTTGGGCTTACAAATCGCATAAAGTACATATGTACCACTCGGTCACATTTCCAATAATTTATTTCTAACCACATTCGCACACGTAGTACGGATGTACGATGCCAGCGTCAAAATATGTGACTGTGGGAAGTAGCCGTACAAACAGGAGGCAATCTGGTGGCATCTTGTAACGTAGGCAAATCCTAAATAAGAACCCCGACGGAATTACCTATTTATTCCATGTACGAAGGACAGATTTGTTCTTGTAATTTATGTTCAATTATAATACTACGGATCACTGGATTCTATTAGACTATCAGTTAATCAAATAAAAGCTATGCATAATCAATGAGAAATGCCTATCAGGGATCGCGGGGGCTCTGGAAACAATCGCCACACTGAATATTGCCACGTCATGCGAGGATTGTTAAGAAATTCAAAGGTGCTTCAGATATCGCTCGCTCCCTTCATATGTTTGGATACGTAGACGTTTATGGTGCGAAACCTATTAAACGATGGTTTAATTTCTTAAGAGCAATATTGTAGGTGTACCATTTTATAAATCTTTTTAATTATCTTTAATAATCTTTAATCTTAATTTTATCAGATAATACAGATAATCGGATGTTTCTTTAAATAAGCAGCACCCCGTTGCTTTTTTTTTTATTTGTTTAATATTTAAAGTAAATCGTTCCTTGAAGATTGCCATTATTTGCAATGGAATCTTTTAGTTCTTGTAATGTTAAGGACTTGGTTTTGTTAACAGGTGGCTCGAGATAGTCCAGAAGATAATCACAAAAGAACAGGTAAGGCAACCTAATTCAGATCAAATGCCCAAACAATAAATAGTGTGCTATTGAATCAATTTGCAAAGAAAAGCTGTTGAGGAGGTTCCGTTTCGTTGAAACACCTCTTTCTTCGTTGTGTGTGTCGAAACAGCTGTTGTTTTTTGGCTGTGTAGGAGTTGTTAGTGTAATTGCTAAAGATTTTCCATGGTCCAGTACTTGATATGTTTATTGACCATCGAGATGATTTTGACTATGGATTCTTAACTTTCTTCAACTAAATCCAGACATGGTTACTATTGAACCAACAGTTTGAATTCAATATTTACGGCAATCATTCGGTTGCCGTAACGCAATCTGAATAACATCGACTGACCCAATACCTACGCGTCAATTCCATTTCTTTCAAATGATTTATAATTTTGGCGACACTTGGAGCATCATCTTGTTGAAAATATTATGAACATTAGACGAATATTTCATTTATTAATTTCTTTATTTGGTGAGATATTTGCATTTTAAATTTCAAAAATTAAATTTATATCTACTCTACCTTCCTTGATTAGCATCTATTTAAACAGAAATTTATTGTCATTTAATAATACTTCTTGCAAAACGTGTCTAGCACCAAAAGCTTAACAATTATCGAGAAATGTTGCTTTTATATAGATCTAATAAGGAACCTAACATCGTAAATAAGTAACTTTCCAATTTTATTAATTATTAATCTGGTTTGCTCAGTTTGTTCACTGAAGTGAAGTTATAATTAGAGAGGACAAAAGCGAGTGAAATCATACTTTTTTTGCAGCGACTAGACAGGCTTGTGTCTATTCGTCTCATAAGAAGGGGTTCGTGTTACCTACTGGTTTCTCCGAGAATCGACAAAACACGAGTCTGTCTAGTCGCTGCAAAACAGGCACGATTTCACTCCCTTATGTCCTCTCTAGTTATAATGCGCAACATGATAATTGGAACTTTTTAGTTTTTATATGTAAACTTTATATGTAAGCACTTTCGACTTCTGGTTTATTACTGGAGATGAAGGCTAGGCTTAAATTTGGCCAAGATCCCGAAGAGAAAATGGACCTATTAAAAAAACGAAAATATTAATTCTTTTCTTTATCTCTAGCGTCTTTATTTGGAAATTTAAGACACATTCATAAGGTTACTTTCGATTTTCTATCTAGTAAGTATACATCGAATTTTTAAATGACGCTTCACTTGTTTCTGATCATCATCAAGTTTGTCAGAAAGAATTTTTTTCTAATATCAATTATGTCGACAAGAATTTTATATATCGTGCTTTAACCGACGAAGAATACATTTTAAGATTAATTGGGATAACCATGAGAAACTGTTGAACATTTCAATTATCGTTCATTAGCAATAGCACCAACGAAGAGAAAGAGATATGTTAAGTATTTTTTATTCGTTCAACGAAAATGCGACAATAGCTATTAGAAGATATTTACAATTGTATTGAAAATAACAGTGACATCGTACCATTTTAGATATTCATGAATCATGATAGAAACTTGGTCGAGAATGAATCATTTAACTAGGCGCGCAATGTTTACGTATAATAGAAATTTGATGGAATCCGAGAAGATAGTTTACAAATGGTGCGCGTTTGCGAAGTTGATGTAAACTTTGTACTTTATTTATTTGCAACAAGTGTGAACAGTAACAATAACATAAAACAATAGATCAATAGTTTCAGTTACTGGAAATTTTCATTAATATACAATTTTGTTGCGCACTCTCTTTGGGATTTTGATTTATCCCTTTTGAACGTCGAAGTTTTTCAATGTTTTGTGTTTGTGGGTTATCAACATTTTAAATATTATTTTTAACAACTTAATAATATTAAATTGTCAGTTGTAAAGAGCGCAGTCGTGAATTAGATATAAACAAGATCAATGTCAATTATACACATTAAAATAATAATGACATGCAAATGAATAAATAAGTACAGACAAACAAAGAACTAGGAATTCCCGAATGCCGTAGAACTCTTGCTGCAAAGGTATTGACTCAACTTTATTTTTAAACTGAATTATAGTCAAGCTCTATAACTTTGTTCTTAAGTACCTAACTTATCTAACTCGCCGATTTATAATACGGTGTTCTTAGTTCATTGTTTGATCTTGTGGGTTTGCTATGGAAATTTCCGTTTTGGAAAAAGATTTTTTTGGAGAAAGGAGGACCTCACACAAAAGCCAAAAAATACTGCATATATTTTTGGCCTTTTGTGTATAAGTTTTACAGCGGTCTCTATATTCTAAATTGTACAAGAACGTGTTTTTTTTTGCAGTATAAAAATCCCCTACACATTTGTGGACGTCCAGCATAAGCAAATTATCGAGTGGAAAGTAATAAAAACAAATAATAAGTAATAAATTCGAAGGACTTGGGTCAAGAGATTTCGCTGGTTATTCAACAGTTTTATTTATTTATTTATTTATTATCCACTTGCGATTCATAGAATTCTTGTTAAACGTAAATATTACGCGGCTCTAAGTTCTATCAATATCTAGAAAAATGGCGCTAGGTGTCTAGTGTTGTTTTGGATACAATTGTCAATATCTTACACTCACCATTGTTGCATTTCGTATCTCATTCTTCTTCGTTGACGTATGACATATTTTTCTATTACCAGTGAACGATAACTGAAATGTTTATAGCTATTTTATTTAATCCTAAAATATAAAAAACTTTTGACATGTTATACATGATTTAAGTCACAGGAACAAAAACTTCCTGACGATGTCAAAATCGATGGCGGCAATATGAAATAAGAAAGTTGATGTTGTCTAGAAAACACCGAAACGTGATATAAAAATGTCGAGCGCACCGGTAGATAGAAAATCGAAAGTAGCCTCGAAAATGTGTTTTTAGTTTTTTTTTTTGTATGGCAAGGTCAAACAAAGGAGCTAGAGATAATAGAAGACAATTTGCATTTTTCGGTTTCCTTTTCTTAGTTCCTTTTCTTAGTTAGTCATTTGTCGCAGGTCTGTTTTTTCTTCGGGTTCTTAAAAATACAAAATTTACCACTTTTACCAAATTTAAACCTAACCTCTACCTCCATTACAGAACGAGATCCCCGTGGTGACGGTCAAAAATGGATCAAAATGAGCAAGCATCAATTGATGAAATACAGTTTTTTCCTATTTGTCGCTAATTTTTTGCTGGTCGCTATAAAATGTCAATAAATTATACTAAACGAATAATGTCATCATGCGGCAAATTTTAGTATCTAGATATTTATTGAATTATAAATTCGTTAGCACAAATTAACAATAAATGGGACAACATTTGAAGCTGTACAATAAATATTTTCGACACATTTTTATTTCAGCTAAAAATTTCTAGCAATTTTATTGGATTCGATATTATATTCCACTAGTGACTAGAACGTAATTTTGTACAGATTTAATGTTTTATAATATAGCTTGCAAAAGGTAAAGTTAATAGCCATCTTGTATTTTGTATTCCCTCTCAAGGGATAGTGCCAGCATTTTTACTTTTTCTTTGGTTATTGAGTAGCCTAAACTTAGTTACAAGATACAATAATATAAGAGCTCGATTTTATTACCTTATTATTTATTACCTTACCTTCTGTATTTTAAAGCTATTCTAAATATATATACATATTTTCATGTTATTTATTTTTAATTAAATTATTTTTAGTTACAAGTTACTGTTTTTTCTAAGTTTATCTTTTTTAACTTTATAAAAAATTCTAAATAACGTAAGCACAACGTTAGAAAAAGCTATGCGAAATTTCAAGCCCGTCCTTCGTGGCGCATAATTAGACAAACCAGATTACGAAATCATAATCGTCTCACAATGGGAGTAACACCCCGTGGTGGGATACTTAGCAAACTAATGAGATAAACATGACTTGCATAAATAACACTTAAGGCTTACGGTTGACATTCGGTGATCCCTTCAAGCTTATGTTCTTTCTTTTTGTCTTCTCTCGGCTCGATCTCTTTCCATATTCGACGGTCATCGGTGTTGAAATAGAAATTGATGCCTATCTAATTTTCTGATATATCTTGAACGATGCATTGATGGTTAGGTATGTATGATTTCTAATCCGGTCATATATACGTGCTTAAAGAATTATGGAAAATATCTCTGTACTATCTACGTATATTTATTTACGCTAACAGTAAGTAGACTTATGATTAATAAAATTACGTTATTTGCTACCGCGCGTGTTGCTCTCCAATACAATATTTTTATGAATTGTACGTTGGTTTAATTATATATATCACATACAATGATAATAATACCGTTTGAAAAGATGTACGGCGACCGTATAATGGTAGCAAATAAAATAAAATGACTAATTGTTTAAAAGCAAATTTCTCTTTGAGTTAGCTGTAAATAAAATAGGTCACAATTTTTTAACGAGAAAAGCAGTGTATTGTAAATGTTCACAGTATTATATTTGAAGGTCCTTTTGAAGTGCGAAAGTTTGTGAAATAGTGGAGTTGGCAAACCTCTAAGCCCCAAACTCAAATTGTGAACATCAATTCTAAATGTGGTCCCATTATAAAGATAGGTAGGGGTATGGGACGTTAAGTTATGTGAAGCAAATACATTGTTTAAGTATTTTCGTTGTTCCATATTAAACCAACAAACTTCCTTCAATTCATGAGATATTCTATCGTACCTTTTGATACAAAAAATTAAACGGAAGCATGAATTTTGCGATTTTTTGACATGATGATCGTCATAATTTACTTGTGATAGAACCAGAGATTCATATATTTTTTATTGTTTTGTTCGGTGTCTTCCGACGTGCATAGATGAACCATCATAATCACGTTGAATATACCTTGATATGTGGGTGTTAAAGTTCAATTCATTGTCGATAATTAACCTCGGATTTCGTTTACATCACCAATCTCAACATTGCAAATTTAATGCAATTTAATTTTAACATCATTAATGTCGATTTTCATGCTTCCACCAGCATGGAGCATGGCGACTGATTTTGAAGGATTTAAATGTAATTAATGCTGTTCTGAAAATTCTGTTCTAGTAGAACAGGAGTTTTAGTTTTACCTGATCTCATTTGGTGTGCAAGATTGGGTATTATCGGCGTAACAACAAACAGAAGAATGCAATTGGTAAGTCTAGATAGAAAATATTTTTTTCTATCTTTATATCGCTTTCATCACATCGTAATGGGAGAATTCTAAATGGCTAAACTATGTTTTTAGATAACAGGACTTAACATTTTTATTTATTTGTAAAAGTAATGTCTATTTTATAATAAATTGAATGTTTCATCTGTTTTGGTTTGTATAAATTCATATAATTCGTATTTAGCATCACGTGTTTGACGTGTACGCATTTAATGTAAAAATACGTTTAACTTCTGACAAACTTTGCGAAACTATAAAATTCGTCAATGTTCTAATTAAAAATATCTTTAACAGTCACTTATTATGTCTGTTTGATGATGCTACTGCTAATGCACGTATCGGATCAAGCGCTAGACAGGGAATCTCCGCCAGTAATGTACACATACGTCCATCATCGTTCCGTTTAATTTTTGGTAATGAATCACCATGAAAAACGACTACAACTGGATTGTAGAATTACGATTGTAGAATTTCGGGAAGGTCGACCAAAAGAGATTTTTGTTGTATGTGAAGAAGATCGGCATATGATTTACCGTGATATACACTCCGCTAAAAAAGTATCGCATAATTTAGTTTTGAATCATAAAAGTATCGCATAATCCTTGTTTGTAGCATAAAGTTGTAAATATACTTTAATGCGCTCTAAGATATAATTCCTACGATTGTTTAAATAAAATACAGGCCAAATAAAAACAAGAACTCATACGTGAGATTTTTATTAAAACAAGAAATTATAATTTTGGAAAGAAAAACGTCATAACAGTAGCTTTTAATACTGAGTATTGCCACCTCTGGCTCTTATGACCGCTCGCATACGGTTTGGCAGAGATTCGATTAACCTCCGTATATAAGCCTGATCCAAATCCTCCCACTCGTCACGGAGAGCATTTTCTAGTCCATGCAGGTCCGCTGGGGCAATATTTTGGGTTCATGTCCGGACTTACCGCAGGCCAATCTAAAACTGGAATACCAACATCGTTAAGGTATTCCTGGACGATTATCGCAACATGCGGTCGTGCATTATCGTGCATTAACATGAATTCGTTTCCTATAATTGGCGCATATGGTATTACATGTTCTTCTAAAATGTCCGTTATATACCTGTGGGCGGTCAGTGTACCTCTGTCTACTGGTACTAACTCTGTACGACCTGTTAAACAGATGCCTCCCCAAACCATAATAGAGCCACCAGCGAAATTAGGTCTAGGTCTGATATTACACTGCGAATAGCGCTCACCGTCACTGAGATACGCCTATCTGAGGTGTAAAGACCAAATCTTGACTCATCTGTGAAGAGTATATTGGCCCAGTCATTAATGTTCCTATTTACATGTTCTCTGGCAAACCTTAAGCGAGCCACTCGGTGGTTCCTAGTGAGACGAGGGGCTGTTACAGCTATTCTAGCTCTTAATCCACTCTGTCGTAACCTATTCCGAATAGTTTGAGTACTCACACGAGTATTTCTGACTCTAGCCAAGTCGTTCTGCAATTGTCTCGCAGTTACATGTCTTCGACGTAATGCTTGTAGTAGTAAATAGCGGTCATCTTGGCGAGTAGAACATCTTGGACGACCTGGTACAGGTCTTCTACTGTAATTGCCTGTTTCCCTATATCTGGCTACGGCTCTAGAAACACTTGACTGATTGATGTTCATCAGATTAGCAACGTATGCTTGAGATCGTCCATCTTCGATTAAAGCAACTATAGCAGCCACTTGTTCTGAAGTTAAATTGCTCATTTTAGTTTTAAAAGCGTCGGTACAGAACTCTGACTTCGCCCTTTAAAATTTGTCAGTATAGGAAGACTTTCAATAAACAACTGAACAAACCTTACACATATGCATTTTTCTAAATGTGTTCTTTTAGAAAAAAAAAAAGTAAAAAAGCTATGTTCCATGATTTTGTTAGTGTTTCGATTCAATTCAACAGGACTTGAAAACTTATATACATCAGAATAGGTGACGAAACTTGGTTATATTCCTACGAGCCAGCAATTAGGCAACAATCAACTGTTTGCGTGTTCCCAAATGAACCGAATCCAACGTAAGTTGTTCGTTCACGAAGCACTTCCAAGAAAATTATTGCTTGTTTCTTAGCATTGCTTTGGAGGATCGAAGGACAGGTAATGCTGAATAGTGCTATGCCGGGAATCATCGATGATGATCAAGCAGCTGATTGTTTGGAGAAAATTATCATTATTGTCTTACGATTTCTTTCTGTTCAAAGAAAAAGTCTTCAAAAGCCATATTTCACAGGTACTATATTCAGAGTGGAAAAAATATTTGGAGAATTGTATCGAACACATGCAAAATGGCTAATATAAAAAAAATTAAAAGGAATCCTTCGTAAAATTGCATATTGTTCAGTCCAAATCTTAATGAATTTATTGCTTTGTCAGGAAAATCAAATGTGAGTGACATCACAGCTACCTAATTATATTTTATTTATTTAGCTAAAGCATTAAAATTGAAGAGAAAATGATTATGCGAATTGACACAAGTCGTAAGACATAACTTAATAATTTTATTATTTTAATTTAAGAAAAACTTTTTATTATGCTAGCAATGGAATACTTCTCTGTCGTTTTTCGCTTTATACACATGTATGTTTATCACTTATAATAAGGGCTTAGAATATCAAATGCAAATATATTCATCGTATTATGTTAGAAATGAAGCGTAGCAGCATCGTATCCAAGTACCGACCGGTGCACGGCGGTAAAATGTTTACTGCTCTCTGACTGCATCAAGGAATAATATCGGCTGAGCGGCGGTAGCGGGTCGTGGGACAATAAGGGTGATATATTGCCGGGACCTCCCACCGAACAATTTGCCAAACATTATAGCAGGACTAATGGTGTCATTGTGTCCCCCTTGGTCCCTTACATGTTGAAATATATACGCTGATGATGTTAAACTATCTGCGGGATAAATGTTTCCGCTCGCCGTAGATTTTTTCGTATCGATCTTGTTCATTATTTTAGGTCTTACAAAATAAGTCGTTATTGCAATTTTGGAATTCCACAACCATTAAGAGTTTATTTATCTACTAAAAAAGTATTCCAGCGTATCCATTGTTCCGAATTAACCCATAGTACTACATAAAATTCTTTGCATACGATGTCTAGTTTAGAACATTTGTAATTTAACTAATATTAAATTAAATCATTTGGATTGAAGTGAAAACGTATTATTAAATTGCAATGAGACCTTTTTAGAAAAAAAAAAAATGTAACTTTTGAGCGCTAAACGTTAATTGAAATATTAAATAAATGGAATCCAAATATTTTTTTGTTCAAATAGTGTTAAGACAACATTATTACAAGAGGACTTTACAACAAAAACATCAATGCATTGTATATGTAAATAATACAACAATATTCACACGATCACGATAATAATTACGAAAGGTATTAAGAGCAAAATTTAACCAAGACAGGAACAAATGTATGATAATGGACGGGAAAGAGAATGTACAACCTTCAAGTCCACATGAACGAAGATATGGTACAGAAGAAGTGTTACTTGGAGATACTAGACTTAGATTAGGAAGATTGTTATTGCTATCTATTCAAACAGTCAAGTAGTAGATTACACATAGGCGAAGGTGAAACTGGTGTGGAACGATATGAATGAGTTCAATAAGCCAGGAAGCCAAACTAAGGTAACTCTGATCTGGGTGCCAGGACACCAATCGCAGTTAAACCAACTACTAAACAATATAAAGATAAAAAATCTCAAGACTAATGGAAGAGTATTCCAGGTCAAAAACACGCTAAGCAATTTCTGATTGGATACACGCCTACATTTATAGCGGATACTAGAAGTAACGGAAGTACGTTAGAGCAATAGTGTTCTAACGTACTTCCTCACTAACAATGTTACTGACAATGTTTTCTTAAGAAACACATGGGCAATAGAGCCTGACAGAGGAGACAGCATATAGATTTTGCCAGGTGAAAGAACAGATTGCCGTTCATGTATTGTGCGAGAGCAGTTGCAGGAAATTGGCTATTAGAAGACGACGTAGAGGGATCGCTCATAAAGCTGCTAGATCTAGTGAAAAAGGCTAAATTCACATAATTCATCTGATGATACAGGAACCACAATAATTCTAAAAAGGTCGCAGTGATTTAATTTAATTAGATTAGGAAGAACCGGAAATATAGAAAAGAATGATCACAATGTAAGGCAACGTGAGCGACCAGGGAAATTCTGAGATCATGCTTCAGAGGCAAAATAAGACTATTTATTTTGACTTATTTTGACTATTTCATAGTCAAAATAAGACTATCATGTGCAATAAGTCGCTCTTCTTCTGTTACACGCATCTGAGTTGTGAGTAATGAGCAAGCGAATTAAGGCAATGGGAAATAAAGATGCTAGGGGGAATATTTGACGGAATAAAAGGTGACGAGGGAAACTGGAGGAGAAGAACTAATTAATAAATAAGAGATAAATTCTATAGATCAGTAATAACACAAGGAGTACCAAGAATAAAGTAGTTGGGTCACATTGATCGGCGCAGAACTGTATGGTAACACAACAATAATAAAATTAGGCGATGGAGAAAGGAGAAAAAAGAGGTATACCGAGGAAAGGATCAGATTTGGGGAATATCTACGGAAAGCTGGGGTAACGGACTAGAGCCTATTCGCTAAGCTAGAATAGCATAGCGAATAGGCGAAAATGAAGGAAAACTGTAAAGGCTATAGGAAACATGCAGGAAGAAATTTACACGGGCGTTCAACGGCTGGAGCGTTTGTTTATATATATTTTTATATGTTGTTTACTTATATTCGACAGTACATCTTTTCGCTATTTTATTGTTGATGACCACTTATCCTTGATTTTACCCAAATCGGTTTATCTTCTTTGTTTTGCACATGATGGCAAGAAGTACCTTTGCAAAAGAATATCTAGTGAACAACCTCTTTTGCGAGAAACTTAAATCACCAACGGACCATTCGATAATTAAAAATTATATTACTGCATCTCATGGAAAAGCGTAATGATATTGACATGCGTTAAATTAGAACCGTTTTTTCTTGCAACCACTCTAATGTACTGCATACGATACTACCTTAATTAATTGCAAATTAAAAGTTCATCTAAAAGTAACTTGTTCAAATCAAAAACAAAATGTTGTATCCCTTAAACATTAAAAATTGTTTAATTTTTAACTCAGTTTCTCCTAACAAAAAAAATTAATTTTTATACAATGTTATTACAAAACCCTTAACTAGATGTTTTGAAATTTCCTTGTGAAATGAATGAAGTTTTGAGAATATTTTCAGTGACTTCGCGAAAATGCTATCCTGTCGTTGTATTCAAATTACTTTTAAATTCTACTCATTCTTCAATTCTTGTTTATAATTTCATAATTTTCAAATTCAGGGATCGAAAATATTTACACTTTAATCTACGAGCACTTTACTTGTAAGTTTTATTCATTCGAAGAATTTTGAAATTTGTTGTGTAGAAAACAAAGCTTTTTAACTCACATAACGCCCAAAATGTTTCTCACTTCTATGGTGATCCTTTATGTAAATATTTAGAACTTTGCAGGTTTCAACAGATTAGTTTCATTTAATTTTTGATTTCGGAAATATAATTGTTTTGCGATGTGACGAATTTTGTTTTGCTCATTAAAAATTGTTCTCAGGGCCCCTTATTTTTTAGAATAAAATAGATGTTATCCTTCAGTGTGACAAGAAGAAATTGATCTAGGGGAAAGTTGAGAAAAAATGTCATCACCCCAGCTTTGACTCATAAAGTCGCAATCGAAGGTCATTAAAAATGAAGATAACAAGAGATTCAACATTTCGTACAGCCTGGATATACATATTAACCGCAGCGGTTGGCGAAATGTTGACTTTTACCACAGCGTACTAGCCAGGGACATGCATTGTTCTGGAATATTCTTTAAAAATATTTTTTAAAAGAATATTACCTAAAATGTGCCGTTCTTCATGAAATTAAATATGAGTCTAATTAGATAAGCCATGCAATATACCGAGTAAATATAAACTTTTGTTTTTCTAGATATTCATCAAAAAATTTTATTTATGTTTTCCTTATTTCCTTTTATTTCCTTCGAGAAAATTGTAATTTTATGTAATATTCACATTACGCATTACCTTAAGAGATTCATCCAGAAAGGTGTTTCCTACTTGTATGTATTTTTCTACGTTGTCATTACATTTTGCTTTAAATACTTATGCTGAACTCTAGTCAATATTTGTTTGCTGATTTTAGTTATTTATCCACACGTGCTTGCTAATGTACTAGATAATAGATATATAGGAAAACGATGTTTATTTCGCGCAGATGCTGACGACTTACCGATTTATTTAATTTGCTGCGTCTTCTGCATTGAGATTATCTCTATTTCTGAAACAAAAAAGCTCTATGCTTTTCCTGTTTAATCGTCAGGCTTACTTAATTTGCACAGTTCACCACAAAACTAAAAGGCTAAAATAATGAGACAACAGAGTAATAGGGCAGCAGCTGTCGGAGAGAGCACAGCACCTGGCCATTGACATAGGGGTGACAAATTTCTCCACGCCCACTTGATTCTTTACGCCGTGACTTTTCAAGCCGTATCGGATTTAACTTGATGTGGTATTGTGTGAATGTTAGTGTACGTTACAAATAATAACCGACGATCTTACCCAAATCGCATTGTAAACAGCAGTTGCAATGATAAAAGAAGAAGAAAAGTTGAAAAAAGAACTTTATTTTTTGGGCAAACGTTTGTTCGGAATTATTTTTACGCAAAGTTGGCGTTAAATTATCTGATATGCCATTAGCTTCAGCCAAAGTGCTTGTTGCTGGGCAACGTACTGACGGTAATTATCAATCTGCTCGACAACTGTTCTTGTTATTTATTATTCTTTAAATTTATGTATTTCATATTTGGTTTCTTTTTTATTATTATTTTTCAATTATCTGTACTTTGGTTCGTTTGCTTCAGTGCAATTAATTAGTTGTTACGACGAGTTTCTTAGTTTTTTTAGGCAATATACCTATATTTTTCAGAGTAGAGAGAATTTTGATAGAATAATTTAGAGTAACCTATAGCATTGGTAAGAAAGCAGATAAAAATTTCATTTTGTATTCTGGTACCGTAACATATTTAAATATGCAGTAAGGTACCTATGTTAGAAAGAACAGCACCTTACTTCTACTGAAGACGTTTAGGAAGTTATACATTCTAAGAAGGAGAGGTAAAGCACCGAGAACTATAGCAGTTGTTAGAAACTAACACGTCCTGTTATCGAGATGACAACCACATTTTATAAAAATTAATTCTTGTATTTCAACTAATAAAAATATTACATTTAATTATTAATTTGTAAAGAAAGAATACTGATCGAATATTTTTATTTTTTTACTTCTCGGTGAGTCGAATATTCACTGTCTTCATCATCCTTTTTGGTCTCTGAGTTTGTGCTTTTGCAGGTAACAGAGAATATTGTGGGTGTAACTTTGCTGTTTTAAGCTGATCTCTAAGGATTGTTAAAAATACAATAAGACAAGGATGAAGATTTAACTGAAAAATAGTTTCAGAACTAGCGAATTTTTAAAGTTCATATTAAGGTTTACTATTACATATTAAGTAAATAAACTGATTGACTACCATCGTTAACGAAAATTATGTTTCAAATTTAGAATCGTAAAGTGAACTAGAGTACTGAAAACACCTGTTATTAGAGACTTTCATTTGGATCAGGAAATGTTCTACATCCTTATGAAAATCAACCGAAAGTTCGTGGCGACGCGGACTTTTCGGATAACCCGTTGCTCATACTGAAATTGTCGAAGAACAACGTGAGAGTCCATCATTTCGTTACGTTGTCAGAATAACGCGAAAAGAAAAGAGAAAAGTTCATAATATTGCAGCCAGATTAATCGCTTAGAAAAGCTCGTTCAAAACATTGACAAAGAAGACAGCCGGTTCCTAGTGATAAAGGTGCAAGTCTGGCTTTGGAAAACAATGTGGTCACAGATAAATGAATATTAATAATGTTAGATTGTGCAGGTTCCTGTCACTTTCAAGTTCAACGTCAAAGCACTTCTGGTTCCTGGCACTAGCAGCTCCAATCATATACGAAATGAAGGAGTATTCTCTTGCCTTTTAACGCCGCTGAAAACAGCAGGGTGGTTACATTTGATTTTATTTATTTTCAACTCATATATCTAGTTAGATTCTCTAGGAATTGAGAATTGTTGGGACAAATTCCTGTTTGGGAACGATTGCTTCAGTGCAAGAGGCATTCTGAAAACTTGTCGACGTGATTTGGGACAAAAGTAAGAAACGAATCGTGAAAACAAACATGGGCAAGTTTTAGGACATTGAACTTCAGGCTTAGTCCCGCTGGTGGTACCACGCTATACGAGTCCCTTTCACCATAACCAACCCGCATATACAATTCTCCTACAACTGTTTTTCCAAAGGACAAAGCGTTGCACAATGTATCGTTAAACAACCTATTTAATTTTGTATACTGGTAAAACAATGGTTGATCAAATGCAACTGACAAATCATCGCTCTTAAGTTCAGTTGTGGTTAACATAAACTACGTAGAATTGTTGAAAAAGTGAGTTAATTATGAATTAATTATTATATTAAAAAGTTAATTACGTTTTTCTGATCCCATACACACCTTTCTTTTTAAATAGGCCTGGATATTTAAGACTATAATGCTATATACTACGACTATAAATTCAAGGGAACTAAATCAGTTTTTGTTGGAGAGACAGCTTTATACTGATTGCATAAATATCTTTGTTTATATTACGTGATGTTACATATTTTGTAATTTCTATGACAATTGTCTGTGTTCAAATTTATGAAAAGAGAGAACAAAAAAGTGTGAAATCATATTTGTTTTGCAGCGACTAGACAGGCTCGTGTTTCGTCGACTCTCGGGGAAACCAGTAGGCAACACGAACCCTTTCTTATGAGACGAATAGATACGAATCTGTCTAGTTGCTGCAAAAAAGGTATGATTCCACTAGCTTTTGTCCTCTCTATTTATGACAGATATATTTATTCTTTATTTATGTGTACGTAATGAATAAACTTTGCATTACATTAAAGGATTTTGCTCGTGATTTTTTTAAGCTAATATAATTAAATTAATGAAATGCTTTATCCAATGTACTTGGACTAGAAGAAATATACTGACTATGCAACTTAAGATAGGACCATGTTGTGAAAGCAGCAACTTTAATTAATTAGGAACGTCACTTACGTCAACGGTTAATCGATCGTTCCAGAACGTGGAAGTTACCGCAAAACTCCAATATCGTAAAAAGTGATGAGGAATAACCTGTGAAAATCGTTTTCAAACCAGGCATTACACCACCTCAAAGTTAGTTAGAAGAAGAAGGATTGAGAATAGAAAACTAGCTGTTGCACAACTGCTCAACAGAAAACATATTGCCTTTTGCAAGGCAACGTGTAAATCGGGCGATTGGCGGCTGGTAACGATTTTATTTTCAGAAGAATAAGTCTTCGTTCACAAGATCAACGTGAGCAAGTCTGGATCAATATGCTCTTCTGGGGGAGGAATTTGTTTCGATAGACGCGCAGATTTGGTCCTTATATTTTATTTCTACGTAGAAACCATCGTGAAAGTGTCAAATTGTCAGAGAGGAATTGGACCACCTTCAACTTGTGAATATTCCAATGAACCGGCGACCGAGGAGTCCAGATATGATTTGACAGATATGAACCCTACAGAACATTTATGTGATGCGCTAAATCGACCGGTGTAGACACCACATATCTGCTAGTATGAAACTTAGAGAACTCGAATAATTCGTTCTTTGCCTAGGAACGCAGCCACAATTTATTCAATAGGACCTCGAACCAAATGCAGTAATAATAGCAAGGAAAGCAGGAGACTCTGTCTTCTACAGAACTCAAATGTTATATTTACTTTTTTTTTTCAATTTTTCGCCGCCACCGTTTTCATTATGTTTGATATTATTTCTCTGTTATTTATTCCGGTTTCTTTCCCATAATACCATTATAATTTGTCAAATATTAGTTGAAACCATTTAATTATGATTTAAACTTCGAAAGTTTCGTTGTAGTTCAATTTAAATTTCCGTTATAAGATGTAAAGATGTGAAAATAATAAAACAGTATATAATTTAATTAAAATACTATAATTATATTACAAAAAGAAAGTTATAATACTCATTGTTTATTATATTGCACACGGTTAACTCAAACACTGTCTTGATAAAATAAGACATTAAAAAATTGTCTGCACATAGCTTTCATCCTTATTAGGTAGTAAGTTAAGTTCATGGAACTATGCAAATAGTAACAAACACCAAATACTTTTTTTTCTTAACGCTACCGAATCACATAACGCACTGTTTTAGTACATTCGTATTTTTAACGATACTCGAGGTTTATCACTGGTTAGGAAATACGTCAATGTGGAGGGCCCGGGGGATATCCATGTAGATCTAGGCCGGCTCTTAGCGCAGCATGACTTGCTAAAACCCTGCCGGCCAAATCCCCCAGTGCTCTTTCCAATTGTTGATGCTGACTTCTTACGGCGAATCGGTTAACATGGACTGGTATAGGTACCACTAATTTATTCTTATTTGGTTGGGTGCCCTTGTGTTGATGGGGCCCGGCTCCTAATCCAGCCTTTACCCTTTTCCATTTGGCTCGTCTATTCTGAAACCATATCTTCACTTGTACTTCACTTAAGCGTAAGGCTGACGCTATCTGACTGCGTTCCGTTAGAGATAGATATTTTTTGGCGTGAAATTCCCTTTCGAGTTCCAACAACTGTTCACTGGTAAATGCGGTACGCCGGCGACGAGCTTTAGTGGAAGCCGAACTTTCGTTGTGTCCCTCCGATGATTGAGATTCTTCAATATCCTCGTCCAAATCGGAACCTGAAATAAAAAAGAGACAAAAATTTACATTTGCTACAAGAAATTTGTATTGATTGCAGTACTCGTTACGTTATTAAGATTACTAAGATCTCTTCTGTGAAAAAGACTACAAGTAGTTTAGTCCAATTGTCTTCCTGTTAATATAATCCATTACTGAAAAAAAATCATCAGTGTACTAAACGACATTACTGATGTTTTGCTCATTAAAAATTGTTCTCAGGGCCCCTTATTTTTTAAAATAAAATAGATGTTATCCTTCAGTGTGATAAGAAGAAATTGATCTAGGGGAAAGTTGAGAAAAAATGTCATCACCCCAGCTTTGACTCATAAAGTCGCAATCGAAGGTAATTAAAAATGAAGATAACAAGAGACTCAACATTTCGTACAGCCTGGATATACAACCGCAGCAGTTGGCGAAATGTTGACTTTTACCACAGCGTACTAGCCAGGGACATGCATTGTTCTGGAATATTCTTTAAAAGTATTTTTTAAAAGAATATTACCTAAAATGTGCCGTTCTTCATGAAATTAAATATGAGTCTAATCAGATAAGCCATGCAATATACCGAGTAAATATAAACTTTTGTTTTTCTAGATATTCATCAAAAAATTGTATTTATGTTTTCCTTATTTCCTTTTGTTTCCTTCGAGAAAATTGTAATTTTATGTAATATTCACATTACGCATTACCTTAAGAGATTCATCCAGAAAGGTGCTTCCTACTTGTATGTATTTTTTCTACGTTGTCATTACATTTTGTACTGATTACTAAGATCTCTTCTGTGAAAAAGACTACAAGTAGTTTAGTCCAATTGTCTTTCTATTAATATAATCCATTAGTGAAAAAAAGTCATCAGTGTACTAAACGAGATTACCGTCTGGATACTAATTCTAGCCGCAATAATCTGCAAAATTGGACACGATAGAAAGCATCATTTTTAGCTTTAAACAACTAGCGACACGTACATGCAAAAGGAACTTAAAATTTGTATCATTTTATCATAATGTTATAATATATACTGGTACATAGGTCTTAAATGTCAAAACCAACGAACTAAATTTCAAAATTCAGTGATTAGTCTGAATCATGACATGAATGGAAATGTTTATTAGTTAGAAAAACAAAAACTGATACGAAATTAAGCGCGGAACAACTTGACGCAAGTGTATATAGAAAGCGGCAAACTTTGTGAAATGGTATGAAATCAGTAAACGGACAGTGTATGGGTTATGGAAGAACGCAAAGCAGGGAACATTCAGTATTGCAAGTACTAAGAGAAGGACGGTTGTCAATTCAATAAGATCTTCGTAATATTAATAAGTGGTCTTGTTTGTATATGGTTAAATAATCGTTTTATTCTTTTAACAAAATGTAGTGGTTGAAGTACTTTTTGTTGATTTAATGCAGCGCTCTAATAAAATAACAACAAAAAGATGTTAATGGAAACATATAGCAACAATAAACGTTTCTCTAACAAAAAACATAGTTGCGTTAACAAAAAAAAATAAAATTATGGTATTAGAGAAACTAAAAGAAAATCAAATGATAGAAAAATAAACCAAATTGTAAAAATGGCCAAAATATTAAAGAAAAAGGATATCCACTTCACTTCAAGCTTGGTGAAAAGAAGAACGTTATATTAGATGATGAATCCATTTTTATTTTGAAAATAGTAAGCTGACATATAATAAATACAAATTAAAAAAGTACCATGTTATATTAAACTTAAATTACAAAATAAAAATAAAAAAGTTGCTATTCTCACAAGAAGATATTTTGGTACCCTATATTGTTGACGCTAATTGTACCTTAACGCCTGCCAGTGCATAAAACGTCGGCTAAAATCATTTATTGACGATAATTATGTTCGATGTGTCTTCTAGCCTGATTGAACAAGTTATCATTAAATATGTACCAAGAGATGAAAATCCATCCAATGTACCACAGCTAGGCTTTATAGAGCCCCTATTAAATATACTCAACTAAGTGCTAATATAGATTTAAAAACTTTAAACTGTTTCCTTCAAAAAAATCACTCCGACAAATGGTGCTAATTTTAAGTTCTAGGTACCGTAAATGTGCGATATTTGTGAATAATTCCGCAAAAGGTAAAGGCGACACCATATTTTAAACATAAATAAAATAAAAATCGTTTAACGTTATTTCTTGGTTGTTTGGCTTTACGTTTTGAAATATAAAGCAAGTTAAACACTAAAGTACTCAAGAGTCTCCAAAGATTACGTCAAGTTCTAGGTAAATTGGTGCCTAATAACAGCCTGCAACCACTTGTAACAAGACTCCAAAAGAAAACCGAATAAATTAATATTGTCGTAGGTGCCTCTAATTATAACAAAAGTAAAAACAATTTAACAACAAAAATAAAAACTTATTAATTAATATTCAAATTGGAAAGCCGTTTCTTGTTGTTGGATACCCATATACATGAGTTTAAGAAGCTGAAAGAAGCAAGTATGGCACGTAAGGCCGATTTAAACGGAAATGAATAATTTATTGAATAACAATTTATGCGTGTATACAGCATCTCCCGGAAGTTTGATTAAAATTCGTTCGTCATTTGGAATTAATTATTAAAAAAAAAAACACACATTTGGACGTGGTGATTTCTACTTTTTATTAGCCATTTGAAGAAGACATTTTTCAGCCTTCGCTTGTCGCTTCATGAGTTCTAATAATCGCGACGTTAGGTACCGTGTGATCCGCATCTTGACTTTAACAAAGCACTTCTAAAATTAGCTTAATAAATAGCAAGGATGTCAGACAAATGGCAGTTATGAATCCCATTGCAAGGACAAAACTGATAATCTCTCAATACTGCAGTTGTGCAAGGCAAGAGAACATAACATTCGACGAACTAGCCAAGACACTTTATAGGACGAGAGTTAGTGTAGAATCACAAGTGATTTCGCTAAAAGGGAATACTAACTAACAGGAAAGGGTCCAAAGTTTCTTTGTCAACCTAATTAGACGCAGCAAAAAAGAAATTAAGAACATTACTGGGTTGGAGACTGGACACTGTCTTCTGAAAAATCATTTAAATAAGTTGGGTCGATTAAGCGAACCTTAGTGTAGACGATGCGAATTACAAAAGTAAATTGTAATAAAAGTTGCACTGGGGATGGTGCTAAAGGCGTTAACCTCAAGTGTCTGAATGATTAGTGACCAACCCAAACAGTATGAATGAATGAATGATAACATGTCTACTATCACTCATACTCATAAGGGAGTGTACGTAAAATCGACATATGATGTTTCATTTATGTTAGCTACCTAAGAACATCTTAAGAAACTTCTTTATAGAAATGGGTTCAATTACAAAGTGGGAATGAGATTTTTTAATAACATACCGAATTCGCCATTACAACTAATATTAACTAAAAATTTATACTAAGCAGTAGGACTCTTATAGATAATTCTCAAAATCTGAGTTTAAACAAATATTGTTTAATGTTCTTTAACATCACCAACAGATGGATGACCAGAGACAATAAGAAAAAAAGCATTACGATTAGCTCCAGATTTTCATATGTAATAGTTACACAAAAGCTATTTAGTGTACATGCATTAACGAACATCCAGTGGATCGAACGATGATTACTACAACTGCTTCTAGTGGGTGTTCAGCTTAATTAGCGTTTAATATTCAGCCACAAATTAACACAAATTGACAAAAACAGTAGATAAACGTATGCAGCTCTCTATAATTTATTAAATTCCGTTTCCCACACAACTTTTCCAATGAATGAACTCTTTACATTTGCTTTATTGTGAATTAACAAATGGTAAATAAGCAATTCGTATTCAATTTGTAAACATAATCCATGATGGAAGCAATTAGAATTGTACTTTTCAAATGTCACACCTTCTCTTGATTTACTCTTTAGTTTTGTCTATTGACTACAAATTACATGATCACTTTGTTATTACTACTAATTGCTATTTCCTGCGTATAATGGTTTGACGAAGACGACAATGCGTAAAAGAAAAGTCTTCGTAAGCGAGAAATATTCTAATACTAATTTTTTGAAAAAAAAAAAAAACAATTGTTGAAATCCATTACTTTTTATATTAATTGAGAATTATCAGATGTGTACAAATTCTGCACCTATATTAACAATGAGAGGCTAAGGCATCCTTCGTCTTGTAATTTCTGAACAGTAGGAGTTAGCGTTTTGTTATAAATTAATTTCTGGTATTTTCAGTAGTTATTATTATATCAATTACGTTTCCGGTGTCACCGGAAGTTATGTCAACTTTCATATCTTAAATAGAACAAGTTTAAAAAAGGCGGAGGGGAAATGATAAACCCGTATCAACTTTGTGAAAAAAATTATTCTTGATGCTAGTTTTGAAGAGTAAGATGGTCGGTAAGATGTAACTGCGAGACAATTGCAGAACGACTTGGCTAGAGTCAGAAATACTCGTGTGAGTACTCAAACTATTCGGAGTAGGTTACGACAGAGTGGATTAAGAGCTAGAGTAGCTGCAACAGCCCCTCGTCTCACTAGGAACCACCGAGTGGCTCGCTTAAGGTTTGCCAGAGCACATGTAAATTGGAACATTAATGACTGGGCCAATATACTCTTCACAGATGAGTCAAGATTTGGTCTTTACACCTCAGATAGGCGTATCTCAGTGTACAGACGAGACGGTGAGCGCTATTCGCAGTGTAATATCAGACCTAGACCTAATTTCGCTGGTGGCTCTACTATGGTTTGGGGAGGCATCTGTTTAACAGGTCGTACAGAGTTAGTACCAGTAGACAGAGGTACACTGACCGCCCACAGGTATATAACGGACATTTTAGAAGAACATGTAATACCATATGCGCCAATTATAGGAAACGAATTCATGTTAATGCACGATAATGCACGACCGCATGTTGCAATAATCGTCCAGGAATACCTTAACGATGTTGGTATTCCAGTTTTAGATTGGCCTGCGGTAAGTCCGGACATGAACCCAAAATGTTGCCCCAGCGGACCTTATGCTGGTATACCTTATACGGAGGTTAATCGAATCTCTGCCAAACCGTATGCGAGCGGTCATAAGAGCCAGAGGTGGCAATACTCAGTATTAAAAGCTACTGTTATGACATTTTTCTTTCCAAAATTATAATTTCTTGTTTTAATAAAAATCTCAAGTATGAGTTCTTGTTTTTATTTGGCCTGTATTTTATTTAAACAATCATAGAAATTATATCTTAGAGCGCATTAAAGTATATTTACAACTTTATGCTACAAACAAAGATTATGCGATACTTTTATGATTCAAAACTAAATTATGCGATACTTTTTTGGCGGAGTGTATATATATATATTAACGATTTCGATAATCAATTTGCCGATACATTACTGAAAACATAAATAAGCTCACGACGAGCACAAAATGTTGTCAATATTAAATTTTCAAAAATCGAAAATTACGCTGGTGCCATGTCGTGTCCTGTTTCGATTATCTCCGGAAAGAGAGGAGCATAAAATAAAATCTTTACAACACAAATCAGCACAAAATAACAGAACGGAATTAGCACAAAATTTTGGCGGCGCAAATCAGCACAAAACGTGGACATATTTGAATTTTAAAATATTAAATTATTAAAATATTAAATAAATTATTGACGAGAGCCAACTTTACGGACCCAAACTTGTATCCTTTGTAACGGAAACTGAAGACTCTGTATATTTGGTAGTAATTTTATGTTGTGCAGAAGTTATTTCTGAATATCTTCTTTATTTGAAAACTGTTTCTATAAATTGTTTATGAAACGGAATAGGTTATATGGAATTAGACTAAAATATTATTTATGGTTAACGAAAGTTAGCTTTTAGTTAGTTAGTCCTTGGTTCCCTCTGCTCGATATACATATATTTGTCGTCTTTTCTCATTTTACGCAGAAAAAAATTAACTTGTCAGTTATCCTTACACAAACCAAGTATGTAGTTTCCAATAATTAATACTTCGTTCCGTGTATTTTTTGCCCCGCGCTACTCAAATTATTTTATTATAGAATTGAATTAGCTATAAAATAGTTGCAAACTATATTTAGCACTGTCTAGATTGCATTTCCGTTTACTATGCATTTCCCAACATGAAAATAATTGCTTTATCGTTGACACGAGCGAAAGGTCGTACGTTCCAAATAAAGGAAACATATTATGTGCATAATGCAATAGTAATTGCAATTACTCACCACTATTTATGCATGCATAAATAACTTTCAATCATTATTGTTAATAAAGTGCGACACATATATGCGCATAGTTAACAGTTAATTATAACCACATTATCGACACATTATTTTAAATATAATTCGTCGGATTTGTCGTGAATATAAACGATCCGATTGAAGTAGAATCGTTAGGTATCGACATGCGAATAATGCAACGCGTAATTCGGATTCAAAATATTCTAAGCTCGGTACAAATTTTCGGCTCGTTTGAACTCGTCGACTGGTGGAAGCTGCTTTTAGTGTCGGTTCCGCCGAAACCGTTTATTAATTATGCCGCAATTGTCATTAGAAATAAATCAACGTAACGTGTCGTTTCATTCCATCCTTTAAGATAGTAAAGTAATCGTTTTAGCTGAATATCAATTAGTCCGTTGTGTAGACGGATGCCTTTTATTTGTTTGGTCGCTTCTAAAGCTATTGAAAAATTCTTTTTGTTGTTTAGACCCTGTAGGCTTAGGTTTGAGTGAGTTGGAAGTTTTAGCCGTCGTGATGGGGTATCGTAGTTACTTGGATTAGACGTGTAAATATGCGCTTACACGAATAGATTTAAAATAGATTCATGTTCACTTTAAATTATAATAAAGAAACGGTAGTCCTTTATACCTTTATATAAATAAAAAACACCAAACTAAATCTGTCAATTAACACATTATGATTAACAAGTCCATATATAAAATATACAATATTTTTCAGTAAGAAGGTAAAGCACTTCCGAGAGAGGGTGCCAAGATAAGAAAACGGTAAACCAAAAATAATTTAAGTTTAACAATTAAAAACTTAATTAATGATTAGAGAAGACCAAGGCTGGTGAAATTATTACTTTTTTGTAGTTACTACAGACACTAGTATCTATTCGTCTTATAAGAATTACAGTCATGGAATAATACTGGATTGTCTACCCATCTAGCAAAGAAAAGCACCATATTCGCCGGGTTTGACTTCCTGCGACTTTTTCTTTGTTTTAATCGTGAGCAAATGGCTTAGTGGAGAGTGATTCACGTCAGATGACAAGATTATTGGGCGAAATGTCCGATATTGGAGTGACACTAAATTTTGTTTTTAAAATTTGCAATAGCCGTCATTATTAAAGTAAGTGTATACTACTTATTACATATTATGGATTAATAGGCAATAATGTTAAGGCACCAACGTTAACCAGCATACATATCTGAATATACTAGAAAATGTAGGTAGTATTCCAATTTTATGGCTCTTAAAAGCCCAGACATAACAATTGCAGATTTTTTATTAGTGGCGACGTTTGAAACAGGTGGTGTATATAGAAAATTTACTCAGAAATGCTGAGATGTTAGAAAATAACATAAAAGATACTACGCATTCCTTAACAATCGCGCAAATCCAGAATAATTCTGCGAAATGCGTCGGAGGATTGAATAATGCAGCGAGCACAGTGAAGAGTTCATAAAATAATGTAATATTTGATTTTACATAATTTACATAAACACAATATTGCAATAAATTTTTTATTAAATGTTTTTGAAAAAATCGTCGAACACGTCGATTCTCATCATAAATGAGACAATTTAAGATAAAATCTAATAAATAAATAATACTGTAATCGTCACTTAAAGATCGTCTTTTGTTTTTGAGTTATGACGTAAGCGATAAATATGCGAAAAAGTATGGTTCGCATATTTATCACTGTATTTTGAAATTTTCGAGATAATTGCCGTTAAAGTTTTAAAACAAAAAACTAGTAACACTCAAGAGTTCCAAGTTTCAATAAAAAAAAAAAAAAATCAGGTAGCCATGTAACAATTGACAACGTTAAAATTATGACAGTTCTTTATCAATTTGTTTATCTGTTTTTATTGTGGGCTTTTTTACGTAATTCAGTAAATAATGGTGCGATATTCGACTCAAAAAGAGCGAATTGAACGAAATGAATTAATATCGAGGGGATGTGACGACCGTACTAGAACACAATAAGAGGTTTGTAAGATGTTTAGTAACAAGCATCCCGATAAAGAACCTATCACAAGAGCGACAGTTTCTAAAATAGGAAGAAAGTTTTCTGAACTCGAACATATGAGAGATCGCCATAGGGGTGGTCGTCCGACAACTGAAGAACCACGGGTAATCACGGTACGAATCTAACGTACGAATTAGATATTCTGTTGTTTCTACAAGACAATCCCTGTGGAACTTACAAGAGAACAAGCCGCAAATAATGACATTTCTCAAGGGTCAGTTATAAAGATTTTAAGGAAATATAAATGGTATCCCTACAAAGTTTAATTAGTGCAACAGCTTTACGGAGATGATCCTGATCGCAGAACACAGTGCAATGAAGGAACATTTCAATTTAATGGAACAGCGAATCGTCATAATTATCGATATTGGGCACTTGAAAATCCACGCTGGATGAACAAGACGCATACGCAGTTTGCTCAAAAAGTCAACGTTTGGACAGGAATTGTAGGGGATAAAATTCTAGGATCATTTCTTATCGAGGGTTCATTGATAAGTGGAAAGTATTTGAATTTCTTAAGAAACTATTTAATTCCTTCTCTTGCGGTGCTTTATCCGAACAATGAAGATCCGGATCTACCAAGCGATACATTACGGTTTCAGCAAGATGGTGCTCCGGCACATTTTGCTATTGGTGTTAGGAATTATTTAAACGAAATTTTTCCTGGTAGATGGATAGGCACAAGGAGAACTGTTGAGTGGCCTCCGTGATCACTTAATTTCAATGTATTTTTTTTTATGGGGCTACCTAAAGAGTAAGGCTTACATAAACCCCCCACAGACAGTAGAAAAGCTACAACAAAGAATTCGCACAGAAGTAAGATTAATTCCAGCCGAGATTTTGCGTAAAGTTCGTGAAGAATTTCAGTATAGATTCTGGCACTGTCTTGCACAAAATGGTGGTCAGTTCGAACAATTAATTTAATTGTTTTTCTTTCTTTTTGTTATTTTTTGTTTCTTTTGTATTTCATAATAATTTCAATACATTATACGCAACGAAAAAGTAAATAAGCTATGAAATTATTGACCTATTTGACGTGTTTTCGATTTTTTATTACTGTTATGTACAATACCTTTCAAATTGAAAAATACAACATCACGCTTTTTTAGCATATTTGGCTTTACAATTTCATGCTTTTTCCAAATTCAGCACAAAAAATTATCGCTTACGTCATAATTTAAAAAACAAAAGACGATCTTTGAGTGACGATTATAGTAAAATATGTCTCATTTAAGATAAAAATTGACCTGTTAGAGGATTGTTTTCAAAAACGTTTAATAAAAGATTTATTGCGATAGTTCCAGAGTTTACACTGGCACCGTACATTTTTGATTATTAAACCACCCAACCAAGTTATTATTGTAGTTCCTATCACATTGTTTTTTTTTAAACTCGTATCTAAGCTTCATTCGAGGAGATACTACATATATATTTAATCGTACCATCATATTCGAATAACACGCTTAAATCGTATTATCGATTAGTTACTGCCAACAATTCATTTGAATTACGTCATGACATTTCCTACTAATGTTGATAATTGAATTAATTCAACTTTCCCAACTCCGTCGTCGCGTGTTGCTCTAATTCGATTTTCCGATTTTGGGCTATAACGCCATGATTAGTGGGAGAATTTACTTGTTGTAAATAATATCGGGTTCGTAGCTTTATTGTCCTAGCCCTTGCGGATTCGAGTTTAGGCAGGGTGAAAACGGTGAAATTAAATTAGTTTGCACTAACCCGTATTTTATATACACGTATGATATATGTACGTATACAATTGAATTTTTGGAGGCGGTTTTTATTAAAACGAAAATATACAGAACTAGCACATGTTTTACTTAATAGTTCTTACTCATTTTTAGAGTGGAGTTGCCAAATGTTCATGATGTAATCATTAATAATAATAATAATAAAGCCTTGCGTTAATATTAACAAGAGTTAATTTTTAAAAGCAGCTAATGATCAATATCACGTTTATCTTATTCGAAAAGTACGTTGTGTTTTATCTTGCAAAAAATACCTCAAAATTTCATCGAGGAATCCTGCAATTTACACCTGAATTATTGGGTTAAATTGGCAGAGTTAATATCACTTCAATACACCATCTTACCATAATAAGAACTAAATCTGATTTGATTACGACCAATTCCACTGACTTAAATTACGATAAAACAGCGTTTCGTTTTCATAACTTCTTTTGAAAGTTATTCGTAATATTTACTCCATGCAGCTTCATGCGACAGTAATTTCGATATTCCGACGACGTACTCGTGTTAAATTTAAATACAACACAAATCGTTATCCAAATGTGCCATAATAATTCGATTGTTGTTCGCAGACAGCGTTGTTGATGACGATTATTGTTAACTTATGCACAGAACTCAAGGACATTTTTTGCAACAAACGAGGTTTTATACAGTTATGAATTCATTATCTGAGTGAACTGGGAGGTGTAATGTTGCAATGGTGACCGAAATGAGAAAACTAGCTGAGCTGGTGGCCGAAATGAAAACCATGAAAGAAGGAAAATATTTAATTAATGAACATATAGGAACACCATAAAATATCAACTGCTTCATAGTGGGAATTTTGAATAATATTTATTTAAATAAATGATTTAAATAAAATTTTGTGTGAACTAGGTAAGATCATAAAAACAGAGCAGGTTGGTTGGGATGTAGAGCATTCCTGTCAATAAAAAAGATCTATGAATTAGCAGATTAGAAGCTGTGGTAATTTTTAAAAGAAAAAAACATCCCTACTTTTAGTTTGCCTCGTAATATATTATCATCAATAATGCAAATAAAATAACTAATAAGTGTTTTAAAATACACGACCAAGAAGTAGAAACTTACTTATTACTGTATGTATGTAGGTAGGTAATATATATATGTATATATATATATGTATATATATATATATATATATACATATATATATATATATATAAACAATTTTATATGTTATAGTGTGCGTACTAGATCCTGTTAAATCGACAATTTCAGTCTCATTAAATAGCAAAAGAACTATAAAATAGTACTGATGAAATGATTCCGAGGAGTTAATGATAATTAAGCAGAACTACACTCCGCCAAAAAAGTATCGCATAATTTAGTTTTGAATCATAAAACTATCGCATAATCTTTGCTTGTAGCATAAAGTTGTAAATATACTTTAATGCGCTCTAAGATATAATTTCTATGATTGTTTAAATAAAATACAGGCCAAATAAAAACAAGAACTTATACTTGAGATTTTTATTAAAACAAGAGATTATGATTTTGGAAAGAAAAATGTCATAAACAGTAGCTTTTAATACTGAGTATTGCCACCTCTGGCTCTTATGACCGCTCGCATACGGTTTGGCAGAGATTCGATTAACCTCCGTATATAAGCCTGATCCAAATTCTCCCACTCGTCACGGAGAGCATTTTCTAGTCCATGCAGGTCCGCTGGGGCAACATTTTGGGTTCATGTCCGGACTTACCGCAGGCCAATCTAAAACTGGAATACCAACATCGTTAAGGTATTCCTGGACGATTATTGCAACATGCGGTCGTGCATTATCGTGCATTAACATGAATTCGTTTCCTATAATTGGCGCATATGGTACTACATGTTCTTCGAAAATGTCCGTTATATACCTGTGGGCAGTCAGTGTACCTCTGTCTACTGGTACTAACTCTGTACGACCTGTTAAACAGATGCCTCCCCAAACCATAATAGAGCCACCAGCGAAATTAGGTCTAAGTCTGATATTACACTGCGAATAGCGCTCACCGTCTCGTCTGTACACTGAGATACGCCTATCTGAGCTATTGAGCTATCTGAGTATATTGGCCCGGTCATTAATGTTCCAATTTACATGTTCTCTGGCAAACCTTAAGCGAGCCACTCGGTGGTTCCTAGTGAGACGAGGGGCTGTTACAGCTACTCTAGCTCTTAATCCACTCTGTCGTAACCTATTCCGAATAGTTTGAGTACTCACACGAGTATTTCTGACTCTAGCCAAGTCGGTCTGCAATTGTCTCGCAGTTACATGTCTTCGACGTAATGCTTGTAGTAGTAAATAGCGGTCATCTTGGCGAGTAGAACATCTTGGACGACCTGGTACAGGTCTTCTACTGTAATTGCCCGTTTCCCTATATCTGGCTACGGCTCTAGAAACACTTGACTGATTGATGTTCATCAAATTAGCAACGTATGCTTGAGATTGTCCATCTTCGATTAAAGCAACTATAGCAGCCACTTGTTCTGAAGTTAAATTGCTCATTTTAGTTTTAAAAGCGTTGGTACAGAACTCTGACTTCGCACTTTAAAATTTGTCCGTATAGGAAGACTTTCAATAAACAACTGAACAAACCTTACAGATATGCATTTTTCTAAATGTGTTCTTTTAGAAAAAAAAAAGTAAAAAAGCTATGTTCCATTGTTTTGTTAGTGTTTTTATAGTTCACATACACGGGGCAAACTTTTTGTGAACGTATAAAAATATCTTGGTTTATAAATGCCCTTTTTTAGTTTATGCGATAGTTTTTTGGCGGAGTGTACTTGATACAATAATTAGAAAATGCTGCATTGACGTTGGTACATACAGTCAGTAGTACAGATCGCTCGTGTAAACTGAGCGAAAGTAATGCTCAAACAATACGATCGTAGTGCTAAAAAAACATTTTCATAAATGTCAGATATCTTGGGAATATGAATGGATATGAACCTAAGAATAAGCAGCCGACTGTATGCGTTTTGCAAGATTAGGCAAACCCAACGGTGGTCGTTCGCGCTTGAAGCAAACAGTCGCCTATGTTTTCGGAAAAACTAAATAAATCTCAACGCAAACGCGTGGAAACGTTCGACACCGAGGTCCCTAATGATTTCTTTCTTTTCCATAACATGGCATAGACAACGATTCTCGACGACGGAAGAGGCGGGACATATACGTATAAGACAATTTTGAATAGTGGCTTTTGTGCGATGCATAATCATAATTTTTCTGAAATCCGAAAGAAGCTAGAGGTGTATGGCTCTAAGTAACGCATCTTCAACTGCTGATTCCCATATACATATAGTAAATGGTTAGATTGATATTGAATAACTTATAAGTAAATTTATTGTTATTAATTACTGGCATCAGTTATATCAAGATACACATAAAAGTAGTGTCTAGAAACAATCGGCGTTGTTTCGAGCGCTTTTTCTCCTACGTACATGGCCTTGACTTGCGTCAATTGATCATCCAGTTTCATTCTTTTAAGTAAGCGTTCTTCTTTTTGGAAGAAAAACCTATCCTTTTTAGAATCTTCCTGGAGTCATGCGCTTTGTTCTTTATTCTTGGAGTTTTCCAGATGAACTCCCCCTCGTTTGGTGATCCTACGTACATGGCTATTCACCTCTAAAGTTATGCCACTAATATTCAAGAACAGCACTGAAATATTTTCTGGCGCCACCTAGTGCCAAGGTATATAAGGCTTTTCCAACAAAAATTATATGCTAGTTAGATGCGATTCCATTGGCTAAAAAAAATCGGAAACTATTTTCGAAGGATGTGATTGGCTGTAATTTGTGTTGGAAGAAATAGTGATGCCGTCTAGAACTGATAGTAGCGACAGAAACTGCATTAAGGATGTCACTGGTATGAATGAAAAAAACACTTTTACATAAACTTCAGTTGTAATTCGAGACCATAAAATCAAATGATAACAATAATTAATATTTGCTTATTTTGCCACATTCCCGGAGAGTATTTGATTAAAATGATCATATTAGGCAAGGCATATTGCAGTAGATGTGTGCTGTGCAGATATGGTAAAAATACAAACATTTTCTGTACAAATTCGTACTATCTTTTTTGCATACTTTGCCAATTTGTCATAGCTAAGTCTTTAATAACTTTGTCATTTAATTGATATATCTCTTTGATTAATTGCTTCTATCTTTTTCACTCATTCATCCCGTCAATTTCATCTGTTTCGTTTGTAAATTCGGGAAATTGTGGATTATTTTTGAAAAAGGAACTCTCACATGGTTATTTACTGTATCTATATTTCCTTGTCTTAGTTTTTCTGATTCACGATCTTTCTCTTATATTATACACTTCGCCAAAAAAGTATCGCATAATTTAGTTTTGAATCATAAAAGTATCGCATAATCTTTGTTTGTAGCATAAAGTTGTAAATATACTTTAATGCGCTCTAAGATATAATTTCTATGATTGTTTAAATAACATACAGGCCAAATAAAAACAAGAACTCATACTTGAGATTTTTATTAAAACAAGAAATTATAATTTTGGAAAGAAAAATGTCATAACGGTAGCTTTTAATACTGAGTATTGCCACCTCTGGCTCTTACGACCGCTCGCAAACGGTTTGGCAGAGATTCGATTAACCTCCGTATATAAGCCTGATCCAAATTCTCCCACTCGTCACGGAGAGCATTTTCTAGTCCATGCAGGTCCGCTGGGGCAACATTTTGGGTTCATGTCCGGACTTACCGCAGGCCAATCTAAAACTGGAATACCAACATCGTTAAGGTATTCCTGGACGATTATTGCAACATGCGGTCGTGCATTATCGTGCAATAACATGAATTCGTTTCCTATAATTGGCGCATATGGTACTACATGTTCTTCTAAAATGTCCGTTGTATACCTGTGGGCAGTCAGTGTACCTCTGTCTACTGGTACTAACTCTGTACGACCTGTTAAACAGATGCCTCCCCAAATCATAATAGAGCCACCAGCGAGATTAGGTCTAGGTCTGATATTACACTGCGAATAGCGCTCACCGTCTCGTCTGTACACTGAGATACGCCTATCTGAGGTGTAAAGACCAAATCTTGACTCATCTGTGAAGAGTATATTGGCCCAGTCATTAATGTTCCAATTTACATGTTCTCTGGCAAACCTTAAGCGAGCCACTCGGTGGTTCCTAGTGAGACGAGGGGCTGTTACAGCTACTCTAGCTCTTAATCCACTCTGTCGTAACCTATTCCGAATAGTTTGAGTACTCACACGAGTATTTCTGACTCTAGCCAAGTCGTTCTGCAATTGTCTCGCAGTTACATGTCTTCGACGTAATGCTTGTAGTAGTAAATAGCGGTCATCTTGGCGAGTAGAACATCTTGGACGACCTGGTACAGGTCTTCTACTGTAATTGCCCGTTTCCCTATATCTGGCTACGGCTCTAGAAACACTTGACTGATTGATGTTCATCAAATTAGCAACGTATGCTTGAGATCGTCGATCTTCGATTAAAGCAACTATAGCAGCCACTTGTTCTGAAGTTAAATTGCTCATTTTAGCTTTAAAAGCGTCGGTACAGAACTCTGACTTCGCACTTTAAAATTTGTCCGTATAGGAAGACTTTCAATAAACAGCTGAACAAACCTTACACATATGCATTTTTCTAAATGTGTTCTTTTAGAAAAAAAAGTAAAAAAGCTATGTTCCATGATTTTGTTAGTGTTTTTATAGTTCACATACACGAGGCAAACTTTTTGTGAACGTATAAAAATACCTTGGTTTATAAATGCCCTTTTTTAGTTTATGCGATACTTTTTTGGCGGAGTGTATTAGCCATGTTAATCATTTATGCCATCATTATTCTCAAATATACGAACTACATTCAAATCTCGTGTACTTTCCTCTAAATTTGGAGCGCTTGCTCCTTCTACACTGTATATTGTTACTTTAGTCATTTTCTAACGGAATTCCTGCCTCCATTGTAGAATCAATTTGTTCTTATTTTCCGATACATCCGTTAACCATTCGTAACGATTACGTTTCTAACCTTAATTCAATCGTCTTTCTTTACCATATATTATATCTCTGAGCAAACAGAGCTCACAATTCTGCTTGTGGTAGGTACAATATTGATTTATTTTAGGTATTTCCTTTATCACCCTTTTATAACGACAGTAAGTTTTAAATAAAAAGTTACATTTTCTTTCTCAAAATAAGAAATCATGGAAATACGAAATCTTTTTTTTGAGTTGTCTGTTTAGCATTCATCTAAAAAAAAAAGGAGTAAATTCATGTTTACTAGAAATAACAATATATAAACAATACATCGTGTCCGACTTTCGGCTTTCTTTGTAGATGTTAACCAATGTAAGATATGTAACGTTGGAATTTTGTTACCCAAATATTTCCCTCTTACCTAATCTAGGTTGATTATATTTGAAGGAAATTTTGCGTGTAACGGGCTTCTTGTGGGGTAAATGGGTTTGTTTCGAAGCAGATAACGTTCAATTAAAATAAACATAAAGTGGTAAGTGCCGTAAACCGTCTTCTAATCGTTAGTATTTATTCAAACCACGAAAAAGTTCAAATCCACAAAACCAGCAAATTTTCCGTAACATCATCGTACAATTTATATTTTTAAACTATAAAACAACTGCACCTATTAAACGGCGAATCCCCGCTTGTTGCCTCTGATGTTCCTGGCGTGCGATCTCTAAATTAAATCGCCGAGCACACATGTTCGACAATAAATTTAACACTTTCCGAGTTTTCTTCCAGCCTTTTTAACATTTCACGATGGTTAGCGAGCATGCATTTGCCCGAGCAATTTGACTAAATTTATTAGCGTGTTTACCGAAATGGAATCCACAGAAAGAGTTGAATTGCCTTCAATTCGAAATTAATGCTTTATTATGACAATAATTGTTCATAAAATACCTATGGTTAAAACCTGAGTTTCAATGGGGTTCTCTTCTTGTATTCAAAGTACCTAATTAGCGATCAAGTTATACAACAAGCAATTAGGTTACAGTTTTCGTAAAATTTATTGCGAATACGTTGGTTTGTACATGCAATAATGCCCGTATTTAGTGATATTAGTTTTTGGCAATCTTTAATTTTTACGCTACACAGAGAATAGAAGATTAGATAATAGAATAGAATATTAGATAGTAGAAAGAGATCTTGTTTTAGTAACAAGAAAGTTGCTAAAACAAGCAAAAGAGGAAAGCAGTTACTGGAGCCTTTAGACATATACAAAATCAGGGAGCGGCTCCTATCTTGTCCGAAGCATCGAACAATCACCGAATCGAATCGAATCCCGAAAGAAATTTTTAGCGACATTTAGTATCAACAAGACGGTTGTCCGACTCACAATGCCAGAGTTAATCGAAGTCGATTTTTTTTCTTTTTTTTTGCTGGCCCGATCTCATAATTTAATGATATTGATAATATTTTTTTTTTTGAGAATTCTTGACGAAAATTCTCTGCATCACAATGGAAACCTCGAACATTAGATGTGTTTTGGAATGCAAATTACGCAACTCTGTAACACCGACTCTTGTTAATATACGCAGGGAGTTTTATGCCGGATTGGACTATTGTGAGGCAGAAAGTGGAGGGATTTTTGAAAAACACAAATACGGATTTTTATTACATGCATTAACGTTTAATTTTTGATTCCTGTATTAATGTAAAGATGAATGTAAAGATTCAGAGAGTATTTCTAGTGTTTTTTTTTTTTTTTTTTTTTTTATATATATATTTGGATATCTTTTCGATCCATCTTCTTTGATTACAATCTAACATGTTCAGATGTACACGTACATATGTACATACACAAGACGAATAGGAAATCTATATTAATTGATCGAATCTATCGATATTAGTATGTATAGATATACAGCGTTAGTAAAAAGTCCCGGAACGGTCGAATAACTTTGTTGTATGAATGTTATGTTTTGTTAAATTTGGTATGAAAAAATTGGTTAAAAAAATATTAACTGTATTGCATAAAATGCATTTATATTAACTATACCCCCATACCAAATTTCAGAAATCATAATTTTCAAATAACAAAGTTATTCGACCGTTTCGGGACTTTTTACTAACGCTGTACATATGTGCTTTAAATATTAACAAATATAAAAATTGATTTTTCATTATTTTAGAGCTGAAATCTAATCACCCAGTTATTATTTTATTCTAACTTACTATACTTACTACATTTGTATTGGGTTTTCATAATTACCGTTGTTTTACGACTAATACACGAAACCTTAAGAAAACAGAAGAAGAAGAAAAATTACATCTAAAAATATTTAACCAATATAGTTAATAAAATAATAATAATACTACCTTTGTTGTGTATATCCAAATAATGTAGATACACATAAAATAAAAAGAAAAACAGAAAAAAAACAAAACAAAAAAGGAAAATAGATTAATGAATTGAAATGGGTAATCACTGGACGAGGTCCATCGAACATACACATACGTATACCGCTCTTATCTGTACTAGCTTAAATCAACAAAAAATTAGAAAGGTTATTGCTTATACATAACATATTTTGTGCGTGGAACGCGAAATAGAGAAAAAAAATGAAGGGCAAAGTATCTACACCCTATGAACTTTGACATGCAAAGTGAAAGCGAGATAGTTTAGACAACTGGCGAATTACTTGCCTATTTTAAGATTTCCACTAAATTATCATACTTGGTAGACATGCAACAAGAAAACGATCTATTCCAAACAGCTGCCTTATAAATTAAACGCGAAATAAGTCCCCTTAACCACAAGGTTGTGCACTTCGGTTTAATGGCGAATCTTACCTTATAAATACGGAAGCGCTTTCAAACTTAACACATCATGTTATAAAGGAAGCGCGATTAGACATTATCAAATAGCCCTTCTATTAATTCATGCGAAATGTACTTTTCGGCTAGAACAAGTTTTGTATCTTTTATATATAGTAAATAGTTAACTAGTCAAAAGACGGTAATAAACCTCCGAACAACATATGAAATTTGATAGAAAGAACACTTCACGTTAATCGATATGGATACAACTATTAAGTCTTAAGTAGGAAGAATGTACATGTATATTTATTGATCTAATGTCTACAGCAAAATGCGTTATCGATTACCAAGTTCAAATTTCTGCCTTTAATTTTGATTAAATCCTCAAGAGATCAACACCTGCGACTTTAATGGATTTAAATGTATTGAGTGTGTCTCAGAAACATTGCATAAAGCTGCGACATTGGGATTGATATGAGTAAGAGCAGTGCTCCAACGCGAACCTTAGAACGAACAAAACATTTGAGCATCATCCGCGTACAAATGAGCTTTCGTAAAAGTTAAATTTTGTAACTTAGAGAAAGTTTCAACTTGTGATACTTACCGTTATCGTATTTAATTGTCTAATAGTGTAAGTAATGCAGTTCTACGATATCATCTAATGATACCGTTTTGATTTTGTAAAATATTCACATTCTATGTTTTATTAGTATTAATATTAATGACCTAGAGCATAAATGTTTTTAGTTACTGCAGCTTGATAGATATATTGTAACAAAATGCTCTTATATGATGTTAGAATAAATGAAGGTTCTAATAAACCTTAATACTACTCTAGGATCCCCATTCTTCAATTCAGTAAATGACAGAAATGGTTTACTGAAAACAATAGCACAGTTTTTGCGGTCTTAGGCGAGCTTGATGCTTTTCGTCTATTTCTGTCCTGGAACATTTTGTCAGTCTTTTGATTGTCCTCCCAAAATTTGATGTATTTTATGAAGTATTAGTTGTAATATAGTAATTCAAAAGAAAGGAAGCCATTAAATAATAATATGAATTGTTTTATCCATCTTAAAATTATACCATGTTTTTTTTTTTGATTAAAGGTTGTAATTTTAATACAACAATTTGTTTCACTACTCAAAGCAATAAATCGCGTGCGTAAATAATCAAAAGCGCTGATATAATACTAGACGCATTTGATTTTAACAGCGCAATCAGTGCTTTACCATAGTCGGTTTCACGTTGAGTTCGAAATATGTATTGGGCCTTGTGGAGTAGTGTTTTCTTTTATTAGTTTGCATCAACTTGAATATAACTACCTCTTTTTAGAACTGAGAGTGTTATCACGTTAAACGGTAAGGTTTATTCCTAGGATAAAACGTTTAGTTTGCTTACCTTTCAATGTCGGTGCATTGTTTTTTTTTTTTTTGTAATTTATCGCTTCCTAGACACTGCGAGTGCCTGTGGTTGCATCTATTTTTGAGTGAATCAGTACAAAAGCTAATTATTATCACATGGAAAAGGAGGAACCAGGGCGAAAGTTATGAAAACAGATGATTTTCAATGTACCTACACACATTTACAAAAACCATGAATGTGTCCGATGCAGATGAGGAAAGAAGCAAAGCACGAGGCCCTAGGAAAGGAATTGTGTATTTAGTCCGAAAGGAAGGAAATGACGAGAATCAGATGCCTAGCGTTGCGGAAACCACAGTACGAGCACAACCTAGCCTTGAAAATTTAAATCTATATTTAATGGAACAATTTATTTGTTTTAGCAGAGGAAGATATGTGGAGGCTCGAAGAGTTACAAGATGTCCCGAAGGGATTTATCAACATGGTCTTCAAACGCAATACGCCCCATTAATTCCTCCATTTAGCATTGATACGCACTTTTCATAATGTTTACTGTCAATGGCAGGTAGCACCACCCTACTCTCGCAAACAATTCTTTCATTGGAAATGTGACAACATAAAAACAAAGCCTTTATTGATCCGAAATAAGTTATTTTTAAGGAAGATTCAAGGGCAATTAAATTCTGCTATTATGCCATAATTGAGTAGGTAAATGAAATCCAAATCGAGGCTTTTTCTCGTTGAAAAGAAAACTAGGGTTTTCTTTTCTAACAGATTACATTAAACAACAATCGAGAAATTTTTTATAAGGTCACTGAAAGAAATCTTCAGTAAATTTAAAGTATTACTTGGGTATATCTTCAATAATTTATATCTAAATTTCACAAAAAAACGTAAAACGCTGAAACCATAAGAAACAGCCAGCATAGAAAATTATTACCATAGCAATTATTTTGTCACGTTATGAAAACCTAAACTTGGAATAGAAATTGTTTTATAATCTTTATTATCCGATATGCGCTATAAAAATTGTATAAGATGTTTAACAGCGACAGCAAAAATATGATAATATTTCAACCACGTCTTCGTGAATGTCGCGTCTCGTACTTTCAACAAGCTGCCAATCTGATTTTTCGGGGTAATTTCGCAAAAATAAAACACGTCCGCAATAAATTTCACCGGCGTTTCACATTTCGATTCGTGATTTAAATAATTCCCAGCTGAAGAACGGGCGGCATCGCCGTTAATGCTTTTCAGGCGTGAGAAATCCCATCAATGTATAACATTGCTCCTTTTGTAGTGTTTTCTGTAAAAAATATCTCGCCGGTTAATGCTTCGGAATACAAATGATATTGTGGCGAAGATTTTGATTTGAATTTATTAAACAGGTCTTGCGTTTCAATACGCAGAAGAGCAAATTGCTGACAGTAGTAAGGACGATCCTTTTAAAATTTCAAACGCGCTAATGTTTATAAAAAATATATTTTTTTCGAACGCATGGAAGATTAACCTCTACGAATACGAGCTTTGTCTCTGCTGCCGATACTACCTTATCACCTGCCAGTCGTCTAAGTTTACTTTTGCTTTTCGCTTTGGTGGTATTCTGAGTACAACGAGGCTCTCCTTTTCCAGAGAAAGTCGCCTTAAGTATACGGGTGGTAGCACAACATAGTAAGTTGGTATTACTCGTAGAAGACGTGTAAATTGTTAGTTGAAAGCATTAATCAAATGGCTAATGCGTAATCGTAAGTTGTAATAGAATATTATTATTAGTAGTACTGTAAAGTAACGGAATAAAGGAGTCATAAGAGAGTACGACTTTTATGATAACAAGGATCAACGGTACATTAAGAAAAGTGTCTGAATTCGAATTTTCTCGAATATCAAACAAATTGTCATTCAAAGTGATGAATGCAAATTCTGAGCTGGACACCAAGCACCTGCATAATATATAAAATAAAAGAAAACTTTCTCGATGCCGTGTCAAGAAATGACAAATCAAGTATGTTAAATTTTCTATCACATTAAACAATTAAATGTTTAGCCAGCCTCTTATGGAACTGTTGGCGAAGCTGCTAAACAGTCAATCAGCCAATCAGCGTCATATGTAAGTCATTGTTTCGTTGGCGTCTTTCGATTATTAATAACAGTATATCATAATACATCCATTTGTATATTCCTTTTGTATTGTCTTTTTTCCTTTTGGTTCTCATTCACAGAAAATATCGTACCTACGCCGCTTTCGTTTGAGAGGTTATCACAATATTATTTGAAGACTAAATTGAGAGAAAGTTAAGGAGCATGGCCTTTATTAATTAATTAGATAGCAAATAGGAAATGGAAAAGATTATAGTTATTATATTATAGTTTGCGAGGTATTTATAGAAATATGTATCCCGAAATTGTGCGTTCATATACGAAAGTACTGAAATTTCAGGTGGCCGATGTTCCCTTGTAAGTGATTATAAACTGAAGTTGCATAGCAGTGATGAACCAGGAATGTTAGGAAACATATTTTATTTTACGTTGCGACAACATGCAATCAGCCAACAAAGTAAATAATTACGATTTCAATTCGATTCGAAACTGAACGTTTGTTAGAGAAACACTATTTAGCCCATCGCATTCAATTAATAGAGCAAAAGGGACAACGACTCTTGTATGTATTTGCAATAATGTGAGAAGTGTTCATAAAGCACAAAAAAACGCCCATAACGCGTTGCGGACTTGATTATCCAAACTTCGGAACAAGCGGTTGTGAATCGCTTTAATTTAAGAACGGATTGGAACATAGAAAATCTATTTATTAAATTCAAGAAATCTTAGAAAGTTTAAGATATTATCAGGTTACCTATCTAAGAAATTAATGAGGTAAAAACTATTTAAAGACTAAACAACCCTCATTATCTCAAAAGTATGTAAAATGAAAACGATTCAGCATCATTGCTATTGGGGCGATTTGACTTTATCTCATTTCTCACTGTTGTTCGTCAAAACTAATGTAACTGTACCAGATGTTCACAGAGGCAATGAAAGTGATATATACCAAAGTCAGGGAGCTACAGCACAATGTTTTATTAAATTTGGAGAGAGTTCAGGCAAGGATATATCATAAATTATCACCAGTATTTGTGTATTTGAAATTACACTAATTATATTTCCCGACTTTGAACATTGATACCAATAAATAATAAATTCCTGATCTCCGCAGATCATGATCGAAACCTTTTAAGTTTTCCGCTCTATAAGCTACATATTTCGATGCTTTTAAATTCTTTTCCTCTTAAAACATACAATTTACATGAGTATAATGATCGGCTAATTATTTCTTGTCAACTAGCGAACTACCCTATATCGTACATCTTAATTCGCGTTACTGAAACCTACAATCAAAGGTGCAAATACAAGATAACAGGATATATCGCACGCACGCACCTGTCGAGTATTATTTTTGCCATTTGACGAAACACGACAAATATTTGAGCGTGGATAAAGTAAGTATGCACATACACAAAGGTACCCTTCTGCATATGTACAAATGCAAACTTCAAACGTATACGCAGACATATTATTATTGTATGAGAAATATCTCGTGCAGACGTTTTAGAACCAGTTGTTTTCTTTAGAAATGACTCTTGTCGCGAAGCTTTAATTTTCGTTTATAAGAAATAAGCTCAATTTACTCGACTGACACTACTTATTTTCCGGACGGTTGCATTTATAATAACACAGGTTTATGTGTTTTTCTTGAACGACGTTCAAGTTAAAATTATAAGTTCGGCGTAACGTTGTACGCTCGAACGACATGTCCTTTTGATAAACGAGACAGACTATATAGGACGTATTCAAACTTTGTTGTTTTAATGTATTGCTTTTTGTTTACTGTCACATACGTGAGTATTTATACCTTCCGAAATATTTAATCGCATATTGTGGATCTTTTCGAGAAATATTTTAAGGTTTACAATAAGTTCAGTAAAACAAGTACTATATCATTGCAACTTAATGAAACACTCTTCTAAAACTTACATTTACACAACTACAAATGATCTTTTAAGGCTCTAACAGCGTCTTGAGGCGATAAAGTTCACTGTGCATGCCTTTGTTGAGTATTATTTGAATTTTTAAATATTAGCGCCACTACGGTTGGCGTGCCGGTAATATAGTCCGCTTTAAAAATGTAATGATATATTTTGTATATACTTAGTAATAATAATGTTAATCAAACAACGTTGTTTAAGTTAAAGAAGTACCAATAAAAGAAAAATGTTGTATTTAACCACGTTTTGTATTTACAGCCTTGACATTGATTAACATTCGGAAAGAAAAATCTTTTTTTTCATCTGGAATCATTCAAACATTTGATTGCTTGTGTTTGCTTTGATTGCTTATCTTTCGGTTCGTTCGAATATATCTAAGATTCATCATCTATTACGATGTTGTATATGGATATTTGGAGCATTTCTTTGGATTAAGTTTTGAAGCATCCATCGAGAACATATCTTTCTCACGTCTAAATGTTCGTGCATAATCGATTACATTGCAGTTTTCAATGAGTCTATCTCACATGATTTTCGAAGAAACAAACGATTTCCGCCGACCTGTAGGAAATTTATAACTGACGGAATCACGACCACGACGAAATTTTGGCAACGGGTTGAAAATAGTCTTTTCTGATGTTGCTTCATTGTCAAAAGTTGAACGGAACTGTTATTAGAGACATTATTGTTGTGTAACATTTTACTGGACTAAAGTCGTAAAAATTATCTAACGAGAACCTTTACATCAAATTTCCTTTTTTCATAAAATTGGTTTTTCTTTAAACGCTCATTGTATACAAACTACTCAGCCGATTTCTGTATTGTTAATTAAAAACACAATTAAAAACAGACTTTACCTTAGAAATTATTCGAGGGCAAGTTTTGTACAACAAATTTTTTATATTCAGGTATTCCGAATAGTTCTATAGATAGAATGCTTTATATTGATATATTCTACTAACGAATAATCGATTAAATGATAATAAGTCCTTTATTTTCAATACTTCTTCCAAAAATGTTTTTAATTCACTGACAGTAAGTGTGTTGTTTGTTTTAAAATCCTTTTTGAAATGTTTGTTTTCTCCTCTTTTACCGTTCTCCCAAATAATCTTTGGTTGTTTTCTTTTTAAAATCAAAATTAATGTAATATTTTTTCGTTAATTGAAAATACATTTTTAAATATTTTTTCGAAAATATGTCTATTGTAAAAAAACTGTTTATCTACATGTCCATTTGCTTATTTTTTGACCCAGGGATGCCAGTCCAACGACTTGATACTTTTTATAGTTGAGTCAACGACAATCGTTTCTAAATTATGGATAGATATTGTAATTTAGATTCCCGGATTGTGTTGTGTGAATTTTGTGCGTTTTTACAGAAAATATATTAAAGACAGACTTTTTAAATAATTGGAGACTGATTAATCCGACAAAGTAATGTTAATGGAGCTTTTCTTTTAAATAAAAGATTGATAAAAGATAAATTACCAATTACGAGAATTCGAATATTAATCAAAATTATTTGGAATTCTGCAAGTGTTTAAATGAAGTTCCGATATTTTATGAATATTGAAATTAAATAATAAAAATTAACAAATTATTGAGCAAATACACAACTATTCACTATTATTTTCTTACTACATTTTCGTCCGGTTCTTTTTAATTCCCGTTAACTTTTTTCAATAATTTCTATTTAGTTTTTGAGATATCTAATTCAGATAACTCTGAGATAATACTCGGTATGTTAAACGACATAATAGAATGTCCATTTAATTTCAGTCCACTGATTGCGAGTATATCTTAGTTGTCAGCAATATATCGAAGCTTTTTTATGGTAGCTAGATATTTTATATTGTTTCATTGTTTAATCAAGTATCTTTTTCCAGAATTTGATAGATGACCTTTAGAAACGATTGGATTCACATTTCCCTATACCTAAAATGCTTTCTCCTTTAATAATAATTATAACAATAATAATTGTCATCTTAAGATCATGCACTGATGTATATAGGTTCAGACATATTTACAAAGAATAAGATAACAAAGGAATGATAATGTAGTAATATAGAGCCGCTTACAACTCGCAAATCCTTTCAAAGTGAATGAACCATTTAACCATTTAAGAGAATTTCTTCAGGTCACTCATAAATTGTTATTTTGCTATATTCTTGACAAAATCAGCCAATCTGTTGTATAGCTTCTTATCTGCATAAATAGGTGATTTTTCGTAGATGGAAGTTATATTTTTTTCAAGTGTTATTAAGCCTTCATTGTGAGTAGGATACTCATGAATGTCGAACTTTAACAGTAATAGAATTATCAAGTAACTATTTTTACAATGATACATGTACAAAGCGGTTTATAATCATACTATTAAAGCATTCGTAAGGAAATCTATTAGTAGGCTTCAGATAAGAAATTTTTGTAAGCGCGTTTTTGCAAAATTAAATTCTTACTCACATCGGTTATTCTTGCTTCTTCACACTATTGTAAACAGTAGACATGTTAAAGAAGATAAATATGAAATCATTTCATCAGCTTAATGGTTTTAATAATTATAAAAAGCAACTTAAATAGTAATTTTTGGAAGGCAGCAGTTTTGTAATTCTCTACCAAAGAATTTCCTTGATATAGCGGATTAAAAGGTGTTATCTTCATCAAAATTTTGCAAGAGGTTCAAGAGAGACCTCCAATTAGAATTCATACAATAAAGGTAGATTATCTTTGTGTCTCAGCCATTACTTGGAAATTTATCTTTTAAAGGATATAATCGAGGATGAAAATATTGTGAGAGTTTAAATTTTGTTGAAATTAGAAACATTGAATTTTTATCGGAATTCTAAAATATTCAAAATCAATAACGCGAAAAGCTATGTACAAGCTCCCAGTAAAGAAAACGATTTTTACTACTTTTTTGGAAAATCAACTCTTAACAGGGTAAGTAAAGTGGGAGGATGCGTCCTTTTTTATATCTCTCTAGAGCGTCTACTGAAGAGATGCTTTTTTTTTCATGTTTGTCAATTTAGACCTTTATCTTTCATACATTTGCGATCTCTACAGTGTACAATTCAAAACACTTACTTTTTTTTCAATTTCAGAATTCATTAAAAGAATCATCAGTTTCCGGCACTAAATTTTTAAAAGGAGTACATATGATTGTAAGAAGCATTTTCAGGATTCAGGAATAATTACTGTATAAAGAAATAATTGTGTAAGCCGGTGATTCGATGGTATGAAGGCCTGTGCGTGACTATAACTATATATAAGTTAGGTCATGCGCATTCGAGTACTACTAGGGTCAAAGCTTCCTAGTAGCTCTCTGCTACAATTCCAAGCACCCGTACAAAGGAATACACATATAGTGTGACCTATTTGAAATGGAAGCACGCCTGTAGAACCTATAATTTTACACTAACGTGGGACCAATTTTTTTGAGTACATAGTGAATCATCAGGTCTAGTTTCACACCATCTTTCTAAAGTTCTAAGTTTCCAAGACATACTGTAATTATTTAATAAAATTTCGTCATTTTTAATCTTCAAAAATAATCATACTGTGTCCGTGAAAATTTAAATGAACTCCTGAAATTTTAGGTAGAAGTAGACTTTTTGATAAATTATAGATAAAAAAAAATGATTTAATTTCAATGTAAAATATAGGTTTTGCGGGAGAAGTGGGTCTCACAACAGAGAATTGAAAATATGAACGCCACTCGGAGACAGTGCGTGTTTTTTACAACCAATAAATAAACGAGCTGACAGATTTTCTATTTCACCTTTTATATAATTTTCTGCCTCTTCCGAGGCATTCCGATGATTTTAAACCTACTATTTACGAGCCGTATCTAAATTATTCAAACAATGAAGCCCACTATTGGCTTCGTTTATCCATACTTATTAAAAGTCACGAGATGGTATTAAGCGGTTCGCGTTCTTCCTTTTGTTCTAATACTTCTAGGTTTGTCTTGATATAGTTTATGTATTTAGATGAAAATGTTACGAGCCAACAATATTTCGAGATCTCCAGTTACTCGTACGTACCTATTCGAAATGCAATAATGCATTTAACGAATTTTCTACTTTAATGGTTTTATTCAGATACATTTATGTGCCACTTGAAGTCGAGCAACTTGATTGACAATGTCATTGTACTTAATCTGACGGTTTGGAAATATCAAGTTAATGCCTCCCTCAGTTTGCAGCTGAAATGGAGCCGCGCATTCTACATCATTATTCCCCTAAGTGCATTTAGTTTTCGTGGGGTGCAAAATAAAAAGTCACTTCATTGTTCGTGCTCCATATAATACGGTTGAATTGTTTTCGTAAACGTTATCTCTCTTGGTAAATTATATTTTCGATCCATAGCACCATTTTTTACGAGCAGTATGATCAACATTTTAAATGAAGAACGACACCGGGTTTTTAAGGAAACATTTAAATATTATATTTATTGCAAACATTTTAAACGACTACGCTTTATAGAAACACGTTTTAATATACACTCCGCCAAAAAAGTATCGCATAATTTAGTTTTGAATCATAAAAGTATCGCATAATCTTTGTTTGTAGCATAAAGTTGTAAATATACTTTAATGCGCTCTAAGATATAATTTCTATGATTGTTTAAATAAAATACAGGCCAAATAAAAACAAGAACTCATACTTGAGATTTTTATTAAAACAAGAAATTATAATTTTGGAAAGAAAAATGTCATAACAGTAGCTTTTAATACTGAGTATTGCCACCTCTGGCTCTTATGACCGCTCGCATACGGTTTGGCAGAGATTCGATTAACCTCCGTATATAAGCCTGATCCAAATTCTCCCACTTGTCACGGAGAGCATTTTCTAGTCCATGCAGGTCTGCTGGGGCAACATTTTGGGTTCATGTCCGGACTTACCGCAGGCCAATCTAAAACTGGAATACCAACATCGTTAAGGTATTCCTGGACGATTATCGCAACATGCGGTCGTGCATTATCGTGCATTAACATGAATTCGTTTCCTATAATTGGCGCATATGGTATTACATGTTCTTCTAAAATGTCCGTTATATACCTGTGGGCGGTCAGTGTACCTCTGTCTACTGGTACTAACTCTGTACGACCTGTTAAACAGATGCCTCCCCAAACCATAATAGAGCCACCAGCGAAATTAGGTCTAGGTCTGATATTACACTGTGAATAGCGCTCACCGTCTCGTCTGTACACTGAGATACGCCTATCTGAGATGTAAAGACCAAATCTTGACTCATCTGTGAAGAGTATATTGGCCCAGTCATTAATGTTCCAATTTACATGTTCTCTGGCAAACCTTAAGCGAGCCACTCGGTGGTTCCTAGTGAGACGAGGGGCTGTTACAGCTACTCTAGCTCTTAATCCACTCTGTCGTAACCTATTCCGAATAGTTTGAGTACTCACACGAGTATTTCTGACTCTAGCCAAGTCGGTCTGCAATTGTCTCGCAGTTACATGTCTTCGACGTAATGCTTGTAGTAGTAAATAGCGGTCATCTTGGCGAGTAGAACATCTTGGACGACCTGGTACAGGTCTTCTACTGTAATTGCCTGTTTCCCTATATCTGGCTACGGCTCTAGAAACACTTGACTGATTGATGTTCATCAAATTAGCAACGTATGCTTGAGATCGTCCATCTTCGATTAAAGCAACTATAGCAGCTACTTGTTCTGAAGTTAAATTGCTCATTTTAGTTTTAAAAGCGTCGGTACAGAACTCTGACTTCGCACTTTAAAATTTGTCCGTATAGGAAGACTTTCAATAAACAACTGAACAAACCTTACACATATGCATTTTTCTAAATGTGTTCTTTTAGAAAAAAAAAGTAAAAAAGCTATGTTCCATGATTTTGTTAGTGTTTTTATAGTTCACATACACGAGGCAAACTTTATGTGAACGTATAAAAATATCTTGGTTTATAAATGCCCTTTTTTAGTTTATGCAATACTTTTTTGGCGGAGTGTATATACGATATTATATACGTATTATATACGATATTTTGTATTTTCATAGATTTCAATCAAATATGGTTAACTCACTATTCTATTATATTCGTATGTAAATGGCTGTTTTACTAAAATACAACATAATTCTTTATGTAATTCAATAAACGGAGGCAAATTTACTTTGACATGTTTAAAAGAAAGTTGTTTAAACATTTCCTGGTTAATATAGCAAAACTTATGCATTTCAAATAAAATTAATAAATTACTTTTAAGCACAGGAAATTACATATTACGTTAAACAAATCACGTTATTTATATTCCCTATCTTTTTCAAGTTGTATCTACACTGAAAAAAATATCGTTTGAAATTTTCAAACAACATTGTGTTGCCCATTTTTTATAACAATTTGTGTCAAGAATACGTAAAAACAATAGATAGCGCTGTATTGAGGAAATAACATAATTTCGTGCGTATGAAATTGTCTATAAATGCCAATTCCATTGTAAGCTGTACATAAACATTATTACAAGAATCTCAACAACATTTTTCTTTTTAAAATGAAAATTTTCTTGTTTAGTAAGGTGAAGTAAATTGTATTTAAACAAAATACAATTGTTAATTAATTTACGACGATCTAATAAACGAATGCGTGCTTTCATTACAACGCCGTTAGAATCTCTATTGTTGAAATCGCTGACAGAGGGTGGTGATAATTTTTCGCGCTCTTTGTAGATCTTACTTTAACAGTAAGTATAAAAGTTTAATTTGACAACATTCCTTGGTACAAAATGTTAACAAGATTCTGTAAAAAGGGTGTGTTAAGGTTGTTTGAAAATAGCGCATAAAGTACAACCATATTTGACAAAATTTGGTAACATTTGAGTTGTAACAATTTTGCACATCAACAACTTACAAATTGTTACCGTCCTTATATGTCTGGTAATTTGCAAGCAAAAAGCGCTATAATTGCGTTAATTCTCGCAACAATTTTTTTTTCTGTGTATATTATGTATTCTACAGGTTAAGGGAAGAAAAAATTCGGAAAGCCTTATTTAAAATTTTGATATATTTTCTTTTTAGAAAGTACATACTTTAAATTTTCAGATTTATTCCATAAATGGTTAGTTTCGCTGTAAATGCCAGGGCAAAATACAAATTTGGGATGGTAATGGCTTTATTGTTAAGAAAATTGGGGAATGCTTAATTTCCATTAATTCAAGTCTGCGTTCATATTAATCAATACAACAATGTTAAGATTCAGATTTTCGTGAAAACAAACATATACACTAACATGAATAGTGGTCCAACATATAAGTCCAAACTAGAACTTATTATTAAGCAATAAGATTGCTTTATCATTCTACGTTTAAAAACGCTTGATTTGTTCGGCATAAATCACTTTCAAACATAACATACGTTCTTGCAGTGGGACTTACAGGATTCAGTTTCGTCAGAACGTTCATTACTGACACTCACAAAATATCAACGTTTCTTGCTACTGTTCAACTTCGCTTTCACCTTTGAAATATATAGCAAAAAAATAGATTATGACTGAGGCTTATGCACTGATGACTCCATACATTACATGTCCTAATTTTTAGAAAAATCATAAGTAACAACGAATTCTGACTTTTTCAGTTTTTCTTATGTACATATTTTAATCTTTTTCTAAAATCTGTAGATTACACCGGTCAACTGTCACCCATTGGCAGAATTGTATATTTTCAATTGAATTTTCGGCAAAATTTTGACGTATCCGGACAATGAGCATATTTCCTCGTGTTGCAATCAATGGGTTGCAAAGCACTTTTGCGAGGCACTGCTTATAACTTTGAATGTTGCCATTTGTTACAGTAGTTTAGTATTTTCTACCATTTTGGTGAGTTCAAATCGGTTTCAACCTTTCACAATCAGCTCAAGATGATTGGTAGTTCTGACAGAAGACTATGATATTAAATTTATATTGAATTATTTTTGTATTATTATTTTATTGTTTATTTATTAGAATTATTATGGGTTGGTTGTTATTATTATAATTATTAATTAAGAATAATTATAAAGTATCAATTATAACAATTAGAAGAGCCGCTACAGTAACTCTAAAGATTGCTTAGAGCCCAGTTATGCGAACTTTACAGCCGTATCTCAGTAAAATTTTATACTTTTCCAAATTTATACCGATCGAACATCCGTGCCAAATTTCAAGAAAATCTGAGATGGTGAGGTTCGCACTCTGTGTTGAGCTGACGAGAAATAACGGCGTTTTTTTAAACATTCATATAGTAATCAGCGTAAAATATATTCTACAATGAATATTACAAAATATATAACTTGTTGAGCAAGGAAATTAAATCTTTTGCAAATTCCAACCTAATATATATACTTGAACTAACTGTAGATAATGTTACTTTTCAGAAAGCAATTGTACTCTTTATGTATTTTTGAATACTATAGGTTAATTAATTAATTAATTAAAACGAGTATCTTGAATGAAGAGTGTACGATAGAATTCCAGTGAAATTTTGTATATTTTAATTCGCAGCCGAACAATTGCAATTTTTCAATTTGTTACCAACACACACACACACTAGGTATGCTGAATTTCACAATATCTAGCAGTTTATAAAAGTCTTCACTTATTTTATGTTAAAGTATCGCCGTTGTGATGAAGTGACTAATTAGTAAGTAGTTAATCTTAAATAGCGAAAAGTTTCATTTTAATTTATCTTTAAAAATTATCATTATATAGCTGCCAGAAATTCATATAACATCACAAAATAGCACCATTTAAATTGTTCATTGTACACTCGGCGGTATTTTTCTGGGCAGAAATGTTAAATGAAGATTTAGTGGTAGAGGGAGGGTGTACGAATCAAAGAAACAAAATAGGAAGAAATTGATTAAGATAGCTCTACCATTTGCTGTTTATTGTTCTAAAACTGTTCAAAACAAGAACGAAAGCTAGAACGCATCCACTATGCGTGTCACACTATCACACTATCACACAATTATGATTAAAATAAAAATTGACTTCTGATACAATCGATCAATGTTCTTTTCTTTGTGATCAAAGCATTTCTAAAAATAATATTTTACACTGCAATGGAATCTGAAATGGAGCGTTTTTCTATTCCAACAGGAACATTTTATCACGAAACTAGAGAATTTCTAGGAATTGGATAGGTTCTAGTCCGCAAGAGGAAAAATAACATTGAAGTTGAGACATTCTTTACTGCGCGGTAACATTGGTATCAACATTTTTTTTTTCGCTGAATTTAACACTGAAACGAAGAAATTTCTCACCGTTCGGGTAAGTATCCCAACTTCAAAACGGCGAATTCTTTTCCCTTCGGTACGAACACCGAACGGAGAAATTTCTTACCGCGGGGGGAAATTCTTAGCATCGAAGCAATGCAGCAAGCTTTTGTTGCTATTCGACTGCGGTTCGACCACGCGACGGTGTTGTAGTAGCAACTTAGAATATGAGCTTTGTTAATTATCACTTCTTATGCAAATGGGCGTGTGTTATTAGATACCTACTGAATACTGTAAATAGAGACGATTTAAATCTAACGACACGAATCTAACATAATCTTAGATCAAGCTATATGACCTCTTTCCTCGTCTGTTTAATGTTATTCATATCACTTGATTGGCGAAATTGCGAAAATTAAATCAATATGATGCTTTAGCTTTAATCGGTCACTTATTGTATACTGCCAAAGAATTAGATTTGTAATAACTACTTACAAGGTCTTCCGGCTAGAGCATAGTCCGCTTGTATCGTCATGTTAACATTAGTAACATAACAAAATTAATAAGTAATTAATGTTTTGGTATCTACTGGACACTGGGTGTTTAACTATGTTGTCCACTAGTCCATTATTATTGCCGAAAAGAATATAACAGCTTGCAAATATGCTGCGAGAGAATTATCGTACAAATTTATTTGTACAAACAGTTTTACAGCTTGAAATCGTTTTTTCAGTGTTGTACGGTACTGTCTTCGGTGAAATTCGCATTAAGTACAAACGTTTCAGTACACTGACAATTTTCTTCATTATGCGAAGTATTTAGGAGATATTGCATGTAATCAACTTAAATTATTAGTTACACTAAATGCTAACATGTTATGTACGCATACAAAACAAAAACGATCACAGAGATTTCATTTAAAAAATATTTGAATATAGCAGAAATCTGTGTTCTAGCTCGATTCATAGCTTAAAAAAAGATGTTATGTAAAGTAAAACTTTACCATCTCTTTGACTCCTTCTCGACAAGTCTTGCGCCAAGTCCATGTCTAAACTCCCATCAGAATCGGTGTCTCTAGTATTCTGATGATTCTGTTGATGATATTGACTCTGCACATCCCAAGGGTTATTAACTTTCCTTCTTGGGCCGTCATCCCCAATCAAAGCTTCGATAGAAAATGGTTTTGGAACGGGTTTTATTAAGTTTTCTGTGGATGTCATAGGTCGAACCAGAGCCTCGCTTGTCGGAACATCCATGTTATTCTGATGATGCAGTTATTTTTTTATAAGTGGTTCATATTATTAAAGACACGTTTACACTGTCGTTCGGATTTTATATCACTAATATGCGCTGATACAATAATATAATATGTAATATATCTTTATCGCTGTACGGTCACGGCTTTAAATTAGTAAAACTATGATTTTAAAAACAATCCGTGTGGTCCATGAGTAACCGCACTAACAAAAAGACAATCTTAAACTGACGTTCGTGTAGCTCGGTAACGTTTTCAAATGAATGTGGTAAAGGCGGAGCGTGAAGGAAGCGTACGCCCCTACATATCTGTTGGTTCAGATTCTACCAATCGTTGCAGACCAATCATTGTTAGAGCCGACTAGCAAAATTAATTACGGTTGAATAAATGGGGATTGTTTTATGACGGTGGATTCAATGGTTTCGAAAATCTGCGCGACTAATTTATTTTTTAACATGGATGTCAGAGGTAACATTGTAAGAAAATTTCGTTATATTCATAAGCCGTGTTATTTTGTCGGGTACGGAATTCTTTATTAAATTCCAATTCAGAATTTATTAATAATTATAATATATTCAAGCTGCAGACGTATATGTAGTGTTCATTTACCAAATTTATCCGGTAATTTTATGATATTCGGCAAATTAATTTCATAGGTTTTAATTTGATAATTTTCAACATGACATTTTGAAATTTTTTTGTTCGGTAAAAGCAGCAACAGATTTCTGTGAATTTACATAATTTTCTTTAATCACTGTTACTTTGCTGGTGTGATAACTTTATAAAATACATACCTAATTAATTTTTACATACATCTGTCAAGCCTCATTTTCCTTAACACCTAGCAGCGTAATTGTTAAGTCTAATAAATTGGGCGACCAATTTTGTGTTCGAAGGCAACACATCCTCAAGCCAGCTAAAAACCGCATAAACAGTAATGATTACAAAAGCGTCGACTTTAATTGTAACGCTGAATCATTTCAATTTTAAATGTATGCATATGTCAAAACAATTACAACTATTTTTTTAATGTCATAACACGAAATTATGAGTAAGGACATGTTTTCAAGTTTAGTTTGTTTAACAAAAAAATAGAAAATAAAAAAGTAAAAAATAATTAAGCAATGCAACATAATGAACACGTGGTCGGTGAAAATAGTATAGTGAGAGCATTAAAAATTATGGAACAATTAATATTATGCGTTTAATTGAACTTCTATCACAAATGCCTGCTATCTGCATTTGCCTCATTAAATTGTCGAAGGTGTAAACAGAAAATTGTATAAGCTCAACAGGACAACAGATTAAAAGGCTGTTAAAGTATTTCTTTCATTTTCAACCGTTCATTCGATTTTAATTCACACACACGATACACATCACGGACTATGTATCGGACTCGAAAATTTTCCCGGATACGTGTTTGAAGCTCTGTTCCAAATGTTGTCTTAATGTCCGAAAGGTTACAGTTTTCACAGGGTACAGTTTTTACACAAAAAAAGTAACCGTTGAATTTCTACAATAAAAACTATATATATTACGTTTATTTAATCTCACTAAATATGTTCTCAATATACATTAAATTTAAGAAAAAGGATTGGTATCTTACTTTACTATTTACATAGTTATTTTAAATGTACATTTATCTCAATATAGTGTTGAATAGTATGAGGGTGGTAGATAATTCCTTGCAAAATTATATTCAGTATGTTCACTTTCCTCATCACACGTTACAAGTTTGATTTTTTAAACGGAACACTCAGTATATTATTACCCCTCTTCAATTTATACCAATTGCCATTAATATTCACTACACTCTACACCTATCTTGGTTATTGAAGTATTTGACTTAATTTGAGATTTTTGGGAAGCGTTATATACTAGAGCAGCGATTTACGTTTTGACCGAACGGCAGCAACCCGAGAAATCGGAGTTTCCATATAATTCTAGAGATGAGGGTGCCTTGACGTAAGAAGAACACAGTTCTTTTAGCGGTTGAAACGTTCGATTTCTATATGTCTATAACTAATATCAGTTTTTTTAGAAGATAATTTGAAATGTATTACCTTGTCTCAAGAATTTCGGGAAAAAATATCTGTTTGAGATAGAAGTATCCTTGTAAAACCGTGTAAATTTTCAAGGTATACTATGACTATTTTTCCAGTCCGATTAAAAAAAATGAAAATTGCATAAACAAACGTCTTCTTTTTTCTTAATTTATTTCAAGAATGTGGTTTGGGACTACTTAATTATTAATTACGATGAAGAGTGGAAAACACTCGAAAAAGTTATTTCAAATGAAGAAAATGGCAACATTTGGGGCTTTATAACTTTTTGCCTTTTTAATTTGTGAAGTCAGTTGCCGACGATACTTTTTAATAATTATGCAGTAACTGTCAATGTCATAACCTGCATTTATTTATAAATAATGATCTACAAATTATTAATATCGATGGCAGAGCCTACTTTAGATTTAATTTTTTTAAGTGCATTTTTGGGTGAAATAATAATTACTATTAATAATTAGTAAAGGTGATGTAGTTAGTACATATTTCCTAGTATTAAATTTGATCATAGTTAGATTAAAAAAATATATATTTGCAATTTTATATTATTTAACAATTTGTTTTGCAAATTTTTACCGTTTTTGGTTTTTTTTTTTTATTATAAATATCGATTTACATTCATTGCAAGAAGTAGATTTATGAAGTAATACTAGGTGGTAGGTGGTAGGCTGCATGGTAGGTTTGAAAAATGATTTTCTAGCTTTTCTATTAATAAACATACTTGGGGGCAAACTTGAGTAAAATAATTTTAGGACTTTCTGAATTCAGTGGTACAGTCAGATTTTTACTAAAAAGTCACCAGTAAAATTTATGATTTTTTATAATGTATATATTATAGTAGGTCTTGAAAATTTAAATAAATTTTTGAAATTTTGTGTAAATCCACTGTGTATTAAAAAAATAGATTCATTTTAGTGGAAAAAATAAATTCTATAGGGAGGCTTTTAAATGGGTTACGCCGCATAAAGGGAACTCGGTACCCCGTGCTGTTTTTATTACAATTTCTTTTTGTTATTTGTCAGGAATAAAGTTGCTTCTACGCAGAAAACGGGATATATCCTTTTTATTTGGCAAAACTAAAGTCACATTTACGTAGAAAAGAATGCTGTACAAAACATTTAGACAGTTAAAAATAACAGTAGCAATAATAACTATATAATAAAAACAAATACATTCTCCTTCTTCCTAATAAAAGTAGGTAATCGTAGCATCGTATCTTTTGCAAAATAAATCTCCATATGATTTTCAAACAATTTCTTTTATTCACCTATCCACTCGTATACCACGAGTATTTGAAGACGTCAAAATATCTTGGTAAAGAAAATTAATTGTGGGTAAACTGTTGCAGCTTAATAATACCATCTTTCCGATAGAAATCACCGCCATATTCATAAGAAACACTGTATTAGAAAAATTCCTTAACAATGTTTTCAAGGTCTACACCAAATACGTACATTACTGTTAAAATGTATAAATAATACATTACTTTTGTTTTTGGGTATATTTAAAATGTTTTTCAGTTCTATCTTTTGGCATCAATTTCTGAAGTTTGGTAAAACACTCCCCCATTCTCTAAAAGAATACTGCTTCGCCCGTTATTTGGGAAGAAATCATCTGGTGGCTAGATTTTGAAATAATTTGAGGTGAACTTTCCAGAAGTCGTACAAGAAATGGGCCAAACTTATTCGTAAGTTCCGATACCAAAAATAATGGTGGAAGCAAGTGCCCATCTGCAAAGTGGCTGGTAAAATAGTGTAACTATGTGTTGTAGAGAGCAAAAATTGCATAACACCTTCAACAGATTTTTAAACCTTTATATTGCTCAAGTACAGCCGGATGACCAGTAAGATTTATTTTTTAATATCGCTAACGTTTGTTTGCTTAAATTGCTTAGTACAGCTTCGTTTTCTACGTAATCACTGTGCCGTGAAATAGATTCAACCGCTAACAAATTGTACTGCAAAGCACTCTTTCAGTCTCTTTAGAGTTTCATCGAAATCCGCGTTTTCGGGTTGTCGATGTTCCTGATTGTGAGTAGCTCTTGGGGTTTTTGGCAATGCGCCGCCATTTTTTATATCAATTAGTACCTTTAAGACGTTTATTTTTTTAAAGGTATTCATTAAAAATAAGCTGTAGAATTTAGCTTCGTATACAATTTCAATACCTCTTCGAAGTATAGAAGTACGATTAAAATCTAATCAACATTTGTTGCTGATAATCGATTTTTATTATTATCGCAATGTATGCGGGCAAACGATAGTTACTTCGAGTGAATCCTGGAATTGTACAGAAAAAATAGAATACTTTCAACGGATGGTGATTGACAAATGTTCCCGAAAACACCAAGAAATACTCAATCGAATAAAATTTTAATCACTGCTTTAGCGTGCAATATAGTCGAGCTGCTATATAGTAAAGCTGCTAATTTTGCTATAGTTATAATTAGTGCATTGCGCATTACGTAATTGCGTAAAATAGAGAAGAGATTGGAGATACTATATAAGAAAATCATTGTTTGTCGTAGTTTATTGTCATTTCAATATAGAATTTAGTCTATGATATGATTTTATGCTAGAAAGTTGGATGCAGAGCTTTATTTAATATGAGTATCTTTTGTATACAAAGACAAATATTGAGTCTGATCTATGACAATGTTTAACGTCGATCCACGTCCGTTTGCACAAACTGTCTGAATCGACGTGTTGCTTCAGCATCGTGTGAAAAGCGGCATCCAAAAGGAACAAAAAATTTCGGACTTGCTTATATTCTGTTTCGGTTGAAAATTTCTCCATTTCGGTGTTAAGAATTTCCATAGTTAAGGATTTCTCAGTATTGGTGTTAATCTTTTCATCGCGTTAAAAAATTACCTCGCTTCATTGAAAGATCCCTCTGCTTTTCCCATACAGCGAACAATTTCTCTGTTCGCAGCGGGAAAATTTCCCAGTTCCCAGTGTTAAAACGTTTCACTCACGCTGAAATATATCTATTATATTTTCTCACTGTTGTTCCGAGAAATTCGTATCTGTGCAAATGTAAGGTGTGATTGCGCAAATATGGGAAAGAAATAAAGTCGGTTTATATCAAAATTTATATTCTGCATCCTTAAATCAATATATCGTGACCTATAATACATTTGAGTGATAAGGAGAGCTTTTACAACCAGAGTTGAATAAATACAAATTGCTCGGTTAAAAAAACTGAAGTATAAATTTATGCTATTTCGTTACTTATTTCATTTGATTTGATTACTAGAATAAATGCAGAAAATATAATTAAAATTCAATTTTTTTTCTTTGGGAGTAACTGCAATGTATCGCTTAATAACATTGATAAGCCGCTGGAAACTAATAGTAGGACGAATGGTCGTATATAAACTTAATGAAACTATGTTTTTTTTTTTTATTTATAAAATAATCAACTTGCGTAATCCAGATTTGTAATTTTTTAAGTGATTTAGTGCAAAAATATCTTCCGTTCACTACTTGTGTGAAATATAAAAAATATTTAAACGATCTTTTAACTGTTACTATAAAATTAGTCTGTTTGCTACTGTTTAGATGTGCTTGTAGTTGTATAATATTTAAAAAATTTTGATTATTATAAACTGTAGATTAACTAATCTTGAGATTAATTTCTATTATATGTATGTAAACGTAAAAGGGACGTAAATAGAACAAAAAGGTACGTTAAAGTAGTATTTCTATGATCCAACGAACGAGTTTATCGTTCTAATAAATGAATTTATTATATCGATGAACATATACTTTTGCTATAAAATAAATGAATTTATTGATATACAGAATGCATTTTTTAAGTCTCTGAAGTTTGTTTTGCTTCTTATAAAAACAGTTAATAAATGGGTATTTATTATATTGATGCACAGGTTACAATTTAATAAACGTAGTTCACTACTGTAATAAATTTATTACTTAATATATATATTTTTTTTGTTGCTTTAACGAAACAAATCCAACGAACACAATTTATTGAATTCAATTGAGTGTATATACTTTTGGTACAGTTAGATTAAGATTTTTGAAACACACGGTTAAATCGAGAAAATTCTTTTTATTGAGATTTCTTGCTGACATTAACAATAGTTTTTGTAATTTTAACAATATCAATGCAACTACGCCATCCTAAATTTAAGGTTGATTTTAGGTTAGGTTAGGAAAGCGCTAACTTTGTTAGAAGAACAAATAACAAAGGATAATGCATTGAGGTGTTACTATTCGGAGCATCGAGAGTAGCTGTAATTAGCGCCACCTATGCATTACGTATTCAATATTCCCTCTGATGGCTGTTAGCTTGTTTTTCTTTTCTCTCTGGTTGTCTAGGTAGTGCGGGAGCTTGGAGAATATTATAAGTCCAGCCAATGATCGTAATGGAGAAATTATATAATAATTTTTCTTCTGTTAGTTGTCTCCTCCTTCATCTAAAACATAAAATTTAATATAAAATTATTTCACAACAATCTTCAGTATACTTTTAGGTACATGTCAGTGTAATTTAGTAAATTAATTGTCGTTCCTAAGATAGTTTTTTGCACAATTGTTTGTGGTGCAACCAGTCATAGAATAGCATAATATCAGCGCTCCAGTTGCGCCCCTGTATCGTATTGTATTATGCTGTTTTTAAGATAATGGTATTCGTTTGTGTTTCGTCATCAATGTATTTTCGGAAAAATAATATTAGAAAAATTTGCTAAGTTAGAGTGTGAAGTGAACACATAATAAAACAAAATATGCGTACGCCTCTAAAAATCAAAGAAGTAAGACTACGTAACTAAACGTAGCTAATCCTCTATTTGCTATCGTTTCCGAGATTCCAGTAATGCGCTCAGTAACTGGGACAGACCGAACAAGGACCGCAATTAGTGAAATGTTTGGGTTGAATTGTGGTCGAAGTAACTCGTGTTTGGTTGTACTTCCAATTTCAAGGTGTTTATTACAAGAGTTCCTCCTGTTATTCGAAGCTCGGGTTAAGTATGATGGTTGGAAAAAGCTAAGTTCCGGTAAGAAATCTGATCTGACTGATCTGGCGACATCGTCAAATCAGCTTACAATTAGTTCTGGTTTCAATTTCGTATAGTCATTTATCGTTTTTCTAAAAACATTTCCGATTTCCGTGAATTCTAAATTTAATTAGCGAATTTGGAAAAATCAACTATTCCCAAATTTTCCCCTCACATGTAACAGCTTACTCGTAATATTTTATTCGGTCGCTAGTCACTATCAGATTTGTTTGGAATCTTGCATTTGTTAGTGTTTTGTATAGTCAGCAATAACGTTGACTAAAAAAAAATGATTGCGAGAATGGATTTGATAATCTAGTGCCCACTTTTGAAAGCAAGTTTAGCCTTTTAGATCTTATTATATCTGTTATTTAGCTTTATTTTATTAAGAAAATAATGTTAATTTCAGATTAAAGTTGAACTTATTGTTAGTACTCTGTAATTGGGAACTTTTACTTTTACTTAATACAGCTACATTTCGTACCTACGTCTTATATTATGTATTTAACGCCTTTTAGAATCTTGGGGGATATACGGTCTAATAGACAAGAACATGTAACGTAGTTTGAGAGGAAAAAAGCTCAATCCTTACCGCAATATTATTAAAATTACTTAATTTTTTATTTAGGGAAGTTCCCTTGCAAAATTTATACCAATAAGTACGACTCAGTAAATATATTACTAATTATCATTTATTATTTTATAATAAAATTGTGTAATTAGACAATATTAATTTTTCGACGTTTTTCTCTTGCAATTTTCAATTGATAGTAATGCCGGGGATGATGTGTGCTCAACAATGGAATGAGATCCACGACTTGGCGGATCGTTGAACGCAGATAACTTTTTAACAGTTTCCATCGATAAATTCGTGTTCCTCCAATAGTATTCTTACATTGTAATTACGCACAATAATCTATCGGTCACGCGTTCGGCAGTGTAGCCCAACTTTTGGCTCGCTCGGCGGGGCGTCAATAAAATTTTTACCGATTATGTTCCTATTTCTTTTATGGTTCTCTAATATTTTTTCATTCAAATGTATTTTGTAATAATTTTATGAAACATGTTATGTCCTTGGTTGCTTCTTCGATTATACGTTTAAAATGAAAGTAAAGGGACAGCAACTCGACAACAACACTGCATCGAAGTCCATATTTTTCGGTGCGTTGTTCTTTAATTATTTAATCAGTTAGAAACGGAGAGCAAACATACTAAAGCTAAAAAGTAAAAATTCATGTTAACACAATCATACATTCAAAATTAAATTAAAATAAAGTGTTAAACGTATTTCGTGACTGTAATAATCTTCGGGAGCGAAAAGGAATTGATAAACACGTACTCCTATCATTGCGTACCTTCGGTTATTATAATAAAGTACACCTGCAGCAGATGCAATACATTTTCCACCGAATTAATATACATTAATTCATGCCTTCACATTGTCTAGGGAATTTATTAGAAACGCACAATTATTTCAAGCATGCTGTGTCGTAATCGGTATTTTTCAAAGAAGTAATAGATTTTCTAACATACTTTTACAGTATTTTAATGGAATATAAACTAGTTAAACGCTAGTGTCTTTACAGAATACTAAAAAATATGTATGCTCGTGCATATGTAAGCATATAACTATCGTGTATTAAGTGCATTAGGCGTGAAGTATAATTTAATTTGTTACAAAATCCTAATATGCGATTCTATTTTGTACGTTAATGCTAAATTTATAGGAATTACTTTTACTGCATAAGGTACTTTTAAGATTGTTCTAATTAAGCTTTTCTTTGATGTCGTAAGATTTTGATTCAACACAGAAAAAAAATTGTTGCGAGAATTAGCGCAATTCTCTTGCAAATTACCAAACATATAGGGACGGTAACAATTTGTAATTTGTTAGTGTACAAGATTATACTAACTCAAATGTCACAAAATTGTGTCAAATGTGGTTGCACTTTATGCGCTATTTAAAACAACCTTAACTTACCGTTTTTACACAATCTTGTTAAGATTTTCTTGCTAATGAATGTTGTCAAATTAAACTTTCAATATTTATTTCAATACAATTTATTACACTTTACTAAACAAGAAAATATGCATTTTAAAGAGAAAAATGTTGTTGAGATTCTTGTAATAATGTTTACGTACAGCTTGCAATGGCATTGGCATTTATAGACAATTTCATATGCCCGAAATTATGTTATTTCCTCAATACTGCGCTATCTATTGTTTTTACAATTATACGTATTCTTGACACAAATTGTTGTAAAAAATGGGTAACACAACGTTGTTTGAAAATTTCGAACAAGTAATTGCAAGCCTTCTCAGATTGAAAGTTATAATGTTTTGCATTTTTGCGGTTTATGGTTAAAAAAATTGATTGGAGTTTTAAAATTTAGCAAAACGGCAAGTACCTATAAATAAGTAGGTTAATTTTTCTTTCTTATCTATTTCTTTTACCCAGTTAGGTAGATAGACGTTGGATTCTAAGGGTGCGAGCGCATCAATAGAATAATCTTTACAAACAACTACATTTTTTTTATAAATTTGTCCTTTGTTGTGTCTACTTTTTTCTGTATCCACAGTGGTTAGAGTCTGTTATAGTATATCTATTAGTGTTAATTTCCTTTCTATAAATATTTATTTCCAGTTTTTCATAGTTTTTCTTATAAACCATATAAAAGGGAAAGGGAGTTAGTTGTTCGCTCGTTCCTCTATTGTGAATTATATAGTCGCAAATTTTGAATTAAGTGCCCCGAGTTGCTCTAAAGAGTACAGCTTGTCGTGATGTAAAAAGTTGCAAAAATGTCGCTTACATACCTAAACCAAACTCGGAGTTCGCCATCACTGTACTTTCAAATTGTTGATAGTATTTACCATCTATTTGATTCGTGCAGAGTGAAGTTAATCTTCTGTATTCCACAATGTTGATATTTTTTGTGCTTCAAGTTTCAAAAATTCCACAAAATCTTCAATTGTTACTGGGATCGGTATCAGACGTTACCAACATTTCACCATCTTCTAATACAACATTGCTTATCTTATTTGCAAAGTCTAGTTTTTTACTTTTACACTTTTCAGTTTGATGAGTAATTTTTTCCGTTTCTATAGATAGCTTGGCCCAGAAATAGGAACAACAAGAAACTGAAAAACCTAAGTTTATAAGAATGTTCAATATAGGCATTATTTAAAAAATTCCATCGAAATGTATCGATTAGTAAAGCTTTCAGAAACTAAACCTGTGTAAGCAATCCGAAAGATAAATCGGTTAGGGAAGAAGAAGTGTTGAAAATTTTAAAATCGCATATACGAGGTATATTTCCAGAATTCTAGGAATTTAATTTAGCTATAATTTTTTTATTTTGTCAATTTTCATCAATATTACAATGTAGTTTTTCTACATATTCTCCATTTAACTGAATACATCTATGCCGACGATAGACTAATTTTTTTAAGCCATTCTCAAAGAGTTTCTTTCGATATCTCAGCAGTCCTTCTATTTATGACATGTTTTACGTTGGTTAAGTACTCAAGTCAAACATACCGTGAGGGTTTTTTGAAAACTGGGAACAGACGAAACTGGATGCGAAATTCGGTGAACAAGGTGGACGTGGAAGCAATTCCCATCATAAGTCGTTCAAAACATCCTTTGTTTTCCTTGCGGTATGAGGTATTGCCTTACTTTGTTGTAGTAAGGGATTCTTATGCAACTTTCCAGGCCTTTTTCTAAGTGCCTACCTAAGTGATCCAGGTAATAAATACGAATAATATGTTGCGTTAATTGTAGTACCTTCCGGCAGATAATCCATAAAATTAATTTCTTTCATCATTTCATCATTTCATCAATTCAATAATTCAATCCGAGAATACAGTAAGCATTACCCTTCCAATAAACGGACCTGCAAGCGCCTTAAGTGGAGGCCCTTCTTCCGGTTTTAGCCATTCTTTGGATCGACTTTTGGTTTCGAGGAATCCACGTTTCGTCAATGGATATTATCCACTATCAAAATTCATGCTCTTAAAGACGACAGGTGTCAGATCTATTGAGTCTCTATTGCGATCCCAGGAATCTTGCCACCCAGAGGGCTAGAACTTTGCTTACGCTCGAATAATCATGTTAGATGTCATGAACGCGTACATTAATTTGACGAATAATCATTCGTCTGTCCTCTTTCAGTAGGTCGTCCGCGACAATAATGTTTCTTTTGTCTACCGACGTAATCGGACGATCACTGCGTGGATCATTGTTCCACCAGTTTTCAAACGATCGATGCATCGATATACACTACCTGTAGATTCTGTAGACTCACCAAACACTTCTTGCAGACGTTGAATATTGTCCATATTTTTCACAACCTCTTCCCGTAAAAAGAAAATTATTGCTCTTCGAGCTTTGTGCTACGAAAATGCGTTTATAGCACTGGATAGCCGGATAAACGTGTCAAATTTGTTATCACCAATAGTATTGCCTATATGTTTTGCGTAATTTAATTAGAGTACAATTCCCAGAACATTGGAAACATGCCTCGTATCTCATTACCAATGTGGAAGGATTTAATTGTTTAATGCAATACAACATATAAAGGAAACCGGCGATAAGATTAAATTTAAATCTAAAATTAACTGATACAACCAATTATATGAACCACAACCATTTATATAAAAAACAATCTAAATCCTGCCACTTCGTTAAAGCCGAACTGAAAGTTTAGTTAATGGTGTTGAAGATCGAAGCGTTCGTTCAGTGTTGTGATGAAGATAACATAATCTGTCATTTGTTATTAAAAGAACTGTACAGCTTGTAATTCGTCAGTATTTCATGAAGCTAACTGTCGACGTAAATAATTTGAAACATTAGAGATTATAGAGACATATCATATATCTATATTCACTGTGAATCAAGTCAGTAAAGCTGTTAATGATAGAGAAAGATTAGATAAAATTGTTTAGAAGAAATCTTTGCATGTCTGTTGGGGTTCTGATTGGACACTTACCAGTTAAAGAAGCTTCCGGTGTAAGTAGCTAACGCTGACGTCACGTTTTACCGCCATTAATACGATTTCTCAACGTCCAAATTAGTAGGTTAGAGGCTTTGCGACACTTCTGCACATTATATTTGAAAAAGCCCGACTTCCGTAAGGTTTAACCTACGTTAATAAACAAGTACTTATTTTGATAACCGAAATTTATTATAATCCAATTCAACGTGCGCCACTAATTTTACATAGATATCATTGAGACACGAGTGAGAGGATACACGAAAAAGAAATCTAAATAATTTTATTACAAAATCATAAGCTTTTTCTACAGCTTGTAATAAAATATCAGATTATTACAACTTGTAATATATTTTTCTAAACATTTGTAAATAAACGTTGCATTAAAGAATATTATAATTTGTAACACTTGCTTAGGCTTACCTATATGTCAAGCTTTCGCAGTATTGTACGAATATTTTTAACAACTATTATTTTGTTTTTGCTACAATAATGTAACTGCTGTTTCCAATAAATATAGCAACCGTTTATGCTGCATTATCTGTTTAATATACTAAAATGTTGAACAGTTTTATAAATACGATAAAAATAAAATGTAGTTGTTTTATAATATATTTTATATTTAACTAATAATATACATTGTCTGAAACTGTTCAGTTACTTAGGCTTACTTACTTAGGGCTTCAGCTATGAATTCGTCGACATCCACACCATTCAGAAACAGTAAATAGCTAAATATATATCTACATTGGAGCGACATTCAATCAGGGTTAACATGAAACTATAGATTTCATTCACATAAACATTTTTTTATAAGAGGTAATGGTAATAATTTTTCTACTATAAATATCTTGTTATACAAGACAAAATATATTAAACAAAAAATAAAACAAGAATCAATATTAACACATGGACCTTTATTAAATTTTGTATATATTCGTATACACTACATAATATGTTTTATAGTAACATACACTTTACCTTTATTATCTTTTTTAATAAGTAAATGTGGAGTATAATCATATAACTCAATGTGTGGTGTACAAACTATCTAATTTTTATGTTTCAATTCAAAGCATTGTAGATGGCGATTGAAATTAGAAGGAACAAATTTATTTAATAAAAAATAAATGTTATTTTTTAAACTATCTTGAAATAAAATTATCCGTTTTATGGCGCCAAAATTTGGAATTTCATCAACATCTAAAACTAAAATCATACCTTTTTTCTATAAGTTGCACCTTTAATTTCACACCATTTTAATAGTACTTGTTTGTATTGTAACAGAGTTCAAAAGTTAATTGAAGTTTTAATGATTATGTATGAATTATAGATATTTTTAAATGCTCCAGATATTCCAAGTTTCGAGTTTCTATGCTTTTGTTTAAATCGCATACTTCAAAGTACATACAATCTATATCCTAATACATACCAATCTACATTCTAAAAGAAGCTTGAAACTGGGAAATGATTCATCTATATTTGAATATCAGTAGTTCCTAAATACCGCATTCGACCTCTCGTAGTAGCTTACCATCTTCCTTCGACTTCTGTGAATGAGTTGCTATTATTGTTTTAGGCACTGAATATCATCTACCTCTCCTTCATTTTCGACTAACATAGTTTATAATATATCTGTAAATAAAGCAGTACCTATGTATTAGATAAATTGCATAGTGATAATAAAAGAATCATACCGTCGATATTTTCAAATTAAATTAAAAAATAAAATATTTATTTCATCTACTAATTGTTGAAACCTTTCGCATGATATTCTATGATGAAAATTCTATTAGTTATTGCTAATTAGTTACCTAGTTTTAACAAACCTTTTAAGATCAATTTTGTTAATGCCAATTAAGTTCAGCTAGTTTTCCCGCAAGAAAGGTGTTTTTTGGTTTACGTAACTTGCAGCAATCAGCTTACTCTCTTCCGTAGTCTCTATAAGCTTTTGAACAGCTGAAAAAACATATTTCAGTACTCTACATATGCATAGATGGCGCAAAACAAACACAGATGATGCTAGAAATTGTTGTATATAACCGTATGGTAATCAAAAGTTGCTCCTTGTGTATAATGAATCTCCTGTACATTTGATTCCAATTCGTCTGCGGTTAATGTACCATTTGTGGATGTCGATGATAAGAATAATGTATCTTCCTCAATGTGCTGAAATGTATGAACTTGTAATTATGATAGTAGCACATTTGGAAGAAAGTACTTAAACTTGAATAGAAAATGGACATTCATACCTTTAAAAAGTATAACCACCATATCGTACAATTCCCAACTCGTCAGAATATCTTTCACGAAATCATTCATTTTTACAAAATGTCTTCTTACCTTTGTGTGTTGCAATCTACAACGACAATTACTACAACGACAAGAAACACGGAAATAACGTGCACTTACGCGCATGCGGAAATGCATTAGTTAATATAACCATGAATATAAGAACAAAAGAATACACCAATAGAAACGTACAAGCAGTACAGAACTCGTCATATTTTTATCTTATATTAAACGCGGCTTCTAAATAGAGTATTGCATAGGAACGAAAATGTAAAGTTATAGTTGTGTAGAAACTATTTACAATTTGCACAAAATTTTGTGAGTACTGTATTGACAGGTTTGCTTCTAGTTAAGCAAGTTCGTGTGTATAATATTATTGCATCTTGTCTATTACTAATTTTAAAGTTTTGTTTTTACTACATCAGTGCGAATACAATAATTATAAAAATAAAAAGGTAGCTACAAAAAAGCATTTACTAAATTGTAGTAAACAGTACACAATGATTTTTTACCGTGTAGCTGTAGAGTTTTTTATATCTAAATAACTTTAAATTCTAACGAACGAACTTCAAGACTGAAGCTGGTAATTATGGGAAAATCCTAAATTGGAGAAGAAATTTCGCATTTGTGTAATTAAATAATTGAACCTAAAAATACACAAACGTGTAGTTGGTCCTATTTTTAATGCATGTAGTGTATGTGCATCGGCATAATATTTGTTTGTTCGCATTTATAGAGTTGCACATTATTTGCCGTATTTTGCCAACACCATTCGTACCATTTGTCGTAGCATTTACAAGAAGAAAATACATTATTAAGCGAACAACAAAAAAATTCTCCATATGACTAAGAATAAAAGTACATTTCCACCGTTAAGTAAACGAACGTCATCCTCTTTGTAATATTAACAAATGGTATTTTAAACTGTACTTCGTGTATAATTATCGAGCACGGAACGGGGTGCACACGAAAGTGGTAAGTAATAATTTAGGGTTGCACAGGAATCGATTTGCTTAGAGGGAAACTCGTAAATGATACGTTATTATCCCATAAACACTCCGGCAATGCGCAGCCAGCGTTTTCCTTAGCCCCTAGTACATTGTAAATAAACTATATGTCATCGTGGAAGCGACATTCATCTACCAATACAAACTTAAGCAATATTACATGCCATTCTAGTAATTGAGATTCTATTAATTTAAAAATGCTGCATCTTTAGAAATTTCAATTTTCATATACAGATACTCCTAACATCAGTTGTTCATGCAGAATCCAGAAATGGAAAAAATGTATAATGTTTACGCGTGTGATGCGAAAGGAAAGGGAATAATGACCACAAATAATAAGACAAGGAAGATTTAAAGACAACCTATATTTGGAATACTGCGAGAGAATACAACAGCAAATAAACCCGCCATAGTATCCACTCGGAGAGCAAGTTGCCAGTGCCAAACGAAAATAAAGCAAATCAATTGAAAGGAACGAATGTAACGATCTCTGACAGCGAAAAGAGACTTGCTTAGATATCTATCACCGTTCTACTTGTTGCAAAAGAGCGATTGATCTACATTGTAAGAGATAAGCCTTATTTTTTTTTTAATGCAAACTATTTCCTTTATAATCTTTAATTTTTGCTTTTACGTAATCTTTAATTTTTACTTATACGAATTTCCTATTGCTAAATCTTTATTGTTATTAAAATTAAAATTTTTCGTTTCGTTTTCGTCGGTTTCGTTCATTCGTTTGCAGAACCTCTATCTTGTGTCGCTCTGATCCTTGATCTGATCAGAGGCACACATGAATTTTTGTTCGCAAGCGGAACTTGGTGCAGAATAAAATTATATTAATAGGTATGCTCTAAAATGGCATGATTTGCAACCTAACTACTTGTAGCAAATACTGCTACAAATAGTTAATATTCTCCATGATGCGACAATTTGTAGTGAACTTGTAGTGAATTTGTAGTAACTAGTGAAACAATATTCTAGGAAACAAGACTTGAGACGTTTGCTTCAATAAACTTATATATTTTTCAACAATCGTTAATGTGACTGTATCGTACTTATTGAAAGGCTGCTAATCTAACGAATTTTAACAGCGATTACTTTTGATCATACAAATTTCAATCATTATTTAAATGATTAAATCATTCTATATGAACAAGTGTCATAAATTATATCCTTATTGTTATTTACAATTTATTATTAACGAATACTACATTGTTTTCATTACTTCACATTCCAGGCAGTTTACGCTATTTACAGGGAAACAATGGCCGGCCATGAGATGATTGTAGGTATTGTTATCGAACAATTATTCTCCAAAATTTGGAGGAGGAAGGTATAAGCCATTGAAAAACGTTGACTCGAAGAGCTGCGTGCCCCGAGACCGATACTTAAATAAAGTAGGCATTATGTCACACAGCACCTTTCTTCCCTGCAGTTGTTTCTCGGAACACAACCTTCAGTTAAACAATTGACTTACTATAGCAATTTGTTAGGGCATTATCGATAGAGAGGACAAAGGCGGATCGAATTATTACTTTTTAAGGGAGACTAGACAGACTCGTATTTTGTCGACTCTCAGGGACACCAGTAGGCAACACGAATCCATTCTAATGAGCCGAATAGACACGAGTCTATCTAATCACTGCAAAAGAGGAATAATTCCACCTGAAATATTTTGATCAGATTTTGATGATAATCTAAATATTTCAATATATTGTTTAATTTATACAAAGAAATGTGACAGAATATGTTACTAATGATATTTTCGGGAAATTACATACTTGTTACTCGATACTTTGGAAGTAATAATGACTAAAAATTCTTTTTTTATTTTTGATAGTTTTATAGTATACCAGGAGACTGAGATAAAGTGTATTTTGTGCAAAACTATTTTTGGAAATTTCATTTTCACGCCTACTTTTTCCTATTCTTCAACGCAAAACTATACATTAAATCTTTAATCAACGTACCTACATACGTATGTAACGATTATGTGAATACTACAAAGCTTTAAAGTTGTATATGAGTAGTATTTCGAGAATCACCACATACTTATAGACATTTTAACATTCAATTAACTAACAAGCGCTGAAGAGATACTCTTCCTTGGCAAGCGTCCGCATAATGAGAGCAAAGCTTGAAAGCTAGAAGCGACGAATTATAATTAGTAGATTGACGATGTGTGTTCGGTAGAGGATGCCACTGCGATCTTACGCCCCTTGTTATAAATATCCGTGCAGTCGTTGATGGGTGATTAAATTTTCTATCTCCGGAGCGGCTCACACATTTATTGTCGAATATCTGAAAGCACACGAAGCGTGAAAACAGACTCGAAAAAAACAACGTGAATAGAAGCATAATAAGGATTTCTACAACATTTGCCGCTGACAGCTTCGCGCGTTGGTAATTATTTTAAAAGCAAAATTGGTATGTTTTCTGGTACCTCTCATACGTGTGACAAAAATGAATACCTTGTGCTTTTTTCATTTTTACATTTACGTCTACATTCGCGTTGCATATATACATGTGTTAGCTTTTTTTTTATCGGAAGCAATGCCATCTATAATGTTTGCATTAAAACTTTTTTAGAATAAGACTGTTATGTAAAACGTATACGGGTGAGTTTGGGTATATATGTACCTGTCCAGCGAAAGGTTTAGTTTGGAATCATGCTTTGTTTGACTTTGCCCCTCTATCTTCGCTTAGTAAACTGCTAGGGCTGCGTTCCACGCCGACCTGAATTAATGGTACTGACGCCTTTTCTCTGGTGTTGTTGAGATTTTAAGTATCTTTTGGTGTATTCAGCGAAAAGTGTTTTATTCTTTTCTGGAAAGTTGTATAGTTTGTGTTTTTAGATTTTCGAGCAAATTCTATTCGCCCCATTAACTAATTAAACAGTCATTATTAACTGTAAACATGATAAAATGTGATGATACGGTTTCCTTAATTATGTTTTTAATATTCGTAACTGCTGCTATAACTTTAAGCTGCTATAATTTTAAACTGTTTTGTACTGTCAAGCTTAAATACTTTGTATATGTGATTTCTTAATTCTTTTGCTTTTTTATTGAAATAATGTCTGCTGTCCCTTTTTCGTTTTTTTTTGCCCTTGATTATATGCTGGTTACTTAGATACTTATCTTAAAGCAGTAGAATTGGTAGTCCTTAGCATATCGTGGCATTTTGTTTATGTTAACTACTCTATTGATAATATATGTTTGGATTAGTTTTGGAATTTTTGTTGTTATTACTATCGTTTTTAGTTTGTGAATTAAGTTGAATTTAGAAATCGTATCGAAAGTTTCTTTTTCATGTTGATAATGATTGCAACTGACTGATTTTCTTTTTGTCTAGATTTCCGGCAATTTTGTTTATGAGTTCAGTAACTGACGTAGTACCTGTTCCTTCTTTAAAAGGAAGTATTGCTTATTATTTATTACGTTGTGTTTGTGTACGTGTTCGGTTATTCTGCGTTGTTTAGTTTTCTCTAATAAACTTGTTTAAAATTGCTAATAATGAAATAGGCTGGTAATTTTTAGATATTTCCCTAACACATATCTTAAATATTGCTTTCTTTTGTACCTGAGGATATGCCACGTCCTTATACTGAGTTGTTGAGTTTTATATTTTTTTTATTGATATAGGTGTTAAAGTTTATTTATTTTTTTTCGATTATGTTGTTTGTTACTTTATCAAAACCTGCTGGTTTATTTCTCTTCAATTCATCGATGATTCCATTGATCTTCACTAAGTCTGGATTCCAAAAATTTACTGTGTTTATATCTTTTCTGTTTGTGTTAGATCTTTTGCCAACAGATTTCTAATACTTAGAAAATATTTATTTAGAACATTTACTATTTCTGCTTTAACGTAAGTTATTGTGTTGTCTACTTTATACATCTTTTCTATGTGATTTTTTTCCTTCCTTTGTTGATTTAATTGGTTTATTGCTTAGGTTTCACAATTTACTTGGATTTAATACGTTTAAAATTATTTTTGAGATTTTTTTGTATCTTTAATTACTTTTATTACGTATTCTTTTTTTGAGATAGTTGTTCTTGATAATATTAGCTGTTGAGTTCCTTTCGTATTTTACTCATGAGCATTTTTTTCTTATATTTATATTATATTGTTATATTTTACAGTAATGTTAATAAATCTTTAAGCGTATCGATTTCTATCGTTTGGGGTTTTTGTCTTTTTTTTAATTTTTTCGTCTTTATTCTTTACGTATTCCTATCACTTCCATGCTGTTTTACGTTTTAGTTTGATATTTGTTACAATGTGATCCAATATGGTGTTATGTGCTATAATATCTCTTCTTGTGCTCACCTTTTTTGTTATTTTATGTGCTACTTTATAACTCATCTCTGCCAATAATTTCTTATATTCCACCAGTTGATCATCTTATTGCAACAGGTTTATATTGAAGTCTCCATAATCATCATTTCTCTCTTAATAATCACTTTTAATACTTCCAACAGTACATGAGGTTGTTTATATACTGATGCTGTTGCTATTTTGCTTGTAGTACTATAATCATTTCAATGCTAACTACAGTTTTTTTTTTTTCGAAACTATTTATGTCGAAGTAAACAAGTAAAGAAAAGCTATCTTATAAAGAATGCTATTCCTCCTGCTTTAATTGTATTCCGCATTACGTCTATTTATTTGTATTGTACAATGTACTTTGTTATATTGTACAACGTACAATACAACAAAGTATTAAATAGTGTAAGTAGTGTACAACGAATTAAAGATCTCGCTTACAGTTGTCAGACGTGTCAGACGACAATTACACTGACCAACAAGGTTTTTGCCCTAAGTTAATAACTGATGAAATTGAACAGCATATATCAAGTAAAAAATGATTCGAAAAGTGGCAACATTGGCTTATCTCTGGTTACAGAGAAAATGCCTTTATAGTATGGCCGGTAATCTGGTCTACTGCAATAATGTTTATAAACTTTCTAAAGCTTTTGGAATACATCATGATTCCAATTCTTGGAGATTATTCATAGGCTCATTAAAGACCAGCCTAAAAGCAGTTTCGTTGCTTAATGGAAACCATTATCCTTCTATTCCGATAGGTCATGCTGCGTCTATGAAAGAAACACGAAAATCTGAAAATTTTATTAGAAAAGATAAAGTACACAGACTATTCCTGGAATATTTGTGCAGATTTTAAAGTAATTGCAAATATTTTGGGTATGCAATCTAGTTACACCAAATACTGTTGCTTTTTATATCTTTGGGAAAAACATTACCATAAGCCACTACGACAACAGTTTATATCAGGAAAAGACAATGTACAACGTCAGCCTCTAGTAGAAAAAGAAAAGATCATAATGTTACCTTTCCACGTGAAACTTGGGCTGATGAAAACTTTGTAAAGGCACCGGATCTCGAAGGCGAAGGTTTTAAATACCCTCGTGAAAAGTTTCCAGAATTAGCACAAAGGAAACTGAAAGAAGGTATATTTGTTGGACCTAAAATACGAGAAATAGCAAATGATGAAATCTTTGAATTCAAATTAGCAGCGAAGGAAAAAACAGATTGCCTCTCTATGGTACAAGTTCTCACGAATTTCTTGGGAAACATTTCACGCTGCTGGCTGTAATATGTTCCTTAAAGTGCACATTCTACATTCTCACTTGAATTCTTGTCCGGAAAATATGGGCGAGGTTAGCGATGAACAGGGTGAGCGCCCTTTCCTTTGAAATATAAAAAAAATCGAGCTAACTTGACCTTCTACCTTTTATTAAAATAAATGTTTATATGTTTTCTGTTGAAATTAGTATAAATTATTTTATGTCAAAATCAAAACTTGAAATTTATTGGCCAGTGTTATCTACATGCCGCCATGCTTGCTTACTTACTAACTTCATGCTCTTCATTACCAACCTCTAGCTATTACATTTACTATAACAATGACCAATTCATTGCATGCATTTGGTAGTATTTGAATTTCATGGAATTTATTTTTAGAAGTTTTGATAATGTAAATTGGTATAATACATATACGTTTCTAGCAATTATTTTTGTGCTGGTCGATAAGTAGTTTTACTTTTTTAGTGAAAAGTATGTGTATTAGTATCGGTTTTCTTCGCGTATATTTTACCATCTCTAGTCCAGATATATTTGACTTTATGTTCGCTTATTATTAATTTAGGTATTTTAGGTTTGCATAATATAATGTCGCTTAGTTTCGTAAAATTGTAAAATATTAACCCATTATCTGGCAATTTAACGAAAGAATCGTTAACGTATTGGAAACTGTGATCCAACTATACATATTCGAAATGGTATTTATAAAGAACATGCAATAGAGTGGGCAATGTTTCTATAAATATTAGATCAGTTCGTAAAAATAAAAAGCAAGCAAATTGTTTTAGGTTTAATGTAAGACGAATGAGAATGAAAACATTTGGAATGAAGATAGTTGGTCACTATAATAACTTTACATAAGTTATCTTAGCATGCAAATCCAAATATAATATATATCCTACCACCAATTGTTGTTCCCATTTGAAGTATATGATGTTAACACTATAAAGTGTGCTTTTCCTGCGCTTAGAAGCACTTTTCATTCTGTACTATTCTGCACTAAATGTTTAACGCAAACAGTACCAGTTTCTAAATATTTTAAAAATATGGCTTCGTATTATCTTTTTAGCATGCGGATCCTTTCCGTTTGATGATATTGTTGCGATATCACTAAACAAATGGATACATTACATCTTTCTTGAAATGTAGTGTCTTAATATCATTATTAAAGACGAGAATACACTTTTGTATAAATATAGTTCTCACGTATGTATTATTATTCCTTTGTAGAGAAGACGGTGATCGGCTCTTGGTTATTAATTTCCTTCACATATCCACGTACGTGGACGTTAAATGTCAAAAATATTTTCAGCCATTTGAACCCGCGTCTAAAGTAAAATTACATGTAACGAGTTACGAAAATAGCCTGCAAGTGGTATATACAAGAAACTTAATAGTACTCATTAACAATGTTGTACAAGTTTCCGTAATAAAGTTTAAAGAGCATGTGTTAACAATCGGACAGTCAACGTTTCACTCTAAATGGCCGGTGTTAAAGCAACCATCGCATCTATTAAGATCAAAGTATGAGGAGCGTGAAGAATATAGACGACGCAAGTAGGCATTAGCGTGTAGAAATCATTATCGTCATCAGCATCGAAACACGAATAGCATGAAGTCAGAGGCGTTCACCCATCCTACTTACAAATAAACCAAACAATCTTCCAACAAATTAGAATGTGAAATGAGTCGCCTCGTTAAATTATTATGATCTCGGCATAGCGCTAAATCTGTATTTACCATATTATTTGACGAATATAAATTACGTTTAATAAATATCGCGAATTGTTTACACGTTCGTTAGGTCCGTCATTAGCAGACCATTTATATTTAATATCCGGAATCCAATGTAGGGTCTTTGAATACTTGTTTTATCTTAATATCGACATTGTGGGAGGTGATTGTTTCCATGTTACAATAAAGACGTTGACAATGGACGAATTATGGCTTACACAAAATCATGACCAAACTATTAAAATAAATAGCCGTACATACCGTTCTTTGTACACTGTTTTCGAACATCTGCGTAGTAGCAGTTCTCTACGCCATTATGGTAATTGATTGGTGTGTGACTATTTTAACTCACTAAAGAATTGATGAAATTCTACGTTTTCCAGGTTTAAACGTTTATTTACTTAATCCTCAATTTTTCTACCTCTTTTTTTTACTGTAAAGTTATGTTAAAGCTGACTTTTTCCATATCTTCTGTAAATTTACTTACTTCCTCATTTCATATCTCCTTTTTTCAGCAGTTGTGCTGGCTTCATTCCTCTGGAGTTTTCGAGATCGTTTTATCAATTTTTCATTGTATGTTCTAGCTACAACTCAAAGAGTTGTGCTTGTTCTTTTCATATTTCTACAGAATGTTTGCGGTCTTATGATTTTATTTTCAAGCTCTTAAGGTTAATAACGTAAAAATATCTTAATAAAAGTTGCATAATAAGAGAGATATTAATGTTATTTTCTTTTGTAGTTTCTTATTTTTTTTTATGTTTTATGGGATTTCACTTTACACTAGTTGTCCAAAGTTGCTGAACGAGAAGTCCCGCTCGAAGTATCCATGAATTGAGGTAATTTACTAGGCCTTGGTCTTTCCATCGAATGGCCGCCGCAGCTGCCTCAACGAGATTACGAAGAATATCTAAATCAATCATTTCGTTGGTGTATACCATGGTCTTCATAAGGGCCATAAGTGACCATAAGTAGAGATTAGGGGGGTTAAGGTTAAGGAGATTAAGGATTAACAATACACTTATTTTCAAACACATTATTTAAATGTTGGCGAACTAAACAATTAAAATGCGGCGGTGCGCCATCCTGAAGAAACCGCATTCGTCGACGTACATTCAAAGGAACTTCTTCCAATAGTTCCATCAATTGATTTGACAACACAAAGGTCCCATAAATTTGTTTGTTAACCAGTCTGGCTCAGACGTTTATCGAAAATGCGTATAAGGACAGTTATTGATGCTGTTACATGTAAAAGTTGCTTCATAAGTCGCCAATACAATGGAAGAAAAATTTAGAAGTTCAACATGTTTTTGTAGAAACCATGGGCAAAATCATAAACGTAAAGGATGATCCTCAAGTTGAAAAGTCAGCACTTTTTGTACATGAAAAGGATACAATTGGTTCTCGCGCAGTATTCGCTAGACAAGTCGATCCGGCACACTTACTTGGCGATATACTTTTCGAGTACTACTAGAAGGATCTTCTTCGACAAGATGTAAGGCTTCATCTTCGGTGAATTTTTGTGGAACAGGCCCGGATGGCCTGTTAGGAAACCGCTCAGCGTACAATTGACTTGTTGCAGAATTTTGAAGTACTTTTCTATAAATTAACAACATGTAAACGTACGTCAACGTATTCGCTGTTGGTGTGATGGAACATTTTTGCTTATTAGAATTTATTCGGAAGAATTTAGGTGTGCCAGCAGTGCAATGACAACTGATGAAGCAGCTTGATAGATTGAAAAAGTTAAATATCAGCCTACTTGGTAAAAAATTTACTAATAACCTATCGTTTGAATTTACATTTGCTTTGCACAAGTTATTAATCAATCGTTTTAGTTTTAAAACACCTTCTTTAAGGTGTTTAATCAGCCATGAAAAATAAAAAATAAATAAATAAAATAAAAAAAAAAACAGTAATTGTTTCGATACAACTGAATAATCTTCCTGCTTCCGCTACCCTTTCGTTTATTTCGCCTGAATATTAAAGTAAAAGGTTAAAACTTGCTGCATATAATACGGAGAAACTGAAGACCAAGAACCAATAAAATAAGTAGTTATTAAAGAGAAAAAAAACATTTTCCCAGTTCCTATTGCAAAAAAAAATGAGAAAATAGGAGAGGTTCATGAAACATGTCTTTGATGCTTTCAACTTTAACGGATAATAGTAAAACGGATTTAAAGTAACGGATAATTAACGTTTATTATTTTAAAAATAACATTTAATAATATTCAAGAAGTAATTAACGCAGTAGTTTCGCATCTTCAGGAGAAAGTTTACTACTCCGACCTTTCTGTAAGGATGTTAGTACGCCCTGAACTTAGGGGTACCTCTGCACCTCCAGATATTTCGAACAAAACTATATAGTACACATATACCTATTACTACAATTTCTATATTTTCTACGCCTATTCTAATGTCAGTATGATATATGTGAAATCGAAGATCATTTTCCGAAACTATATTATTATCATTACGATCATTTCGCTATATTGAACACTTAAGACTGACCAAAGTCTTAACGGCTTACGCATTTTAGTAAAGCTCACATTTTTGAAGGAACTGGACTACTTTAAAAAATAAAGCGTTTGTTTGCCAAAATGTTTGTGTTTTGTTGCTTATGTTCGCCAATCGATGATCCACCCTCGTATTAACGGATACCCGAATAACGCGACCGGAAAATAAATAAAAATGTTTGCATAAGCTATACTTCATACTAACCAAAACTTAATTGTATCGATAGCTTAAATAACATTACGTGAAATGCATTAAACCTAATTACATTAGAAGACGAAAAATATGTCATTTAATTGGAACAAGGGAACGGAAACCTGATACTTTTGAATAATAAATGTGAAAAAAACGTAGCCTGCTCGCCATTAATTTTCCTTGGGCAAACTTCTAATTATTTCATTAATAGCCGGCTCGTTAAGAAGGAAAATAGTAAATTACCTGAAGCGTACCATGCTTGTATTTGATAATGAATTATTAAAGCGTTAGCGTTATAGAACGTATAGAGTATACATCCATGCTTCGTCTCCAGTAATATAAGGGCGATAAAGCTAGGTAAACATCAAATATTAAAATCATTTAGGTTTAACGAAACGATATTGTAAAAGGAAATTTCTATCGATTGGCATTATAACGCGATTATCTTTAAAAGTCATAATTTTTAAATATACCTTTCTATTAATATTTTATGGCAACCTAGAAGGAGAAGTAATTAGATCAATAGTTCAATGATTTTACCAGTAATAGGTATACGTGTACAAGCACTCATAGCATTTCAGGAGCGGTAGCAATATGCACTATTCAAAGCATGTTATGCGGACGAGTAAAAAGTGGCAATGAAAAATGGATAATTGCTGAAGATCTTCGGTTAAAGTATGAAAGTATCAAGAAAAAAAAAAGACGTTACACTTCAGGCATCACAGAGGAAGCATTAATAAAACAATGCATGGTTGTAACATGGAAAAGACGTTGAAGTAAGAGTTCATTAGCATTACGCCAAGTAACTACGAACTGTGTACTCTTAGGTAATCATTTTTGCGTGCTCCATCTACAAGAGTTATCCAACAAGTTATACCAAAAATCGCCCGTTTTCAGGACTGAATTTCAAACTGAATTGAACGTTAAACAGAAGTTTATGAATGATGCAACTGATATAACAATTTCAGTTGAGTTTACTGCTTAGTGTCGAGAAACAACGGGTAAAAGAAAGCTTAAAATACGAAAAACAGCAGAATAGTGGAAGGAACTTGAATCAGAAATTATTAGTATAATTTGGTCAGGCGGTATAGTTAATATGCATTTTATGCAATACAGTTAATATTTTTTAACCAATTTTTTCGTACCAAATTTCAGAAATCATAATTTTCAAATAACAAAGTTATTCGACCGTTCCGGGACTTTTTACTAACGTTGTATGATAATGCAAAATAGCTCTATTAACAGATAACTTCTTAAAGGCTTTAAGGCAACGACCATTTCGATGTCGTTGAAGTTATTGTTATTACTCTGTATTAGTTATAATTACTAATACTAATTATTACCACTAGCTTAGAAGTTATAAGTAACTGAATTTGGACCACATATCATTTGTTATGCTATCCTTGCTAATCGATGAAATAATTCTATTTTGAGCAGTTTTTCAACACTTTCATATTAGCAGATCACATACAACACCTATACGTAATTTGGCCTTAAAATTAAAAATGTTTGTCTGTAACTTTACTGTTTTTAATTTGGCATCAAACCAGACAGTACAATGTCTGTACTGCATGCGGCATGAGTGTCAAAAGATCTTCCGAAACTGGTATTTACCTCCTACTTTCTATTTAACGACAGGCAAGGAGTTTTCTTTTTTTTCGAACAATTGTCCAGGACAGTACCGGAATAAGTTTCTCTTTTCGCTTTATAATTACCTAACACGAACGTATGGAATCAAAATTCAGCACATTTTCTTGCAGAAGGCCACACAGAAGCGAAGATAACTTCATGTACAGCATTGTTGTGTGTACACCTGATGAAAAAAACGTCCAAGAGGAAAAATCAATATGCTGTAATTGAAATGAGTCAAGATAAATTTGGTTTAAAGAAGTTGTAAGAAAAGAAAAATTTACTGGAGCCAAATAAAAACAGTTCAAACAAATCTAGAAGCTCCAAGTATTGTCTTTTATAAGGTTACCAAAATGAAAATCCAACTAAAAATCATATAGTTTAAGCAAAAGAAAATAGCCAATGAAAGTTGAAAGCAAGAAACTTTACCAACAACTTTACAAAAACCTTTGGTAAAGAAGAAGTATGACCATACTTTTAGTCTGTTACTGCACATTAAGTTTCAGTCTGTAAGAATTAAGACGAAACGTCGGTAGAAGCGACGATAACAACCCGAAAACCGGGGGTATATAACAATAGTGATAATTTACAATTTCTTGGTGACAAACAAGTTACTTTAAGTCAGTATTGCCCTCTTTTTTACAACGTTTATCCTTTAACAAGTGCAAGCGAGAAACACGGTACAATAACGACTCTGATGATACCAATTGTTGACAATTATGTACCATACTGCTTTATTTTCCAGTATTGACTATACAATTTCTTATTTTGTTATTAATATATACTGCAAGATCTACACCGTAGAACTTTATTTATATTTATGTTGAATCTAGAATAGGCTTATTCTGTGTTCTAATTAAATTTGGTCGTCTATTGGTATGGAAAAGGTAACAAATTTCACAAGTATTCTATGTCCAGAACTTTTGGTAAAACGTATATGTTTATTATTAATTTGTAAATAATGTACAATTTATTTTAGCTAGAAAGATACACACGCAAAGAAAGATTTTCTTAGTTGCTTCGATCTTTAGATCATTTGTGAGCGATTCCTTATTTGCATCATTTAACGTAGATATAAAACATTGATGCATTTTCAAGTACGTACCTTCTGATAGAATACAAAATAGTTGATTGTAGAAAGTAGTTCCTGGGTAATTATTATTAGCGCAACTAACACAAAACGATTACTAAAACGCCTTAAAATTCGCTTTCTCTATATTGTGTTTTGTGATTTCTAAAGACGCCATTTCGGCGTTGACGAAAGATTAACAAAGGTGATTAATAACGTACCGGGTTTAATACAAAATAAGTACATAAGATGTATAGTTGTTGAGAAGAGGAACCTCGTCAACCCTTCAGTAGGTGTAGAAAAATATTTTAATGATAAGAGACCCAGATAATCTGAAAATTCAGAAAGAATTGAAACTTTATAGCTTAATCTACCGATGTAGTGTGGGAATAACGTAAATTTTCTTTAGATGTAGAATTATCTGTTTTTGAGTGTACTATTACCATCGCCCTTTTTGTCATAGACAGAAGGAGGTCAAATGGTATTCGTTTCCAAGATTGACAGTTTATGTTTCATACCATTGCATAGCACCAGACGTGATAGCCTCTTCGGCAAGCAAATCAAGAAGGAGCAGGTAAAGCATGAGCTCCACAAGTATCGTTAGTATAGATCCTATTGCGTTGGTTTTTTGGCTAAGACCGGTTTGAAACACTTCACTAGGGTTTTGTAAGCTAACTACCAAGCGACTCCGATTTGAAGTACTTATCTTCTAAGTACGTACGCACGTAACTACTCAAAATCAACCGGCGATCAACGCAATTGCTTTTCGTCTCTGGCTCTCACCTCTTGCACCTACTCTGGTGTGATTTGCACATTGAGCTACCATGTTAGCTGTGGCCTACCACCTTTTCTTCGTCGAGTTTCCAATTACCTATACCGTGACTGTTCAAAGAACACGTTTAACTTTAACTGATTCTGACCGAAGAAGTCCACGTAATTAGGATCTTGAACAGTTCAGATTTAACTGCACGGCAGATAGCATACGTGTCACTGCGTAATGTACTTAGGGCACCAATATAATAGAATTCAGTTAGATTCACATATTTTTTTTTTTTCATGTTTAATCGAAAAGCTACTTGAAGCTAGCCCGACATTAGCGTTTGCATTGTAAATAGTCGTATTTTAAAACTCGTTAAGTGACAATTTGATCCCACATGTGGCGCTCTGATCAAATATAATTTGTTCAAATTTAAAATATAAATAGAAAATATATCTAACTAAACACAAGTTTGAATTTTTCAGACAAAAAAAATAAATTAACTTACCCTTGATAACCAATAACATAATTTACGATCTATTGCTATTCCTCTATAATCTCACAATCATATAAAAAGCAGTTCCATGTTTTAGGTTAAATTTGTAACAAAGAACCCGCTTAAAAAAAATTCGATAATGGTCAAATACGCCGCGGTATGCACGGCAAAGGGCCTAATTTGCAATACGGCTCCTCTATTTTATTTTGAAATTGTCGAAATCCAGACAGAATGACAGGCGAGCCGATTGAGAATCAAAAGCGTTAAGGGTAAGCGCGGTTAATTGCTGGGACAATATAATGCTGATTACTACACAGAAAATCGCTTAACCGCAAGACTTTCGCCACCCGTACACGGCCTCGTCATCCCAAAAAACTCATTTCAATAATAAAGGTTGGTGAAATTCTGTCATATTTATGCTTCGCCGCGTCACTTTATTTTAAAACGAACTTAAACGTAAATTGGAACGATAAATACGTTATACATACATAAATGGCGTCATTTTTAGAAAGAATTTTAAAATTCCGGCTAATTAATTGCGATTCTTTCTTAAAAAGTCTTAATATCTATTCTGGAAAGTTTAAATTATTTATTAAGCGATAAAATAGACAGGCTAAAGCTCACAAATATCTTTATTTAATGATCACGCTGCCGATTTCGTGTGTTACATATCATCAGGATCGGATACTATAAACTGAAATAAAATGCATATCTAAAGGTTAAGTAATACAATTAATGTATTGCTAGGTACTCTAAGATGAACGATGAACAAGTTATGTTTCAATGCATTAAACACCAATATGTATATATTGGACGTTGAAACAATTCTATGAATGTCGAGGTGATGGAAAGGACCACTTTGTTTGCTTATTTCAAAGCAAACAAAGTGGTTTAATAAATAAAGTATAAGCAGTTAAACTTCACGAAAAAAATAGAATGAAGCAAAATATTGGTTGATCATTGATCTATAACTTGGCAGTAAATACTGTTGTAACCGTAATTTTTGAATTTTATATATGCCAACGTTGAAGCAAAATTTTTGGGATGCATATTTTTGTTTAAAAAATTTGAAACTATTCAACTATACAGTATATGCCAACAAGTAGTTGCTTACCTAATGTACAAGATAGTTGCTCTTTTCCATTCATGCATTTTTGTTTTGTGACGCAGAAGTCTTTGTGATAGAAACCGTAGATCAACAGTCCAGATGTTGATCAAAAGTACAAATTTGTGTTTAAAGATCGCGAATATTAGATGAGGATATAGTCGCAATCATAAAGAAATTAAACGAACAGCTCTCGCGGGTGTGTTTACCTAGTGCGTAGATGGAAGACAGTTCCTTCCCTGAGAAATGTTGAGAAATAATGTTCAAATAAGAAAGACTCGGATATAAGTGGTGCGAAAATAAAATTATATTTTTTTAACGCAATACCCTGTATATTATTAGATCTTTTTTTTAATGCCTCTCTTCATTTCCTGCCACTTTCACCAATGCTCTCCGTAGTTATCTATATAGTAGCAAAAGCAACACTCTCACATTCGGAATATATCTGACAACTACGTGGTTTTTGCAGCTAGAAATGTTATGCCCAATAAATTAAGAAGGATGGTAACGTTGATTCTGATTGTTTTAATACTTGCCGTTAATTTTACGATATAGAAAACGCTTTGCGATTGCGCGGATTGTTATTAGTATAAAAAATTTAGATTTCTGAAAAAAATGGAGCGATTTTCCGAAGCAGGTAAAAACGTTGTTTAAAGTATTTTTTAATATTTCTTCAGAACTTCGACACACCAACAGACCCACAGCGATGAGCACTGTGGGTTCGTCGACAGATTAAAAAGCAACAAAGGAAACGCAGTAGGGGTAGTTTGTGAGGAGCTTCGCCAAAAAGGATAATGTCCGTTAGGGACGTAGGTCAGTGTTTTCTAAGCCAATTGGCTTTAAGATTACAGGTGGAAACATTATTATGTTCACTAACAGTAAATACATAGTATTGATATTAAATCGAAACTGTTACTAGACTGGTGCAGAGCTCTTTGTCTGAATGTTCAAAACAAATACCTAACAATATAATATGATTGATTGGCCACAATGGAAAGTTTGCCAATGAGAGAGCAAACCAGGAGAGGATCGAGCATAAGTGAACATAGGTCAGAATCCTCTATTCGACTTCTTGTATATTCGCTATATGAAGAGATCAAGACAATAACCTCTTGAAACTTGTTGAAGAGATGGCTTGAAATTATGTGCGGCTATATTCGCTTTGATGTATCCGAATATTAACAAACCTATAACTGCCTAGAAGAGACCTTCACATGGTTGTTGGGATTCTGATTGCAGATTGTTCGTTCATGGAAAACCTTTACAGGATAGGCTTAGCTGAAAAGGTGTCGTGCAAGAGCTACCGATATCAAGATGAAACGGTAGAAGTACAAGTATCCTACAGAACGTCAATTAGAAGGATAAAGAACTAATTTTTCTTAACATTGCCTTTTGTTGATTATAGCTTGCCTTCTTCAAAGTGTTTAAAGTGCCTTTTTTGGAATATACCGCGCGATTTTTTCAAATTTTTGGTACTTAAAAATTTGAACTCTATATATGACGTTATTCAAGAAGCTGTTGTACCGTTTCCTCCATTAGTTGGACAAGAATTTTCTGTTAATGCATAACCACATTGTAGATCTTATTAGCGTGGACGTTGTCTCGAACTCAAACCTATTGAAAACCCTTGTAATCATCTTGGATGTCGACTTATCCTGTTCCTTATTATTGCTAGTGTATTATTGTTAACATAACGTACTCGTTTACGTTTGAGTCTAACTGAAACTTAATTGCTATTAACTTAACTGTTACTTGTTAGTTACTATTTTGTCCCGATAATATCTTTAAAGTAACATTTGTCACAAGATTGTGTGTGCGATTCACGAAATGAAAGTTTTACGAAAAAGACTTATGTAGCCGGCATTTTATGCCGATGAATGTACATAGAAAAAAATTCTTGCGGGAATTAACACAATTGTAGCATTTTTGCTTCCAAATTACCACACATATAGGGACGGCAACTATTAGAAAGTTAGTGTACAAGATTTTACTAACTCAAATCTCACAAAATTGCGTTAAATGTGGTTGTACTTTATGCACTATTTTAAAACAACCTTAAGATACCGTTTTTACATAATCTTGATAACATTTTCTTACTGATAAATAGAGCTCCCCAGCTGCGTGGCGCACCATAGCCATCGATAAGGAACATAAGTAAAGTACATAAAAACAAAAGAAATAAAGAATTTTAAAACGCTTACTTTTGTAATTAGCCGTATCCAATATAGTGGGTGTTAATGCACAAGGAAAATAGTATTAGTCAGCACACGAGGAGGTAGGCACATTAAAACTGTTACCGTAAGCGCAATCCGATTTCTCAAACATCTGAAGCATTAGGAATGTTTCCACAGTCGTTTCTTTCAAGGATGTTCGTCGTTCTGAAAAAATGTTTTTATATCTTGAAAATGAACGCTCGACGTCTAATGATGTAATACACGCGTAATTAAAATAATCTTTGAATTTAGTCACCAGATCAGTAGAGTTACCTTCCCAAACTTGTCTTAACCTGCTAAAATTTGTATCTTTCTTCATAACACTTTCAAAATTTCTTGTAACGATATCATTTTTTTGTTATTTATACAGTGTGGAAGTGTATTAACATCATCTAATATTTGTACTGACTCCGTCAGGGACAGTGCACTATTTTGTAATTTATTTATTGCCTCAAGTACTTCTCTATAATTGTTGTAAACGGTTTGTAAATCTGCTTCAACGGAAATATCTTGGAATTTATCCTGGCTTTCCTTAATAGCCGCAGATTCGTTGGGATTGAATTGTAAGACGACTGATTTTATTTGCCGGAAGTATTTAAAATAATAAAACGCTGCCTTCAGCCATGTCCCCCAACGCGTAAGAATCGGCTCTGGTGGTTCGGGAGTACCGGGACACTGTTTATGAAATTCACTGGTACGTTTGGGAGATTTGAGAAACACTCGTTTCGTATTTGTTATTAATGCATTTACCTCAGGGAAATTTGCACGAATAGTTTCAGCCACAATATGCAGAGCATGAAGTTTACAACTAATATGTAACATCATCCCATAATGTTCTTGAAGAGAACGACCTACACAACGCATTGTCGCGGCACCATCGGTCATGAAAATTAATACTTGAGTAGTGGCAATTTCAAATGTTTGTAAAGTATCAACGACTACGCTCTCGATAGCGTCGGCAGTACACGATTTTAGTCTTTTACTAGCTAATAAAATTCCCTTTGTAGGTTGACGAGGTTCCAGTATACGTACAATCACATTCAAAATAGAATGTTTTTTACGGTCTGTCGTTTCGTCAATACATAACCACAGTAGTTTATTCTTTATTGCAGATCTGATCCTGTTTTCAATTTCGGTACGTACACTTGGCACACATCTCCTTAAGCTTGTTTCCGACGGTAACTCAAAGTCTGGATTATATTTATTCCAAAATTCACGGAATGGTTTCTTCCTGAGTAAGGAAAACGGTAAATTACACGCAGTCAGCATATAAAATAAATCAATTATAAATTGAGTTGCCTCAGTCGGTGATACACCCGGTTTTTTATTTTTGTGTTGCTGACTATTTACATGTCTTCTACAGCCATATTTATCATTGCACATCAGAGGTATATTACAAATTTTACATATAATCTTACTTCCATTATATATTAAGTCAGGAAATTCTCCACAGAACTTTTTCACTTTGTCGGCCTGTGGGCGTTTCTTACTACGCGCGTCCGCCATACCGTCACAACCCGATCGCATACGGTAATAAACTACCGAAATGCGATGCGAGTTATTTGCTTATATATTACATTACATATCCCCCGGCCACGCCCGTCGGTACGCCTTCTGACTTGCCACGCACTTTGGGGAGCTCTACTGATAAATGTTGTCAAATTGAACTTTTATACTTACTGTTAAAGTAACATCTGCAAAGAGCGCGAAAAATTATCACAACCCTCCGTCAGCGATTTCAACAATAGAGACTCCAACGGCGTTGTAATGAAAGCACGCGTTCGTTTATTAGATTGTCGTAAATTAATTAACAATTGTATTTTGTTCGAATACAATTTACTTCACCTTACTAAACAAGAAAATATGCACTTTAAAGAGAAAAATGTTGTTGAGGCTCTTGTAGTAATGTTTATGTACAGCTTACAATGGACTTTGCATTTATAGACAATTTCATATGCACAAAATTACGTTATTTCCTCAATACAGCGCTACCTATTGTTTTTACAATTATACGTATTCTTGATATAAATTGTTGTAAAAAATGGGTAACACAACGTTGTTTGAAAATTTCGAATAATATTTTTTTCTGTGTATAGCTAGACAAATATGTTGAATGCTTAACGGTGGCATACAAAGACGCTTTCTAGAGAGAGATACATATGTTCTGTCATTAATTGCTCTTTTATACTGTTTTACATTTAAAATTTCATTCAATTTTTAAGCGAAACCTTACAAGATGCACACTTGTAGATATTACAAATATCTAGTGACACATGTATAGTCAACGAAGAACGTCAATGTATAGTCAGAGAGAACGTAATCTCTCCTATTTTAGACAACACAAAAAATGAGAAAAACATAATTTTTAGACAATTGAATAGCTTTTTTTTCTTTTTAGTAAAACCTGCGTTATATTTATTATTTTTATTTTTATTTTTTACTATCATAAAAATGGTTGATACTGACAAAGGAAATTTATATTTTTAATTTTGTTTATTCTTAGTATAAATTTTATCTTAACTTGTATGTTTCGCTTACAAATTATGCAATCGCTATTTGACGCAGTTAGTTCGGAGTAATAAAACGGAAAATTCTCTTAGCTTCTTCACATGAATGAAACACATTTCCGTTTCGGCAAAACGTTCCCTTGTCAGCAATTGTCAAAATTACCATCGAGTTGGCTGCATAATTCACTCACTGTACCGTCGGCGAGAATATTAATCGGTTGCGCCTCATAATCGAATTCATTGAAGTAATTATATATGTGCTCAATTCCTAGAAAGACCGCACGTCGTCTTCATCATAACTGGCATTGTGTTTGTATCCGCCTCATACGTGCTTTTATACCTTACCGGTTCAAAATATCAATAACCTTGAATATTAAACGACAATTTAAAGTAATTTTGTCTGGCAAAACGTCTTTAATCGTTATTAAAACGCAAGGAAGATGGTCTTTGCGTGGAAAAATTTGTACGTTAGCTGGACTGATATCCTTCAATAAACGACCAATCACGGCCATCCTCATTAATTTGTATAGTAAAAAAATACGCTTTCCCATGCGTATTATTAGTATTGCTTCTGTTTACTATTATTGCCATTGTAAATGTAATGAATGCATTCAAATATGGACATTTCCTAGAAGATGCCAATGTTCTTTTTTGTTTATACAATATGACATGTTGAACAAGCTAAATATAATATTTTTAATCTATATAAAAGCACAAAAATACGGAACTATTATTTGATTCTGATAATTCTTATACGCAATAATAATAATAATAATAACAATAGTAATAATAACGATAATAATAATAACGATAACAATAATAATAAACTTAAACTTAAAATTCGCTCAAACCTGGCTGAACTATTTTATGAGATTTTGTTTAATTGAACACATCTTAGAACATATTTTTATAATTTTTGCCCAGGAATTAATAACTAGAGACGGCAAAAGCGAGTGAAATCATACCTTTTTTTGCAACGTGACTCGTGTCTATTCGTCTCATAAGAAAGGGTTCGTGTTGCCTACTGGTTTTCGCGAGAGTCGACAAAACACGAGTGTGTCTAGTCGATCGCAAAACAGATATGATTTCATTCGCTTTTGTCCTCTCTAGTCATAATCTTATTAATAACAATAACGATGCAACGTACCATATGCACAGATACGCGTTCGTTTGCGGCTCGTCAGCGTACCTTGTCAAAGGTAGTAACTGTAGGACATCCATTTACAATTTTAATTCGTTCAATCTTATTTATATTAATTTCAATGTACATAGAATATTAGAAAAGTGCAGAATTCGAATTAATTTTGATTAGTATTCGAATTCTGACATTTTGATATTTAGTGCTATTTAAATTTTACATTGAAAAAGAAGCTCCATTAATAAATATTTTTAGTTAATTATTTAATATATTTATTATTAAATATTAAATTATTATTTAATATTTAATTATTAAATATATTTAGTGCACATTAATTAAAATCTCTAATTATTTCCAGTAATTTACATTTGTTGGTAAACAAAATACGGATAAGTACAAACAGTTACAACAGAGAGAATACAGACAACAGACATAATTTTGAAATATCCAATTAGAAATTTTAATTAAACCAACTAAAAAAATGTTACATCGATTTAAAATCCTCCTACCTAAAATCTAATCCTCGAACAAGTATGTACTTCATCTGAAAATAAATTTATCGAGAATTTTTTTACTTGAATAGAAAAAACATTTTTCTGCGTGCAAGGACTGTGGCGTAGTATGGTAAACAACACATAAGTATCAGTAACCTCAGCACCTCACAAGTTTAATTTATTATATAGTAATATAATAATTGGTCCTGGACGGTCGTTTCGAGGCCGCGAATGGTCCTCACCATGAACCGGTAACTGAATAATGTGCTGTTACACGTGATAAGTACGTTGCGCTGATTTGATATCCACGCTGATTGATACACATACGGTGCATTACCTTCAGAAAAAAATTATCGTAGATTCTTTAAATTTATCTCCTTCAGATGTGATGGTGTCTATCATGAATCATGATAGACGTATTCTACAGGATGTTATGCTATTGGACTTTGAGATGATATCACTGAATGAATGAAGAGAAACGATTTGCAAAAAATTATGCACAAATATGCATTGTCTTTTCTTATTAGAACATGTGTTACTTCGTGTTCCACGTATCATCTCTAGATACAATTCTACATTCCAGCTGCCATTCGCAGGGGCTAATATTCTGAAACGGGCTCTGATACACATGCTCTCTCGGACCGACAACGATGGATGGGATGATATCTTCAGGTGCCATGAAGATACTTTTCAGGAAGTTAATTATTGTTATTACTTTTTCAATATAGATACACGATGTAAGCCGCACAAATATCACATATACATACACAAACGCACATATAAAAGCTTAAACAAATATACACACACATGGCTTAGTTACATGTATTTTTAAATTTTATATTATTTTAATATTAGATACTTTACTCCAAGATAGTAGGTATTTTATTTCGTTATATACTGTAATTATCCTATCATAGACCTTCAGTCTGTTGGGTAATAAAGGCTACTATAACTATTATTATTATCTAGATTTCTTTTTAAAATAAGTTCTACATAGTTTAACCAAAATATCATCTTTAGAAATGTTTACTCCGACTGATTGTTTATTTCGTCATCATAGAAATGCCAATCCAACTACTTCAATATGTTAATGGTTGACTTACCGATAATCGTATGCGATGTTATAAACAGTATTACGAATTTCGATTACTAGATTCGAATGTAGATAGTGCCGTGCATAATTTTTCACATGTACTTCACAAAAAATATTATTAAGAGGTAAATTCATCAAAGTAACTTTTGACTTTGATTATTTAATAATATTTAAAATTAAAAACGTAATTATATAAAATAAAGAAATCCGAGGGAAGCAAAAGAAAATTAACAAATATTTTTTCACAATTATTTGAATCGTCATAAAATTAGAAATACTTCTGTAGCTTATAAGCTACACAGCTGAATTAAATAGTCTAGTATTTACCCGGTAAAACTCAAAGATTTATGCTGAAGAAATAAGCATGTAGATACCGTTTCGACTTTCCTTTGTTAATTAACTATGAAAATGCATTGTACATGCTGTATGATATCAAAATCTCGCGTTGTAATTCCACATTAGTAGTCTGTTCGTAATTATTGCTACCTACATTCTAAATCACAACTTTCCTTTTTTGTATAAATATGTGTACTTTGCATATACGAAGATCCAACATAAATTATACCTTAATATTTGGAAACATACGAATTGCAGTAATTTCAAAATTAAAACAGACTAGCCTGAAATTTTTTCCAATGTTGTTTTTTCATAAAAAAAATTAGGATATTTAGTGGGAAAGGAACAGTTGAACAGGTTAACTCTTATTTGTTATTGCTGATTGGTTAATATTTGCCGATTGGTTGGGAAATATAAAGTCATCGTTACTGAATTTTTATATGCAATTAATTGCTTGTTCTACGTTTATCACATCACAAATAAAAATAAGGCCCGTTAAAGTTAATGTATAATGTTAATATTTTTAATGAGAGAATGAACGATCAAAATATTAATAACGATTGGCTATGGAGATTCAGACGAAAGCATCGGTTTGCTATTTATCTTTCCAAAGCTCCGTTATCAATTATGATGTTTTCTGCGCATTTCGATTACGTTTCTTCAAATACTCGGCTTTCTTATACGAGCATCTAAACATTTTTAATCAATCAAGTCAATAACAACTTTATACTATTCGCTTATCTAAAGATAGTAAGCTAAAATTTGCGGTAAAATATTTATAATCGCTCCAAAACAAACCGTCAACATTTCATAATTTCAAATCAACCAGATAAGATCATAAGGTGATGCCTTTCTTATGATTTCTAAATTCCATATGTTTTTTGAACATTTACTGTTTGTACAAAACCTTCAAGAACGTTTCATTTGCTGTTTTTAATCAACTTCCTTGTCTTCGAGATGATCGCACTTATTTTTTGAGCAATTCTAGTAGTACTAATCTCCGTTGAAATACTCCTGTCATTAAAATATTAAAATTGCACAATAATAAATTTCATGATAGACTTATTCCACAAACCTTTAATAAGCTTTAAGAAATCTGTTATAAGTTATCTTTGAATGTTTAATAATATACCTTGTATACGTGTATCTAGCTCATTTAATTAATTCATTTTGTGTATCTAGGTATCACCCCGAAGCTTCGTCCATTGATATCCTACAGGTATTGATATCCTAAATGCTTAAGAAAAAATAAAATTCTTCCTTCCCAAGTATCCAATTAGTTCGGGAAGCCTGCTAGAAGAATGCAATTCTGTGTTGTAATGCATAGATCTAGCAAATCTTAGTTTTATCTTCAAGCGAAGCAACAGTATAAATAAACGAAATTATCGTTATTAGGGTGGCAAAAATTTGCGATTTTTAGATAATGGGGTGCCATTCTCAAATAGTAGAAATGGTAAACTATTAAGCAAGCGTTAACGTTTGAGAGGACTAAGTTTAGATCCCGATCAAATCTTAGAATCGGATAACATATCTGAACCCGAGGTTCGGAACAACGGATTCGAATCCAAAATATTGGATAAAGGACCCAGATCCGAGGTTCTAGATAATAATACTATTAATTCGATCCAAGTAGCAGCTTCATTTATAGCCCGTAATCTTTTTTTCAAATATCTCGTTTTCCTTTTCTTTATCTTAATTTTTCTTCAACTCTACTGCAAGTCTTACAAGCTATTACATAAACATATTTACTTTCGTCTATTGCTTATCCTTCCTCGGTTTTACTCTACGTTGAATAATAGTACTTTTACTTTAGTCATTGCTTTTCTGATACAAATTTTTCATTTCATAAAGGTTAAATTCTTTTAATATTATTCGTATTAGTATCATTGGATCAAAGCATAAATGCTTTTAGTCACTGCGATCTTAATAGATCTATTGTAGCAAAATGCCCATTATATTCGTTAGAGTAGGAGAAGGATTTTTAATAAACCGTATTACTTTAGAATCTTCATCCTTCAGTTCAACAGGTGTAAAAAAATGAAGTATTGTTAAGTCCGCCTGATGACATATATATGGAATGTATATATTCTATCGTTTCCAAATCTTCTTCGCATGGATGAAATTCGATCTTCACCTTCTCCTAGATTTAATAGGCGATGTTATAGGACTGCATGACCTGTTAGAAATCCTGCCAGTAACCTGAAGTCCCCTTTGCTGAACGATAGGATTATTTCTGCTTTGATTGTCCTCCCATGTTTTAATTTGTTTTATGTGGCTCCCTTGTATGCCGTATAAGTGGTTAGGACCAATGAAAGACATATGGTTGATTTCTATAGCCTGCTTGTGTGCTCTTTTCATTACTTTTGATCCCTTGATGGTGTCGGGACTCACTGCAAAGTAACGTGGTTTCTGTATCCCAATTACTTTAAGTTGTATATACGTTCGTGAATCGGACCAGATTCGTATTAATAGGCTTTGATAGCCTTTAGAACTGCTTGACTGTAACTGAGTATAGTTATGGTTACGCTTCCTATACCGATCTCTAGGTTATTCATGATGTGCAGGCTCAAAGCAGAGATCTTTCCTTGAAATATATTATTGTGGAGCCCTATATGTATTTTAGGGTAGTAGTTAGGTCCGCAAAACTTTTTATTCTTACGCCGTCCGCGTACCTCTTTTGCTTTGAGCACGTACCGTGTAAGCCCGATCAAAATTGTATTGCATAGGAATTACGTCCTGTGCAATGTGCATTGGATAATCTATATTGGGATCTCCAAGGATTTCGACGAAGTAAGGTAATTCATCCAATGAATATTTATTAATTTATTTTTTTTATATCATAATTTATAAAAAAAGATTTATGAATCATTTGGACAAAATAAACTTACATTTTCGCAATGCAAGATATGTAGTAAGAAATGAAATTCTCCAACATTTCCGAAATTCCTAACATCCCTTTTCTATTTTTTATTTATTTATTATTGTTAACTTATAAATAAGTTATGATAGTTTGCAATTCTATATTTTGCTGGTTAATCTGTTATTCGAAAGCATAGCACAACTTGAAAACATCAGGGGCAGCGATTTCGTACACAATGTGCGTATGAAGTGTAAAATTGTGCATAGCGAATAATAAAACTGTATAACAATTACATTAGGCTCAGTTTTCCATTGGTCAGAAAGATGATTTGGTTAATTCAATAAGTGCCGCTCTGATGACGGCATTTAAACGAGGCTATTGTGGATCTGTCATTCTGACGGGCCTTTGTTAGCGTGTCAATCATTTCGAGCGCTACTACCCCACGGTGCAACGCAAATGGTAGGGAAAAAAAATGAACATTTAATGGTCATGCGGCGATAATTGATTATTGAATGCTTTTAAAAGTCGTGCTTTATTTATGAAAAAATTGAAGAGGAATGTTTGGTAAATTACTTTAATACCTTATTTTTTTTTCTATTTCGATAGATTTTTGCCAACAACGCGGAAAAGTTGGAAAAGGTTATGTAAAAATTCCAGAAATTTAATTTCAAATAACTATTTGAACTAGTTAACTTTTGTTTTTTATTGCCGTTTCTTATTTCTTTAGAAATCACTATTTAACCAAGAAATTAATGCAAATTATCAGCAAACACTTTGTTTTTTAAACATTAACAGTATGTTAGGCCAAGGTTAAATGTGCTAACTGATAATAACCTTTGTGAATTTGAATTTCTTGTCAAAATATCAGAATTACGTTATATAATTTCGTGTACAATTCTATTTTGCAGTTCATCTATTATTTGTTTTTGTAAACAAATAATAGATGAACACAGAGTGTCTCACAGAAAACTACATCGTTCGATATAGGAAAGGTATATACACTCCGCCAAAAAAGTATCGCATAATTTAGTTTTGAATCATAAAAGTATCGCATAATCTTTATTTGTAGCATAAAGTTGTAAATATATTTTGATGCGCTCCAAGATATAATTTCTATGATTGTTTAAATAAAATACAGGCCAAATAAAAACAAGAACTCATACTTGAGATTTTTATTAAAACAAGAAATTATAATTTTGGAAAGGAAAATGTCATAACAGTAGCTTTTAATACTGAGTATTGCCACCTCTGGCTCTTACGACCGCTCGCATACGGTTTGGCAGAGATTCGATTAACCTCCGTATATAAGCCCGATCCAAATTCTCCCGCTCGTCACGGAGAGCATTTTCTAGTCCATGCAGGTCCATCTGTGAAGGAGGTCCCACACGTGCTCGATAGGGTTCATGTCCGGACTTACCGCAGGCCAATCTAAAACTGGAATACCAACATCGTTAAGGTATTCCTGGACGATTATTGCAACATGCGGTCGTGCATTATCGTGCATTAACATGAATTCGTTTCCTATAATTGGCGCATATGGTACTACATGTTCTTCTAAAATGTCCGTTATATACCTGTGGGCAGTCAGTGTACCTCTGTCTACTGGTACTAACTCTGTACGACCTGTTAAACAGATGCCTCCCCAAACCATAATAGAGCCACCGGCGAAATTAGGTCTAGGTCTAATATTACACTGCGAATAGCGCTCACCGTCTCGTCTGTACACTGAGATACGCCTATCTGAGGTGTAAAGACCAAATCTTGACTCATCTGTGAAGAGTATATTGGCCCAGTCATTAATGTTCCAATTTACATGTTCTCTGGCAAACCTTAAGCGAGCCACTCGGTGGTTCCTAGTGAGACGAGGGGCTGTTACAGCTACTCTAGCTCTTAATCCACTCTGTCGTAACCTATTCCGAATAGTTTGAGTACTCACACGAGTATTTCTGACTCTAGCCAAGTCGTTCTGCAATTGTCTCGCAGTTACATGTCTTCGACGTAATGCTTGTAGTAGTAAATAGCGGTCATCTTGGCAAGTAGAACATCTTGGACGACCTGGTACAGGTCTTCTACTGTAATTGCCTGTTTCCCTATATCTGGCTACGGCTCTAGAAACACTTGACTGATTGATGTTCATCAAATTAGCAACGTATGCTTGAGATCGTCCATCTTCGATTAAAGCGACTATAGCAGCCACTTGTTCTGAAGTTAAATTGCTCATTTTAGTTTTAAAAGCGTTGGTACAGAACTCTGACTTCGCACTTTAAAATTTGTCCGTATAGGAAGACTTTCAATAAACAACTGAACGAACCTTGCACATATGCATTTTTCTAAATGTATTCTTTTAGAAAAAAAAAATTAAAAAAGCTATGTTCCATGATTTTGTTAGTGTTTTTATAGTTCACATACAGGAGGCAAACTTTTTGTGAACGTATGAAAATATCTTGGTTTATAAATGCCCTTTTTTAGTTTATGCGATACTTTTTTGGCGGAGTGTATTATTATAGGAAAATTCTAAAAAATTAATAGTACGCTATTTCGTCTGTATAATACTATCTTAGTCTCTTTTAAAAAAGTATTTAGTATCTTTTAAAAAACATCACATATAGCGTGATTCTTTAATATTGCAAAAAATTTCGCGGACAGGTTCTTTAGATAAAAATAAGTAAAAAAGTTCCCATTAGTGTGCCCGGAAACGCTTCGTTTCCGAGATACAGGGCGTTCATTTTTTTGTAATCTACTTTTAATCATTGTTGTTTCAAAAGAACTTTAACCGATTTATTGGAAAATCGTCTGGATTATGTTTCATCATAGGAGCCATTTGTTGTATCATTAACATAATACAAAATACAAAATGCAAAATAACAAAATGTTACAAAATAATAATTTTAATAACTTTTCCTCTGCACTTATTTATTCCAGGTATTAATGCACAGTGAGGCAAGAATTAAAAGAATGAAAAAATTAAATTGATGGAATTAATGAAAACCAGCGAAGAAGTAAAGTTATAAAAGTTGTTGAAAATGACCACCTCCAATTGCACTACATGTTTCGATCCTGCGACGCATTGATTTACGAACACGTTGAAAAATCCCTGGGGTGTGCCGAATTGTTTCGAATTGAAATACTTGAAATAATAGTTATTAAAAGTAAATTACAAAAAAAATGAACGCTCTGTATCTCGGAAACTACGCGTTTCCGGACACATGGTAATGGGAACTTTTTTCTTATTTTTATCTAAAGAACCCGTCCCTGAAATTTTTGGCAATATTAAAGAATCGCCCTGTATGCTTAAACTTTCAAATGGGATTAGTGTCGGAACTTAATTTTTTTAAATACCATTATTTATTTTTCTCTTTCTTACCTTCTTGTGAAATTGTAAAGACAGAATAGAATTTGTTTATTACGTTTTTATTGGCAAAAATACAAAAATTAATTCATTTGATTAACAAATTGTTAACTCAGCAGGTATCTGGTAAGTGATAAAATGATGATGATTTTTATTGGCTTAAAGCATCATGAATGTTAAATACAATGTTCAGATAACAAGCAAAGGCAGTGCTTTTTGTAAGAAGTAAACAAATTGATATTTATAGTTTCAGAAAAGAATGATAAAACTTGCTAAATTTATCTAAATACATTCTACGGCAGACCACCAAAGTAAACTCATACAATTTAAGACTTCAGCGGTAATAAAAGAGGTACAATAAAGAAATTAGTTACAAAGTGTTAATGAGACTCGTAAAACGCGCTTCTAGTCGCGCGATATTTGGAGTGTCAATGCGGCTCGTAAATAAGGACCTCATTTGTAAAGTGTATGGAGAGAACGTAGACTCAATAAATCAGTGTTGGTTAGCGGCGGCATTTAGCTGATACAGCCATATGTGAGGAGAAGATGAAGAAGAGAAGCCACTGGAAACTTCACGGGCGAGAGGACAAACGTTTACTTTGATAGACTGCCGACTGCCGCCCGCCAGCGAAAATGTGACAAACTTGAACGCCCCTCTAGCCAAAAACAGAAAATAAAACACTGTTAACACGCTAATGTGACTATTAAAGAATTTGGTCGATTAATTTTGTATAATTAAGTACACATATGTATGACTGTAAGAAAAAAAAAAAGAAAAGACAAATCTATAAGTTTGGAACATTTTAATGAATAAATTTATACAATGCAATAATATAATTTTAAATTAGTTTCAATTGAATGCACTATTACAAGTATGGATGCATATCTTTACAAAAATTATTGTTCCGTACGTTTAAAAATAAAAAAAGATAAATAGCGTATCAACTATTCAAAAAACAATACATTCGTACCAGGTACTATTGAAATAACGATCAATAAGCGATCAAGAAAGATCGACATGTGACATATCTTGAGATTGAGGCCAACTGACACGTCCTTAATTTGAAATAGTTCAATTTAAAAACTTCTGCATGATAAATGGCATGGTTTTGAGAAAATTAGATTCTTCTTAGATCCCACATCTTTTAACTGAAGAACAAAAGGCGTCTCGCGTTAACTAGTGTCGAAAAGCTTTGAACTGGTTCAACAACGGAAGCTTAAAAACATTTATAGCATCGTGAGTGGTGACAACTCGTGAATTTATTCCTATGAATCCAAAACCAAACATCAATCCTCTTTGTGGATATCTCACTTTGAAAAGAAGTCAACAAAAGCTATCCTTCCCTAAAATATTTGTTGAAGTGAGTGCTCGCAACTTTTGCTTCAATTTCGGAATTTCCAATGTTATTGGAACTCTGTAGAACGGTTAATGCAAGACAACTGCTTGTTTGCCATCCTCCACCACGGTAATGGGAGTTCACTTGGAACTCAAAAGGTGAGCTGCAAAACATCTAGTTGCAGTCCTTACACTATTAAGCAGCGCGTTAACTAAAAATCTTTGTCTTTTAAAGAATTCGTTTAGGTTTAGTGATAGCTTGTGTAGCTGATGTTAATTGAATATTAAATTATCCGCGTCGGTTTTTCTTTTCGATTTCCACAAAATCCGTTCTCTAAAATCTCAATTTTTCCATTTTGTAGTGAAGTGTGTCCGTCTACCGAGGGATATAACGTCCAATAAACTTGAGATGTCTGAACTATTAATAATAATGCAATAATTACTAATACTACACGTTATTTTAATCTTCCACTCTTCAGGACATTTCAACACAAATATCTTCTTCTATCTCCACTTCTTTACTAACTAGTTACTAACTAAATATAACACATGTTACACCTTTTAATATAATATTTCCTTAGAAGATTTCTATGTTCTGCTACCTCGGACTGATTTATGGAATAAATTCGAGAGGACAAAACCGAGTGTAATCATACCTTTTTTGCGGCGACTAGACAGACTCGTGTCTATTCGCTTCATGCGAATGGATTCGTGTTGCCTATTGGTGTCCCCGAAAGTCGACAAAACATGAGTCTGTCTAGTCGCTGCAAAACAGGTATGATTTCACTCGCTTCTGTCCTCTCTAGCGATCATATATTCAATAAGTTGCCCGAAGTTAGTTGGCTGGGTAACCGGTGTATTTACTTAATGATAAATGCCTTTCTTTACTTATAACAGGTGGCGCAAATGTAATATCATAATTTGAATCGGCCGCCATTTTTGCAGTTTGCGTCAAATGTCACTGTGCTTTGACATTTATGATGTAGATATAGAGAGAATTAGTTGCAACAAGCCATGGAGCGATACACACCTCAAGAACGTGAGATTATTGCTACTTCTTATTTTCTTAGTTTTTCTCGTGTCCGTGTGTTCCATGTGTTCGTACAATTAAACGTTTGTCCGAGCGCCTCGTGTAAACTGGGTCCACTATAGATGTCGCAAGAAGTGGTCGTCTCGAAGTGCTCGTTCGAACGAGAACATCACTGCTGTTGCCGGCGATGTCAGAGAGAATCTACAGAGAACTTCAACCAGAAGACGATGCACATAATTAGGCATCAGCAGACGTTCGTTTAACGAATTTTGGCGAAAGACAAAGTGCAAACTGTTCAGGAATTGGTGCCTGCTGACCGACGGGCAGATCGAGTGATCTCTCGTTTTGGAGATTTGAACTGGCCGTCTAGATCGCCAGATCTAACAGTACCAGACATATTCCTTTAGGGCTTCTTACAATCTCGCGTTTACCACAACAAACCACGAACCTTGCAAGCTTTGAAAGCTAACATTGAAGTAGAATACGCTAAACTGGAGCCAGATGTTTTGCGAACAACAATTCAAAATGCCGTAAAACGAGCGCAATTATGAATCGACTCGGGAGGTGGCCATTTGAGCGATATAATTTTTTCCAATTAATGTGGTCAATTTTACACTTTCAAACAAACTTTTTATGAAAACAGAGCTCTTTGTTTTTCATTTATAACAAAACGGTAGCCAATTTAAATTATGATATTATTTTTGCGCTACCTTGTACATTAGACGCCAAATCGCATTTTATTTATTTTTATTTGCCTGTTTATAAAAGTATGTTTATAAAAATAGTGACACGATAACTTAAGTGTTTTAACATTTTGTAAGTTGGTATTAAATATAGATATATAGTTAGTAATAAGAAAAATAGGTTAATTAAAAATTAAGCTAGAAAGTAAGTTTGTTCCCCTTTTAGTTACATGTTGATTAAAGAACTATGTTTTGTGTAAGGTGTTAATTTTTATTTACAATCGCCTATACAGGGTTACCTGTAAATAGCACGTAAGCTACCGAAATCTGAAGACTACCTATCAATGTGTTACTGAAAATTTAAAAAGAAATTTATTTGTAACATATACATTTTGTTCAAATTTTAGGGCCCAAAATGCAGGTAAAGCCGGTCCATATCTTTGTTTCTCCTATATTATACAAATACCGCTGATGAATCAAAGTTAACCCAGATGCAAATAAAAATCGATAAAGCATTGTAGATGCTATGAATAGTGAATAGTCTATTGAAATGCATTAGTCTGTCGTACAGCTGATGTCGAAGTGTTTATGTGTTGAATAACATTGAATATGCCGATAACCATATGATTTGCGTTCTTAATGTTTAAAGTTAATGCATCCGAAATGTCGGGTTTTGAGTTATTTGTAGTTATACATTCTTTTTCTTTTTAGGAAATTTGTGGTGGTCCTAACAAGGACCGATCTAGGCGAAACAGGACAAAATAATTTATTAATGTAAAAAATGTTCGAAATGTCCACCGTGAGCTCTAATACAGGCATCAATTCGGCAACGAAAGTTATTATGCACACGAGTAAAATTTACCATGTCTTCGCGAATGCGTTGAGCTGCAACATAAATGCGATTTCGCAGATCTTCGACATTTTCAATATCAGGGCGACGATCATATACCAAGCTTTTCATGTATCCCCACAGAAAAAAGTCTAGTGGATTTAGATCGGGAGTACGAGGTGGCCAAGTAAATAAGTAAATTATTTGTCAAAATTCGATGCACCGTCGTTTGGGACACATTTACTTGCTGGGCTAAAGTTGTAGTACTTATGCCTGGTTCCGCCTCAACGATGTTTAAAATATGCTCTTCTGCTTGCTGAACTCTACGTGATATATGACGGCCACGACCTTCGAAACGTGGAATTACTGATCCTGTTTCTCGAAGTCGATACACGGTTCTCACAATTGTCTCGGATGATGGATGCCGCCGATTGGGAAACCGTTCCGCGTACAAATTTTCTGCCGCAAGACTATTTTGTCCTGTTTCGCCATAAATCAAAATCATATCGGTGTATTCGATATTCGTATAGGATGCCATTGCAATTGCGTGTAATGACGGTGAATGCTATGTGCATACTAAATGGATATCCGAACGCTGCTTTAGCGACTGCCGGTGATTCCCATATGTTAACTAAGACAGAGTCGGACTCGAATAAAGAAAAATCATTTTCTCGTTACTACGTGCACATAGAACCATAATATTTTGTATTTAGGCATTACTCATGCGTTTCTTTCACCTAATTTTTTTTTTCGTACTATATCCGAATAAGACTGTATACAACAAAACCAACATCATGTTGACACAATTTATTTAGAATTTGCAAATTCATTTTTGTTAGTAAAATGTAGACGGTCTAGCCTACTTTAGTTATTTTCTTACTAGCAGATTTTCATTTTCTATTTCCCTCTCTGGAAAATTCGCTCTTCACTTCACTTTCACATCTCCTCTATGATGTTTTTTTTTTTTAATATAGAGTGAGTAAACTCCGCCGGCTAAGAACATTGTGTCTTTTTGAATAAATAATTTTTCAAAACGATTCTCCCTCTTATTTGCTATTTGTTCTAAAATTATATTAAAACCTACGGATGTTATAAACTCGTGGCTACCCAAAGTCATTTGTTTTAATTGTAACATGTTATATTATTGCATTTTTTATATACTCGTTAAATTCTGAGGCAAAATGTAAAAGGTATTATTGCCCTAAAACTCAATTTATGTCAACATTCTGAACAAAAAATGTTAATAGCCTAAAATTAATAATAATTTTTTTCACCGTACTAACGGAAACAAGGTAGCGTTGGATCAATTATTGAATACGATTACATTTCATGACGTAAAATTAGTGTATTACAGTAAAATTAATGTATTTTAAGTTCATTAACTAGTTTGCTTTACTGTTAACCTGATATTACACCATTGCGTTGGACCGAACGTTCCAGTCAATGGGTTCGCTAGTTGGTTTTGTTGCTATACAGTACGACGAATGTTTATTTCGATATTTGGTACAAACGTTTGTTTACTAGTTGTTTTTGTGAAAATATTATTATATTGAATATGGAGGATAGAAATGTAGCAAATGTACAATGATGCGATAAATTTAATAGTAGCAATAATAAACATCTTTACTTCGAACACAAGCACAATACATATCAACACACGAGAATGTATGACCAAAACAAGTCGAAAGTAAATGTTTAAATGCAAATACTGGACGCTTCACATTTACAGCTGGCAGATGTTAACGATGCTACAAATGCCAACTGCCCAACTTTGTTGATGTTTGCTGCATTGTGTAGCGACGGCTTTAGCTTCAATCTTGAAATTAGCTAATCGCCTTATCGCGATTTAAACAGAGTGATAATTTTATTTTATAATACTTTGCGCTTCAGGAACTTCAAAACTTTAGGAAGAACGAAACAAAACTTTTAGTAAAAATAGTAGAAAAGTATTGGTATAAATATATAAATTGCAATAAATATAAGGAGAAGTAAGAAATAAATGAAGTAGATGCTCGCATGATAATTGGTGAAATAAATGGCAAAGACCTTGAGCTAGAAACAGTTTATTGTATCCTACTGTATAACTGACGTTTCATCATCATCGTTTCATCAAGGTTTAATATAGAAATTAATACTAAAACTTGGTAAATAAAAATTCCATAGTCAACCACTATGACCACAATACTTAAAAAGAGATATGTAAAATTTCTCAATTCCCAATGTTATACTCAAGATTATTGCCATTTATTTCCCCAAATAAGAAATAACGTGGCAAACAGAAGAAAAAATTTTATTTTAATAGATGTCCAAATACAAGATGAATTGATTTCTAAACATTTCTGATTTTGAAAAATATTACGTGGTTTTGTTGTAAACAATTGTTATTAAACATCATTAAATTCAAAAATTGTTTTAATGTTTCTGTTATGGTGCACTAATAAAATTAATATTGGCTGTAATTTAGTTTCGCGATTAGCAATAATAATTAAGAAAATGGCCGACTAAAGACTGCTAACATGTTAATAATATTGTTTAGAACTATGACAAAAATTCAAAACAAAAATCACATACAATTAAAAAAGCTTTTCTACCAAAAATATATTGTGGGTGCCAATTTAGCTCAATATTATGTGGCTTCCATTAGCAGTTCAGTACCATATATCTGTTTACTACAGAAATAACAGTTGTATATGTAAATGTTAATTTATAAAAAAAAAACCCTAACAACTATTATAGGCAAATTCGGGTACGCACCATCGGCGCAGCTAACGAATGGACTATCCCATGCGAAACACTAGTCGGTATCTAATTCACTGCCGCCTGGAGAGTACGTAATAGTAGCAGCGAAGAACTCTCTGTTTTCTGTGTGTTCTGTTTTTAATAGTGTCGAAGGTAGGTAGATAGAGAAAACAGCTATCATTAAAGACGATGAATATGTTTATTCAGGATTATGCGGATTTGACTGACGACGACATAAAAATTAAATATTTAGTGCGCGTCTATGTCTAATGCGTTGGTTACGAATACTTTGTGCAAAGTGCCAAGCTATAAAATACGAACAATTTTTATTTGATTTATGAACAATGATGATTCAATGTTCATAAATCAAATGTCAAATTCTGCCGTTTACTTTGTTAAACTACGATTCATATATTTCATTTTGGAACAAGTACGCCAATATTAGATTACGCTACGAAATTATCTGACATCTGTGCGTCTACATTTAGAAAATAAAATTGAGGCTGAACTAAAAAATAAAAAGTGTGCTTGTGTGTGAAAGGAACAATTGATTGCAAAAAAATCTACACTTAATGTTATGGCGCACTAAATGGTACCACGTCAATCGTCATCTTCAATTTTATTAGCATCTAGAATGGAAAAAGGTACTGCTCAAGTAATTTCAAAACTGGTGTTAAGCCCATTGGAAAAAAATTGAAATTTCCAGATGATCAATGATGTGTTTTCTGTAGACCGGTCTTTAACGAATAGTGTGGTTTGTTACATATTTTTTTTTACATATTGTATCTAAAATTCTTGCTCTTTCATGCTCTACATCTTATGGCAGAAACACTTCGTAAACGTTATCCGCAGGTGAATGCGCTAACTGCGAGTGCAAAAACAGTGTTTCTGAATTCCTGAAGATCTAAACGTATTCGCGAATTTCACAGACACAGAGTACACAGAGGTTGCGGTACTCTGTCGACAAGACATGAGTCTGTCTAGTCAATCCCAAAGAATGTGCAACTATTAAAACAAGTCAGAAAAAAAAATTGAAGTTAGGTGTGATTTACAAAGCATTGACAGCAATTACATCAGAGTAGTGCAAGCAATACAAAAAATTACAAAATTCTTCACTGTCGTTGGAGGAATCATTGCAAATTGTGAGCAAGCTTACATGCAGGGCTTTGTTCGATAGAAGACGCAAGAAATGAGTGTGTTTTAATTATGTTTGAAAATATTTTAAACAAAGATTCAGATTTTGCCACATTTAGACAAATCTGTGAAGGTTCGTCTACAGATGCGTTAAGATGTTTCAAAGATTCTTTTAATTATGCAAATATCGCATCACTAGATGTAGAGGGATCGTTTTTTTATATAAGAATATATTTTCCTCACGGCGGTCGCGTTTTGCAGAAGTAATTTTGGAAATGCCACTTATGTTAAACATATTCAATCTCGCTTCTCCAAGTCCGTTTTCAAGTACGGATAACGCTTCACACGGTAAGTTTTTTTTAATCATCGGATTACATACACTCTGGATTTTATTTTTTATACGTATAACTAGAGATGACGATTTCTTAAAAACTTCTCTGTATCTACCACCGGAATGGCACTGTTCGAGATAATATATCTTGCATGAGTTATGTCGTTGATACGCAACTGAATTGTGCCTACTCTGCTAATAACTGCAAAACACTTAACATACATTTTGTCCCAGAATTTAATAGTATACAGTATGTACACTTTATAACGTACAATTTTAGGCTATGAACTTATGAGACATCCAGTAGGTTTCGATATAGTTCTAAAACATGGACAGAATCAAACGTCATTAGAGCATAAAGACAAAATTAAGACACAAGAGCAAAATTACAGTTTTGAATTATCTTCACTGACGAAGACTCATGGAGGTATATATTGGAAATGTAATGCTTGTTCCGACACTTTCAGAAAACAGTAGAAATACCATCCAATATATGCACAGTATAGAAAATGAGTTGCAGCTAGTATATTGCGCAGGTATTGGACGGTAAATTTATGCTTTTCTCAGTGTTGTCTACAGACGAAATAAAATATCTAATACCTAGTAAATGTAAAAAAATGAAACCGTTTTGAGTCGATAAAAACTAAAAATTAGCCTGATGATGTTGATTATAAAAAATAATAATAAACAAATATGGAGTCGCTGGTAAAGTTGCCGTTACATGCAAGTATGAATTTTCCACAAAAAGTAAGTTATCTCGTCTCTTACTATCAGAATAGAAAGGCAGTCAGTACATGTTCCATCTCATTGAATTTTTTAACTATTACTAACACCAATTAGACTTCCCTCCTTTTTAGAATAAAAAAAAAGCTAAGTTTTGCTAGTTTATTAACATTTGAAGAGGAAATTCAATTAATTCATGCATGGTTCGTTCTGTGAATTGCCTGCTCTATAGGCAACCGATAACACTGGTATAATCTTGTCAAGAAGCAATTCGTAAGTGAACATCGATAATTTAGATTACCTGTGTATATAGAAACGTCTATAATTTAGATAATAAATATAAATGCAGTTAGTGCAAATAGTACAAATATAACATATATAAATCATCATTAAAAAAATTGGAAATAAAAAATTAATTTTTCAGATTAGGTTTACGAATACGGTGATAATTCGGTAACATTTTTGAGAGGGTGTCCATCTGCAAGGTTTGTTGCTGGAAACATAAATTATTAATAGCACTATCACTTACATATACTTGAAATATTTACCCCAGGACCACATAAGGCCTCTCGCTGTAGGCATTTTTCCCCATAAATTATTGTATTTTCCGGTAATACTTGCTCTTCAGTAATGTAGCATCCAGCTCCAATAATACAGCCATTTGTAACGGTTACTTTATTTCCAACAAAGCATTTTGATTCAAAAATGTTATTATCTCCTATTTTGCATGCCTCTACATTACAACCTACTTCAAACACATTATTAGAGCCTATAATTAATACTGGTATATTTTTTTGCTCCTCTCTGTCAAAGGGTACTCTGAAATTCATTTAATCTTTAAATAAACATTTATAAGTTCTTACAGTCAATATTAATGGTAGTAACTTCTTTTTGGATTTAACTTAACATTTTATTATTTAGACTGAGAAGGCTGGCAGGACAAATAGTACAATTGAATTCGAGTCCGAAAGAAATTACTATGAGAGATTACGCAACCTCTTTCAGTTGTTGTAATGAAAGAAGTATTAGGAGATAATGTTGACATAATCTTTTACCTATGTGTTATTTTTGACTGTTCTTCGATCAAACATTTTTCACCTATGATTATAGGACCAGCTTCTGCATTTATGGAAGCGCACGGGTGCATTATTGTACCAACACCAATAGTTACGTCTCCTCTTAACTTGGCTTCATGACATACTATAGCACCAGCAATAATTTTAATACTGAAGAATATAAATGTTAATTTCAAACATAGTACCAATTAATGCCACATACTTATTTCGTGAAGACATGATACAATTGTTTTACTTATATAATGATATTATAAAAGTTTTAACAATACATTTGTTATTAAAACCTGTGAAAGTACATTTCTAATTCATATAGAAGGTTGTATTAGGTTATGTTTTGAAAGGTTATGAACGGTTGACAATTCATTCTGTTGGTGTCGACATCTTTTATTAGTTAAATGCAAAAAGTAAAATCTGAGGAAAACCGTAAAATCCAATATAAAAAGTACTAAATTTTAAATCGAAATTAATGAAATCTATTCAAGCAACATAGTTGTTGTTAATTCTTTATTGATTAATAATTATGATGGCTTACGAAACGTAACTGCTACAGCAGTATTTACGGTCGACCCTCACTATAAGTATTAAGGGCTACTCAAATAAGTTTAGATTTGGAAATAAGGGTGTTTTGTGCAGACTGATTTCTTGCGATAGTCTAATTGCATGCAAATATTTGTATGTATTTTATAATTACACATTTTCGTGATAAATGTATTATGTAAGAATAAATAATAGTAACATCATCTACACCACTGTACAAAATTCATTAATGTAGGCTGCAATAAGCTTCTTAATTGTAAAACCAAAATATAATAAATAAAAAAAACCTAAGAAATTCTACAAATTTTAAAACCAATGAAATTGCAAGAAGTGTCTAAATAAAAATCCGTATACTAGCCTCTTTTTTCTAAACTTTGAAATAATGTACTTGTGACGCAATGTATCTCTTTATAAAAATAAAAGTAAGGTTACATGCTTAATTCAAAAATTTCTCATTTAATTTTGAAAAGCAAAAAATGTAGAAAGTTGACTTTATTCTCGTTAAATGAAAAATTTGAAATATTTCAAGAATGCTTTGTGGAATGTTAAAAAATAGTTTGCTGTTTCTTGCAAAACAAGATTGTTTATTATACGCATTTGTTTGAGTAATTCAAGTAGTAAATAACGAAAACATTATTATATTCTTCATGTTAATGTAATAAAAGGTTCTTTGTGGAAAAGTTACCAATCGTTCTATGAAATTAGCTTAAATTAGTGATTTAAATTTCAAAAAGTAATGATTTTGATTGACGATATTATTCAATTGTAACATTGCCTAAGAATTGGTTTGCTAAAGTATTCCAAAAGGTGTCAAAATGTGACTATTAGTCCGTAGAGATTGGTTGGATAATAAAACAAAATCAATTATTAAATAAAAAATTTATTCAGATGCATTAACAACAATATAGGTCACTAATATTTATAAAAATATAATGTTTATATGATGTGTATCTAAATAAGCGCGCATTGTTCTCTTCACTGAACTGAACAATTATCCTATAAACTATTAAATTGCGTAAATAATGAACATATTGAAATAACGTACTTCATGTTACAAGCTGGAATGTAAAGTATTCACAAAAAATAATGTTACTGCTTAGATGTTTATTAAAAAACGATGACTTTTGCTAACCGATGTCGCATATTTTGGATCAAAATGAATACCTCTTAGCCGATAAACATGTATGTATATGTCACTATGTAAAACTGGAACAGTTTCTCGTCAGAGAAAACAAAATTCTCCCATAAATCTCGGAAGTGACATACAATATCCTTTTTTGTCTTCTTTATGTATTATTATCCGTCATAAAAGTCTTATTTGCGCTACTGCAAATTGTTAATTCCGTTTCACCAATTCATTTTCAAATAATTTTAATGCAACTAGGAAAATTTCTTTCCCCCTTTGTTCTTACAGCTTAAATCTTAAGGATTCTTCTTCTTTCTTCTTCACCTTCTACATCTTTTCCATTCGATATCCTTGGAATCCCTAAACTAAGTTTTCTAGTAAAAACTCAATTGTGTAAATATTTTTATGCTCCCAATACTGCGTTCTTTCTGATTCTGATTCCCAACTCGTCCGCAATAGTTTGAATACTACGACCCCCGTGTTCAGTATTAATTATTAAATTGGACTCCAAACCTACAAATTAATACGGTTGCTAACTCGGCTTTACAGCTTTTAAGGCTCACGCGCAATTTTTTTTCTATTGATTCCATCGAATTGCTGTACTTTTCTTTTGCACGTTCCAAATTGGAATGTCCGATCGTCCGTATATAATTACTAAATAGGTTTATTACGGTAAATTTAAAGACGTTCTGTAAAATATATATACTTCAAAGAGCATGCATGTTATCCGGAACAAGTTTTTCTCTTACAAATTTCCGCAAAATTTATGCAATATCGAGTGTTTAGAGCTAAGTTTTTTCTTGAGTTGCTTAGAAAATATCAATTTTATTGTTCTTTGTCCAGTATGTAGGTTGTTATATTCTACTGCATCATACCTAACACATATGTTATGATCAAATCAGGAATTTAAAGAGTTTGCATACATTTTAATTCTTTGTTAAATTAATAACTTAGGCTTCCACGACCAGAGTCAGTTAAATATGAATTTGATCCAGGTTTGGACCGTTTCCTGAGTAATCAGAAACTCGCCTTCAATAATATCGGGCTTCTCTTATAAAAATGTAAATGACCACAGAGACGAAACTAACTAAGTGGGAAGTAAATGATCTCAATAACTCAGCATGTAAGCCGATAGTGATACCCAGAGTTGATTTTCGCCACGCATTAAACCCGGAATACGTTTAGTTTTGTTCTTTGTTGGATATTTCTGTCGCTATTAATTTCTTTCCTAGAACATTGCTCCTAAGAAAACGTACTGCAATTTTAAGCTGAAGATGGTTTTTGGTTTGAGCCTATAGTAGAATTAGTAATGTGCTTAATCTATAATTGTAGATTATAAAAAAAAATTGTTGGGAAATGTTTTATTATTAGTATTACTTTAATTTGATTTGATAACGTTGTTAGCCTTTTTAAGCAACATTTACATAACTCTAATAAGTAATTGATATATACCAAGTCTGTAATTCTCTGATGCTACTTACTACAACATAAACTTAAACAGTCACAGATCACAGCAGTGGCAGCTGGTGGTGACGTAAATGGGAGGACAAGGAGAAGGCCTCGATTCCTTCATATATTTCATTGCATATCGTGTGTATTGCACCTGACAAAAACAAGGAAAGGAAAGCGTTGTCTTTGACCTCCCATTTACGTTTCCACCAATCGCTATTGAACGGTAACAGTAAAATATAATCTATTATTTGATTGAGGTAACTTCAATACGTTTATCCAGAAGTATTTTCGAAATAATAAACGGTGCGGACCCTCGTTAGGAGTTTTAGCGGTGAGTTAACGACGAAAACGACGATTTTTAGCTCGTCTATAAAGAGAGCAACTCCATGACAGTGAAATAAACTGTACTGTCTACGGATAGCTCTCTTTATTTTCGAACTATTACTAAAGTTATCGCATATACTTGCGACCGTAAACTGGAAATCTGAAACAAAAGGGAAGTATTTAATTTAATTGCGGATATTTTAAGTACCCTAATTAAGGTAAATACATAAAAAAATAAATGAATACAAAACATACGATTTTTTGCGACCTACAACAAATATTCGATACTATTAAGGGTATCTTGCAAAGAAATGCATGTACAATTATATACATTTTTTATATGTTATCGCATAAATCTTCACTTACAATAATAGATATGGCACTTGTACATAATTGTTTAGGATTCAAATTAATTGTACCTTCATTCGTAAAGCATTATTTCTCGTTGCCAATTCTGAGGGTATTTTACTACATAAAAAACAACATAGCTTTAACAACTTTATTAGGTAACTAATGTCTAGTGAGAGATATACTGCCTGCATTCATTATCTTTAATTAAATCAGATATAATTGAAGACACCGTAAATAGTTTTTTGTTGTATCTATCTTCGCACGGGTATATATACTACTTGCTATAGCGTCAGAAGTTGCAAATAATTATCTGATTATCTTGAAATGCCGTCTAAAAATTCTTTGTATACGTCATTGGAAGAATATAACAAAAGTATTAGAGCAGTTGAACCGTGTACCGTTGTTTTTATAAAAATCTAGGAAAACTCATATAATCTCCTTTCATTGTTTGTCAGAAGTAAATGAAAGTAAAATAAACGATATGAGCAGTTTCTGCCTTTAATATTATGGTAACATCACAATATGAGAGTTCGTAGAAGATGTTAAAGAAATAAAGCCGTCTACAATATAATTGCGTCTCACGCTCCCGTGAAGTATTTTTGATCCGCCTACATACATAATATATTCATTTACTATTGAAAGAAATACCATTTAGTTTGGGTTTCCGAGTTAAAACCGCATCGTAATTGCATCAGAATGCCGATGTTTCGCTCTCAATTTCATCGAGCTTCCTCTGGGTTGCCGCATGATGCATTCTGATGCGATTACGACGCGGTTTCAACTCGGAAACCCAAATTCTTTAAAAGAAAGCAACGACCGCGGAAGTCTACAACAACACATACCATTTAGTGTTTTTGGAGAATTAGAATGAAATATGTAATAATTATAAGTAATACGAAAAATCATATGCAAGCTCCCCGTTAGAGAAACTACTTCGTCATTTTTGAAGAACCAATCCTTAAGAGAGTAAATTGGAAATGGACAATTTTGTAGGAGCAGGTTCCGAAATCCGACAGTATTTCTTTATTTTTAGCCTAAGTACCAAATTTCATCTTTCTAAATTTAAAAAAATTACTCCGGGACTTTCCCTATTGTATGAAACAATAGAAATTGAAGGAGAGAATTATAATATGTAATAAATAAATAAATAATATAATATAATAATAATTTAAAATTGAAAATTCGAATATTTGCTTTTGGAATCATAAACGTTTAATCAGAAACGTCCATGTCTGCCTCCTTTCAAATTTCAAAGAAAAGGACAATGAAATGATTTAACAGAGTTATTTATTTCACGTTTGTACTTATTATTTAAAAAAAAATGGAGCAATCTGAACATCTGCCTTCCATGTGTATATAATAATTATAATTTTATGATAATGATAATTTCCACAGTTGCTTTTTTTTTAATTTTAAAATTCGTTAAAAAATTGGTAAAAAAGGAAAATTGGCTACGCTAAATTTACGATAAATTAATTTGACCTTTACCAATCGAGGCAAGTAACCACAGAAACTGGATAAAATATTTAAACGAAATTGATTTTTTAAACGATGAAGAATATTTGCCTCTTGAAGCATTAAAAGTTCCAGAAATTATGCATTATTTACAAGACAATACGAAATGGCTTATGATTTCAAAAATATCTGAAAATATATTACTGGCTGTGTGTAAGTCGCGTAGGTAAAAGCTCACACGTTATGGTCAATTTTTTTCAGCGTCAGAAAGTACATTGGGTACTAGAGAAGTATAAAAAGATGCTGAAAATTGTAAAAATAAATCTGTTGCATATCGCCCGAAGAAAGATATTGACAAGAGTAGAACACGAAGCGTTTACGCAAGGAGCCCTTATTATGATTGATATGCATATTTTAAATTGCCCCATCTGGGGCACTGCTTCCGACGATGTTAAAGTCCATTCTGGTGGAGACATTATCTCCATCAAAAAACTTGGGGGTAGAAAGTAGAATCTTCGATGTACGTTCCCTCCAATGGAGCAGATTGGAGGGAACGTTCACCGCAAGATTCTACTGAGAGCAAAATTCAAGTTTCGAACAGAATATTTTCGAAAGTGGTTGAGATTTCTGATTTAGAGTTTCCATCAGCGTTAAACCTCGATAATTCATGGAAAAATTCTTCTTGCACCATAACTATAGCTCCACGTCGTCGACCCTAACTCCTTCTGTGACCTACAAGAGAACCACATAGAACAAATGATTAAAACATGGGTGGACAATCAAAAGACCTCGTACTGGAAAATTGTTCCAGAACAAAAACAGACGAAAGCATTCGTGTTAGGCTCGCCTAAGACAAAAAAAAAACAGTGTTATCGTTCAGCAAAGAGGATCTTAGATGACTTATATCACTGGCGGGATTTCTATGAGATAATGTAGCCCTAAAGTATCACCTATTCAACCTAAGAAAAGCTGATCAAGATCAAATCTACCGTCTATGCGAAGAAGATCTGGAGACAGCAGAACACATTCTACGTAAATGTGTTGCTATCAGTTGTACTTGACAACAACATTTTAGTAAACCATTTCCGTTATTTACTGAACTGAAGAATCACTTGTTTTAACGCACATAAAGGCATCTTGTTACATTAGATATATCAAGATTGCAATAACTAAAGGTATTTGTACCATAGGCCATTGGTATTAATACTAATACTAATATTTCCACGTCTAGAATAAAGTTAGTCCAGTGTAACACCGGTAACCTCAAATTTGCAATTTTTACACCAAAGAAAATAATGGTACTCGATCAGTTAGAGTTGTAAAAGTTGTTCAGCTGAAGTAAATAAAAAAAGTGCAAATTATTAATGGTAGTTTTCATAAATATTTGTGGCATAAGATACCTAAATATCGAAGATGTTGTTTACAGACAGAGGCGAATACAAATTAAAAGACTCAATTCCCCAGATGTATAATTCTAAATTGTACTCTTTTAATAAAAGCTTAATTTTAATAATAAATAGCTATATGTAATATTACAAAAGCAATCTCTCTCTTTTTATAGTAATTAATTAGCATTTGACTCTAAATAACTATAATTAATCAAAACGGCGTGTGCCATGGTGTTTATTATTATGAAAACGCTCTATATCAACAACGTATCATTAAGCCTTGTTATTTCACACTGATGTGTTTCTATCAAAATGGTAAAGGTATGCATTTACATTTTTTACAGCAGTATATCATTTTTCGTCGTTAGTTAAAATAAAAATAAAAACTCGACGTTTCCCCCACAATCGTTGAGTTTTTATTTTTATTTTAACAGCGACTTGACACGGTTAAAACCCGGAACACGTTTAGTTTCAACAGACTCTGGCCGTGGACTATACATAAATGAAGCCTACGTTTTTATTTATGTATATATTATTTCTGTTTAAAAGTAGAGTAATAAAATAATATTTAATGCACTTAAAATGAATTTTGACAAATGATGACATCTAACTCTATTTTTTTTCCTCTTCGGACACGATGTATAAATTACGCATGATTAAATTTTCCAAATTTTGAAAACTAAGAGAATAGTTCCATTCATTTTGGAGATAATAAATCTATTCCGTATTCCCTCTATTTGCGCCAGATGTGAAAATGTTAAATCGAACGATTAAATTTACATGCCGAACGATGTAAAAATTGGATAGAATAGCATGCAAAAAAAAAAAAACAGTTTCATGAATTGAATTTGTTGTGCCTGGAAGATATTAATTTAATTGATAACGTAACTGAAGTTCTACCAACCTCTATGCAAAGAGAATTCAAGTAAGACCTCAAAATAATGTAAATGTATGTCGCTTAAAAACCAAACTAGGAGGATAAAAAATTCGATTGAATCCAAGGGGAAAATGAAACAAGCGGATTATCCTCGAAACTTAAATGAAGAGAATATGTCAAAATGTCATGGAAAGTTTCACGTGTTTCCTCACATAATACCACGATCTTGGAACTGAAATTTAGCGCTGTGACCTATTAGCAAATCTATGTTTCTGGTTGGGTCACATTGTACAATTGAGATGTACAACAAATGAGACTTTGTTATAAAAAGAATTTAGTTATTTCTAAAATGGTATATAACTCAGCTTTCAATATTCTACGACGATAGTAATGGGTTGGTAACCTTGCGGACAAATTGAAAAGCTAAATTGATAGAGATCGGTGTTCGCATTAAAACGTAAGCTATCTCCTTTATGATTTATATTTACTAAAATATTGATGGGTGTAAAAGATGCACGAAATGATTTCTATAGCCTGCAGCTCATTGTGTCTTTTATTTAAACATGTTTTAATCAAAAGTTACGACGAAAGACGTATTGGATACTATTAAAGCCGCCATTTTGCCCAATTTGTCTCATAAGAGTGCGATGTCGCTACGTTTGGACAAATTTTCCCAAATGGAATAAAGCCAAAAAAATATTTCCATAAATGTGTTCAAAAACCCTTCTTTATTTCAACCGTTTAACCGTTTTTATAAGACCTTTTTTAATTTTTTCAGAAAGCATTTATTGATACAATTTATAGGACCTTGTTTTATATACACTCCGCCAAAAAAGTATCGCATAAACTAAAAAAGGGCATTTATAAACCAAGATGTTTTTATACGTTCACAAAAAGTTTGCCTCGTGTATGTGAACTATAAAAACACTAACAAAATCATGGAACATAGCTTTTTTACTTTTTTTTTTCTAAAAGAACACATTTAGAAAAATGCATATGTGTAAGGTTTGTTCAGTTGTTTATTGAAAGTCTTCCTATACGGACAAATTTTAAAGTGCGAAGTCAGAGTTCTGTACCGACGCTTTTAAAACTAAAATGAGCAATTTAACTTCAGAACAAGTGGCTGCTATAATTGCTTTAATCGAAGATGGACGATCTCAAGCATACGTTGCTAATTTGATGAACATCAAACAGTCAAGTGTTTCTAGAGTCGTAGCCAGATGTAGGGAAACAGGCAATTACAGTAGAAGACCTGTACCAGGTCGTCCAAGATGTTCTACTCGCCAAGATGACCGCTATTTACTACTACAAGCATTACGTCGAAGACATGTAACTGCGAGACAATCGCAGAACGACTTGGCTAGAGTCAGAAATACTCGTGTGAGTACTCAAACTATTCGGAATAGGTTACAACAGAGTGGATTAAGAGCTAGAGTAGCTGTAACAGCCCCTCGTCTCACTAGGAACCACCGAGTGGATCGCTTAAGGTTTGCCAGAGAACATGTAAATTGGAACATTAATGACTGGGCCAATATACTCTTCACAGATGAGTCAAGATTTGGTCTTTACACCTCATATAGGCGTATCTCAGTGTACAGACGAGACGGTGAGCGCTATTCGCAGTGTAATATCAGACCTAGACCTAATTTCGCTGGTGGCTCTATTATGGTTTGGGGAGGCATCTGTTTAACAGGTCGTACAGAGTTAGTACCGGTAGAAAGAGGTACACTGACTGCCCACAGGTATATAACGGACATTTTAGAAGAACATGTAGTACCATATGCGCCAATTATAGGAAACGAATTCATGTTAATGCACGATAATGCACGACCGCATGTTGCAATAATCGTCCAGGAAAACCTTAACGATGTTGGTATTCCAGTTTTAGATTGGCCTGCGATAAGTCCGGACATGAACCCTATCGAGCACGTGTGGGACCTCCTTCACAGACGAATACGAACCCAAAATGTTGCCCCAGCGGACCTGCATGGACTAGAAAGTGAATCTCTGCCAAACCGTATGCGAGCGGTCGTAAGAGCCAGAGGTGGCAATACTCAGTATTAAAAGCTACTGTTATGACATTTTCCTTTCCAAAATTATAATTTCTTGTTTTAATAAAAATCTCAAGTATGAGTTCTTGTTTTTATTTGGCCTGTATTTTATTTAAACAATCATAGAAATTATATCTTAGAGCGCATTAAAGTATATTTACAACTTTATGCTACAAACAAAGATTATGCGATACTTTTATGATTCAAAACTAAATTATGCGATACTTTTTTGGCGGAGTGTACATCACGCTGGCAAAGACTGACCAAACAATTCAAACAGATGTATTGCATCCTATCGCTCGCATTTCAATTCCGTCACAACCTCGTTTTCTATAATTATTCTATTATTATTATTCTAATAAACACGAGTAAAGTTACAATTTAGTGCACGACCTACTAGTATATTTGAACAAATATGTCTACTGCAAATAAAAACCTAGTTTGTTAAACTAATTACTACCTATTTCACAATTTCTTCGCTCCAAGGAAATATTTTCAAGTATAAATGTTATATTGTTATATGGTATTAACCATGAGATATTTAATAAAAAAACCTATACGATAACAACTTAAAAATACCTACTAAGACACGTGACGACTTGAAAAATTCCTTAGATTGTATTTTAATATATATCAGCCACATTTGTCATTAAAGTAGCGTAATGTATTAAGATGACTGTTATAATTATAGAACTTATCATGTAGTTAAATTAATTATATTAATTATCAAATGCTATGATTCTACGATATAAATTATGAAATTTAAAGATTTATTACATTCAATCATGGCTATAAATCAGTTAATAAGTTACCTGGTTGATTACTAATGAATTGTACAAGAGAATTATTACTAGAGATGACAAAGGCAGGTGAAATTATTGCTTTCTTGCAGCGACTATACAGACTCGTGTTTTGTCGACCCTCGGGGCGACCAGTAGGCAACACGAACTCATTCTTACAAGATGAATAGGCACGAGTCTATCTAGTCGCTGCAAAAACATAATAATTTTACTTGCCTTGGCCATCTCTAATTATTACGCATATTAATATTGCACTGACACTGTTATGTTTTATATAACAGTGAACGTTTGATATATATTCTCATATATCATAATAAAGCCGTTCTTATAACAAAACATTGGATTCCCGTAAATGATGCCTTTGCTCTTGTAAAAATTCTAAATACAGAATAACATTACTATGCACAACAAGTTAACTAAATGAGGTTTTAAAGAATTCAATGGTTAATTTTGAATGTATTATAAATAATCGAATTATCAATCAATAACGTCATAACATATATAGAAACATTCATCATAAAAACCTATTAACATATATTTTTTATTTACTCTAGCTGAAAAACGTATTTGACGACCATGTGCAACGTGTTGTTAACTTTGTCTCTGAAAGCCAAATAACAAATGAACATATTTAAAAGTTTCGTTTCCAAATTGTACGTTATATATTTTCTAAATATGGATGAGATTCTTTAAGCTCTAACAGTAGCAATAATCCAAAAAAAAAATTAAAAAAGTAGTTGCAAGTATTCCTATCTAGGAAATGTGATATCAAAACTAACGTGTGGGCTTAACGTTTCCCGTATATGGTATGGTTTCATATAGTGAGTAACTAACAATGATTCTTTGAAATAAAGCTAATAAATTAATTTCAAGAAACTTACCTGCGTTAACACAGATTGTTCACTGAAGCTTTACGTATTAAGAGTGTAGCACATATGTAAGTCGGTGGATTAAACATTTTAACTGATAAGAAAGATATGTACAGATATCAACAGTAAATATGTTTTTTAATGTATGCCTATATATAGGACAATATTTAAATTACTTTATTACTCTATTGTTTTCTAACTTAAACGCAAACCTCTTTCTCGCTATGTTAATTTTGTGTGCATAATTGTATGTAGAACACAAATACACGAGCATAAAATACTTTATCTTGTGCAAATATTTTTTATGTAACTTGTTACATCAGAGCAACTGTACAATAAAGATTAGACAGTTACCAAAAAGTTTGCTTAGATTTTACCTGATGATAGTGGGACTAATGGAATATTTCTTCGATTTGTCGCTTCCGATATTGCACTTAATGACAATAATAACTGCCATGTGAATAAAATTGAAATATACTCTAATTTTAATAAATTAAGAAATGACTGCGACCTGCTCTGGTTGAAGTCACGTAAATGCGATTTATGGGTTATTCAGCTTGGTAGCCATGATCGCTGGATGTAATTAAATTTTACATGCCTAATGACGTAAAGTAATAAAAAATTAGAATAGTGGGTGCGGCGTTTAAACCGTCGGTTAACTAAGTACTAGGAACTATTATTAGCTTAATGCTGAAAATTTGTCTTTGATTTGGATTTATAATACTGATATTTCACATAAAATATTTACAGCGCTGAATCATTTCCGGTTATAACGCAAACGAATATTAACTTGTTTATTGTGTATGTTTTTCTTTTTAATTTTTTAATAGTACACATTATTCTGAATAAATTCTGTTAAGATGTCGCTGTACCTATCTTGAATGATACCGGAATGAAAAGATTAACTGGGAAAGTGTGTAAGTTACTAAAGATTATTGACCTACGTTAACCAATAAGAGGCAATATTTTATTTTTAAGTTTATATTTTAAATAAATTTTAAAATTCATTAAAATCCGTTTTTCTCAAAAACGATCAAAAATAGCTAAAGAGAAACCTTACCTGGGCGTATGTAAAATAAGTACATGGAAATGCAAACAAGTTCAAAATACATAACATCAATATATGAATCCAATTACGGCGTTTGTATCTAAATATTGATATTCAACGAACAAATTAATAAAAAGTATAAAAGCAATTCTCGAAGATAGGTGTTAAGATAAAATATGCAAAAAGAAAACATATACTTTGCATAATTTTTATGAGAATGATTTCGTGCAGAATTGTGCTGTATACCTTAGAATGTAGCTTCTGTGTAGGGATAGTCTCCGGAATCCTTTGCATGTCAACCGTATGGATGGGCCTTATATGTGACGAATCTGACTGTAATGGCTTTTGGACAACCGATAATAATATTATTTTGGAAGAATTATTTTAGAGTTAAGTTATAAGTTGTCACTGCGACTCTTTGTATTGAAATGCTTTCATTAGGTGTAGAGAAACAGAACTTAATAATATGTTGCTATTAGAAAATGCAAAAATATATAAAATGTTCCGTTTAAAATAAGCAAATGAATTAATTCATTTTCTAATATAACCAGAAAATCCTTTAGCATGATGAGAAAGTTAGTCTGCTGTTGAATATGAACTGAAGAACGTTGTTGATTAAGCCCAATTAACGTTATAGAGTTTGATCAACAACATGAGTTTTTGATGACTTACGCGCGCGAGTTGCCATAAAAAATGATGAATATATTTGTTGCAAAAACATTCTACATTAAAACGTTGGCCACTTAGGGAATAAAGTTTTGAATAATTTCAAAACTTTGTTTAGAAGAGCGCTTCGTTTAGGCTAATGATGTTGATGCCCCTCTCTCCTGGCAATCAGCTAAATATAACACTTAATACGTTTTATTTGTCTTCATATTATTATCACGAGTTAATAAGCATGCGGGTGTTGCCGTTTCCGCTAAGAATGGAATTAAATTCGCGGCATTACATTTCTAAGCTTTCTGTCCGCAGTGTTATTGAGGATTGCAGTTGAATTGATGTCGTAAAAACTGATAATTATCTGTGTGACAAATCATGGATTTATTCATATAAACCCGAAGCTAAATGTCAATCCGCTTGCGGTTGTTTGAACATGAGGAGAAGCTAACGGATGTTAAACTGGCCGCAACTTTTGTCTTAACTTAGATTCATGTTGTTACAATTCTTTTAGAGGATCGGTATCTGTCGTTTGGTATACTACTGATTATTTACTGAAAATGATTGCCGTACACCAAAAAAAAACAATCCGCAACGACGAATCCTTCTTCACCACATTAATGCAAGTTCAAACGACCATTTAATATTCAAAGTAGTAAGTCATCGAGTGATTAGATCATCCTTCGTACAGTCCTCATTTACGTCCTATGTGTTTTCAAGTTTCCTAGAATCGGGATTCGTGGTGCGTGGTCAACTATTCCAGTCACCGGAAACAGTAACGGATACCTCTAAAATGGCAATTTTTAACTTTTCTAATTGGTAATTAGCGGATATAAATGCCGATAGTTCGCAAATTAGCGATTGCTTGTAAACATTAGACGTATACTATCTGTTTATATGCATACTTCAAGTACCGTCAAGTACTTACCCTTACACCGAACAGTGCTGCAGGTGAACGAAAAAAATTAGGAACCGGATACAATATCCGATTCTCGAATCCGCATCCATTATTATTTTGCGACATAGAGTAAACAGTAGAGAAAACATTTGTGTTATATGGAGAAAAAGTGCAATAGTGTTTTTAGTTCTGTGCATCTGTAAATAATGCTGCGTTTCTTCAGGTATTTGCTCGGAAAAGTTGTCAGAAAACCAAGATAAAGGAGGCGAATTCAAGATTTCGGTTAACGGAAGCAGATTCGAGTTATCGAATAACGCATCCGGATATCAGGTTTCGGATGGATCCGAAGTTTCGGATACTGGGTCCAGATGCCAAGTTTTGAATAATAAATACGAATGCGAGGGTTTGGATTCAAAATTAGCCGGATTCGGAAACAATTCCATCTTGTTCAACAGATGGTCTAAGAGTACGCGATTTCGCAAAGGACTAAGAATTTTATTGCACGATTATTATAAATTTCAAAATTATGTTATTGCATTACGTATAGGGACAAGCAAAGTTCACATGCAGTAATTAAATTATAATCGCTTTCATGGTAATCAATTCTTCTTCTAATTAAATATTATCTGCAAGTATAATAGTCCAGCAAGGTAAACAAAGCTTCGCGGAAAAAATTGAAGATGAAACATTTGACAATGCGTACTTATTCGCAATATTTCTCGTTCCATTATAGCTCAAAATATAGAAAAACTAATAGCGTGTCTCACTTCAACGATTGTTAAATCGGGAACAGTAGAAATTGCAGTAAAACGAACACGTCCGCAGCGTGCTAAACGAGTAATCGTCGCAAAAATGCTGTAATATGCGAACCAAAACCATCTCAAGCGGACGATCTGAGTAGACAAACGGTAATACCTGATAAATATGCTATATCGTTTGGCATGTCCAACTTGCATGCCTGAATTAGATGTTTAAAGTAAAGAAAAACGATAGAGAAGCAGTCGAGATTAGAAAGAAATTGGTGCAAGCTCATTTGAGAAAAAAATGAATATTCTGGCAGATATACCTAAACCGAGATTTGGAACGATTAATGATGGCATCACGAACATTTTTTGAAATCGCTGTCCCCGACAAAGCAAGAGGTAAGTCTTGGTATAATTTTAAGGACAATTGCGTGTAGTTGGCAAATTGATACAGATGCTTTCCGAAATTATACATTGGAAATAGCACGGCTACACTTCAAATATCCTACATAAGCTCATAATTCATGGAGCGGAAATAATACAATCCGCGATCTTACTCCTCGGGCAATTATCTGAAGAGGCGCAAGAAGCCCAAAATAAAGATTACCCAAGATTCAGACAACATCATTCGATTCGATCATCATTAGTTTGAGAAAACACGCTTCCAAAAAAAAAACTGCGAGTTCTCCAAAAGAAGTTGCCTTTGTTAGCTGCTCCAATAATTTCAGAATATGGTGACTGATCTGGTGAAGATATTGCGTAGATATCGGACGGTAATAACTAGAGACGATAAAGGCAGGTGGAATTATTCCTTTTTTACAGCGACTAGATAGACTCGCGCCTATTCGTCTCATGAGAATGGATTCGTGTTGCCTACTGGTGTTTCCGAGAATCGACAAAACACGAGTCTGTCTAGTCTCCCTTAAAAAGTAATAATTCGATCCGCTTCGTCTCTGCAAAAAAGGAAGAATATCATCCGCCTTTGTCCTCTCTGGTGATAACAAATATGTATGTGTATACATATGTATGTATATCTTTAATTCTAGTTAACCATCCCTATGATATATAATATTTTGTCATTTTATCCTTATATTATTTTATATGTATATAAATAGGTAACGCTATATTTCCCGTTTTTAAATAACAAAGACAGTACAATGTAATGTAAAGTAATAAAGCTAAGAAATATTCGTTAGAAGCATCAACATTCGATTTCGTACCTGACCCATATAATATATAAGTTCTAAATTATTAAGCAAACATTGTTAGGTACTGCAGGTGAAATGTGTGACGAGCTAGAGTACGTATGATTTATACGTATATATCTACGTACTTATAAACATATATGTGCAGAATGTAGAAATACATGTGTAGTTACAAGTGCACGCACACCGATGTAGGCACGCAGACGATCCATAAGTACCATCAGTACACTTATTCTAAAACAAGCATTTTGTTATTCGTTCTACTAATGCCTTAGTTTTATTTGCACGTTGATTAGATAAGGCGTATATCATCATCACGAGTCGATTTACTATCAAGCTTACACCATCAAATAACTAAAAAATTCGAGCCGGACTTGGCGCCCGATACCTCAAGTCACTTGTGTCAGCCTAATTAATTATCATTATGATCTTATCAATTAATGATATACATGTTGCAACAAAAAAAAATGGCAAGTTTTTGAATAAAAATTATTTTTCTGCCCTCGCGTACAACGTAATCGATGATTTGATGAAAGATTACAAATTAAAAAGAAAGCACATTTTAAAGCCAAATCAATTTAAATTCTTACTAAAACTTAGTTCGATCGATTTTATAAACAAACATTGTTTCAAATTTAAACTTGTTGAGCAAAGATAAAAACAAAATCGAAGTGATTAGAAATGTTAGTTAAATAGTTTTTTATACCATAAGTTACGTAAATGCCGTTTTGCGTTCGAGGATTGGCGAAGCCGAGTTCTGTAGTGAACCCGAGAGAGACCGCGAAAGCACTATCGGCCAAAAATTTTAAAAAGCCAGCATTTTTACATATTTGACATTTGATTGGATACTTATTTATATTAAACCTGTATCTGTATTCCTAGGAACGTAAAATTCCATTACGTCCTTCGTTTCAGGGTAGCAATTTTACGTAGCCGGTAGTAGTCAGCGTTACAAGGGATGTAAATGCCGATTTGCAGTCGAGGGTGTGGTATGCAAGCTTCAATTTCGTCTCGCTCCAGGACGTCCCGTTCGCAAAAGTATTTACGGTCCGAGAGGAATGCTATATTTTCTTGTACTAGCGCGTACTGTCTCAAAATTTCAAATATAATTGTTTAAAATAAAAACGTAGGCTTCCACGGCCACAGTCTGTTGAAATTAAACGTGTTCCGGATTTGAATCGTGACATGTCGTTGTTTTTTATTTTTATTTTAATAACAACATGACATAATCGTCTAAGTTGTCAATTTCCATTGTGCATTGACACTTGTTTCTCTATTAACATATTATTTCATTACGTCCGTAAGGACGTAAAATTCCATTACATCCTGCTGTCATGTCAAGGATAACCGCGCTAAATAACCTCTAAATCGCACTTACGTCCCTCCTATCCGGGCAGTAACGTAGTCGATAGTACGAAAAGGTGTTTTATGTGTGTGTGTATACGTGAAAATTTATCGAAACGTCGTTTGGGTGAACTTCACCCAAATTAGAGGAAACCTCACGTGTAGGAGCCAGAGTTTAGCATCACGGTAAAATTGACCTGAAATAAGATGTATACGACACAACTTGTGATAAAACGCAGAACAATCCTTGCGTACATTCTATGTTCTTAAATTTGTCCACCTCTTGTGCGAAAAATATCATTATCAGCGAACATGTTGAATTCGCCAAAACTTCTGATAGCAATTATGCTATCAGAAATTAATTGTGAAATAATTAATTATTATAAAATAATTATCCGTGATTAGTCAATCAGATCGAAACGTACATCAGATCTGATTAGTATATAGATATAATTAAAACTTAACGTTGACAGCTAAAATTCGTTATTTTTCCTTAATTTGTTCGTACTAATTTTATATTTTAGGTACGACGTTAAGAGAAGAAGGTGTAACAATTGCTACTACAGACGATGAGTAACATTAGTGTGTTGGTAAAGGATTCCCCTGACATCTACTGTGTACTTGTTTAATTGATTCAATACTTGCTTTAATTGCTTAATTCATTGTGTTATCAATAAAATTTCTACAAAGCGACAGGCCTAGGTAATTTTAAGAAACATCTCCTGATTTTCCTTCTATTTCTCTAAATTTCGTTTCTCCTTTATCTCCTGAATTTTAGGAATCTTGTATGGCGACACTCATATTGTGTACCGTGCATCCCGCCAATGTGTCATAATCTGGTATTTTAAGTGATGATAAACCAAATATGTGCATAAACTTCAATCTAAAAGTTAAGTAAAGAAACCATGCACTTAATAAGCAACCGCGATATCTATCAGCTAGTGAGTAATCAGTAGGTATTAATAATGCGATGCTATTCAAATCCAGATTCTCTTGACGTTTTATGCTCATATCTCATAGTGTCTGAAAGGTTACCAGCCTGACACAGAAACAAGTTTTTTGTAAAATTCGGTTTCTCGCCAGTCTTCTTGAACGTCCGTACATTTTTCACAGCGATGCTTCATGTAGGCATTTGCGAATATAATGGCTTCCTTATTCGATAAAAATCATTTTCTTCCAAGCGAAATTTTGATCCTAGGAAAAAAGGTTGCCGGTGAATAAGAGACTTATCAATAATTTGAATCCCATTTCGTGAATTTTCGCTATAGCGACCACTGAAGTATGAGACTGAGCGTTGTCTTGGAGGAATAAAGTTTCCTCTTTCTTCAAATGCGGACGGTTTTTCGAGTTTTTAGCCTTCAGCTTGCGAAGTAATAACGGTAAGTCTTCGATTATTTTAGAACCTATTCAACCTTTGCAGCTCAGCATCTTAGTTTTAGGAATATACTGGTGTTTCTAAGTTTCACACAAAAACTGCTTCATTCGAATGCACTTTTGACCCTGAGGAGCAAGCGGGACACCCAATGGGCTTTTCCATGTCAAACTCTTCGGTCAATATATCACAAACACGTTATTTCAAGATGGCCACGGTCTCTGCTATTTCTCTAATTTTAATTCGATGGCTATTTAGCACAATTCGGTGACCTTTTTTTATGTTATTAATAGTGGACGGTTCTCGATTTATCGTCAACCCAGGTCCTACGACCACGTTTAAATTCAGATACCAAAAATTTGCCTGTGGCAAGGGATTGTACAGAATTTCCATTAACGGCTTCCATCTCGGCTTTAGTCGGATATTTAGGTGGATATTTTTACAATTTTTACGGAATTTTTCTCTTTTTTTCATCACGTAGTGAGGGTGCAGCGCTGCAGTTGTTTTAAAGATTCGCATGTATGATGATAATATTCTTGACACATTTTTCTTCTAAGACGAAGCTGGGTTCCACATTAGAATTTTTTTTTTTTAACAAATAAACGATGTGCATGTCATAATATAGAAACTATTGTATTCTAAAAAGGTTGGTGTTTAGCAACTACATGGCGAAGAATTCTTAGCCTATTATTTTTTCATGAAATCCTAAACTTAGAAAGATATCGTAAACAGCTCGATGGCTCAGCGGTCAGAGCCACTCCCGAGTCACCATTCGCAGTTGAGGTACAAACAACTGCGCTTTATCCTTTACGGCGAGAGGGTGATAGCAACAAACAAAGCACACGCAACCTACACACTAAAAGGTTATGACAAGCTTCAAAAAAAGCTTATACACCTCGTTGGGCCGCCACCGCGCTTAAAAAACATATTATTATCATTTCTAAACTAGTTGCGTGACAACTATCTAAGGGATGGATACTTCCATTAAGTTACAGTTACAGCTCATAAATAAGTACAAACAGTATCAATATTTTGATAACCGTGGTTTAGTTTTTCCTTCACGTTCTCCTAATCTATTTCAGCACACTCAATATAAGGACCTACCGGAGTAATTCCAAATGTATGTGATACTATAACGCACTTAAGACATGAAACGAAGGTATTAAAATCGAAAGCAATCATTTTGAGCGTTTACCATTATTGCTTACTGAATTCTGCTAGTTTTATTATTATTGTCTTGGATTACCACATTTGCGCTTCAAACAAATACCCGTTTGCATAATTACCGTCAAATATATCAAATATAATTCGAAGTTTCAATCTTGATATGATTTAAACGAGATTTAATTGTCAGATGTATGTATGTAGATATAACTAATAGAAAAAGTAATTGAAAAAAAACAAGGCTCTCTCGATTAGGATTATATTATACAATATAATATGATGCAGCAGACGATACAAATTCAGTAGTATATAAAATGTATAAGACGAAAAGGAGAAAAGTTAGTTTTTCATTCTAACTTTAAAATCGATCGCTATACTTATATGTGATTACTACCTCATTGGCACGTGTTAGTCAAGAACGCCACCTAACATTGGCGTAAACTAAGATAATTTGAATTATTTGTAATTGTTATCTCGTGTTTGTATCGTATTCGTTGAAATTTCCACTAGACTAAAACGATAAAACTGTTCGTGTTTCATATATTTAACTGGTACATAGGAGTTCTTTGGTTACAATACGAACGGGCGAGAAACTTATAGGCGCAAATATAATTATTGATTATTTGCAGATATCATATGAATGCTACAGGTATTGACCGCAATAAACATGAATTTCTTGTTGACTTATCGAGCAACGAATGTACATACGATAAGGGATTTATCGCAAAATTCTATGTTCGATATTTTATGTCCTCAACGGCGATCTAATAAATACTCGCTGTACATGATTATATACAGGTTCACAAAAACTATTTTACCAGGTGTTTATCTACTTAAAAACTAATGAAAATAAAAATTTGCGGTAAAATTTAGTGAAATTGGGACGATGTTGTAGATAATGTTCTGTCGTTAAGAGTACCCGCCAAACTTGTTCATTCGGTTCTATTTTTCCAAATTATCTCCTAAGAATTTATTAGTTGCTCGTATTAGTCTTACAAACGTTTTCCCTCTCATGATGAAGACCCATCTGATTGTGGGCGAATCGTTAAGTTTTCGTTTAACCCTAACACGGTCCGAACTCGGAATACATTTAGTTTTAACACTAACATCGTTACATAAAATAGAGTTCAATGCTTAACTTGAGATTTTGGGCAATTCTAAAGAGGTCGTAAATTTGATGACAACCATAGATGAAAGTTACGTTAATGGTTTCTGATTATTTTTTAACGTAAGAGCAATCTCACTTAGAAGAACTAAAACGTTGCCTTTTTTCTATAACGAGTAAAATATTTCAAATTAATACATACAGATATATTGGTACAATAGTCACCGAAAACTTTAAAAAAGGTACGGAAAGGATACACTTTGAAAAAACAAAATGAGGGAAGAAACCAATAGTTTCAGGCATAGACATCTATGTATAAATTGTCCAAATGGCTAGTAAACAGATATAAAAATTTAACCATGAAAATAGACAAACTTGAAGTAGAAAATTCACTAGATCTTGTACATAAGATAAACAATATCGAGTTGCTAAAGCTCAACTATATCGATGATGTAAAAATTGCAAAATATGAAAGATTAACTTACTCTGGACGAAACAACATAGGCATTACATAAGAAATTCCACGATCTTAATCCCGATAGTAACAGCAAGAAATTCGTGGTGTTGATTCGAGGTTTTGAAGGATCAAGATATGAACATATGTTTCGGTTCACGTAACACACCTAAAAAATCTTCTTAATAATTCGAAAGGTAAACCGAAAATGGAGGAAAGGCCAAGAATTTATAAAAATGCGTGCAGTGACTGTGACAAACCCTATATTGGTCACACGAAAAGAGCCATAGACGCCAGATTTAAGGAACATATCAGTTGTTTTTGCTTCGGTAGATTAGATTTGACAAAACATAAACGAAACCGGGTGTAATATTAATTTAGAAAACTTGAAATTGATTACGACTATAACGGCTTAAATAGAGAGCATAAAAAAAATTGATGAATAGAGAGAACGGGCTATTGTCGTATTCACTTCCATTTGATCTATTGGGGTAAATCTTGCAGAAGTTTTATAATTCGAGGTACAATAACAGGAGACCCTTCTGTCGTTTCGTCCTTATTCCCTATTTTTTCGCACGTGTTAGTTTTAAGACACGTATGCGGTAAAAGTAGTTACTTGTACATAATATTTTTCTCGAAATTAGGGATAGAACAAGCATGTTAGTTTTAGAGGTTTCTCACATCTTTCGGTCATCGGTTGAGAACGTGGATCATTCGTACTCTCGAAACGGCCGTCCTAGAATAATTAAAATTAAACTTGTGTGGTGCGAGGATTGTCGGTACTTTTATGTTGTCTGCCATATTACGCCACTATCCTTGCTATAATTATTTACCGTATTCTTTATACTTTATATCTTTGTTGCCACCGACCTTATATTTGAGGCTCCAGGTTATACATTTTTATTTGCAGATAAAGTTCTTGAATAAAAGAAACAAAACTACGTTATTCATGCATCCTATAATATTGTCCGAACGTTTCGTCACAAATTCGACAGGATTGGGTGTACATAATTTCCTTTTTTTTCTTTTTTCCTTTTCATGCAAAAGAACGCGTTATTCAATTTGAAAAAATAAAGTGTTGCAGCAGTGCTATTATAAAAGCTCGTGCTCCTAATTTTACTTTGCCTGCGGGAAAATTCATATGAGATACCCGGTAAACATCATCCATCAAAATTATTTAAACCTCTTGGATTGAAGCAAAACTTAGTAATCGTTCTCAAGTTTTTCCAACGATAATATTGAAGTAATATTGTGCTGATTGTTCTAAATGCTTGACGCTCTATGAAACCATCGTTTATAGCTGCTGCTCGAGTCTATGAGCATAAATTTGACAAACGCCTTTGACTTTGAAACATCAATGTTTTTTTTATATATTTTTAAAGTATCAAGTAGGCTTTAGGATTTCGTGTTAGCCATACACAACACAACATACATCATAGAGTAAGTTGCCGCAAAGTTCGTTTTCACATTTACCAACATAATACCAGCATGACGTCGATAACGAAACCGATGACACCAAGTCTCGTATACGTAAATGATGAGATCAGTTTTGCCGTCCGTATCGTCTCTAATTTTACACGTTATTTCGCCTAAGTTGAAGCAGATCATTTGTCTTAGCGTTAAAAGTGTTTAAATACGATGTTATTACGAGTACATTATTGTTACGGAATAGTATCTTTGGGATAAAAACAATGAAAATAATAAAAAATTAATATTCCGCAATGAAATCGGATTACTATCTGTCGACAATGGTGTGATGTTGAAATGTTTTCGATTAAAATTTTTGTCGGGAAAAATTAAACATCCTTTTTAAGATTTAACTGTTAATGACGGATATGGTGTAAAATATTTTTGATTAAGAATTAATTTATTCGATATTATTTCAGATCAAATTGTAGTTGATACTAGTGATACTTCGAAAGAAAGATCACGCTTTACTTAATTTTACTAGGATCTATTAAGATAAGATTCAATGATGTTCCACACAATGGCATGTGAAAGATCTCGCAGAAACCAAATTTCAGCTGTATTGAAACAAAATGTATGTACTATATAGATCAAAAGTAGCTACTTGAAATTACAGATTTTTTACCTTATTTATAGCAATATTTTAATATAACGAAAACCATTATAGATAATCGCTTAAGATTTCAAATAAAGTACATATAATGTTTGCTGTCAGCATCTGTTGGGGGTGCTCAAAATCTATTACAATGAAGTTGAAATCCATCAGTCCATGAGAGAAGAATTTAAAACGAACAAAATAAATTTTACTCAAGCTGAGCAGCTGAATAATCGTACATTTTCTCCAAAATACAACGTAATTATACTCGGGAAAAGCCATCGACTTCAATAACAATAAACCCCAACACTGGTATAAATACGCAGACGGCACCTTAGCTATATGACCATAGGGACGAGAAGCACTACAAAAATTTCTTCTACATAACATCATAGTAGCATTATCTTCACTATAGAGACTGAAGAAGACAGCGCATCTTTATTGTAGACGTGCTCATGAAACACGCTAAAAGTAGACTGAGTTGTGCCGTATACCACAAGACACAAATGGACAAATATCATTTATCATTATCCACAAGAAAAGAAATCCCTTATCGACAACTAGGGAGAATACTGAAGATTAGCGATAAAGGATATAGATCACGTGGCGCTTTCAGAAAAACGGATGTTTCTCAAAACGGTGCACACGCACTGGAAAACAAATTCGGCATGAGATGTTTTGGACAAACAGAAAGAAGTGTTCAACGCAGCTGAATACCTTTGTCAAAATGGCAACCATTACGTCGATTATGATAGAGCGAAGGTATTTCGAATCACCCATTACCATGCGTTCTTTAGGAAATTATGAAGGATCTCAACAATTTCAGCATTTCAAGTGACGAGAAGAATATAAGATCAACAACACCTGGAAGTTAACCGTTAGAAACCATCAGGCAATCAACCACACAAGGACGCAGACGTCCCATCAGAACGAAGAACTCCCCGTCAGAAACAAAGTATACAACAAGACAATGTTATCGGTTTTTAAGAACCTTCCGAAAAAGCTAAAATTTGCAAAACGTCAAAAACGAAACTTGACGACATGTCGACACCCGGAAGATTATTGTACAGATATCCGCAGTTGTTTAAAGATTGTAAACAATCTTTACCATTACTTCTAGATAGGCATGTTCGAATTAATAATATGTGTTTTTGTCAATACAAGTTATAATTGAGTTTCGTAATAATATAACTGACACCGAAATGTCTTCTTCTTGGATGCACAGATTATAATAGCTGAACATCAACAGATTGCAACTGTGATTCAAATGCATACGTTGTATTTTTATCGCTTTTTATCAATGGTTCGCAACCTAATTTGCATAGAACAGGAACAGTTCTTCCGGATATCCTAACAAACGTCAGATGATTGCCTTCTTGAAGAATTAACTCTTTTATGACATATAGATTTATTGCTGCAGTTATAATTTAGTGAGTAAAGGCAATTTACTAGCACGAATGCTCATTTTATTGTTGCGTAAAGCTGACGCATTTCCGAAGAGATAGGTGCACAGAATTTCAAAATTGGTCGACTTTTGAAGAAATGGTTTTTATATTTAACGATGAACCCCAACGCAAATTCTGTGAATACAACCTCACATTTTGAATAAAGAAGGCAGAATTGCACTACGGAGCGGAACTGATCTAACATCGGAAAGAGACTTACTGCATAAGCTATTAAGCCTTCTCGATGAAGTTAAACTGTTTGAATGAAACCGAAAGAAAAAAGGGATCAATACAGCAGCCTGTTTGGGCGATACTATGCATTAATTTTACAGTTATGCAGTGTGTTCATTTTGCTCGAAGGCGTATGTGCATATTTCAATTTATTGCAATATTGAGAATTTCTTCTTGGTTCAAAATGTTGTTAGTTTAGATTAATTTGTGCCTTGCGGCATCGTCAACAGATTAAACATTGAGCGTCAGGGATGTCAGGAGATTAGTCACTCGGTATCTAATCTAACGACATCGAATATTAATAAAATTTGTGAAACTATTACCAAGTATTTTTCTTTGATTTTGCAAGAAATATTTCATCCGTTATTTTCTTTAATTCTTTTCTATTGTGTTCTGTAAGCTTTTTCTAATTTATTTAGCATTAATTCATTACCATATATGATGATTTATCATTTCCACAATTCAAGAGGAAGTGCAGCAAAATTTTTTGTTTGGTGGCAATTAAAAGAAAAAGCTTCTGATGCCCTTTTAAATAATTTTTTTCATAAACTCAGGCATACCTCTGCTATATCTCGACCTGATTCTTCCTCTAACTAAAGGTGTACCGTATATCAACTAAGATTATATCAATGGTCGCTATTGTACACAGTCAAACAGAGTGTTTGACTCTCTATTTACATGGAATAGTACATATACATGCCAGATTCTAATATCAACTTCAGTTGAAATTTCGACGTAAGTACAAAAGAAGAAAAACTTGCACATGAATACGGTGAAATCAACCAAAAAAAAAAAAAAAAACTGTTAACGCTTTAACTGGTGAAACTCTACGAAGTGTGCAAATTCTATTATTGCATTCGAACAAAACGACGAACGTTACATCAAGACTTACTAAATATTTAACCTTCATGTTTAGCAAATTATGATCCATAAATCTTTACAACTAATAACAATAACAAACATGTAGCTCAACACAAGAACATCGTATACCTACACAATAAGAGAACTTTCTAATACGATGGTAAGGCGTAGAACATTCAATTTTTGCTATTAAATCAAATAAACTCGTTATGGTTTAAATACGTATATTTACATGAAAAGTGATCTGTGATTTTCTTGTCAAGTGTAAAATTTTTAGTAGAAGAAGAAGATTTGATAATAAGCAGCGTCTATTACATGTCGTCAACATCAAATTATACCGGATGTCTTACTGGAAACTACATGGATCCATATACATATGATATGATAAGATTATCCCATTTGAAAACTTGTTAATACACTAAAGACGATATGTGCTATTGAACTAATTTTTTTTTTAATTCTTATTTTAAGCGGAGCACCTTATTTTTGAATTCCTAATTCAATTTTAGGGTTAGTTAGATGAATCAACTACGTTGCTATTTCTAACAACACTTGAAAAATTTGGCTTCTTTGAAAATTTTTTACGGATAAGTGTAAGTGAATTCTGTGAAGGTGTTTAACTTGTGTATAGAATAGTATTAGGATCCGAGAGAACTCTATACAGACTGTCCGACAATTTCGTTTAAACTTTCAAATCAAAGAAATGTAAAAATTGACCGAAATATCTTGGAGAAGTATCGAGATAAGAGGCATAACGAATATGACATCTTTGTTGTATTTTTGAAAGAGTAACGGGAAAAGATAAGTGATTGCGTATAAAAGAATTACGCTTTGGTACTTTTCCAATTGAAAGTTTAGCCATAACTGTGGGATACGCTGTATAACATAAAAAAAAATTACTCGGCCAACTGATCTGTAAAATGTTAACTTTTAAAGTTATTCGTTTCCGCGTCTGTCAAAAATTTTCAAAAAACCCAAATATTTCAAATTTGGTGATAAATAGCGGGCGGCAGAATTGTTGCATCAAACAAAGTTAGAGTTGAGTTAGGAATCCAAAAATGTAAAAATGTTCTGTTAAAATAACAACGTTGATGGGTATTTTCGTATAACTGAAACTTAGTTTGTGAACGGCATATTAATTCAATAGCACATGTTAGCCTTAATGTACTGCTAAGTTTTACGAATTTTCCGATGTATACAAGAGTATACATTGATATCGATTACATACATACATCGATTCATATATCGATATATTAAAGATCACACACCGATCAATACAGTTTCCAATGAGAAATCCTGTACAGTGCGCATTAACTCTAAACCGTAGACATACAGGAAAAGTTGAATATTCACGGTATTAATTAGTATTAATCCTCAAAAGCAATAAATATAACTCATGGGGTTATGCATCAAAATCTCATTAAGACATTCAAACTTTCATGTAATAATAAGCTTGGTTTTAAGAACTGTACAGTGTGAAATGGAAAAAATTACAAACAATATCCAAATCACCGAAAGAAGGCAGAACCAACGACGTACGTCATACCTTAATATTTTAATGTGAAAACAAAAGTTAAACCAAATAGATATTAAATGAAATTTTGAAGTATTCATTCAATGTTGCATTATTAATTCCGGACATTTTATTTTTATGTATATGGGCGTAGCAAGCGTAACAATATTAATGAATAGCCTCCAGTGCAACAGGATGAATCAGTTTTAAAAAGTGATAATCGTCACTGGTAATAATTTTAGTTAATAATATAATATACACGCAATTTTTATTCTACAATACGCAATGTGGAATTAAAGAGACGTTACTCAAAGCCGTCTATATACACCAATTACTTTGTTAAAGTCACGTCCCGCTTCTATACATTTTCTTGGTATTTCTGAGCTGAAGTAACGGTAATATAATGACAAATGGTTTTTGTATTTTTTGGCCTAACGTGCATGATTCCCCGCAAATGAATAAATGTAGATGTTATTTGAAACTTGATCTTAAACATTAAATATCTAAAAAATAAAATTCATTAAAACATATTCCACTATACAAAATGATATTCGAGTATTGGTGCAGGATGCTTTTAATGCACCGCAGTAAGCGGTGCAAGTTTTACTAAAGATATTCATTAAAAGTATTGTATGAGCGTTATCTTTTTTCGTCCAATTCTAAAATAACAAAACCGCAATATTCACTTCACGAGGCCGCTAAAATTTTTACAGATTATTTTTAACAAGTATTTTTTTAGGGAAATAAAGATTTACAGTATTTCCTCATAGAATATGAATTTTTGACAAAAAAAGCTTATTTACATAGGTTCATATTTAATTCACCAAAGAACCGCTCAATTCGGGTAGAAGAAAAAATGCTTGTAGGAAAAAGATTGGAATAGCATCTCTATCAGATTCTTCAAAAGTGTATAGGTTTTCCGCAAAATAAAAATAACAAAAGCATCAAACACGGCAACAATTTCCATGATCATCTTGCAGATCCTAGTTGATATAAGAAAAAGTGGATGTATGCCATACCACATACCACATAGAAAACCAAGAACAAAAAAATTGATGAACTTCAGAATTATTAAAGCAGCAGGGTTATTGCTTTAATAATTCTGGAAAATCATTTGGATTGCAACAGCTATAGTATAGTATCAATTAACTAGTTAACTAACAGATTTAGCATATTAACCCTCCAACCACGAACAGAGTAGATATTACGTTCAACTTTTTCTATTGAACGTGGTGTACTAAATATATACAACAAACAAAGGGCTAAAGATGGACTTAGATTTTTGCTTTTCTTTTTACCTTCCATTGATACAATTCCCATAATTAATATAAATACCTATTTTATAAAAATAAATAAAGAATCGCCGGGAGTTGGAGGGTTAAATAATGTTTTATTTTTGCACAACTTGATGTTTTAAAAGTGGAGTGAAATGGAGATTAAAAATCAAGTAACGAAAATTAGACAAACATATAATGAAGATTTTTCCTTAAAATTTGGACGTAGAACTTAGAAAAACCCTCAAAAAAGAAATGAAAAGCCCAAACTATTACAGAACTGGGAAAAATCGCAATACTTACAATAAAGCTATATGCCAACAAAAATCACAAACTAATTACAGCCAGTTTTGGATTTTTTTTGCTAGTCAAATCGCGCCTGTCTAGCTTGTAATTTCTGTTGTAGTAACCTGAGTGCAAGTTAGCCAGATGACTAACTTGACTATAAATTGCAACTTCGGAGAAGTAATTTTCAATTTCGTAATTTTATGCCGCAAGAACGTTTATCCCGATTGGCTATGTTGAACACTGAAGCCGAAATAGCGGAGCAAATGGAAATACAAATCTGCATTGGTGAATTGCATTGATTTTAAGAATTATAAAAATTCTTAAAATGATCTGCATTTTAAGAATTTTTATAATTCTTAAAATGTATCTTACGCAGCTTCAAGGAGCCATACAAAGCCCACAATTTCTAGTTATGGTGTAAAGCGCTTAGCGCCTGTTAAAGAAACAGCGACATTTCAGGGGAAAATCTCAAATTGCGGAATATAGGAAATATTGAAGAAAATCGATATGAATGGAGTGACATCTAAAATTATCCATATCCGCATACGAGGGATGTTCCATTTCAGAAACCTAACTTATACGCAAATCGAATACCTTATATACTTGTAAATAATTTTGTGTGATGCAGATCTAGTCTCTGCGTATTTTTGATTAGAAAACTTTTTTTCTAAATTATTCCCATTACACAATAAGGTAGCCACTCTGTATAGAAAACAAATATGAAGTTAGAACAGCGCCTCTCATTATTAAAAATAGGAATGGATTTTATTAGTAATTATCTTAGCGAAAAACATTTATGCAGAAGATGTTACTCTGAATCTTCTTACATTTAGAACAATTATTTTCCAAAATGGCTGGCGTCACGATTTTTACGTTACGTAAGCATATATAAAATATTTTTACATTTTAATTGCAATATCACTTAGAATGAACAGTATCCGTTATCTATATATAACCATTATCTCTAATTAGCCGTTAATTATAAAGGTAATAAATAATATAATATTAACAGCAATGAAAAAAAAAAATTACATAATAATAACGTTCACAATACTTAACTTACTTACTTAAGATTGATTCTATGCAGATATTTAAAAAATAGAAAAGACCTACCTGATATTTTTTACAAAAAATAAATTAAAATGGCATATCGACGCATCACTACAAAATTCACAGAGGTAACTGTAATAGGTCGACCAGTATTCAATTTATACCTACATATATTCAACTACACGCACTGAGCGAGGTTTGCTGGTGACATCACACTGCTTTATCAGTGCATACAGCACATGTGAGGTGTGTGCACTATACGGCGTAGAGGATAACTCAATTGTTAAAAGCACATTTCTCCAAAAACTATTGAATATTAATGAGAAAATTGTCTTAATAATCGTACATACCAGTTTCAATTGCTATACGGCGAAAAGACGTTTGCTTTTCAAATTAACACCTTCCAAAGTGTTTTTTTTTTCTCCTGCTGTAAGTGGGTAAGCGGAGAAATTAGAATAATTGACGGGTATTAGAGCAACAAACATGAACGGTAAAAGAGTAAAACTCGTTCAAAAATGACCGTTCATATTGAAATATATGTAAATCGGTTGTCTTCTAGATAAATAGATTTACGATTAGTACAGCAGTCTTTAAAAAAATAGCTACGAACCCGCAAGTTTGGCTATTACACGTTACTTGTTACGGAAAAATACTTGTACTTCATTGTCGGGAGCTTAGACAATACTAGGACCAAATGTAAATTTATAGCTTCCAATAAACAAAAAATTAGTGCTGACCTAACAATCTTTTAACTAACAATAAGACGAGTTCTTTTCGGTGAAAATGAGAAATATTTACACTATCTCTACGGTATCTCAATCACTATGCATGCATGTTTCTGCTTATTGCTGTATTACATTAAATAAAGATGATACGGTTATAAACTGGAGCATTTGCAAGAAAGCCTTTAAGGCCACTCGTGATGAATTGACTGAAATTGAGATAAAAAAAAATTAATTCTATGTGTGTTTTTTCACGGTCATGTAATAACTAATTCTCGATTTTTTCAGTCTGAAAGTAACTGTTCTTTCTCTGCAATAAGATGGAATAGAAATACTGAAGGCTGCTGCACTTAGTAACAACGAGTTAACGACTTCCTCCTTGATCGAGACTAAAAAGATTCGTGAACGTGGAAATAATATAATAACTTTTGGCAAAAAGAGATTCAAAGGAGCAACGTATGTCTTCAGAAGGTAACTTCATTCGTGATGCCTTCAGCTCCGTTAATATTACCTTTTCAGAATTTAAGTTTTATAGACTCGGTAAATCTGATGTTACTAAATTAGACAGTACGCAGCAGTAGAGCTCTGAAGGTTTCATTATATTCTAGCAATATTGTTCCCAAATTATTGAAATTGAAAAACGTGTTTATAATTTGTTCAACCGTACACCGTTTCAACTAAAATTATATTCAAACGTTAAAAATTAATTTTCAGTTCATAAGGCCAGCCAAGACCCATCTTTGCTGAATGTTACCTACCCTTCACCTCATTCCTTTTACAGAGGCGCAGCTCTATGAATTAAATTCGAGTAATTGCATCCACTTATTCTGTATATCGTTGCGATCGTCAGCCTTGTGCTACTTGTAGGTCTCTTGATGGCGGAGTACATATTTTTGATTGTATGTAGAATATACTAATTTTCAAAATTATCGTACATAACCAGCGCATTTACACGCATACCTCCTGACATGGATAATGCCTCATTTGAGGATTTTCTTAATATGTTGGAAGTATTTATTCTAAAAAAGCATATTTTACTTCGAGGTGACTTTAACTTACCAAATTTCTGTTCCGCTTCCGGTAATATGGCCACAAAATTAAGTATGTTTCTTTCTTTTGCGCTGAGACAATTTAATAGTCTTGGATAGAATACTTGATCCAATTCTATTCAATTTCAGCTTTAGATTTCAGTGTTGCAATTACTATTGGAAACTTTTCCTTACAAGGACAAACACTTTCGTAGGGCTAACTATCATAAACTTCACATCGACTTTTCCACGATTGATTGGGTACAGTTTGATCATTTTCATGATGTAAATGCCGCTATTCGTAAACTACTGCGTGGTTTATACAACTAGTGAACATTCTATCTTATTAAATTAGTGCATAATTTTCCTTCTTGGTTTACTTCCACCATATAAAAAATAAATTAAAATAAGCTCAAAAAAATATTGTCCTAAATGGAAATTCTCTCGAAATGATTATTTTAAATCAGAATTTAAAAGATTACGTAAACTAGCTTCTATATACAGTACCTACATTCAAAATATTTAACTAAACCTATTGATGATCCGAAACAGTTTTTGTAGTTTATTTGTTCGAAACAACAGTACTCGCATTCCTGGTAAGCTCCATGATACTACAAATGAGTTTGATGATCCAATTAGTATTGTTAACGTCTTTACACCTGCTCTCTCGTCTCGTTAATGTTTTTACACCTGTGCATTTACCTACTGCACTTCCTAATTTACCTTCGAATTTATCGCCATTGCATTAAGGGATTAAAAAGTAAACCTTCGGCTGGGAACGACAATATCCCTTGTTTTTTAGTTAAAGATTCTGCCGCTGTCTTTGCCAATCTCTTATTTAAAATATTTAATTTATCTTTACGTACTTTGGTATTCTCAGATGCTGGAAGTTCTTTGATTTTCAGAAAGAGCGATATTGTACCATACGAGACCTTTTCTTTCAATCTACCAGCATGGATTTATGCCTCACAGATCGCGCCAATCTTGTAATAATCACTCAAGAAATAGGCGAAACACTTGATAGTGGGCAACAAATGAACGTAGTGTATACACGCTTCTTTCGTGCTTTTGACTGCATAGATTTTGCATAAATTAAGCCCTTTTGGATATAGCATAAACCTGCTTGCCCTCATGAAGACTTACATTTCCAACAAAACAAGCAACGTCTATTACAATGGTTACAGGCCAAGTTTATTTATTTCGACATCTGGTGTTCTGCGAGGATCAAACTTGGGGCCACTACGTTTTAAGTTATAATGATTGTGTCAGTTGATTGTGTGGCCTTGGCGTACTCAGATGATCTAAAGGTATCTAATAGAGTACTTGGAACTCGGGATATAGACCTTTTTCAGAGAAATTTTAATAAGAGTCTTATAACTTATAATTCATAACTCATCTGTCGAATATTCTTGCTGCAGCTACCAAATCCCTTGCATTTAAAATTCGTACATGTAAGCATTTTACTAACATAGATGCTGTGAAACCTTTATTCTTTATATTTATCTTGAGCAAACACAAATACGCTGCTGTAATATGGTATCCGTTGTATGAGATACAGATCCGCTCGAACGAATTTAGCGGAAACTCTTGAAATTCTGAACTATAAGTGTGACAACGTCTACTCGGATCACGATGGTGACTATAACCAACTGTTGGACAGACACGGCTTCATGTCTCGCTGAACAAAAAAGAATACTGATGGTTATTTAAAAAAATTAGTTCATCATGCTTATGGAAATTATTTCATTATATTAGATATGTTTCAAACATAGTCATCATCAACGTATTCTGTTTCACTGTAGAGCATGCATCAGCATTCTGAATACTCGAATTTTTTCAGTGTTTATGTATATATATTAATATTACTATTATAAGAAATTTTATGTTTTTATTTTAAGAAATGCTTGCACGTTTTGGATTTCTCAACAACTGAAAGAGCTAACTATTAAAAGTATCGCCATCTACTGATCCTACAAATTAGAAAGACAAAAAGTTGTAAAGATCTAAATGTTATTACTTTCTTTTATGAAAAACACCAGTATTTTTCGGGTGTTTTTCCACTTATCATGGCGACACTATGAGAAAACTACAGCTAAGGGATGAACGGAAAATAAGATGAAGTCACTAACAATGTAAAAAGTTGTGCATGGATGACACCTAAATACTATGGTCTCGTTAAAATTTACTGAAGTAATTATCTCCTTAGACCACTTATTTCTTGTTAATTGATCTAACCGAACAACTTTCTGGACTTGCAAAAAACTATAGATTCTGCTTTAACATATTCAGGGTTAAGAGATTCTTTTTAATTTACTTCTAAAATTAACATTGCTGCCTTGCGTTGATCTGATAATTTCCAATTGAACTCAGAACATAGTTCCATTATCTTACTTCTTTTTTCAGAAATAATTACCCTTTTTATCAATTCGACTTATTTTTGCTTAAACAATGAGTTTTTTTCCCCCCAAAAAGTTAGTTGCCCTATTCTATCAGTCCTTCTATTCTAAGTTAGGATGAATGGTTTATTACATCACATTAAAGCTTCCGTTGGTTGTTTTGCCAAATGACAACATCCAAATGACTTTGTATGTATTTAACAACTACAACAACAAGCTGTATAGCTATAAGCTAATATTTACTGTAGAAACAGAAACAAAATATTTCTTTTATAGACATCAAAATAATTAGAGCTGTGAACAATTGCATCAAACTAGATTGGTATTACAAACCAAGGAGCCCACCTCGCTACCTTAACATAAATTCTTGACATACCCTTCAATAGAATCCATGCACAATATTTTAAATATTTCACGGCCGAATTACCATAAAAAGAATCATTATCCACTTCGCTTATTAGCAAATTACTGCATTCCTCTCCCAGACATAACAATAATACCTTGAATGACCCTGATTCTGAAACTACCCCGGTAAATCTTATCCAACATATTCGCCTGTATTACATTAAGAAATTGACGAATATGTCCACTATTATTGGAACTACCAACTACCAATCAAATAACTCATCCGCAAAATTTAAAATGTCCAAGCTCTAGCAATAACGAATTAATTACAACATGTATAGTGTAGTAAATAAATAATAGGAAATAAGAAAACAAACAAATAGTGTAAAATAGTAACATTATTGCAATATATCGTGGTTTATTAAAATTAATTGGCAATGGCACAAGACTGCAGTAGAAGATAAACACCATACGTTGCTTCTTTCGTTAGATTCATGTTTTTAGGCAATTAGGTCCTCTCAGCAAGCCTACAACTTCATTGCGCGACTTCTTATCTCTGTCTAGTAGAACGGTTACAAGTTTAAGTAGTATGCATTTAGAAATTGCTTGTTTTGTCTCTAATCATCCACTGCTCTTAAGACTTCGTTTCTTTCTGTTTAAATCTGGATAAAATCTAAAATTTAATAACTCTAGTGTTCATTTTCGCATTTACTTTAAAATGTTATCGTAATAGTACAATTAGCTCAATTTGTTTTTTTTTTTTTTTTTTTCTAACAGAAATTACAAACTAGTCAGGCGCCTAAACAAAAATTCCGAAATAGTTTTCTAATATTTCTGATTGATATCGCAGTATATGATTGTCCCTGACTAGCTTATAACTTGTGCTGGAATAAAGCTAACATTCAGTGGTAAAAAATATTGTTTCGGCAGAAATAGGTAAAGTAAATAGGTACAGTTTTTGCAGCGACCAAACAGCTCAGGAAATAAATTATCTTTCACCCAAAGGATGGATAAATAGCGAATATTTTGCAGCAAAATGGTACGAAACGAAAGGGTTTTAAGAATGAATACGTATTTAATAATGCGATACGTAGAATACTCCAAGCTATGAAATTGCCAAATTTTTATTTACATTTTTTATATCAATCGTCATTTATGAACAGTCAAGAGCAGGCGAAATAGCCAGTGTTCTTTTTATACTTTATAAATAAGCACGAAAGGGTAAATATCATATATTATCTTAATAAGACCACATGACTTTGCTCTACCTAAATAACTGTTAGCCGAATTTCATCATTGCATAAGTATTTACAGAATGAATTAACAAACGAGCAAACATTATACATTGTACACTAATTATGAAGTGTAAGTAGCTTTCCTTATAATGTTTGTTCGAGATATCATTTTTGATACAATAGCATTGTTATATTCTAAACTGTTTAAAATTTTTGCTGTCCTCATTTCAACTTCGAATATACTGAACTTCTAGATGATTTCATATGGATGATGCATTACATATTGACATTAATAGAGGGTATAGTGTGAAAACACGATCACGTTATGCCTTCCTGTGGTCAGCAGCTAAAAATAAATATTTTAAAACATTTTTGAAATCATCAAATCGTCCGAATTCTCTTTTTCGCCATTTTATTAATTTGCCCATATCTCCCTAACAGCTACATATATAGATTTCATTACGTCGGATCCAAGAAAACTTACCCCGATTTTCTATCTCTTACGGTAAGCGAGCTATAAGTTCTAGAATGTTGGAAACCTTTGATCCCTATCCTTAGCCTTTTTGGGGATGTAACTCGAAAAATAAAGGTGACGGGAATCGATTTTCCGAGTCCGATTTTACTAAAAAAACATGTAACCTGAAGCCTTTGTATTTCGCTGAAAGGTGCTCATGAGGTTTTAGAGTAAAGCACGAGAAATTAAAATTTCGTTTTAATGTTGGAATTTATTAAAAATTCAGAAATTATATATTTTGCATAGAAATAACCTGTTGGTATTTAGGGATATTTTTTTTTTTATTGAAATAAACGCAAATTTACTTCTGAGATAAACGTTATTAAAGATGTGATAAATAAGCGCAGTGCGAAGTACCTAGGCTGCCTTCAGTTACTTTGAGTTCGAAAATCACATCCACGTTTACAGTTTTTTTAGACACTTAACGGGTTTTCACTCTATGCCCTGGATATGAATTAAAACAGTTGTATACAGGCAGTACAGGGCATACAGGATGCCCTAAAGTTTTGGAATTACAAAATTGCATTCGTTCTAAAAACATTATCTGATAACATAGTAGATCTTATGGGTATTTTTTTAAAATATTTCTCTATATGAAAGGTATTTAATAAATAGCGAATTAACGACCTACTTTCTTGTTTTAAGTAAACACCGTGTATATTATTGCACTTCCAGTTTCTCCTTCTAACAAATTTTGAGATATTTTCGAAATTATTCTTTGGTCGACTAGTACATCTCCTTCGAGAAATCCCAGTTTTAGCGAAAATTTTTACGAAATTAAATAGGGTAGTTGCTACTATCTAGAACGTTCACTATTGCATATCAAACTTTATCAAATTCAAACACCAGAAACATTTTTTTTTAATAGCACCATATATTTTTCTTCGCCGTTATGCATCCAGTTATACATATTTCCAGTTAAGCGTTTGAGCACTTTTGCGCTTGGAAATTGTATCGGTGTAAATATACCTAGGTTACCATGACAATAGTATACAGGATATACTGACATTGACTATCTTAAACTATTGATTCAAAATTTCGAGCCTAAGTAAAGAAGAGTCAGATTATATATTAGTAGAAAGTGGAAGAGTGAAGGAGAAATTTTAAGTAGTGGGATGTATAAGCTGTGGTCGATGCGTACACCTGAAAACATTTCTCAAACTAGAAATGTAATGTTACTGTAAGCGTTCATATTATTTATGTAGAAATAAACAAACAGTTATAATATTGATGCGTCTTCATAACGAAAAAAGACAAGGAAAACAATATTTTAACAAAGCTTCGTACGGGCTAACAATAAGTAATGTAAAATACATGATAAATATACTTGATAATCTTCAATGTAGTTTTTACCGCAATAATAAATGGTGATCAAACTTATTTATCTATCAAAAGCGAATGCTCGAAATTCCTTCCTTCCGCCTCGATATACTTACACAATCGTTTGTAAAACTGTTCATAGCATACTTTCCTTTCTTAACATATAGAATACAGATTCACTGTGTTCCAGTGCAGCCAATGGAAGTGTTGCATTCTGGAATATTTGCGTTATCCTGAGCTTGCCCCTGATACTAGTTAGACTTATTTCGGAATCTAACAAACAACCAAAAATATATTCACGACGCAACGAATATGCCTGCCATCCCTGTTGTTTCTCACACGTTTAGATTCTTTATGTGGGACTCTAACGAACTTGCACAACTAGAACGAGGAGAACACTTATCAATACATAGGACAAAGGCGGATGAAATTATTACTTTTTTGCAGAGACTAGACGGACTCGTGTTTTAGCGACTCTCGGGGACGCCAGTAAGCAATACGAATCCATTCTCACGAGGCGAATAGATACGAGTCTATCTAGTCGCTGCAAAAAAGGAATAATTCCACCTGCCTTTATCATCTCTACTTATCAAGCATCGAAGTCTCCATCCTAATTCTTCTGGTCTGTTCAGCGACTGTCTCAGGACAGGGAAACGATGTACACCACTCTGTTGACCCAATTAAATTATAGTACGGTACCAAGAGACCACAGGAAAACAAGGAGTGTTATTGTATACGTCTACTATAAAACCATGCGAACTATTCGGCCTTCATATGAATTTAAAATCCCAAAACCGGCTCCACATACTCATAAGAAACAGAGTCGCAGGATATCTAAAGGCTAAATACCATGCACAAGCAATACCTTAAGTTAATAACGGAACAACATTTATCTGCAACCTTACCGCTTGTATTCTTCCGACCTTTATCCTTATTTTCGGAAACGAATCGCCAAAAGATTCAGGAAAACCTAGTCAGAGATATCCATACCATCCCAGATAGATGGAGTTGGTGGCTAGTAACGACAGATGTAAATTATTCTAAAATTTCCCATTCAATACAACTGAACTAAAAACACCAAATGAACCGGACCGATAATAGGTAAGAACGAAAAACATATGTACATCATCGAAATGTCATATTTACCTGCAATGAATTGAACATCATCTTCATCCCGGATAATGGAAACAATGTAACCGATCGTACTTCAACACATTCAGTGTAGTCAAGAATTCAGTGTAAATGCTCGTCATTGAAGCACTAAAGCATGTCCTCTTAGGTACGTCCCGTATTCGAAACCGTACGAAATTCTTCAATCACCGTGTAAATTGTGATATTTTTGGAATAAGATATCAAATAAAGAACAGATGCGTAGAGGGTTGGGCGGGCAGCGTAGGCCCAGACTTGTTTGCTTTCCGCGAAATGTAGGGTTGGAGGAAAAAAGTAATAATAATAAAAGTAAAGCAAGACAACATGTTGTCGATAAACAGAATTGAGTTCTATGAGAATATTTGTTTTACCGAGTAAAGTATTCTTCATGTTTCCCTATTTTATTACCAGCTTTAGCCTAACTCAAATCTCATGATCCAAAAACGGTATTGTAAAACAACACGCGCAAAACAATATGATAAAGTCAAAAATCCACCCCCACATATCCATTTTATTTATTGCGTTTTGCCCCAAGTTTAGTTGAGGTTTCAGCATGCCTAATTCTCCTATTTTTGTTTTTTCTTCCGGAGGAAGTCCATTAGTCACATTTTATTATTATTACACCGGTATTGTTAATTTTTAGGGATTTAATTTTTAGGGCTATTATAAACACGCTTATTTGTCACAATATAAAAACTTGAGAAAAATTTATACTCAATAACGATATCCTCTCTGTCTCGTAACTAAAATCAGATTCGCGAGGAAATCTTGCGGCTCAATGCCGCCAAAGATTTATTCTCAACTATTGTACGTTGTAAGTAAATTGTAATGTAGATAATTCACTCCATAGTTGACCAAGGTGTAAGTAGGTAGTCGGGGAGTATCTAAACTACATTTGGTAATAATGATGTAAGGTAAATTTAAATAAATTTGTTTATGAATTCAGATATATTTCTATATGATATATCATAGAAGACACGTGGTCTTGCTTGCTTTACAATTGCTACAGCAGGTATTACTATCTACATCTACCAGGAAAGATCAAAGAGAAAAATCGGCAGAATCAGTGACCAAGAAAAACCTGTGGTTGTGTTTAATTTCTTTGGGAACGTGATTGTAAACCCTGAAGTTATCGTTGCTCTGATGTACGCTAACAACTACTTCTTTACTTATATAAATACAAACAAGCAATAATAAATTAAATTCGCGGAATAAAGGGCGGTGAAATGAGCGCCCACTAACGATGTCATTATAGCTTTCTAGACCAGGAACACTTTAGTATCGGCAGCCGATGAACCCCGCATAGTACAGCGCCAGAAGGCATTCAATCGTTACCGTGATCTTAAGCAGCGAAATACACTCCGCCAAAAAAGTATCAGATAATTTAGTTTTGAATCATAAAAGTATCGCATAATCTTTGTTTGTAGCATAAAGTTGTAAATATACTCTAATGCGCTCTAAGATATAATTTCTATGATTGTTACTAAATAAAATACAGGCCAAATAAAAACAAGAACTCATACTTGAGATTTTTATTAAAACAAAAAATTATAATTTTGGAAAGAAAAATGTCATAACAGTAGCTTTTAATACTGAGTATTGCCACCTCTGGCTCTTATGACCGCTCGCATACGGTTTGGCAGAGATTCGATTAACCTCCGTATATAAGCCCGATCCAAATTCTCCCGCTCGTCACGGAGAGCATTTTCTAGTCCATGCAGGTCCGCTGGGGCAACATTTTGGGTTCATGTCCGGACTTACCGCAGGCCAATCTAAAACTGGAATACCGACATCGTTAAGGTATTTCTGGACGATTATTGCAACATGCGGTCGTGCATTATCGTGCATTAACATGAATTCGTTTCCTATAATTGGCGCATATGGTACTACATGTTCTTCTAAAATGTCCGTTATATACCTGTGGGCAGTCAGTGTACCTCTGTCTACTGGTACTAACTCTGTACGACCTGTTTAACAGATGCTTCCCCAAACCATAATAGAGCCACCAGCGAAATTAGGTCTAGATCTGATATTACACTGCGAATAGCGCTCACCGTCTCGTCTGTACACTGAGATACGCCTATCTGAGGTGTAAAGACCAAATATTGACTCATCTGTGAAGAGTATATTGGCCCAGTCATTAATGTTCCAATTTGCATGTTCTCTGGCAAACCTTAAGCGAGCCACTCGGTGGTTACTGGTGAGACGAGGGGCTGTTACAGCTACTCTAGCTCTTAATCCACTCTGTCGTAACCTATTCCGAATAGTTTGAGTACTCACACGAGTATTTCTGACTCTAGCCAAGTCGTTCTGCAATTGTCTCGCAGTTACATGTCTTCGACGTAATGTTTGTAGTAGTAAATAGCGGTCATCTTGGCGAGTAGAACATCTTGGACGACCTGGTACAGGTCTTCTACTGTAATTGCCTGTTTCCCTATATCTGGCTACGGCTCTAGAAACACTTGACTGATTGATGTTCATCAAATTAGCAACGTATGCTTGAGATCGTCCATCTTCGATTAAAGCAACTACAGCAGCCACTTGTTCTGAAGTTAAATTGCTCATTTTAGTTTTAAAAGCGTTGGTACGGAACTCTGACTTCGCACTTTAAAATTTGTCCGTATAGGAAGACTTTCAATAAACAACTGAACAAACCTTACACATATGCATTTTTCTAAATGTGTTCTTTTAGAAAAAAAAAAGTAAAAAAGCTATGTTCCATGATTTTGTTAGTGTTTTTATAGTTCACATACACGAGGCAAACTTTTTGTGAACGTATAAAAATATCTTGGTTTATAAATGCCCTTTTTTAGTTTATGCGATACTTTTTTGGCGGAGTGTACTTATCGAGGAGTTTGCTAGCTAATACACCACAATGTTCACTACAGACCAGATTATCCTCAACGATGATACCCGGAAATTTTGGCATTGAATTACTATAATAGCACTTATAATTAGTTTATAGATAGGCCCCTAAATCTTGAGCGTGTATACCTTGTGTGAAGGACTAAGTTTGTTGAGAGTAGAACAATTAAATAGTACCTGCAAGAAATTATTGGGAATGTAATTGAATTCAGAATGCTATGAAGCAAACCAAGTTGCTTTCGTTGTTATTTTCTAAATTTTCAATTGCCTATGGCATTTAATTATGTTAGAACAGAGATATTTCTGCCAAAATAATTCTCAGATGTATACTAGGTAGGCAAATGTAAAAGAAGCTATATATATTTTTTCGTAAACAACGTAAATATAAAAAAAGAAGTATCGGCAACCTCCGCACCACATAAGCTCAATTTATTGTATAGTAATATATAATAATTCGTCCGGGATAGCCGTTTCGAGGACACTAATGGTTCTCAACACAAAATAGCTGCGATTAGCTTCTTAATTAATATATTAGTTAGTAGTAGAAGTCGTCTGAGTAGAAGTAGATTTAACAGAGAACTCAAATTCATAAAAAAACGTAGCTATTTATAACGGTTACTCTTCTATAGAAGTCGATCGCATGCTTAAGAAGTCCAGCACAAGTATTATGTGAGAAATTCCACGACCTTAACCCCGGCAGAAACTAATAGTAAGAAATTCGTGAAACTTCCCTTTCATAGCATATCGAAAGGCATGAATAAGGTCTTGAAGAATCAAGATATGAACGTATGCTTCAGTTCGCACAACGCACTTAAAAACCTTCTCGGTAAACCTAAAGATAAACCAAAAATCCGAGAAAGGTATTTATAAAATTGCATGTAAATGACTGTAATAACGCCTACATTGGTCAAACGGAAAGAGCGATAGAAACTGGATCCAAAGAACATGTGTAACACATCATATAAATGAAACCGGGTATAATATTAAATTAGAAAACTTTAAATTGATTAAAACTGTAACGTCGCCACGAGAATTAGATGCGTAAAACTCTGATTCTGAACAGAGAAAGCGGACAGTGTCGCACTCTGTCCTTTTTGACCTTTTGCAGTAGGCTGGCATTTGTTTATATTTTGGGTTACGAAAGAGTTCTTCCCGCCTATCTGGCCGTGTTTTTCACATGTCGTAGTTATAAGACCCATAGTGGTTAGAATAGGCACTTGTAAGCAATATTTCTTCCCGAAAGATGGGATAGTACACGCATGTTATTTTTTTCGCACGTCGTAGCTGCAAGGCATGCAGGATGTAGAAATAGGCTCATGAGTACCATTTGTGTCGTCGAAACGGCCGTCCCCGAGTAATTATTATATATTACTATATAAAAATTAAACTTGCATGATGCGGAGGTTGTCGATACTTATGTGTTGTTTACCAAGCGCCACAGACCTTGTCATCGTTATTGTTCATTTCTTCGCACGAAATTGTCTTTATGCACTTAGAATAACGAAGCAAATAGTCGCTCCTTCAACAAGATAATCATTGTCAACTTGAACTTGACTATCTTTCAATGTACATATATTCGGCGGGCTAAACAAGAAAATTGAAGCCGTGGATTTTTAGTTTTCCCATATAACGCTCGGATCGTTCAATTTTAAAAGACTTTTATTTAAGAGAAGCGTCGTTGATGCAAGCAATTCTCTACCTTTTACCGTTTACAATATTCCAATAGTAGGCACACTATCTCGGACAGCCTGCATGTAACTGTTCTATTTTCATTAGCGTTTTGTCGAAACAGAACGGAACAAACTGAAATATTTCATTTCGACAACTTAGAATCACATAAAGGTGAACTTCCGGAAATTGTGAGCTCGAAAGCAGATTATAAATCGAATCCGTTGGCAACACTGACTGAGTTCCGGTTAATATGTGTACAGATAGTGCGTTAAAGACAAGGCGTGTGTAATTGTGAAATTAAACCGAAATATAACAGGAAATATCCAATAAAACTTGGGAAAAATAAGTGATATAGTTTTTTAACCATAAAAGTTTTAAAATTAGTGGTTAATACAGTTTTAAAACAAATGCAGTCAAATAAATAAACAATTAGAATGCATATATAACAGCAGTGTGACCTTGAAACTCCATAAGTTGATTCAGCTGAAACTTCTATCGCAAGGCTCAACTAGTAATAGACAGAACCGTACTCGGTAAGATTTATAAAGCTGGCAATTGTGATCATCGATATCGAGATTTTAAAAAAATGGCAACGAACAATGATGATTCCGATCAGGTTACTTCAAAATCAATAGCAAACAAAATGGACAAAGTACAAAAGAAAAACAAAGAGCTTAAGGAAAAATTAAAAGAACTTTATGAAGAAAATAATTTACTAAGGAAAAAACTAGAAACAACAGAAGCACTACTACAAAGCATGGAAGCTAAAAGAAACAATAACTTGGCATTTATAAAACACGGCGAAGTCTATATTAACAAGAATACGAGAGTATTAAAATGGGAGGCAATAAAAAAGATAAGAGAACAGGGCAAGAAGCTAAGAAAAGAAGGGAAAAAAGTGAAGATAGGTTTCAAAAAACTTACAGTTAACGACGAAATATGGAGATGGAATGGATACGGTAAATTTATAAAAGTATGCCCAGAAGATAAAGAAAATGAAAATAAAGAAAATGTGGCGGTGAAAAATACGGAGGATGGGTTAAGGGATGAAATGACCAAGGTTATGAAAAAGGAAAAGGAAAAGAATAGAACAAGGTACAATAACGCTAAGAGCAACACGTTGGTGTTAGGATCGTGGAATGTAAGAGGGACGCGCAAGGAAGGAAAAATTGAAAGTATAATTGAAGATATAAAAAGATATAGGATCGATATACTAGCACTGCAAGAAACAAAACATCGAAGTAAAGAAATTAGCGAAATTGGAAATTATATTTACTTCAATAGCGAAGGTCACAAATCACTGGGAACAGGTTTTCTTCTAGATAAACGATATAAAAATGACGTGATAGAATTCTGCCCAATATCCGATAGGTTATGTAAGATTAGATTGAGAGGAAAATACAAGAAAATATCTATTATTAATGTACATGCTCCCAAGAACACAGAAAAATCAGAAATAAAACAAAAATTTTACGAGAAACTTGAAGAAATCTATGATAAGCTACCAGCTGAAGATATAAAATTACTTATAGGAGACTTCAATGCCAAAATTGGCAAGGAAGATTTTTATAAGCCAACAATAGGCAAGCATAGCAAGCATTCGACGACCAATGAAAATGGTTTTAAATTGATAGAATTTGCAAGTGAACGCATCTTGAGAATTGCAGGCACGCTTTTCGAGCACAAAGACATTCACAAAGCAACGTGTATATGTCTGAAAACCAAAGAGGAAAAGCAAATTGATCATCTGGTAGTGGAAGCAAAACACGCAAAAAATGTACAAAACGTGAGGAGTCGCAGAGAAACTAAAACTGATAGCGACCATTATTTACTAAAAGCTGAATTTAAAATGACGATATCGGAAGTTATTACCAGGAAGAAAAACACCCGCACAATGTGTGACAGAAAGAATATGAAAGATGAGGAAATAAGAAAAGAGTATAGAAATAGAGTTGAGGTAAAACTGCACGGAAACAATGGACAAGGCAACATAAATGATATCTGGAAGGAAGCTGAGGAAGCTATGGTATCAGCAGCAGAAATATTGCGCCAAAAGCGAACAAAATCGTCAACGAAAGAATGGTTTGACGAAGAATGTAAAGAGATAATAAAACAAAGAAATTATGCGAAAAGGAAAATGTTACGCCACAAATCCGAAGAAAATAAAAATAAATTCCAACAACTAAGAAAAAAAGCAAGAAGTACTTGCAAAAAGAAAAAAAGAGAACATTTACAGAAACATATAGAAAGGATTGAACAAAATGTTGAAAATGTACTTAGTGACAACATTTCAATTGTATCAGAAGAAAGTACTGATGCAGACATGTCGTCTGAAATAGAAAATATAGAAATAAATGAAGAGCTAAGGAAAATAATAACAAATCTAAAAGGTAATAACGGTGCAGAAGAAAATGATTTTGTTAACGAATTGATAAAGCTTGAAGGGTCAAATTTAGAGAAAGTAATACACAACCTTATCGCAAGGATTTGGGAAGAGGAAACTATGCCCACTAATTGGTGCGAGGCAGTTCTTATGCCGATTCTAAAAAAAGGGAAGGTTACGGTCTGCGAAACCAGTCACGGGATAACCTTGTTTGATATGGTGTATAAAATTCTTGTTACACTACTAGGAAACAGAATTGGGATATATAGTGAAAATAAAATAGGGGACTACCAAGCAGCTTCCAGAAGAGGACGCTCCGTTATTGACCAAATTTTCATTCTAAAGCAAATAATGGCAAACAGTTATGAATACGGTCTGGATCTTTACATGCTCTTTATAGACTTCAGGCAAGTTGATGACAAATTAAAGAAAATCCAACTTTGTCACGATATGCAGAATCTGGGGATTCCGCTGAAGCTTATAAGGTTAACAATGATGATTCTTTCCAGTAAAGAGCATAAAATGAAAACAGATAACCGATACTACGAAAAATTTAGAGCACAAAAAAACGATCCCTTAACAACCACTCTATTCCACATCACATTAGAAAATGTTTTACGAGAAAGTAATATTAACCGACAAGATATCATCTATAATTGTGAACACCAATGCTTAGCCTACGCTAATGACTTTGTTCTCATTACGAAATCCGCGAGAGAATTAAAAAAAGTGGCTCATAGATTGGAAAAAAATGCAAGAATAAAAGGTCTAGAAATTAATGAAGTCAAAAACTGCATGGTGTTATGGAGCAAAAGCAAACAACCAAACGAGGAATTATCAAGAGAATTAAACATACGAGTAAAGAAAAAGGTACACGAAATTAGAAAAATAGAGAGCTTTACGTACCTTGGAGTGAACATCTACGAGAGTGAGGAAATAAATCGTAGGATCATCGAAGGAACTAGAAAAGCAAGATCCCTGATGACAATTCTCAACTCAAATGAAATTTCTAGAAAAACGAAAGAAGGGCTATATCGAACGGTTATAAGGCCAACAACTTTATATGGATGTGAGCTATGGACACTAAATGAATCAGATAAAACAAAATTGCGAGAGTGGGAAAGAAAAATGCTGAGGAGAGTATACAGAGGCAACAAAGTGGAAAGAATAACAAACAAGGAAATTATGAAACTTTATCAATATCGATCCATAACAGCAGAGGTGAGGGCCCAACGCATTAGGTGGTTGGGTCATGTGATGAGGATGCCCTGTGGCACAGCCATTCGAATGGTACTAACAGAAAACGTGCCAGGAAAGAGAGGGACTGGGAGACCGAAAAATAGTTGGATGGGAGAAGTGAAAGAAGATTTAAAAATATTAGGTATTACAGACTGGAAAACAAAAGCAAAGAATAGAGAGGAGTGGAGAAAGATCACCGATTAAGTCTTAAGTCTTCAAATTGTGCGTTTGTAAATGGAAACTTTCAGAAAAGGTTTAGTTTAAAATTGTATTTAAAATTCCAAACTAAACAAATATACAAAGAATTCTATTTTACACCAAAAATTAAATTTGTTAAACGCCCGCTTCCGAACAAATAAAGCTTTCTACAAACGTCGATTTTTTTTTAAGAACGTATTCTCTCTAAAATGCTCAATTTTAGGAATCGTCTCAGAACTTAAGGTAGATTCTAGCAATTGGTTGCTACGAACTTACGATACACCTGTAAGCTTCAATGTAATTTTAAGCCATGCCCACAATGGCATCTCACAACAAGAAGATAATCGTTTTGAAAAATCGCCGTTCATAAGATCATTTGAAATAACTAACAACTATATAAAGCTCCCTCATCCACTGCTTGCGTAGACGGCACTTCTTCCTTGAGTACTTTAGACAAAAACGTTTTTAAGAACGTTCATGTCGTCTTTCACCAATGTTCCCTATTTATCTTTGTTTTTCAGATAACTTACTTAATTTGAGATTTTCGTGAAATCCCGCTGTTTCTTTAACGATCCTAATTTCATTCGATACAATTTTTTTATTGTATAAATTAAGGTCCCCGAAAAAAAAATTAACGGAACGCCCTGCATATTTCTTTTATAAACATTTGCCTATACTTCAACTATGTCGTTCTTTAGTAAATTAATTATGAAAATAAGTTTTTCGTTTAAAAACATGAGTGCTACAGTGGCATACTGTAAACTTTTCTTTCGCTAAATTATTAATTGCAAATAATGTAGACACATTTTTTTGCGTATAATTCCTGCGTCTACTTAAAGTACCATCATATTCTCGCATACATTATCTGATAGTAATAATATTTTATTATGATTAAATTAATTAATAAGTTTATTACGACAACGAACTACGTTTATCAAATTAAAATTTGTTCATCATTATGATAAATACCCGTTTATTAACTTACTTTCTTAGAGCGAAATAAATTTTAGGCAATTTTCATTTCATTAGACATTCCCAAGTGTTTCTTTATATTAATAAATCCATTTATTGTATTTATGTATACTGTCAATCACAAAAAAAAAATGTATATAAATAAACATACCATATTCTTGCTGGAAACATTTACATTTACATTTACAAGAAATTACTTTTTGTGTTTCTACAATGTTTGTTTTACTTCAGATATGCTTGTAGTTATAGATTAATTTGGTTACACAGTTGACGATGGAAATCCACAAAACATATATTCCAAATTTATTGAATATTTTGTGTGCCGATACCTTTTGAGTTCATATTTTAGTGATGAACATATGAGATAGCTATTTCTTATTTCTTTCGGGTTTCTAATTGAAGTTATATTTGTATTGGGACCAGCGCTGTTTAATTTAAATATCAACGACATAAACTATTCTTCTCTGATATCTATTTAACTACGCACGTAGATGATTTCACTTTACTTTTAACAAGGAATGAAGACACAGAATACATTTCTAATAGTTTGTTACGGACACTGTCTGATTGGTTTGCTCGCAAGAAACGAAGACTAGAAAAAACTAAATACGTAGTCTTTCACTCAAGGCATAGACGTTCAAGAATTGAGAACCAAGAACAATTCGAACAATCCAATTCCTGGGTTACAGACAAACTGGGTTACCCACAAAATTTCCGGGTGTAATTCTTAGGATAATCTGATCTGGAATGAATACTGTCACGTATTAGCTAGCAAACTCTTCAACAAGTGTTTCGCTGCGTAAGATTACATGTAACGGTGGAGTAACAAACAAAAACAAAAAAAAATTGTATTATTTCTTTTATTTTTATAGTAATACCTACTGTAGGTGCTATAAGTAACTAATTCAATTCTGTAGTTTTAAGATTATTTTAAATTTAGTTTTGACTAAAGAATTTGTAATTTTCCTTTATTTAATTTGACTTACTCTGTATTTTCTTTGACGTTGCATTTTATATGTTAGCTAACTAAATATATTATTATTATTGTTACTATTATTATATTTTTGTTACCTTTCTTTTCTTCTTCGGGGGAAGGGTCCAGTCCGACCTGTTCAGACGCACCTCGCCGCGGAAGGTTCATCCCCGCTTCGCCAATAATCGTCATGAGCGAGGTTGATCTAGCCCTGGATGGTATGTAGCTAGCTTCGTGGGATCGTAGGAATCGAAGAAACCCGAGAATGACCTGCTTCTGGATCTGGCAGATAAATAATTGCACATCAGTTTCTTGGAATATCTTCTTTTTTCTAGATGTTCCAATATCGCTATGTGGACTATGCTTATGGAATCAACAATAACATGAATGAAGAGCATTTGGAAGCCTGCGTAAGTACAAAGCAGTTGCATGGTAGCAGTAAAAATACATATAGTAGTACTTAAAAACATTTAGATACAGTTTTAAAGTAGATAAAGTAAAGATATGTATATATAATGAGATAGTGTCATCAGAAAAGTATATGTATTCGTAACTATATATTCAAAATAACTAGTAGCCATTACATGTAAATATGGTGGTCTACTTCTAATTTAATCCTGTTATCATAAATAAAATTACTTCATTTAGTCTTGGAAAAACAAAAAGTAATTGTAAACATTATTTTAAAGAGTAGATTGTGCAATTAATTAATTATAAAGATTTATTTGTGGTTTGATGATAATTGTTATAAGGCAGACTTTTCTTTAACATGCAGATTATTGCAGATAATGTTGCATTTTTCTTCGTAAATCTGGCTAAAATAAATAACATTATGCCGCTTTATCTTTGTGTATATTCGTTTTACAGTATAGAATAGGCAACCAAAAAAACATAATTACGCCAAGGACGACAACTAAATTGAAAACGGGTGCTATAAACGAAACGTATACATTCTAAAAAACCGTACGAATTCACCAGTACTTCAAATATCGGCGTCCAGATTGTTTCGCATAGCATTCAAAGCAAAAATGTTTCGAAAAACAATTGTTTTACTCAATCTTAGATCAAATGTTCTTCAACGTACGTAATGTCTTTAAAGCATTTATTCTTTCATTCTTAATTGCTGATTTTCACTTAATTTAATGATGTACTTATATTCGACAGCTGTTTGCTTATTTCTCCCTTCTTTTTGCAGTAAGACATAATTCTTCAGATGTAGGGTTCATCGGCATTGGAAATATGGGAACGCGTATGGCCACGAATATGGTTAACAAAGGTCTTAAATTAAAAGTTTATGATATCGACTCCGCCGCCGCTCGTTCCGTGAAAGGCGCTACGCCGGTGAATTCACCGAAAGAAGCGGCACAGAATGTAAAAGTTGTGATTACGATGTTACCAGATAGTTCAATTGTCAGGGAAGCAGTTAGTGGAAAAGATGGCATACTAGAAGGCATAGACAAGAACGGTTTACATGTCGATTGTTCCACGTGCGAACCTAAATTCGCCCAAGAACTTTACCAATTTGCGAAGGAAAATGGATATCGGTTCCTTGATGCGCCGGTATCCGGTGGTGTAACTGGGGCGCAAGCGGCAACTTTAACGTTTATGGTAGGTGGTGATAAATCAAATGTGGACTTCGTCGAACCGATTCTCTTAACGGCTGGCTCCAGAGTTGTGCATTGCGGTAATTCAGGAGGTGGTCAAATAGCGAAACTTTGCAATAACCTTCTTCTGGCGGCTAGTATGACGGCGGTGTGCGAAGCAATGAATTTAGGAGTTAAAATGGGCTTGGACGCTAAATTGCTAGCGTCCATTATAAATACATCTACAGGACGATGTTGGTCTTCGGAAACGTACAGCCCAGTTCCTGGTTTGATGCCCAACGTTCCATCTTCAAATGGCTATCAAGGTGGTTTCCAGATGAAATTGACCGCTAAGGATCTGGCCTTGGCCCAAAGTACTGCTTTAACGTGCGGCGCGCCATTACCAGTAACTGGATTAGTTCATCAATTGTACAGAGTGATGATGACCAAGGGCTATGGAAATAAGGATTTCTCGTCAGTTTACGAATTCTTTCAAACATCGTAAAAAAGGAACGGACGCATTCTTGTTTCGATTGAAAGGAAAACATTTCTTATTTGTTAAACATTATAATTGCTAATTTGTGTACAGAGTATTTTTAATAAAGCATTTTATTTTTACTATAACGTAATTTTAATATTATGAGATATTAAACTTTAATTTGAAATTAACAAGATAAAAACACGTTAAATGTTAAGCAAAAAGTATGTACTTAGATCCATTAACTTTTGGGTTGTACTTTAAATAGCTATCTTATCTATATTAATCAATATTGACTTAAAATATACAAACTACACAAGAGCATTTAGTTAGATCACCGTTGTTAATGAGAGTATACTGTTCCGTAGTTTACATTAGATCCTAAAGATTATAGAAACAACGTCTTTTCAGGCGCATTAAAATAAATTATGTATATACGTGCATCGCATTAAAAATAAATACTCTTGCTTTAAAACTTTACACCTTGTTCCTTACCTACAGATAGCTTAATAGTTTTTTAACAGCTCTGTTAAAGTATTTTAAAGATATCCCATAATTAAGACAACGTACGCAATTCGGAATCTATATCGTCATACCTCACGTGTATTTAAAAATAATTCGCTAAAAATAATTCAGCACACACCCTACAAACGTATCCAATCTTCGTAGCCTACCGATATTACTGTTTTTTCCATTAAAATCGTTCTTAACTATTGAATCAAAATGTTCAGCTTAATTTATGCATCATTTTTTTATGAAGATTAGCATACAAAACAATTACCGTGTAAATATGTATATATTAATATATCATTCAGTTAGTATGAATATCGTGGCATGATAATGCACTATATAAATTAACTCAAAAATGTAGATAGATAAGAGGTGAGATTCATTTACTTTGCAAATACGTATCAGATGGGATTTTATCGTATGATTCTTCGTTTCTCGTTTAACATGCAGCGCGCGTAATAATCTTACGATAAACAAGTAGCAGTAAATTTAGTTCTATAAATAGATCGAATGGACGACAATAGAATGGTAGCTTGACGTTGGAAGAGGAATTTTTAAATTTAATAGGCAGCTAATTAGAAATTAAGCGAGTAAATGTGTAACGGTACGATGGAATAACCATAACTGTGTAACCATCAGATTTAAGAGATTTAGATGTTATCCTTATTTGTAGATTGTTTCTTATGGTGCTATTAATAGTACTAGTAATTGTAGAAATTTTAATTCACCTTGAACGCTAAAACCAAGAACCTGTTTGATTTTCTTTACGGTCTATGAGAGAAGGTCCAACGACACTCTATGATGTACATATTTTTTCAAGGAAGGAAATAAGGTTAACGCTTCTCGCCCAAGAATTCATCAAAGCAAAAAAGAAAAGAGCTTCGGAATAAGGGAAAATCCGCAAAGGAAAAGGCAAAGGATTATACATTCGCTTGTCACGAACTTTCTTCTCACCACGATCCTACATTGATACAAGGAATTAACAATACCTTCACACTCCTTCAAATTTCGCGACCATAATACTGATACATAATTAAAAGTATTAACAAATTTCTAGGGTACTTTTTAAGAAAAACTTGTCTATTACTATTGTTTATTTTACGTAAGACCACAGTCACACCAGTTGCTGTTTTTTTAAGTTTAAGGAGACCAACCTGTGAAAACATATAGCTGTGACTGTAAAATCTTAATTTCGCTTTTCAACATTTCCAATGTAACTTTTTAAAAAGTCGCATTTGTCGTTTCAATGTTTCAAGCAAATCAGACTGTTCCGACATTATGAAAAAAAATGTTGTCATGGTGCTCATTGGAATGCGATGCACAGATTGTATTGCCAATATTTGTTTCGCGTATTTTATTTTAGTACCGCGTAAATTTAATGAGAAAACTGATACAATGTTTTCCGTCTGAAAAGCTGAGCGGCATATGTGCTAAATAAATCTAAGAAGAGAATATTGAAAGGAAATTAAGAGAAATTACGGAATTTTTCAAAGAAATTAAACATGCTTAAATATATCGAAGGTGTCGTAGAAACGTACTTTACAATTGTAAATACCAACGAAAACAGGCGAGTTTGGTAGGAATTATCTAGCAATGATAGAAAAGAAGTTACGAGATGAATACGAAGTAAGATTATATAAACGGCTGTTTCCACCCAATCGTTTCTAATCTAAAAGATGAAGAGGTTTCCTTTCTAACCGTTCCTTTTGATGCTTCCGAAACTAATAGAGGAACAACGTCTAACATTTGAAGACATGTTGCAATCTTCAAATTTCTGTTTGTGATAACTAGAGCTCCCCAACCGCGTGGCGCACCATAGGCGTCGATAAGGAACATAAGTAAAGTACATAAAAACAAAAGAAATAAAGAATTTTAAAACGCTTACTTTTGTAATTAGCCGTATCCAATATAGTGGGTGTTAATGCACAAGGAAAATAGTATTAGTCAGCACACGAGGAGGTAGGCACATTAAAACTGTTACCGTAAGCGCAATCCGATTTCTCAAACATCTGAAGCATTAGGAATGTTTCCACAGTCGTTTCTTTCAAGGATGTTCGTCGTTCTGAAAAAATGTTTTTATATCTTGAAAATGAACGCTCGACGTCTAATGATGTAATACACGCGTAATTAAAATAATCTTCGAATTTAGTCACCGGATCAGTAGAGTTACCTTCCCAAACTTGTTTTAACCTGCTAAAATTTGTATCTTTCTTCATAACACTTTCAAAATTTCTTGTAACGATATCATTTTTTTTGTTATTTATACAGTGTAGGAGTGTATTAACGTCATCTAATATTTGTACCGACTCCGTCAGGGACAGTGCACTATTTTGTAATTTATTTATTGCCTCAAGTACTTCTCTATAATTGTTGTAAACGGTTTGTAAATCTGCTTCAACGGAAATATCTTGGAATTTATCCTGGCTTTCCTTAATAGCCGCAGATTCGTTGGGATTGAATTGTAAGACGACTGATTTTATTTGCCGGAAGTATTTAAAATAATAAAACGCTGCCTTCAGCCATGTCCCCCAACGCGTAAGAATCGGCTCTGGTGGTTCGGGAATACCGGGACACTGTTTATGAAATTCACTGGTACGTTTGGGAGATTTGAGAAACACTCGTTTCGTATTTGTTATTAATGCATTTACCTCAGGGAAATTTGCACGAATAGTTTCAGCCGCAATATACAGAGCATGAAGTTTACAAGTAATATGTAACATCATCCCATAATGTTCTTCAAGAGAACGACCTACACAACGCATTGTCGCGGCACCATCGGTCATGAAAATTAATACTTGAGTAGTGGCAATTTCAAATGTTTGTAAAGTATCAACGACTACGCTCTCGATAGCGTCGGCGGTACACGATTTTAGTCTTTTACTAGCTAATAAAGTTCCCTTTGTAGGTTGACGAGGTTCCAGTGTACGTACAATCACATTCAAAATAGAATGTTTTTTACGGTCTGTCGTTTCGTCAATACATAACCACAGTAGTTTATTTTTTATTGCAGATCTGATCCTGTTTTCAATTTCGGTACGTACACTTGGCACACATCTCCTTAAGCTTGTTTCCGACGGTAACTCAAAGTCTGGATTATATTTATTCCAAAATTCACGGAATGGTTTCTTCCTGAGTAAGGAAAACGGTAAATTACACGCAGTCAGCATATAAAATAAATCAATTATAAATTGAGTTGCCTCAGTCGGTGATACACCCAGTTTTTTATTTTTGTGTTGCTGACTATTTACATGTCTTCTACAGCCATATTTATCATTGCACATCAGAGGTATATTACAAATTTTACATATAATCTTACTTCCATTATATATTAAGTCAGGAAATTCTCCACAGAACTTTTTCACTTTGTCGGCCTGTGGGCGTTTCTTACTACGCGCGTCCGCCATACCGTCACAACCCGATCGCATACGGTAATAAACTACCGAAATGCGATGCGAGTTATTTGCTTATATATTACATTACATATCCCCCCGGCCACGCCCGGCGGTACGCCTTCTGACTTGCCACGCACTTTGGGGAGCTCTAGTGATAACTCTAAGAGTGTATTATCAAATTGCTGCTGGTTATTCGTATGTCCCAGGATAAGTCGACAAATGCAGTACTTTGATTTTCCACCCTGTTGTAAGAAAAGAATTGCTTCTAACAAGTACATTATAGCGGGTCATTAAAGTGAAGTACGTGCGTCTATACTTTATTAATTTTTCTTTTTTTTTTCAATATTTCTCTAAAATATCAATATGTATATATTTGCAGAATTCGAATTAATTTTCGTTAGTACTCCGATTGTGGCATTTTGATCATTTATATTATTAATCATTTACTTTAACTTAAAAAAACGACTATTACTTTGTCGGCAATAAACGACATTTGAAATTATTTTCAATAATTTACATCTTGAAAATAATTTTTGTAAAAACACAAAACATAGCACACATTATATAGAATCCGGCAGTCTGAATTTACAAGGTCAATTCATAACGTCAGAAATGCTCGTCGTTTGGCCAATCACAAACAATACCAAGCGGTTGGATTAGCATTTCTAGTAGACGGAGTAGAAAAACCTATTTCTTGACAATATGTTAGATATTCTTTGGAGACAAGCTTTAGAAATTCCATTTCAATCAACGATTGAAAGCATAGTACTAAGAGATACTCCGAAGAGAATAAATAAGAAAATTAAGGGAATTTAGAACAAACGGATTTGAAGCAATTGGGGAAAACAAGATTTCAGAGAGAAATTTAAAAACAAACACAAAAAACGCTTACTGTAAGTAAATTAAAATTATTTTACAGAAAGCGTAGAAAATAAAGAATAGGGAGCTGTGATCATTTAATTTGGTTTTTCTTTTACTAAAGCATGTCAATATATTAAGGTGCAAAACTACTTTTTAAACATTAGGCTCAAAATCAAATATACAGGATGTTTAAAAAAAATAAAACAAAGAATCAAACTCTTGCAACTAACCACTCTAAAAAAAGGTAATTTAGAATATTGTAATTTAAGGAATATTTGTATTACACTATTAGCTTGTCAATAAATATTTGAGAAAATTATTTCACGCATCTGAAAGAAAAACAATAAAGAAAGCAAAAATGAAGTGGCTCCAGATCTCTTTATCCGTCCTTTCTTGAAAGTCATCTATTATAAGATTATTATGGAGATTTAAATATGCCGATTATTGTGTCATATCTTCGCTGATATACATTTATTCATGTATAACAGACGGTTGCTTTTTTTTGACCCCTGCGAATTTTTATCGCTTGTAGAGCACATCTTGTATTTAATTGATAATTTGATATCAATTGCATAATTTATTTAATATGCTAATATTGCAAGGTTATTCACAATTTTCGGTATGTGCTTCTACGTGTGATATACAGAGTGTTCAGATAGTGCGTGAGAGGGAAATAACTCCTTTCCTGAATAATCTAAAGAAACAATAATAAATATTCGAATATATACATTGCACAATATAACATTACACTCAAGCATACAGGATGATCAGTTTTAAATGCACACATTTTGTTAAATGGAATACTCAAAAATCATGTATAACTACAGTATTACGTTGAAGATCAATTAACATTGTTCCTTTTCTCTACTTGCTCTGCTTAAGTACGACCATTACTATTATACGCGCTTAAGAGATATAATATTTATATATAAATAATAATATTCACATCCAATATTATTTAGCTCTATCGATATATTATGTTAATACATTTCGATGGATTTAGAGTACATAGTGACTGCTATATTCGAACACCATTCGTTTCACTATTTTCTGTCCTGTTATTGTTATTTTTAAAAGAAGATACAATTAACATTAAAGCATTTCAATGTTAATTATTTCTCTTAAATTAGTTTTGTCTATTTTGTAAATTTACTCTTTCAAGTCTAACGATCTTTTTTTTAAGCAGAAAATAAAGAATGAGCATGAAAAATGTACATACGAAGTTCAACTTCACGATACTGCCATTGTCAGCTTCTATTTGAACGTTTGCACTAGCCTTTCCATTCGTTAAATCTTCTACTTCTAATCCTTTGCTGCATTTAGATAAATTGATCGGCGTTAACAGTGGAAGCTCCCCAGTAAATATACATGTGTTCGTTTCATCATTCCCGTATATCATCCAAGGAACAATGTCGTGTAATATGGTTACGTAGATGTAAATATCCCGGATGTTATCTGGATTGATACTCTGAGATGTGACACCAACTACGTCATAGTGATGTAGTATGATCTACAGGGTGTTGGATAAACATGCAGCAAAAATTCAAGGAATTATTCCTTGGCCTATTCTAAGAATATTTTGTCCTATGATGATTTCTGCAAAACCTCTTTGTTTCGAAGATACAGGGCGAACAAAATTTGCGACAGTAACAACATTTTATTATCAAAAAGTACATGTAAAGTTGCTCAATCTACAATAAATGTTTGAACTGACTTCCTTCAGTCTGGTTACAAGCATTCAATCTTCTCGTCATTGAGTGCCGAACTCTTCCAAACACACCAGGGTTGTCTCTAATTGAGTTACACCCAGTAATTATCCGATTTCGCAATTCATTCAAATTCTCCACTCCAGTAGCGTAAACTAACGACTTCAGATAGCCCCATAAGATTAAAGAATAATCCAGGAGGTTTATGTCCGGGGGTCGAGCAGGCCATGCGTGCGACCCACCTCGATCAATCCAGCGATCTCCGTATGTTGCTGTTAAAAAAATCACGAGCAACCAAACTGAAATGTGGTGATGGACCATCGTGCATGGTATATCCTGGAGAAACTCGGGCAGTGCTTCTTCCAAAAAGTTGAGATACATCTCCCCAGTAAGCCTTACTGGTAGAAATACCAATCCAGTTAGATGTCGAATATGGTATGAATTGAAGCAACAAATTGCCCTTAAGAATTTTCTAAACTGTCCAATGACTTACATTCAAGGTATTGGCAATTTATCGCGTAGAAGTACTTGGATCTTCCTCTGTAGTGCCCAGCACATTCCGTTCTAGTTGTACCGTTCTTACTATCATTATCCTTTTTTGCCCTTCATTTCGTTTCAATATGCCTGTTTCACGAAGGTATCGATGAAAGTTTTCGAAGATTTTTCGGTGGGGGATATTACGGCCAGGAAACTGTTCAATGTACAATCGTCTAGCTTGTAATAAATTGCCATCAGCAAGTCCATACATTTAATGCATTTCAGCCATCTCGGCGTTCTTATACATGGTACTTTACTAACTATTAAAGACATGTCAAACAGCCAAACGTCACTCAATGTAAACAACTATGACCGATATAGATAATGATCACTGACGAGCTGTATTCAACTGAAATTCACCTGTACGTTAGGAGATAAAACAGCCGTTCCAAGTTATCGCCAACAATTTTTTGTACTTGATAAACTCATTATCATTTATCATACATTAATGATTTCAACAAGCATCGTATATGATTGTCGCAAGGAGATTTTCAGAAATCATCCATATGACAAAATATTCTTAGAATAGGCCAAGGAATAAGCCCTTGAATTTTTATCGTTATGGCTTAGGTTATGTTTACCTAACACCCTGTATAATATGTTAGGATGTTCACGAACTCTGTATTCTTGATATATTTTTGTATTACTGGTACTTTTTGTGGCGGCGTATCGGTGCAATATATTATGTTCGTGTAATTTAGTGCTGTCTTTGTTTTTGGTTTACGTTTAACTGTGGGGATATTAGACGTACGCACGTAATTGTTAAGATAAACTCCTGCATGTAGTTGCAGAAAGTTACATTTAAAAAACCGTTTTCCGCTGTTTAAATGCAGTTCATTTTTGAAGAAATGTGCTTCAAAATTAAAAATGCGATAATAAAATTTAATATCTCAAAATTGCATCTGAAGGTAAAAATATAAATTTTCTACGCCTAAAATGTGTTCTTCTTCAGTAAATTAAGTATGAAGTTATGTGGAGAAAGTACAGAAAGAAGAAAGAAAAACATATTACCCATATACCAACAAATATAATTAAATATATGATGATACTACAATGTTTCTTAAACCAATAACATATGTTACTGGATTAAATACCTTTTGACAATGCATAATTACGAGTGGACCTTAAAGTATTTTGGAATTATTTGAAGAACATCTTAAATTTCCACCCGGTAAGGTTATGTAACACGGCCGTAGAATCTAACTATCGCCTGGCAGGGAAAGTAGTGTAATTACAATACCGACCACAACTTCCTAGGGTTAAAATCGCGCAGACCGGCAACGCTGTGAGAGCAACATACTTAACCTATGGTCTGCTCTGAAGGGACACAAACGATCCCGGATACTTCCTTAACTTCCATTACACTGTAGACGATCACAGAAGAATCACTTCACAGACGGTTATATTACTAGTAGAACCCTCGCAGACGACTAGGACTGTTGCTGTCGTCCAACACTCCGTAGGAGAACATATTACTCTTTTGTACACTTATTATTAATTCATTTCTTGTCAATAGCCATGTCCTTGAATTTAAAATTATTTAATTTCATTTACTTTCGAATTCGATTTTTTCTTTTGGACAGAAGTGTTATCTTGTAAATAAATCTAACTACAGTAGCTTACCTATTTTATTTGAAAAACTCGGGACAATTACTACCCTGAAGTTAAACGTTAAATCACACAATCACTACATTTAAATATTTTTTAACCTACGCAACGAATAATAAAATTAATAATCAGTAATATTATTTTCCGCGTTAAAAATTACTTATAGTCGATATATACGGCCAAGAAAGGGAAAGTACAGAGCTAACTGTGTATCCTTTACATCTAAACGTATTTTTTCCCATAAAAAAAAAATTCTCTAAATTACTGATTACTATTGATTATGACTAAGGTAACAGCTTCATATATTCAACTAACTCTAGAAAGCTATTATATTATATTATATTATATTATAAAAGATAATTCTAAATATTTCAATTTTTCAGCAGAAAACTTGTAGTATCATGTACTATGTCTAGATTAAATGAACCTAGAACTCGTCACGCACAAAAACTAAAAATAGTTCATAATAAGCAATGTGAACAAACTTTTACTTTAACTTTGTCTAATTTTAAAGTACTGAAAATAATTTATATAAAAACTATTACAAATACTTAATAATATGCGTTCAGTTCCTATTTTTTAAACTTTGAATGATTTTTGAAGATTTTGTAGAGAGAAACTTCATACAGAAAAAATTTTAACATTGTTTTGGGTTTGTTATTTGAATGAATACGTATTGAGTTATTTTTAGTTTAATGGAAATAGTTAAAATTACGGAGTAGTGTTTTGAAAGTTTGAAGTTTTAAAAAAAGATTGGCATGTGAAGTTTTAAAAGATTATCGCCAAAATGTGTGCGTGTGTATCGTAATTAACTATAAACATAAAATCGACTTTTGTTTAAATTCATATTAAACAGTTAGGACTCTGTGTTTTCTTTTATAATTTTACTTGTATTATACACTTTTTTTAGAAAGTTTTATTCATTTATTTAAACCGAGAAAGCAACGTTTATATATTAAAATACGACAGGTTTTTTTCTTTCTTTATGTCAACTATTAACAATACTGTGTTAGTCAATAATCAACTTATCAATTATTAATTTGCAAAGATTTTCTTGAATACTTTTCAGCTATTGCAAGTATTACATTAACGCAAAGCAACTTAACCACTTAACCACTCCTATTAATATTAATTCTAGTGTCAAAACTTTTTTTTGCACCTGGTTTAACCTTGTTCCTTCGTTAATCTTATTCGCGATTTCGTCGTATTAAAGCCACCGTTCTCCGTCAATTTCGACTTTCCCATTTCTTGTCTGACAGATCTTCTTCATCAATGATAGAAATCTCCGAGTTAAAGTGCCCCATGTAGTGAAGAGTGTCACTAACTTTCGATTTTTTCGATTTTTTGCTTTCCTCTGTGGACTAGAACTTATCCGCTTCGAGATTATTACCAACAATTACCAATTCTCCAATTAGGTGCTATATGTTTCAATGGCAATAGAAAAACTCTCCATTTCAGGTTCCATCACGATATAATATATTTTTGTTCCAATGCAAAAAACTATAATTGCAGAATAACGAAAACAATCTGTAAGTATTTTTGTTTTCAAGAAGTCAGTGAATTTTAAAATGGGTACCGAAGATTACCATCAAAAGAAAGAGGAAGACGGATATTTTTAAAGAAAAAAACAGCAAACCGTTTTCAAGGGTTGTTTTTCTCGATTAATGATAAAAAAGCTGAGCTTTTTCAAAACAATTGCATATTAATAGTAAGCGATAAAAAATAATAATTGAATATTGATAATATTCGACTTGTGATAAAAAGATGATGATCCGATAGGTTGATTAGGATGAACCTCTCACCGTGTATCCAAAATTAGCACCTGCAGCTGGTTTCCTCAGCTTTTTCAAGCTGGTGCAATAAGCTCCATACAGTTAGATGTCACGAATAATGAAACAATTATGGATCGAGTAAGTCGAAGCAATTGCTGAAGCAATAAAGTAATGAACATCTCTGACGATCTACTTAGGAAACCTTAACAATTGGTACTGTCTCTACAGGGGAACTAAGCAAGACTACCGATAGTTTTCAATAATATTCAGAGTACTGTTATTAATATTTAGTATGAATAGTAAAAAATACAGATAGTGCTCAACACTACTTATACCATACGAAACACATGAAGAAACGTGTTACTGGCACAGAAAAGAACCATTTTTATATCGCCGAATGTATAAATATATAAATAAAGATGACCTAAGCAAGTGAGATTATTGCTTTTTTTCGACTCTCAGAGAAACCGAATCCTTTCTTATGAGACGAATAGACACGAGTCTGTCTAGTCGCTAAAGCAAGTAATAATTTTACCTTCCTTGGTCATCTCTAGTTATGAGTTTGTATAAAAATTTGCAGCATCAAGTACGTTTCCATAGTTCTCTTAGTAAATAATATTCGGCATGATGTTAAACTGTTTTTATGTCTTGGAAAAGACCGTTCGGCATCCACTGATGTCAGACACGCATAATTAAAACAATCTTTATAAGTAGATGAAGGATTCATAAATGCACTTAATCTAGTCAAATCAAAATCTTTTTTTATAGCACAGAATTTGTCTTAATGACAACGAAGTATTTTGTAATTGTTCTATTGCGACGTATAAACCAGCATAATAATCATGAATTGTTTTTATATCAGCTTTTACGGAAGTATCGTGGAATTGTTTCTGACTTTCCTTAATGGCTGCTGTTTCGTTAGTATTAAACTCAAGAATCACTGATTTGATTCCTTTAATTCAATCAATTCAAGTTCCCCAACATGTAACAATCGGCTGTAGTGGTTGAGGAGTACCGAAACATTGTAAAATGTCGTGTAAATACGCTTAGGAGAATTAAGAAACACGTTTTTCGTATTCACTGTTACTAGTGCATCTACTTTTGGATAAGAACCTCTAATGATTTGTGTCATCGTATGTAAACCATAAACTTTACATGTTACATGTACAAACATCCCACAGTTCTCTTCAAGAGAACAGCCTACACTAAGCATTGTCCTAGTACCATGGACATCAACACTTGAGTTAGTGAGACTTTGCAATCGTTTCAGCTGTACAATTTTCTCTACTTTCGTTCGCTAATAACATTGCAGGTGTTCACTTAGAAGGCTTTAGTATGCATATGAAATAACATGCATAAGAGATTACTTTTTACGACTGATAGTTTCATCGGTATACACTCCGCCAAAAAAGTATCGCATAAACTAAAAAAGGGCATTTATAAACCAAGATATTTTTATACGTTCACAAAAAGTTTGCCTCGTGTATGTGAACTATAAAAACACTAACAAAATCATGGAACATAGCTTTTTTACTTTTTTTTTCTAAAAGAATATATTTAGAAAAATGCATATGTGTAAGGTTTGTTCAGTTGTTTATTGAAAGTCTTCCTGTACGGACAAATTTTAAAGTGCGAAGTCAGAGTTCTGTACCAACGCTTTTAAAACTAAAATGAGCAATTTAACTTCAGAACAAGCGGCTGCTATAGTTGCTTTAATCGAAGATGGACGATCTCAAGCATACGTTGCTAATTTGATGAACATCAATCGGTCAAGTGTTTCTAGAGCCGTAGCCAGATATAGGGAAACAGGCAACAGACAAGCAGACAGTAGAAGACCTGTACCAGGTCGTCCAAGATGTTCTACTCGCCAAGATGACCGCTATTTACTACTACAAGCATTACGTCGAAGATCTGTAACTGCGAGACAATCGCAGAACGACTTGGCTAGAGTCAGAAATACTCGTGTGAGTACTCAAACTATTCGGAATAGGTTACGACAAAGTGGATTAAGAACTAGAGTAGCTGTAACAGCCCCTCGTCCCACTAGGCACCACCGAGTGGCTCGCTTAAGGTTTGCCAGAGAACATGTAAATTGGAACATTAATGACTGGGCCGATATACTCTTCACAGATGAGTCAAGATTTGGTCTTTACACCTCAGATAGGCGTATCTCAGTGTACAGACGAGACGGTGAGCGCTATTCGCAGTGTAATATCAGACCTAGACCTAATTTCGCTGGTGGCTCTATTATGGTTTGGGGAGGCATCTGTTTAACAGGTCGTACAGAGTTAATACCAGTAGACAGAGGTACACTGACTGCCCACAGGTATATAACGGACATTTTAGAAGAACATGTAGTACCATCTGCGCCAATTATAGGAAACGAATTCATGTTAATGCACGATAATGCACGACCGCATGTTGCGATAATCGTCCAGGAATACCTTAACGATGTTGGTATTCCAGTTTTAGATTGGCCTGCGGTAAGTCCGGACATGAACCCAAAATGTTGCCCCAGCGGACCTGCATGGACGAGTGGGAGAATTTGGATCAGGCTTATATACGGAGGTTAATCGAATCTCTGCCAAACCGTATGCGAGCGGTCATAAGAGCCAGAGGTGGCAATACTCAGTATTGAAAGCTACTGTTATTTATGACATTTTTCTCTCCAAAATTATTTCCAAAATTTCTTGTTTTAATAAAAATCTCAAGTATGAGTTCTTGTTTTTATTTGGCCTGTATTTTATTTAAACAGTCATAGAAATTATTTCTTAGAGCGCATTAAAGTATATTTACAACTTTATGCTACAAACAAAGATTAAGCGATACTTTTATGATTCAAAACTAAATTATGCGATACTTTTTTGGCGGACTGTATAACTAAAACAGTTCATTTTTATTAATACTGGTTTGATTCCTTTTTCCACATCCTCGCGTACAAGTATACATACTTGCTCTCGCTTGGTAACTGCCAATAGGGAATGTATTTTTTTTCCGGAAGTGTCTAAATTCTAATTTATCGAGCAAGTGGAGAGCAAACAAATCCTTTTCCCAAACTTTACAAAAAATATTTGCATCATCATGTCGTAAATCGAAATATTTACCGATATATTTATTAATTGTTTGTTGTAATTGCTTCGGCTTGTTAACATTTTACGTTTGCGCACATTTAACATGCCTTTATTTATTTATATAACCTGATACGTTTAAAAATAACGAGCACAATTCGCATCTATATACTTACTGTCAGTGATTAGTGCCGCTAGGTAGGAGCATAGATTCGCGCACAGCTAGTATGTATAAATTACAGTCACGGACAACCGACAAACTCCCTTCAATTAAGGTTAGCAACGCTGATATAAGTAAGAATAATGCCAGCTCTAGTTATTACTACAGCGCAACATTCTCGCTTGCCTTCATTACATGTTGACACTTCCTGGCCTCTTATGCTCTGTGTTATATCGCAGTGCGACGTTGATAAATGTCGGAATTGACCAGAAAACGTTCAAAATGTTGAAAATGTCATAGAAATGTATCAACTTGTCTGATAGCGAGGTGAACACGGCAATGGCAATTTACAGACTTAATATACATATAACGGTAAAGAAATCAGATGTTTAGTTTACGATCAAAGTTTAGTATGTTGGAAACCACATATTACTTATGAAGTCACGCTTATAGTATCTAATCCAACTCGTGCTATTTATATTCTACGATAGTCTAGCTTTGTTATCAAAAATTCGCAGCGGTATACTGAAAACATATGTCGCTGAAGAACTTGAAACATGTGTCGGGGATTTACTCATTTATATTAAACATCGTGGATTTCCCTTTCCTTACATTTCTTGCCCTGCATATGTAAAACGATCAGTTTTGCATATACAGTTTGTGTTTCATATTTAACAAAGTAAGATGTGTACGTATATACAAACATGTACGCCTGCACAAAATCATTGCACGTACTACATCTTCGTTGCTTCACTAATCTAATTTTTCTTTTACAGTTAGTGAAACAACAAGTGAACAGAAAAAGCCTTTCTAAAATAGCGTAATTTTTAGTTTTGTAGATTGTTTTTCTTTGTATTCACATACCTTTGCTGTTTATAAAAGAAAGATATCCATACAAGAATCATATATTATAGGTAGCTCAATTATTTTAATATACACTACATTTCTAATACTTAAGTACAAATCGAAACAAACATTTAAAATACGAAACTATCACCTGAAAAAGATATTTAAAATCTTTAGCTGGTTGTCATAACATGAATCATGCAATGGATACAGACATGAGCGTGCAAAAGGGGTGGAAAGGAAGTGGCCGAGCACCGCAAAAAAACATTTTTCGTAAATGTTTTAAAAACAATTGATTGTAGATACACAAAATGACCTTAGATTCTTTAAAAGCAACCAAATATGTTCTAATGTACATGTTGTTTCATTTAAAAATTCATTTAAATTTTTATTTAAAATTTATTTTGTTTAAAATAAATTTCCATAAATAAATTCATCCATCCATTCATACAAAATACAATCCATAAATACAAAAAAAATTATTCAAATGTAGTGGGTGCTGAAATATCTCAACATATAATGATATATGTCTTTTATTGCCGGACCAACCTACAATAAAGGACATAATTGATATACTTTACTTTAACATTAAGAAATATGTCGTTCATTGCCAAAACTATCAATTTCAAACATTTTTCAAATGCCAAGAGGGTTTTATCTAACAAATTATTTTTCTTATCCCGTTATAATCCTGTATATCTTTTCGTGTATAATAATACATCTATGTTACTTAAAATATAAGAAAGACTTTTATAGAAAAAAATTTGACTGTTTATTTCTTTTAAGAAAAAAAAATAATAATAAACATTAGCCAATTACGTTGTATGTATTCGACGAATTGTAACACTTTCAAGAAAAATATTTTGTATGTATGAATTTATGTTATGATTCATGAACATTCTCAAGTACAGACAGTACAGACTTGAGAAAGTATGCTATTCCTGATTTTAAATTATTACAGATACATCTATTCAATGTTTTATAAACTCTGTTCTTGTTACGGAGTCAGTTACTTACGAAAGCTGAATACGACTAGTCTGTCTGAGCATTGCGGCTCTAAATACTAGTCTGTATTGGACTTATTCTAGTTTTAAATTACCCGCGCACAATAAAACAGATACCGACGTTAGCAAAAGTCAAGTTAAACTTGACAGCTCATTCGAAATTTTTTGGTTATTTTATAAGAACATAATGGAATGAAAATTTATTCATAAACAACATATTTGACAATCGTGAGTGTGTAAATTCTTAGTTTTTTTTACTCACAATGTCTATGGTTATTGATTTATTTTTTTAATTATTATAAGTGGACTTCCATAATTCGTTAAAATCTTTACAGGTTAGGTGAGTAGATTTAAATGAGTATTCATGAAAAGTTCTCTTTTTAATATTGACTTGGTTTTAAAGTACTTGCAAACTACAAGGATGGGAATAATTATAACCAAATTTAGGGTAAGACTGAATTTTTCGTCAGGTATACTTTGTTAATTTTGTATCTAATTTTATAGAAAAAGAAAACTACAGAAGAAATTTTAGAAAAACTGGATAAACAAATAAAAACTTTAGAGACGTACAGGGCCAACACAGAACAGACACAAAAGAAAATTGTTGGAAGATTTATCTTAATATCAATTATTGTATATACTATGACAGCTTCTATTTTTTATTTTTATTTCTTCCCTGCTTCGTTTTATGATAGGCTATTTTATATAATACCGTTAATATTTGCCCCAGTTATGTAAGTTTCTAACATATTTTCTCCTTTATATTAATATGAAGTAAAATTGTTTTAGAATTGCTTCCACAAAAAAAAGCTTAACATGGTATTACAAGCGAAAAATTACAAAAAACCAAATGAAACTTCGTAAATTAAGCGATGAGAAAAAGAAAATTTTGGAGAATGTTATGGAGACAGAAACATATAAAAAAGCTAAGATAATATTGGAGAAATACGCTCCAGAACAAATAAGAAGAAGTAATAATTTCTCAGTGCCTTTAACTGATGCAGCATCTCCGGATAAAAATAATACGGCTTCAAATGTAATTTCTCCTGCACCAGGTATTCTACGCATAATGGATAAAATATATGAATATATTTCCAGTTATTCACTTAATAACTTTCGAAAGTTCAAACACTCAAAGAGATATCTAAAAGAAGTATAGTAATCACCGATAAGACTGCCTTTTTACAATTAAATATACTTTTGTATTGATATTTAGTGTGCAATAAAAAGCATCTAATTTTGTAATGGTTTTGTTGTGCATGCTTTTTATTTAACATTATTTAATTTACTAACTTCAATTACTTTAGTAAATATACCAATTCTACGCTGAATAATACTTAGAAGTGTTTTCACTTTTGATTGTTTTTTTTTTTATATATTCAATTTGTTTTTATAAAACCTATTTGGTCTAGAAAACTAGATGAATGTGTTGATCGAACTTTCGGAATATTATTAATATTGAATGAATTTATATCAGATATCGATATAACCTTTTGTAGTTAAATATTGCCATTGCTTAAATGGCATAAATGAATATCGTTCATATCATTCCTTGTAATTAACGCTCAAGTACTATGACGGAATATTTAATTTTAATTTTTCTTTTTTTTTATATATATAGAATGTCTTTATTTTTGGTTGTTTTAATTTTTAAACCATTTATCTTAAATTCTGAGTACGTCAAATTTTAAGCTTTACTAAAAATTGGACAAAAAAAAATTAAAAATTGCATAAAAGTGTACATAAACGAAAAAACATGTACAAATGCGAAACTAATGTAGTCCTCTGTTCTCGTGTTTGCAAAACTCGTCTCTAATGCCTACAGAGAAATTTAAATTAACATTACGCTTATAAATTTCGATAGATATGTTGTTCTATCAATTGGTGAAGATGCCTCCTTTTGCATCAACCCCTTTTATGGGAATAATTTTCTTTAACGACTCCCTCACATTTTTCTCTAAAATAACCATAATACAAATAATTTCACAAAAATAACTAAATTAAACTATAAATCTGAACAATAAATTTAGAAAAAAACAGATTATTATGGATTGCTTTTATTTTTTATGTTAATATAATTATTAATTTTACAAATCCAAATAAGTTAAGTGCACTACTTGGTGGTACTGAAAGTTAGATGAAGTTCAGCTGTCTTTCCAATGAATACAAATGCATTTATTAGATAATATGTTTCCGTATTTCACGAATATGTTACGTTAATGCCATATTTCTTAAGTATGCCTCTAATACCTTGCTACAATCTGTATCCGGCAATAATGCAAGTAATTCTTTGCAAATAAAGTTATTCCTAAAATTATTAGAAGCTGGAAAGAGAATTGGTTCTTTCTCTATAAATTTACTTTCCCGTACTGTTGCAAAAAGGCTTCCGATACCTTCATCACTATTTGAAAATCCCGACCAAAATTCTTTCAGGTCAATCATATTCAAAAGACCTACATAACTAACTATTGGTCTAACTTTTGTGTATATATATTCGAATATTTCATATCTTCATTAAACAGATGAAATCAAGCTTTTGGCAGTCGAAGAGTTTCGAGTTAACGTCTCCTTCTGACTGAACTTCCAACTCTGGAAATATGTCGTGATCACTGTGTTCACTTATTCCATCGCTCAAATCATCACAATCATGAGGGCAGCCAGTATCAAAAATATGGTCATAAAAGTTTTCTGTAAAATGTACATGCTGCTATTTAGGAAAAAACTGTCATTTTGTAATATAAAATATAATAACCGCGAACGAAATTGTCTGGACAAAGATTTCCAAATAAATGAGTAAGCAGAAGCTTTTTATATAAAGTACAACTCACATATGTATGAATTTTGTTAACCTTATCTCCAATATGCGTAAATGAGTCGGTTGCGATATAATACAAAGGAGTGTAGATATGTCGTAGAGACCTTTGTGGAATAATGCTGCGGTCTGGCGGCTGCAGGCAAAATTAGGTAGTAAATTACGATTTTGTACGATGCAAAGAACCGGTAATTCCCCGGCCGAGTATAGAGTTGTCCCCGGATCGACTTTAAAAGAGAAAAAAAATACCTCCGAAAATTTTACAATTGTCGATTTACCCTGCTTATTTACAAACGCCCAAAACAAATTACTTTTTATTTAAGTCGAGCGGTTGTCGAGATAATATCATTTTATTGCTAGAAAATATTTGAATTGGGTCAAGTTTTATTTAATAAATTTCACAAATGGTAAAACTGAAATCAAATTCTCAAAAAGCTAAACTATTAATTTTTTATCCAAATAATGCTCCTCCTTTTTCTGCGCAGATTTTAATACGAGCTCTAAATTCATTGAAACTGCGTCTTATTCCTAAGATTGATAAGGTCGGGACTGCATTTTGTATCTATTTTTTTAATTGCTCAAAGTCATTATCTAGTGGCTCACTGTACACAATTTGTTTTAAGCGACCTCACAAATAAAAGTCCATTATTGTAAGATCAGGACTTCTCGGTGGCCATAAAATGCTACCATCTCTCCCTATCCGCAGTTATCATGGAACTATGTATTGAGCCACTGGCGAACAATGCCGGTATAATAAGCAGGGCACCCATCGTGTTGGAAAAACATTTCCATTCGGTAGCTTAACGGCAATTCGTCCAGTTTATCGGCTAAAAAATTTTGCAACATTTCCAAATATGAAATACGGTTTAAATTTCGATCAAAACAATATGGGCCAGTAATGCCATAGTACGAAAAGGTTGATTCGTTGGAGAACATAATTCGTTTATGAAAATTTGAATCTTCCAAAACTCTGTAGCCCATTTCCAAACAAAACTACATACATATATTTGCAGTTTAAATGGTAAAATTTTGTTCTTCTTGAAGATTCCTTCGTAAATTCCTTACTTATCCCAGTTTGTATTACCCCCTCCCTTTTAGCCATCCTTTCTAAGGACAACTTTGAAGCTTCTCTTGCGGAGTGAACGGCAAGAACTAAAGCAACATCGTCTTCATTGAACCACTTCTTTGACTTCTTAATGTTTAAAACTGAGCCTATTTTAAGGAATTTGGTTATCAAGTTTTTTGCACCGGAATTTGAAATGATAACTTCCGGGTATTTTTTGTTGAATTTTCTGATAACAATTCAGTAACACTCTTCCCCAGTTCCGTAACGTTGAATAAGATAAAATTCATTGTTGTAAAGTCAACATTATAGCATAAATACTGTTCAAATTAGCGAAGATTTAATTTGCAGTTCTACTAATTTATTAGATTTGTCATCTGGTGTCAGTGGTATTTTTCAATTAAATCCGCCTACTATAGTTTCTTCTTAAAATTACCAAAAAAACCAAAACAAAGAAGTCCAAATTTTGAAGAAAAATTATATTATCTGGAGAACTGTTCGAGTTAAATAAAAAAGTAATTTGTGTTTTGGGGGTTTGAAAACATTCAGGGCAAATCAATAAGAGTAACATTTTTCGAAAAATCAAAAATAATAAACTTTTCCTCTTTTAACGTCAATCCGAGGACATACTGTATAAATGACGCATGTAACAAATGGTAAGGTGAAGGGAATCTTCGAAGTTATGGGGAAATGACTTTAATTGTTTATGAACCGGCTTGAAAATTTCCCAGGGACAATTATCAATTATTCCGATAATGATTCGGCAACATACAATGTAAATTATATTATATATTATATAATATAATTTACATTGTATACATATATAATATATATAATTAAGTGGCAGACCCAAAATTGTTCGGACACCTGAAAATGTTGCAGCTGAAAGAGAAGCAGTTGAACAATCTGCTAGCCGTTCAGCCGTTAAACATGCCACTGCTTTGCGTTTGTCAGATCGTTCTGTGAGAAGAATTTTACCGATCTGAAGTTCCACCCATACAAAATGATGATCGTGTAAGAACTTAGTGAACGGGATTGGGAAAGTCGCAGAGCATGTTCTAACGACATTCTTCAAAATGTTCCACAAAATGATCTTTTAATAAGGAGTGACGAAGCTCATTTCCATTTATTTGATTGTGTGAACAAGCAGAATTTTCGCTACGGGGCGCCAGAAAATCTGCGGCAGCTCCACCAATGGCTACTTCACAGCCCACGTGTTACCGTTTGGTGTGCTGTTGGAACGTTGGGCGTTTGAAGTCCATATTTTTTTTGAAGAGGAAGGCGTGGCGGTTATCGTAAGTGCCGATCGACAGATCGACATGCTGCACAATTTTTTGGAACCAAAACTTAGAGAACCTGAACATCCGCATGTGTGATTTCAACAGGATGGAGTTACGGCTCATACGGCAAGAAGGATAGTGGACGTTTTATTACGTGGAGACGTTGGGTGGCCCGCGCGTTCACCCGATCTTGCTTCATGCGACTTTTTCCTTTGGGGCTACCTGAAAGCAGAGGTTTTTCAACATTGTCCCCGAACCATTGACGAATTGAAAGCAGCAATACGCCAAGAAATTAGAGGAATATCTCCCCAAATTACTGCTCGAGTGATGGAAACTTTCAGAAATCAGCTTCGAATGTGTATCGAAAAAAATAGTCGCCACTAAGACTCTGTAATTTTCAAAATGTAATAAAAACAAATGGCATAGCATACTTCTTCACCTCATAAAATAAAATTAAATAGCATTTACAATTATTTTTACAATTTTATTAAAGATTAAAATGTGGGAGATCATTTTGCCGAATCCTGTATATACTAAACAAAAATTACTTTGTTTATATCTTACAATAAATCAATTCAAAAGAATATGCAAATGTTTACAAAGATGACTAGGTCAATTATATCAAATTTAACTTCGTCTTTGTTTGGTGAATAAATGACTGTAAATCGCCCTGTAGATATACAATAGACTCTGGTTATAATGTACTATCAGGAAACCTGAAAAAGTATAGCATATTTGATTCACCGAATCGTTTGGTGGCCGTACAACTATTTACACTTGGCCGTTTTGACGCAATTATTTCAATGCAGAGACGTGTTAACGCGGCCATTTTGACGCCTCGACGTTTCGACACCAGATGTAATAAAACGTGTTAAATTTGATTTGAGCATATAGTATAATACTTGCTGCCTTAGTTTACAAAAACTTATCCGTTTTTTTGTCTTAAATACTGATGTATTGATTGACCACGATGGATTTTATAATTACGTTTTAACCTTTCGTATACAAGATCATACATGACACTTTATGAGTAGGTACTAATTTCGTAAAATTAGTATGAAATATAATTTATTAGTGCCTTTACAATCTTGTTTATATCTTGAAAGGAGATGGTAGATGAATCCTTTTAGAACTTACATATTTAACTAAAAATACCATTATATAAAATAACACTTATTTTTAAATAAAGCTAACTTGGTGATTTTATTACAAAATTAGACGGTCTTTGCTATGAGCTATGGTTAGACACTATTGCAAATTTTTGGATTCTTGTAACATTTTATTTTAAGAGACTTTAATATCTATTCCATCAAATAAGATCGTTTCATATACTCTGCAAGTAAAAAAGTATTATTATTTACAGTAGCGAAAATCACTAAATTAGCTTTATCTCAGAATCCGTATCGCTTTCTAGAACGATATTTTTGGTTAATCAAATCTCAAACCGAAAGATCTACCACGTCCTTTTAGGTATATGTCGGCGAACCAAACATCCCGTATTATGCACATAAAATCAGACCCATTTTATTTGCGTTCAAATAGACACACAAATACTTTGAAGTTATGTTTTAAGCTAGAAAAAGCTATCTTAAAAAAAAGTGGATAGCAAAATTATGTACTATATGCAGTCGACTAGGTACATCCATCAGAGACAACATGTCATTGTTTTTTTTTTTGCTAGATTGCGGTTTCTGCTGATATGCCGCTTGCAGGTTGTTCAAGCAGGGTGTATGTTATAACCGAATTGGGTTTCCTGTAAACAATTTGAAATATGAACGTTATAACCAGAAGCTACACTAAAATGTACATTGTCCAATAAAAGTACCTATAGAATTGAATAAAACTTGGTCGAGCATCGGCAAATGTTTACCTTGAAAGTGATTTTTGATTTTTTTTTTTTTTATCTGACAGGTCTTCGACATCGAGCTTTGCCTTCGACACAACCGTATCAAGTCGCTAAAACTTCTTATAGCGGACTACAACAAACTCCAGCCCGTCCACTAGCAATTACACCTTTTGCTCAACCTGTGAAGGGTATATCTTCTACCTCATTGGGTTCCGTTGCTCTATTTCCTCCGCAGATCGGCGTATCTGGGACGCCCTTGCCTTTGCCAAGGACAATATTGCCCAGAGATCGATCCGTATTTGACAGAATGGTAGAATATTTGGTTGGTGATGGACCTTCAAATAGATATGCTTTAATATGCAAACAATGTTCTAGTCACAACGGTAAGACCTATTTTGATGAAAACTAATTAGCTTGGCATTCCTATATTGAAGTCTTAAGGACTATAAACGATGAAACATGTTTTGCATCCAGTAAAATTGATGTTTACTTTTTGTCTTACAATAAAAGAAACCCTATTTTGCATATTTGAATGTTTTCAGGAATGGCCTTAAAGGAAGAGTTTGAGTATCTATCGTTTAGATGCTGCTACTGTTACTTTCTGAATCCAGCTCGGAAGAAGCGCCCACCCGCCCCGAAATTAGAAATCGAAGGGAACCAGCAACTATCTATTCAGGGTGCAGATACTTCGGAATCCGAAAAAAATTCTTCGACCGATACCGACAGCGACCAAGACGCAAAGTTTTTGCAAACTTCTAATCATGGAACTGTTTATTCGAAAGAGAAAGAACCTAGTTCAGATAGCGAAAAAAATGACTTCGATGTTCTGTCCGATGCCGAATTTAAGCATTCTGATACTGAAACTATGCCAATGGAAATTGACAATGGAGAGGTTAGCAATATACAAACCCAGCAACAACTTCCAATACAAGCTGAAAATGAAAGTGAAATCAAAGAATAACCACAAATTGCATTTACTAACGAAGACTGATTTGCACTCTGCAAAACTAACGGAAAACTATTTTGATTACTTTCAATTCTATAGTATATATTATATCCTATACAATATAATTTGCAGTTTTCCTCGAAATAATTACACTTACTTTGTTCACTTTGAAATAGGTATACTAATTTAAAACTACGATTTCCAGCGAAAGGGTAGATTACTACAATATTACAACTTATGTATTTCTTTTTAACTAAAATTATACTATTCAACCCAACTAAATTTCAGTAGCTAATAAATAATTTTTGCTATTTATCTGGTGTAACTATATCTAAAACTTATCGAATTGAAAATTTAGAAAATAGTGAAAACATCTTCCTATCTGTGATTTATTTATTTTGTTTTCATCTCTGTATACACTCTCGAGTGTTCCCTGAAATACGAGCTATTACCTTCATTGTTTGTTGCTCATTTCATAAAAAAAGATGCGAGTTCTAGAGAGTTTGCAGAATATTGTTTGAATTCAACTTGTTGACAAGTATTCCACGTTAGCAATAAATAGATCTATTATATACTATCATACAAGTGATTGTTTAAAGTTATTCTAAAAAAAAAATGCACTTTGCCTGGTCAATATGAATAAATTCTATTAATAAGATCTATTTTATGTAAAAGGTGTGGTAAAAGGACAAATTACAAAAAGTAATTTCTCTTAATTGTGATAAATTCAAAGATCATGCCAAAACAAGCAATGCATGTATGTTCTGTTTTTCAACTTTACTTTTTCATGACATATATGTGGTACAGGAATGTGGTACTTTCCATGGATTGTTTTGTCTTAAGTATTGGATTTAGGTGCCTTTTGTCTTTTGATACAGCAAACAATAAATGCTTTATATTTTTTATGCATTTTTATTTTCCTGCCGATTAACAAGCATATTTCGCATTTTATTTTTTCAATGTTACTGAAATTTTAAATAAATAGAATATTGGAAAAACTACTTAACAAATTTCGATGTCGGTACGTTTCTCACATATTAGCTTGTTTGTTTTCGTTGAAATTCAGGACAAATCTGTTTAAGAATTATGGTAGTAAAGTACGTAATTAAAAATTAATTAAAGAAAATTGTTTTAAAGTAGGTAAATCTGTACTACAAATGGTTTATACGGTCAAATGGATATCCAATAAATTTCCAAAATGAAATTTATTCTATCGATCTTCATTAGCTATAGAACCAAAGAAAGATATAAAACAGAACCTCCAGAGTAAACTTAATCGATAGTTCTGCTTGTTGTGTGCTTGTATTAAAAATATCATATATATTTTGCTTGAACATTCTAGCCATCGCAATGCGTTTATTTCCTTAAATAAAATGATTACAAAATATTAACGTACCAAGTGTATCTCGCCTGTGTTCTAGTAATAGTTTGATATGATCACTACTGATTAGCAATTGCCTCTTTGAACAGGGTGGGGTGCTCAACTGCAGCATGCATATGCGTTAGGCAAAACAGTACGTACTATTTATGCGTATTTGTCTGACTAGAGATACGTAAAATATCGGAGCCATAGATGCAGCACAGTTTGATTTCCAATATGGCAAGAACGTTAAGCAAAAATGAACGTTCCTTTGAAAAATGTGTTTGGTTACTTGTTAGAACGTACTTAAATATATAAAAGCTTTCCTCATCACAACTTCCGAGAAAAACGTAATGAAAATTAAACCTACAAACGTTATTACTATTACTGATGGTTTCGTTGCAACATTTTCAATACCGACAAGTCCGGGTTGGAGGTAAAAATTGGATGGATTTCTTTTACATATAAAAGCCCCAAAATCACTAGAAATATTCTTTAATTTGTGTATTATAGCATCTAATGTTTCGATTTTATCTTCCAATTGCATTGTTGGTAATTTCAAATATTTTATTTTTTTTAGGTATATTACGGAAATATTCGTTAATAAAGTGCAAATTAGTTTATAAAAATGAGAATTTTACATTTGCTTATGCTTTGTGTATCCTTATTTAAATTATTTACTATTTAATTCCATCCAAATTGTCTGTTTAAAATGTAGAAGGTTTGAACCACGTCCCCCATCTTGTTACGACTAGAGACGGAGAAAAGCTTTCTCCCGTTCCTCCATATTCCCGAAAATTTTAATATTGCTGCTATTATTTTGCTAGCTGTTAAATATGGCTTTGTTGGACGATAATGTGAACTATGTTTCGTCCTAACGCATTCATAGTTTCGCCTGCGCTCAACTAATAGTAATCCTCTCCTACATAGGTTTTAATTTTGTGTATATTTTTGGGATAGTTTTTTCGTAACATTGACACGTCAAGAATAATTCTACCCATGTATTTTGCCAGAAAATTTTTAAAGACTAGATTATCTACTTTTCGGAGGAGTATACTTGCAGCCATAGGGCCCTCGCAGTATCGCCATAAAAGTTCTCATTGAACACGCTAGGATCAACATAGGCTTGTTAATGGAGATTTTTTTGTTACATTTTACAGTAACTATATACATTCATGAGCCCTTGAAGAGGAGGATTGTTAAATTAAAACATCGGCACAAATCTGAAAAAAAAAATAGCTCTAACTATAGGCGATAAAAAGAAATCAATTTTAATTAAAATTAGAAATAGAAATATAAAGAACAAAATTAAAGGTGAAACATACATAACCGTGCTTTTAACTACACATCAACAACCGACTCGCGTAGAAAGCTGAGAGGGTGTGGCTTATCTCACGAACGTGTTTAAACTTGCACGACTCTGTAGGAGCGTCTATATTATATTAAATGATGGAGGCGGTCGTCGATCTGCAGTATAATTACAGGCCAAACTAGGATTTTGCTGGTAGGGCTTTTTAATGTAGATACTGAATATCGTTTTGACGGGGCGCATAGGACCCTCTTATTCGAGAAAAAAAAAACAGACTGGTTTTTATCCGCTTATAAAAACCAACTACTATAATTAGAATTTGATCCTTCGTAAGGCAAGTGCAATAATCATTAAAATAGACAAATATTAATGATTGGAATCAGTTAAATCACATTTTAATGTATTTTTTATAATTGTTAAAAGATTACGTCAGTATAAAAAAAGCAATTCTTCTCTACGATAGCGCTGGTAACTGTGACTGGATGCATACATTTTCACATGCTTTACACAACATAATTTTTCCATTCTAATTTGCTTGATATTACATTGTACTTATATACATTGTTTCTATTTTTTTCTTCTATATTCAATATATATTTCATATATATGAACCAAAATTGTTACGGTATCTAGTTTATTTGGACACGGACGACTTGGTACATCTGCAATTTACGTAACGAACGTACATGCAACAATAGGATTAGTGAATTTTATTATGTAAAGTTTATGTATAAATGTAGGTTATTAGAAATTAGAGCAGACATTGAACTATCAAATGAACTTTTCAATCTAGGTATGCTTATGCAGTGAAAAATAATTATTTTCTTGCGGTTTGTGGTGGTGGTGGCGGTGAAGTTACGCACGGTGGTAACACTTGCTTTCAATATTTGAAAATGGCTGTATAAGAGATGTTTCGTTAAGCTTTTGTATTATTACATCAAAGTATTTATTTATTTATTGAAAATGGGGTAAGCTACTATTCTACATACATACGTATATGAAAACTGGTGTTTATTTGTTTGTTACATTTAGCGACCAAATAACTCCGGAATCGGAAAAAATGGATATATCAGAAACATCTGACACTTCAGTTAATGAGCAGTGCGATTCGAAAGATGTTCTCCGTTTAAATAAGCCCATACATACTGAACGCTTAGATAATGAATCTGTAGATAATACCCAGTATGAAAATATTTACAGTAAGAATCATTCAGTAACAAAAAATGCCACAAATTCTCATCCATTAATGTATTCACCATTGTCTCCCATATCATCTGGTTTTCCTGATTTAATACCTGAAAAACCCAAAAGAGCACCTTATCAGTATTATGAGAAGCATAGTTTTAAACCAGAAGCTCACAGTTCCGCTATTAATTATGCAGCAACCGAGTCGGATGGGTATCAATATGCATTTGAAGAAACTACTAATTTTGATTTGCCATTGTTAGACGAGTACACTGAAAAATTGCCAGGTAATTATCAGCATTTTTTTTATTTTTATAACGGAATTTGTTGTAGTAGTGGCTTATGGTATTCCAATAAAACTTCAAAACATTTATTTTTTGTTTGCGCAACAAATTTATTGCCGTCTTTAAACACACAACGTTAGTTACATAATATAAAAACAAAATCAAATGTTATCAATGAACATCTACGATTATGATAATTCTAAGTTAATGGCCTTGTTTTTTTGGACTATTTGTTTTTTTAATATCTGTAAAATGTATTCTGCAGTGAACTATTATAGATTATTGAATTATATTGTATGAGTTACATTTTTGTAAAAAAAAAATAGATTTCAAATTTAAAATAGAAAAGAATTAATAATAACATTGTTAACTATACATAGCAGATAATACAGGTAAATAATACAGTGCAATAGATAATACAGTGCAAATTCTTGGATTTGCAGTTATATATTACTTACTCTTATAGTACACAATATATTATTGTTAATTCCTTTCTATATTAGATTTAAAATCAAATTTTTAGCAAAAATGTAATTCATACAATTTAATCATTTATAGTAGTTTACTACAGAATATATTTTGTAAGTATTAAGAAAACAAATATTCCAAAAAACAGTTATTAACTAAAAATTTTCTAGTTGCTCATGTTTGATAAAATTTAATTTTGTTTTAACCAATTGTATGTCCCGAAGAAGACAATAAGTTTATATGAAAAAAATTCTTGAAATTTTATTTAAATAATTAGGCTATTACTACTAAGAATCCCCTTTATAAAAATGATTATAAAGTGGCTAAGAAGAACAACTATCAATTCTATTTTTTTCGTCGTTATAGTAAAAAAAAGTTTTAATTTACTTACAGAATTTCCGGCAAGTCCATCTGCCCTTAAGAAAGCTTTAGTATATGATATGCCATTGGAACTTTGCCATACAGAATTGAGCGATACTGAAAATGAGAAATCAATTTACGAAGCCCATTTAAGCTCTAATTTACAAAATGTATCGTTGATTATGACAGAAAAAGAAGGTAAGTGTTTAGTAATTGTAAGACTGCAGACCAAAATTTCCATTATTGACTTTCACCCTATGTACTAAAGTGGTTTGGCTTTGGCATGCGTATAGCATACAGGATATTTGTATCAATCGGTATTACTTGTATTGTCATTTATCCAACCTTCAACGTAAAAATCTGCTCTCGTAAAAAATAAAATTGAAAACATTTATATTAAGGTGATTATCCACCAAAAAGTCATTGTTGGCAAACATTTGTGATAGTAGGTAATATTGACAATTCAAAATGATTCAAGCAGTAAAAACGAGAAAGAGTATTGCATTTAACAAAATCAGTAAGAAATATTTGAACACTGATTGAGAAGGAACAATACTTTTACTTACTTTTAATGTTGTAAAGGTGTATGCACCAGTCTGCGATGATAAAATTGTCTTAAAACTAATATATGAATCTCGTTGAAGTTAAAAATCGAATTCATTACATTACGAAAAGGTTTTATTTGTGCAGTACAATATCTGCGGTTTAATAAATCAGGTTCGCAAAGTAAGGGCCTGTACTAATTATAACATTGCAGACTATTTATGTTTCTGTTTACATTTGGAGCAATTACTTCCGAACGCAGTAATACATGCATGTTTTATGGCCTTTTTAAGAGGTAGACATGTCTTTTGGAAGCCTCACTTGCACCCAAAAATTTAGTATTTAACTGCCGGTGTTCCGATTTTTTCCGATAGAAGTTTATAATTTTTAATATAATATAGTATAAACAATGTAAATTCACTAGTAGTGATAATGATTAAAATTTGTGTTATAGCATGTTGTACGATAATTGAAGGCAACAAAGATTCAGCAAGAAAGAAGTACAATTGCAGGTAACTCTAAAAATGTTGAGTTACTTAACCTTTATTTTTAACGTTAATAGTAAGGCGAAACTTGAGCAGATATTAACTTGAAGCAGATGTAACTTGTTATTAAAATAAGTATATGAAAAAAGTTGAGCAATTACTTTCAAGCAGTAATTAGTTACAATTACAAAGTATTTTTTTCTTCAAGGCATTAATTACAATGTACAAGAAATTCAGCAATAATACTTCTGCTGAATTTCAAAATACAACGCGTAACACAAACTTTTAAATGCGCCATTAGAGATGAAGCAAGCCGTTGCGCCTACATAATAATTGGACGAAGAATTTGAATTCGAAATAGTAGTAAAAAAGCCGAACATATTTTACGGAAATTCTGATTAACTTAGAATTTCAACAATGTACATTTTACAGTTTGATTTACCTAATTTTAAGATACCGTTAGCTATACTTATATCAATTGTCGCACAAAGTAAACTTACGCATATTGATATTAATTTAATAGTAATCTTTTATTGTTGGTTTTGAATGGATACTTGAGCGAGTAAAGTTCCGAAGCCTAGCACTTACGACAGCGAACACGTATAATTTTAGGAGAGCGAAACAAACACCACCAAACAAAATTGTTTATTTGCTATCGTATCAAACGAGTATCCAAGTATCTACCATCTATGTAAATTTTCTACAGGAGAAACGTCACTCATGTTAGATAATATCTTTCTAGTTTTCACTTGCTTATGTTTCCAATAGCTCAAAAATGCCTCTAAGTTTAATTACGCGCATGTGTATATAAATATGTATATAAAAGTACATTACTAAAAATTCCAGAAACTACCAAAACCAAATGGCGGGATGCTGCTTTTGTAGTATATCACATAATACTAATTTATTTCTAGGATATAGAAACATTCCTGATAAGAGCCTCTTATCTGATAGAGATAATATGTAAGTGATACCCATTTTAATTTTCTGAATTGTACTGACAATATTTACTTCGTTTTTTAAAAACTGGCTTGTACAAAATTACAATTAAAACTTACTATTGCCACATATTACAATGATATTTTCACTGTAGTTTCTGTTAAGCTTTACCGACCCGGCAGTCGAGTTTTCTACAACTATTGATACGATTTATACTGCGTAAGGATATTCTGGAAGCCTAATGCAGAAACAAGCATTTCTTTTGTAAAATTCTTATGTAGTTCTTAAATAGTTTTTCTCAGCAATGTTCCCATCTACTTAATCCGTACAAGTAGTAGCTGGCATTATTCTCTAAAAAAATGCGTTTATGTATGTGATAACTTTCTCATTGATCTAATTCTGCTCCCGGAGCTAAACTTTGAGTTTGAGGGCGGAGTTTGGTAGATAGGGTCGGTGGACTGTCAATTCGAGCCTGACACATTCAAGGTGTTCTCTACACGCCATCTTTGCATCTATTACACCTTCATTCTATTAATGATTTATGGTTGATATGATGATTTTAAAATATTTATGTCTATTATATGGTTTATCTTAATGCGATCACTGATTGGTTTACCGCCTCAAACCTGCTAGTCAATGTGAACAAGTGCTGTTACATGTCATTTACTAGGAAATTTAACTCGATTCCTTCTACTTACTCCATTAACAGCCAAGCACTCTTAAGTGTTAATGAATTTTGCGATCTTGGAGTAATTTTTGATAGTCGCTTGAGCTTTGGACCGCATATCGACCACCTTTGTATTTCCGTATTGAAAGTTTTAGGCTTCGTAAGGCGCACCACACAGAATATAAGGGATATATTTCAAAACTTTATTTTATACCTTTATTGTAAGTAAACTCGAATATGGTTCACCAGTTTGGTCACCTCACTATAACTATTTACAACTCTAAATTGAGAAGATTCAACGGAGATTTCTCAAATTCCTATCGTTCGAGATTGACGGAATATATTCGGTGCGGAACATGGATTATGGCGCTCTTCTTGATCGACATGGGATGCATATGAGTGCACGTTTTGTCTGGAAATTGGTGCGTGGTATACTTGATTGTCCTGACTTGCTTTCTTCTTTGAATTTTCTAGTTTCTCGCGCATCTTCACGTTGTTCTCCTACTTTCTCTCTTCTTGTACCTCGAACAAATCTGTTATCCTTTTCTCCCGTCATTTCTGTGTTCCATATAATAGACGCACTCTATAATGATGTATTTTTTAGTAAAATTAATGAGCTTTGAGTTTCTTTCCTTTTACTTTTCTTATTTTTTTTATTTTGTATTCAATCACCATTTAGTACTGTACGTATTTTTTTTTTGTATAATATTGTCCTGTAACTGGAATTCGTTGGGCAAGAAACTATTATTATTATTATTCTAAATGAACAGTAGCCTTTGAGAACAATCGCTTCCATGTAGTCCCAATCGTTGCAATGAACCATTGTTGTTTTCTCTTTTTCAAGATAGTTAATTATCACAACTCCATAACTATCCCAAAAAACAGACGCCACCACATTTTCGCCTTTTTCGGATTTGATTCAGTCTTCAATGTCCACTGTTTCAGTTATGCCTCGGCTTCAGAAATGTACAGGTGTACCCAAGTTTTATCTACAATTAATCGACTCCTAAACTCTGATTTATTTTATTGAAATCGCTTCAAGACTTTGGAAATCTTCGTTCGAATGCGTTTTTATAAATTTGTTTTTCTATGATTCATTTTTAATGTTACTACCTTTCAGCCATTTATTAAGATTTTTTATAAAAACATTACCAATATCAATCACTTCATCAAGTATGCCCCTCCAAAATATCCAAAACAGATTCAGTAAAATGAAATAACTAAGAAACAAAGAAAAGCTCGTTGAGATCCTTTTTCCTAGAAACTAGAACTTTTTCCTAGAAAGGCAGCGCAAGTACGTGCTTTAGTAATTCAGGAAAACAAACGATAATAAAAGAATTGTTTATAATATGCAAATGACTTCGATAAACGGATCTCAGAAGATCTAGAACTAGTCAGGGCTTGTTCTGGATTGGAAAAAATATGGATTGTTAGCAACAGGTATATTGTGAATATTAGAAGAATTGCTGTTAGACTCGACAAACCAGTCATTAAATTAATTCGCAAACAAATCCAAATCCTCTGACGTAAGAATTATGTTTGTTGGTTGGATTATTTTAATTTAAAAGTCACGTTTTTGAGTGAGAACGTTGTGGTATGTGCTTTTAAGTATGAGATAAATATGCTTATATTCATCATTCTGAATGAAAATTGGTATTAATTGGTAGTAACTTTAATGAAAGTATTAATGGAAAAAAGGCTCTAATATAACATGTTAAACGGAATGCTACTGTTAATTAATTGCAATATCATATCCTATTTTCAAAATTACTCGCTTATTCTAAATTTGGTCCTGTATCCTTTTGTTTTTAGGCAATTTGAATTTCTTAGCACATGGTAAAAGAAGCAATAAATTACGCCGAATTAAAGTGGAAGCAGAAACAAGCCATGACAGTGACATATCAAGTTTAGATAGCAACTCTGATAGTCTTAGATCTGAAGATGTATTTGCGGGCAATCCTAATCCATTAGATGAAGAAGACTTAGATGTAACTAATGAAAGTAAGTATGAATTACTACAATGGTTATTTTTAACATAACATGTAAAACACTTGATTTCAATGCTATTCCTTGATATCTCCACTAGCTTTTGTGTATTTCCTAAGATCATTTTAATTACAGGAAACGAATCACCAGAACCAATAGAACCACTTAGCGCAGCGGAAGAAAGACGTCATGCAAGACATTGGCAAAGAATGGTTCTTCCGGGTGGCGAACAGCGTACCATCGATATGCGTGTAATAGAGCCGTATAAAAGAGTTCTGTCGCATGGTGGATATTTGAGAGCTGGTGGTCATACAGCTATTGTAGTGTTCTCGGCATGCTTTTTACCTGATAAATCCAGAATAGACTATGATTACGTAATGGATAACTTGTTCTTGTAAGTTTCTTAAAACCTTAAAATAATTTTAGTAAAGCTCCGCGTTACCAAATATTTAACAAAATCGCTAAATAGCAAATTAGTAAAAAAAATTTAATAAAATATATGCAATAATACCCCTATTAACGCTTCGGATGCGTTTCTAGAAAGTAAAGCTCCAAGCGAAACAGCCTACAGCAGAGAGAAACACGATAGATGGGGGATCATGCACCCAATGATAAATAAATTTTATGTTAATGTCCTAATGATAACGTGTGTCCTATTTCACTATCAACGAGCAACTACAATATGTACGAATAAAAGTCAGGAATAAGAGATTTAGGATTTTTATTTTGCTGTCTCGCTCTCTGTTACTATAAATAAAGAAATTAAATTTATGAAAACTGCAGTGATGCTTAATGATTCCCCTTCTACAGATTGTTTTCATTCGTTTATTGCTAAATATTAAAACTAATTTCATGTTGATTCTCTTTTATATGTAAAAAAATGTTAACATTAGTAACTGTTAGCAAAGCACTTCTATAGTTACAAACTAAATGCGAAGCCGCATTACGTTTTTGTTCTCTTCAATAGTTGTAATTGATTATTATCGTGGTCTGGATAATGAGTCGTGATGTTTTATATCATACTAAATTATCTCGCTAACAATTCTAGCTTAACTCTTTGATTGTTAAATAGGAAGATTCGAATGAACGTGGCCTTTTTTCTTCTTTGATTGTTTTGTAATTGCAGAACTTCTTTTATCCTCGTCGTCAATGCTGAACTGTTTTTCTTCTGGGAATCTTAAAATTCTAGATGTTTTAGATATGCTTTCCAGATTTCTACTAATTTTAGGATTATTAGAAGTGAAAGTTTTCATTTGTTATGGTTCCGCTTCCTTTTTGATAGTTTCCTCATTTATTATTATATGTCTTTAGCGAAATTCTGAGCGCTTCCAGATCTTGTTTATTACGATACGGCAGTTCTTGGACCGATTTGGAAGTCTTCAGAATTGTTTCTTCCGCAAGCGTTGCGTCATTGTGGAGTTGTATCCTTGGACAATGTATACTTACAAACTTCGGTTTTAAAAAGATTCAATGTCTTTGGCGCTACTAATTCTCCAGCAGTGGTAAGAATCCTACTGACTGTGCTAATTAACTAACAGAGCTCGTTATTCGTCAAAGTGAGGTATGGATAGAAGTAAAATCAGAATAAAAAATCTTCCTACATCATTCGCGCCTACGCTGACAATAGAAATTTATGAATTTCTGAAACATTCTTCGAAATTTGTTTCGTATTTTGTGATGTAGAGTGTGCCGATACTTTTGAGACTTTTGAGCGTATATTATTACTAACTGAAAACATGGAATTGTATGAATAGTAATATCGCACAATACTTACTTTTCGATTCTAAAAAACGGTCTAATAAGTTAACACTTTTTTCTTGTTTCTGCAGGCTTATTGCTCATATATATCTTGAATTTATATTCTAGTACTTTTATATTTTTATTATATACTCTTGCCTACTTGTTAAATGATTTATTTGTTATTCTTTTTAGATATGTACTTTGGACCTTGGAACGGTTAGTTACTGAAGATTATGTGCTTATTTATTTACATGGAGCTGCCACAAGATTGCCATCATTTACTTGGTTGAAAAGATGTTATCAAATGGTCGGTCGGAAATTAAGAAAAAATTTAACACATCTATACATAGTTCATCCGACACTTTGGATTAAAACAATGTTATTCATGGCAAAGCCATTCATAAGGTAATTTTAATTGTGGCGTTTGTTTTATGAAAAATTTGATGTGTCACTTTTCCATCACCCGAACATAAGGACATAATTGTTGTTTCTTGTTGTTGTTAACTTATAACATATGCAAATCGCAACGAGCGCGTATTGGGATCTTTTAACAGACGTAATTTCAAATAGCTGTTAAGAGGATACTTTAATTCAGAAGACACTTAAAATAGAAAAACAAGGGGAAGTAATACATATTTAATTTTCGTGCTACGAGAATTTATTCGATTGTTACTGTGTTGTCTGAATCCGGTAATGTACCAACATGACAAATTTTTATAATAAAGCGATCCCCCAAACTGAAATGAGTTGAATGACAATCTAAAAAGAAACCTTTCTGATAAAAAGCGAAATATTTTGTAGCTTATGTCACAAAATACTTCAGTTTGCTTTGTATGTAAATAAAAACACTAAAAATAAGTTTTGAAAGGATAACAAGAGTCAAGTCAAATTGAAGCAAATACCAAAACAACAGTGGCGTTATAAAACAATTTTATTTATTTATAACAAGTGACATGTTAAAATGTCGCGATACTTAAAAAAATCTTAAAAATAGATCATAATATGTTTTTAATGATATATTTTTAATTGTTAAGTAGGCGTGTTACTGTATCCGCTTGAAAAAAATTGAAGGTTTTGCATGTGGTATTTCTGTAGACACCTTTTTTTTTATAATATTTAAAAAATATAATCAAAATCTTTGTGCAACATCCAATTTGTACAATTTTGTAATGTGTGTTTTTATTGCAGTTCAAAATTCTATCGGAAAATAACTTTTGTTGGAAGTCTTAAGGAGTTAAAAGCCAGAGTACCTTTGGAATGTGCGGCTGTACCTGAAAAGGTGAAAGCTTATGATAGTCTGCATTGTAGGACATAACTCATGATGAATCCTTTTTTTATCATTCACAAAAGAACGTTAGGAGCTTCATGAAACTTCATATCAACTTCTTATAGTTTCTCCTGTGATTTCTAATTTATTTTTTTATACATCTTACCGAATAAGTGTTGATGATTTTTTATCATAGCCACTCTAGGTTCCTTGAATTTTTGGATATGGATAAAATTTAGGTTTAACTTTCTACAGAATATACATCGAATTATTTGTACCTTTTTATAAACGCGTGTATAGAATCATCATTTGTAGTTTTGTAATATCAAGTACTATTTTACAAATTACATAAGTACCTTACAAATAAAAATTATCTGAAGCTATATTGGAAAGCAAAGAATAGAGTTCGTTTTTGATTACTCTATATATAATACTTTGAGTATTATTCTGTTATAAGGTAATTGAAACATGCAATGCTACATAGAACCTATAAAAGAACATCTGAAATCTTACATTCCTGTATGTACTTGTAGATATATGTATGTGTAAAGTGTTTTTATTTTACTATTATGTTATGTGATATCAAATCTACCTGCATAGCAATACCTATATGATATATTTTAGAAGAGAGGCCTGTCTGAAATGAAATACAGTATGAGTTTTATATTGTGTTATACTTTTTTTTAACTATCCTCTCTATATTGACTTACACAGACATAATTTTCTTGTTACATAAATCGTAACATGTAACATGCACATTTATTAGAATAGAAATAAAAGCATAGTGATTATTTGTTATTCACCGTGTTGAGTATACATTATTGTGCCCAAAGAGGACGTAGCAAGATTTTTTTAAGAGAACGGTGCCTATTCGACTAAAATCTGTACACGAACCTGTTGCTTTTGATTACGTCGGAAACCGACGTCTTGTTCTTTCAGAGTTGCACATTATTTACATGCAACTAAATCATAATTCATATTAATCAAACTGAAGCGTTTGAACTTACATTGTACGATTAGAATTTTACAAAATATTCATACCTCGTCTTCTGTTATTTCCAAAATTATTAAATGTATGTAATTATCATTTTGTGCACTACAGTTATCACTTTGACAATAGCAGAAAATCAATGCAAAAGGCGTTTCTCATCGGTTTGCTTTAGGTAATAAGAATAAGATAAGATAATAACCATTCGACGTTCGTCGAGTATATACTCATTTTTTAAAACAAATGTAGATTTAAAGCAGGGTAGCAGTAAAACGCTTTAAAGTATGTAACATTTAATCTTTCACTTCGAAAACAAATATAAAGTTGCCTGTATATTTGTACATATACATTAATGTGGATAAGTTCATGACATACCGACTTACGTACATACCGTCTAACGGAAAGCACCCGATGACTATGTTGCATTGGGAATCTGTCGCACGCGGCATTTTTTTAATCTGAACGTGAGTCATAATTAGAATTAATAAATGATTGAATTAGAACTTTTATTGCTTTTTAAGAGGCACTGTTAACTTCTATATTTATGAAGTTACTTATTTGGAATAATTAGAAATCCTTATATGTTAGACCTGGAAATTAAAATTTATTTGTTGTTAGTGCAACGTGGCAAATAAATAGGAAAAACAGTGCATCTAGTATGTAGCGAGCATTTAAATTACGAAAATGAACTATTCATTTTAAGATATATTATTATTACAGTCTGACTCATACAGAGCTTACTTCAGAGAACTTGAAATGTTGCTACTGCCATCGTTATTCATATGAGCGCTAATAGTCATAAACAAACATATACAAAAAAATAATCAGTTCCACAATTATTACACTTAAAACAGGAACAACCTTAACTAAGCAAAACCATCTGCTAATACAACAAATTCGTAATTTTTACATTATTTTGTATAGATTTTGAAATTAATCATGTAATATTATTATTACACATTTTTTAGCATATCTACTTGTTTCTTAGATACACTTTAAAAGTAAATTTGATAATTTACGAATCCGCAGAATTAAACAAATTTATGGGTATTAGTGTAAATTTAGTCGGCTATGCTAATGAGAAGTAAATCCGAAGTGAAATTAAATGGAATTAGAGGAGATTACAACAGCATTAATGCATATCAAAACAAATAAAATATAATCTAATCATGCAGCAGTGATAATGAGAGGTAACTACTTATATGATTAAAGATGATTGCGTTGTATGTTAATTCGTTGCACCCGAGAGAAAACAACATTAACAACAATAAAAGTCGTAATAAATAGCAATAGACTTCCATGGGCGGAGTCTGAGTTCGTACTGACAGTATGTATTTCGGGCTTGTTGGCCGTGGTGTACGTCGTCGTTTCGCCAAACACCGGCTGGCATCTTCAGGACGGATCACGTTTAGATTTTCTTTAAAATTGCGAAAGAACACTACTCTGTTTTATTAAATAAATAAACATACGAAAATTAACGACGTCTTTTAGAAATTAGTAAAAGCTCCAATTCAATCGTTAGGTCCAATAATTCTTTTTTTTACTCTTCTATGGGTGCTTAAATAATAGTATTTAACTGTAGCATTCGGACCCCCTCCTGTCAGTGGTTATAAACCATCCAGATTTTAACATCGTCTGTGGCAAATTTGGGCGGATGAATCGCCCAAATAATTTTTCTTGCAAAAAGCGAAACGGCGAACCTCATCGACAGAATTAAACACTTGCACGATGTCAAAGAAGATGCTTTTTATGTGTTACCAGAATGCGCTGTATTAATGAGTATGATATATTTATTTCCTCGGCAAACGCACGTATGAAGCGATGGGGGTAGCTGTAAAAGTAAGCTAATACCATTATTTCATAGTTTCCGTTCGGTGTTATAGGTTTTGCAAGCGGCAAACAAGGATATCGTTCATTAAACATCGCCAAGTTTTGCTTATATTTTTATTACATTCTTCGCGAATAAAAAATAAATTTCCATTTTTGCTAACGCAATAATCACAACATAGGCCGAAATAACTTGACAGAGCATTGTAGTGTAGATTGATATTGCTTAGCAATCCCCGTAGGCCCCATAGCGTATAAAGTGCCAATTTTCCAAGAAAGTACTAATTCAAAAGTATATTTTCTGAAAATCGCTAATCCTAAAAGAAGCGATGGAGGTAGGTACAAGAACACTCGATAGAGAATTCAATTCAATGGTGTGTACACCAACGTGGTGTACACGCAACATACAGCTGTTTAAAATAAAAACGTAAGTTTCCATGGCCAGAGTCTGTTGAAACAAAACTTGTTCCTGGTTTGAATCGTGTTATGTCGTTGTTAGAATAAAAACTCGACGTTTCGCCTACAATCATATTGGGCTTCTTCGGGAGAGTAACACGGTAACTCAACGCGTAAACCAACTGCCAGTTGGCATGGCTCACATGCTGAGTTACCGTGATCAACTGCTTCCCGATCAATTAGTTTCGCCTCCGGCGTGGATTACACGTTGAATTACCGTGCTAACTGTTGCCTATCACTTTCCTGAAGAAGCCCCATACGATTGTGCGGGAAACGTCGAGTTTTTATTTTAACAACGACATGACACGGTTCAAACCGGGAACACGTTTAGTTTCATATACAGCTGTTCTATTTGGAAAAAAAAACTTTAATACGCCAAATCAACGCTAGGCTGTAAGACAGCCTGTATGGTTTTGTTTACTTTTTATGCCTTAGTTAAATAATAACGCGACTTGTACCCTTCACAATTCATATAAAAGCTTTCTACCTTTTGTTTATATTATAATACATCACACATTTTTCTGCTTTCTTTCGCGAAAATCAAAGTAACTCTAAAACGATAACGGATAGGTAAGAAAAGGTTTAAAAGAATTGGCTTTAATGGCCAATGGCCGTTTTGTATGCAAAATAACTCATCAAAGTGCGACTTTGATGAGTTATTTTGTTAAACAGATTAATTAACTATGCTTAACCCTGAAGTTTTTAGAATCGAGATACCAATGTAAATTCAAGAACTGTTATGGTGGGTTCAGTTAGCCTTTATTAGTATTAACCTAGTACTAGTACTAATTTTAAAAAGTTAAGGTGCGTAATATGCACATATCCATCCAGTTAGATAATATCTTAACATTAATCTAAACGCTATCTTAAAACGTTTCCAACTTTTAACTTTTAGGACTAAGATAAGGGTACACACATGAGCTGTTTGTATTGCATATTGCTTAAATATTTTAAAAAGTGTAGCGGTAAACGTGGTCGGCTGGTCAATTATTATTCTACATCATCTTTAATACGTAATTGTTTAATGTTTGAGAAAATTTTAGCAATTATTATTTCTATACACATGCGCAGAGTAGTTTCAATTACGTATATTTTTTAGTACTAAATTAATACCAGGACCAGATTAGGTCAATATTAAGTTAGGACTAAAGTATTTGAGGGAACCCGCTATTAAATGGATTGATTCTGTGAATTATTCTGCATATGTATTGTACACGGTTATCGCATTGTGCCAATAAATAAAATATTATGTTATTTAGATTAATGTTATCGTTTTTACATGTTTGTTCTGTTAAAATTATATTACTTTCTATGACAGAAATTTCCGTTAACGTCTACATTTTGATATTACCGCTATTTATAGTACTTGGCACATCCAACCAGCGCCACGAAAGTTAATTCGACAGTTTTCTGACAGAGGACAGAACTTGCTGGCTGGATATGTTTGTGTGCCTGGTATGCACATCCGAAGTTTACAAGGCATTTATTAGCGAAAGTTAGTGCGTGTACGGTAGTTTTATTAGTGTAACATTAACTAATTGGAACGACTGATTAATTAGTCTACAATTGCACCGGTGATTTCCAAATAACGCTGTACTCGGTAGTTCTACAATTTTAATGTTTTAGTGGTATAGATTTTTATAAAAATGAGTAAAAGCTGCGCTAGATGTGAGAAAACTGTTTATCCCACAGAAGAATTGAAATGTCTAGACAAGGTAAGGTGACAATGTATTTTTTTTATTGTTTTTAGTGTAGAGACGAAACATGTTTAATCCACATGTGTTTGTCATATTTGAAATCAACATGTACAAAAAAAAACGTGCCCAGCCCTACAGACAGAATTTGAGAATATTATCATTCTTAAAAATGTTGATCTTGTAATATGACTAGTTTGAAAGTGTTTCTAACCCAAGGCTGTACTCTAATTTATTACAAAATTGTATTGTAATTAATTATCATCGACGAATGGTCTTAAGTAACATCTCTTGTAGTTGTTAATACATCGTTGATACATATTTGTGTTAATAGTAAAGCTGTATTTGGAGAAGTGTTAGCTAGATATGAAAATTATTTAAAAATATCATAGAGTCGTGCCTTAAAACACCAACTAAAGGGTCACGGAAGACAATTTTTATGAACATCCACCCACATCGCGGGAAATAGATTAATGTAAAAGTTTTTGCTTAGTAATTAGAGACGTTACAAAACTTGAACAATTTGTTCTTTAAATTGCACGAAGGAAGAATAGAAATTGCGTTTTTTACGATTACTTGTGATATTTAAATCCTTGGTGAAAATTTCACGTTAGCAAATAGGACATCGTTATGTATGTACAGTAGATCTTCAGAGATCTGTTACGCATTTAAATATATACAACGTGTTTTTCTTTCTTAATGAACCTTATTGTTTTTGCTGTCTCTTATTTATAATAAGTACTGTTACTTAAATACAATATTTATGAATTACAGATATAGCCGAATAGAGATTAATAGTTTACGTATTACGACGTCACTTTATCTGGAAAACTAATGCTGATGTTAATGCTTCCATTTATTACAAAATTCTTTCCAAGAAACGTTATAAAGCAAGGATGAGTAGGTTAATAGGTTCAAATTGATATATTGTTATTACTATTGCTTTTGCTTTACTCTGATCTTCTTAATATTGTGTAATAGGCCACCAAGAGATGTTTAGGTTAAAACTTGGTACAGTACGCAGTAAAAGTATAATTATTTTGGTGTCTGATGCTGTTTATAGAAAAATATTTATTTACACCTTATATTAGTATTTGTTCGCTTTCGAATATTGTAATGCTAATAACTACAATATAACATGTGAAAAGATTCTATTAAATCCCTCGAAACGATTACAAAAATTCGCATTTGTTATTTTTGTTTCCATATCGACGGTTTGCAACTGTTTCATATGTATTATCATTTCATTTACCTATTTACTTTTCTGCATGTTTATTATACACACTGTAGAAACAATATGTAGATGTGTTGTATTTGCTGCATATTTGAATGTGGTTATCGTAATTTACAATTAGAAGGCAGGTAGGCTATCCGCCCCAAAATTTTCCAAGCGTGCATAAAGAAATTTGACAGAATGGAATCTACTCTATAATTGCTTATTACGGCATTCGTTAGTTTTCTAGAGGAAAAATTTCGGTCGGTGTATTTGAATTGTGCGCAGAGCATTGTACATTTTTTTGAAGTTCCTCAAGAAAACAAAAGAATCTCAAGAAAATAAAAACTTTTTATGATTTAAAAGAGAACTACGATATGGAAAACTGGCTTATTTACTTGGAACATATATACGGAGTGTCCCTTGGTGGAGTGAAGAGGAGGAAAAAAATCTTTATTATTAATTTGACGACGAAATATTCTTCTTTCTTTATGCATTTCAGAGAGATTAACTAACCGCGAAAAAATCGAGATCAGATGTGGAGAGAGTTGGTAAATTAAGAGAACGTAAAAATGCATCAAGAGAGAAGTACTGTTACTTATTGTTTTAGACAAAATGCTCATAAAAGAAAGTTGTTTGTAATCGAAAATTAAACTTTAATATAAAATTTAAAGTCGGAATTTGGAATTTTATGTTTTTTTGAAAATTGAAATGTAGCGAAGCTTATTTATGAGTTGGTGAGCATTATCTCGTGGATAGAAGCCTTAACGGAATGTTCTTTTTGAACGATGAAGAAGCAACCTTTTACATCAACGGTCATGTTTAGCGATCATCTGCTTGTATGCAGTTAATCTTATCGATAATTAAACATTTCCTTACGTAATGGAACGACATCTTAAGAGGTATAAATATTTAGATTCGGGGTTCGTTATACTTTTAGCTAATAAACACGAGGTGTTATAATAACTTTTAAACATTAGCGGTACTCGGTGTTTGTTTTACCTCTAACTAGATAGGAGAAGAAAAAGAAACATGTTCGTGATAATTCGTCGCGCAAAGCGTCGATATGATTTGAAATATAACAATAAAAGGTGCGAAACCATCAAATAGACTATTTACTCCATTGTTTCCAGATTTTTGCCATTTTCCACCTGTCATTAGTTGCCATCTCTTGTAAATTCTTCAATTTCTTCTTGGTGGACCCTTCTCCATTTGCCTATCGGTGTTTTCCAGCCTACTTCTTTAATTAATCTTTCATTTCTTAAATGCTCTAACCATCGAAGCAGTTTTTTTTCTTTATGAACTTTATCACTTCTTCATTGTACTGCTTGTATATTTCATCATAGTCCTTCTCATCCAACCATTTACTACTTTCTTCCCTCCCATAATTCTCTGCGGTGTTCCTGCGGCTGCCAGCCTTTGTTTAGTTTTTTTTTTTTTTGTTCATTCTTTTTTGTATCTATTATCAACAAATATCCTCAAGTACACATATATTCTTCTACTTCTTCAAACTACATCACTTCTAAATTAATTAATTTAATTGTAAGCTTACGTTTTACAGTTTCTCCCTGTTTATGCCTCAGTTAACAAAAATTTAATGTAATATCTTGCAGTTCCTTTTTTCCCTTGTCATTATAAGCAGATCGTTGGCATACGCTAAACACTGATACGACTACTTTTGAATAGTGTATCGGTTCTGTTTATGTTACTACCGCGGATTACATTCTCCAGCACAACGATATGTATATAATATATTGAAATGAATAGTCACCTGAAAATGTGTGGTCACTGCTATTGATTATTATTTTTTAATGAATGATCATCGACTACTACTGAGTGTAGCTTAGTTCAAAATAATCGAAATATTTTACTCACTCACCGGCTTGCCCCATTGTGACCTTTTCAGATCTACTGTGGTTCCTTAGATTTACGCTTGCTTTGCCAGGTTTAACATAATATTTGCACTTTGAATGATCCGAACGCATTTGTGGGAACTGCATTCTTGCCGGACTTAGGTAGTCACACGACAGTCATTTTCCTCACAGAACGTGGGTGACAGTTCCCTGTCAAGTCCAAGTTACTTATGTCTCTTTTGAGCTTTACTATTTCAGAAGTTAATTTTTTAATTAGCACCTTTTGTATTGTGTTTATTGTTACCCGCTTAAATTAATGTCAAAAATGTAGTGTATATTTAAAAAAAAGTGAAAATCATCTTTTAATTGTTATTTAAAATATAACTGGAGGTTAATGACCTTACCTAAAAAGTTAGAAATGAATTCACGTACATATTTTTGCTGTTCATTATGGATTACAGGTGTTTTTTTTTTTTTTTTTTTTTTTGATAAGAGAAATTAGATGTACTCTATGAGAATATGGAAGATTCCCAACTGACAATAAAATTTCTATTTTTTTTTTTTTTACTCTCAGGATTCTTGATCATTTTATACATCGTAAGATATGGTACATATGATTTATTAAAAGGATTTATGCAGATAACGATAGCAATACCAAATTAATATTGCTTTTTTTAACGTTTGGAACGTTACCGCAAGTCTTGATAGCAATGTACAGTAACTTATCAGTAGAGATGACAAAGGCAGATGGAATTCTTCCTTTTTTGCAGCGACCAGATAGACTCGTATCTATTTGCCTAATGCGAATGGATTTCTGTTGCCTACTGGTGTCCCCGAGAGTCGACAAAACACGAATCTGTCTAGTCTATGCAAAAAAGTAATAATTTCACCCGCCCTTGTCCTCTCTACTCATCAGCTCATCACTGAACATTATGCGTTTCCAGCACCTTTGCGACATTTGCGATAAAACACGCAGACGTCCAAGTTTTAACCGTGGACGATAATCTGATACACATCATACTAGCTAACTAAAGTTTGTGTTGCTCAATCAACCGTTTCAAGAGGATATTTTAGCCGGTGGTAATTTCTCCGTGCTCCACTCGAGTTTCGTCTCCGTTCTTTAGCGTGCTTTATTAACCATATCCTTAATTATGACAACACAGTATTCACTGGTCAGTACAACCATACAAGACTGGTCCCGGTCTTGTCTCGATTATTGCGACCTAGAAGAGACCAACTTTAAGGTATCGAGATCGAAACGAGACTAATTTGTCGGAACGTTTGCAAATCAACATTACTCGTCCTTCATTGTTTGAAAGTTTAGGCGCGTTTTAAATTAGTATTTAATTATTACTGGTTAGATGTGTTCGCTAAATTTTATTTGGCCTTTTTCACCATTAAACTTGTATCTTGGTATTTTTTAATAAAGTATTTAACTTAATATTAAAAGGTAATATTATTACTAAGCAAAATTGCACTTGTACCTTGTACTTTAAAAAGACCGAGCACAATTAATAGAAGAATAAATTTCTGAATATTTATTTTAGCATCCATATAAATTTATTAATTAATTATGACCACAATCTGGTGCCCTTTGCGCGATGCGCCATCGCTGCATAACGTATAGTTCAATTGGCAAATAAGAGCCGCAGATACCGACCGCTAAAATTTAAATCTCCTAAATAAACTTTTCTAGTCATTCTTCATTCAATTGATATAAAATATTTAACGAAATGATCAATTTAGTCAGAGAAATGCTTCGGCCTGGACGAGATTAGTCTTGATCTCGTCTTGATTTGCGAGATCAATATCGAGGGGAGATAATTAGCACCTTTTAGAAAAATTTCGTTGTATAAATGTAGGTAGTGTTAAAATAGCATTTATGATTAATTTCATTTTTTAAATCGTTTACTGAACGTGCATTATTGAGTTCGAGCTCGGGGAATTTCGTTGCTTCAGCACAGAATCAATCTAGCACAAATTAGCTAATCAAATCATAGATACGTTGTGCCTGTCTAGATTTCCCAAACGCGGCCATTATGCATTACTTGATACCTTTTCATCAGTTGCAGTAAGTCATATCATACATAATCATGTTTAAGAAACATTTACCATTGTCACTTGATTGCTTATACATATGTACGACTATTAAAAAACAAAGGCTTTTGACGTTTTTGTTTATGTAAATTTTGTAATAATGAACGAAAATTTTTGTTTCTGGATTTACTGGACGTCCACTAGATATATTGTGTTGTATGGAGTTTCGCTATCGAAACGGGCGTCCAGTTTTGATGAAGGGCTACAGCAAAAAAATGTTTAAAATATACCGAGCATTTCATTTGAAAAGATTAACTTTGTGTCAAAACTCTACGCACACAACTCTACAAAACTACTTATTTACTATTTTAATTTTTTCCTTTGCATAATTTTTGTTGTGTCAGAAATTCACGGAAAGTCGCGCACATACAGGTGATCCTATAATTAATGCTGAGTCTAGAATCCTAATTCAATAAAGATGTAGTTAGTACTAGTTAAGATATAAAAAAAGCGTAGTTTTGGCAACATCGTATACGTATTCCCGTACGTAAAAATAAAGAGGCAAGTACGTGAAACGAATAGAATAAAAACGTTACACTGATAAACGTCAAAATTGGCAACTAACTATTTTTAAGATACAATCAAACATTTTTCTAGCTCGAGATTGCCATCCGTGGTAAAAGGTAAAAAAAGACAGTTTAAACAATTGTGAAAAACGCAAAATTAGCCATAGAACAATTAATTACACCACCGCTATGTTACAAAATTCTATTTGACTGTAAACAAGAAGGTTTACCATAGATTATGCTTTTTTTAAGTTCGACGTTGGACGGTACAACTTTTCTGAATTCAGATTGTCGATTAATTAATTAATCGTACATAACCATTTTCTGTGAATTTCTGACCGCGATGTATATGCCTAAAATTAATTGCCAATGTTGTGCATTCTTCCACGCGGTGAAATTATTATTTTGAGAATTCTTTGGAGAAGTGGCAGGAGTCGGAAGTACGCCGGCACAATATAAAAATTTTATGGATTCACGTCACGATAGTCTCGTAGGTGGCAAGACTAGTCGAAGTATTTAACGTCCAGTCGTAAATTCGAATTCATTCGTGGGTACACGATGGCATGCATCCGCGAAATTAACGGCTTAGTCACAAGGAATTTCGTTGTAATTATACGCAGAGAGGAAAGAAAGTATGTAAAAAAAAATGATTGTTAGAAGGACGATTAATTTGCTTTACAAATTAGGTGCTTGGATGCTTTTTATCTACTCTTATGGATAAATTAGATTTTGTGCGCTTTCTCCTCAAGAATTATGCAAGGTGTTGCGGATATTTTACTATTCAAATTCAGTAAGATTAAGAGGAATAAACACTTTTGATTTTTAATTACTATATTTTATCTAGTGGTAATCGATGACAAAAGTTTTCAATGTACATTGTGTTATGAAACTGATTATTTTTGTTTGAGATAATTTGTATTTATGAAATAGTAACGTCTGCTGCTCTGGAGGACAGTATTCTCTTAAAATTAGATTAAAATAATAAAATTAATAAATTTTGTAAAAGATAAAAGTATAAAATTAATTAAAAAGATCTAATTTATTTGACACAAGACAATTCTTTCATTTAATACCAGTTCATCTGCGATACCGAGTTTAATTAAAAATATCGATACTTTACAAGTATTCACAAATATTCATTTGGTTACTATGTACGTGAAAATTGTATAAATAAGAGTCAAAATTAAACTCCTTTGTTTTTAATATCTTAATTTTTTGAAAATTCTTGAGCAATTTATAGCAAAACAATGTTTATTTATAGATGTTTACCCGTTCATCTATTATGATTTTTAGCAAACGTGGATTCCGCTCTTGAAAATAAACGTTCACTTTGGATTTATGTAGCCACAACAACTAAATGTTTTCTAACTAACTTGTACAGTGATTTTATAATCGGGATCGGGGATAAAATAGGGCTCTTTTTAAGATCCAAAGGAACACGAAATCATGATAAACTATGGATAACTAGTAGTTCATGGATTAAGAAGGGTATTATCAACCGTTGAGATTAATTACTTCCAATATCATTACAACTTATTGCGTATCTTCAAATAGGTGTCATAATTTTACTTTTAATTTTTAAATACATATTTATGGAATTTTAATTGAAAACAAGTAGAATTAGGAATTTTGGATAAAATCAATGGTCCCGACGTATTGTTTGAGCTCGTAATGCACGGACGAACTCTTTTCCTGAGCAATTTTTAGCGTTTTAGGGAAAACAAAAAGTTTTATTTTATTCAGGATGTTTGGTTCCTTAACTATTCCGTGTGTACGTGTTATGTCTGTGTCCCTCCTCAATTCATTTGAAATTTCTACAATATTCTCTATACTCTCCTATTAGTTTTTGAGACAGTTGACATAATTGAGAATTTTGCGAAATGCTGTGCTGCTTCTTCGATCGTCAACATCTTACGTTAGAGCGGTGGTTTTATTCAAATTTTATTCAATTAAATACTTCCTGGAGTTTCTGGCAACACATCTATGAATTTTTTTTATATCGACTGGATTCGACAAGAGCGCTATCGATATCGTTGCAAGATTGACTCGGGTTATTTTAATTTGAATTTTCCAGAATCTGACAGTCTTTCAGCATTTTTTTGTAAATATTTGGCTCTACCTAAAGTGCATCCTTTTTTAGTAAATTAGATATGAGGCTACCAGTTCTCCGTTTATCCTTAATAAGAAAATTATTCCAAATTATACATTTCTCAAGTACTTGCTTTTCCAACATTTCTTCCAATTGTCGGTACGCAATAACTTAATAATCAACGGGACACTACCATGTAGAAGATTTAATTCCAATTAACATAGTAAACTAAATTTTCTTCTTTTATAACTTGTAGATATTTCTTTTACATAGAAGCATCCTTCATTAGTTCACTGAAAATGTCCTACTAGTAAATACAGCTATGTCAATATATATTAGGCAACCCCATTTTTTCTTCGGATAAATTATAAAATAAAACAACAAAGTAGATATACCATACAGGATGTTTTATTGATATTTTTAAATATTTTATTGGTCCACCAGCTGTTTTTATCAGAGATCTTACACGTTTTGGCATACTACTTATTAATTTGCGGCATACATCGCCGGAAATTGAGATCCATTCGTTGAAGATTTGTTGGCGAAGCTACTCTTTTGACTCACACTGTTTTGCGATTTTTTTTTTCAGAATATACCATTTTATTGGTGATAAGTCCGAGGACTGTGACGGTCAATGAATAAAAATATTCAACATTCTCATCTTCAAGCAATCTTATTCGTACGGATGGCTCCAGGACCTCCTGTAGCATTTCGGTGTAACGTATGCTATTCATGCGCTTGTGACAAAGAAAGATTTTGCCAACGCCTGATGCCGATATGCATCCCCGTACCATGACCGCCACCATGTTTTACCGTTGGTACGATGCATTGCGGGAGATATTCTTCTGGGGATCTTCGCCGTACAAATTGGATCCCCGGCCGTCCGAAAAGCTGCAATAAAAGAAAAAAATATAGCAAAGATGATTAAATAAGACATTTATAAAATTACGTTTAACGTAGTAAACAACTATAAAAGAAGATAGAACAAGCAGACCTCGATGTTAGATTCGACAGAAAAGATTACACGCGACCATTCTGCCTCTGTCCAATGCGTATACGTCTTGGCCCATTCCAAAGGTTTTTTTCGATTTCGGTTAGAGTTAAGTACGGCTTCTTTCGCGTTATACCTCCATGTAAGTTAGCTGCCTTCAGTCGCCTTCTTAGCGCGCTTGGGGCCAGAGAAACCTCATGTAGCGTCCACAGCTCACTACTTAATTCTTTCGAGGATTTCCGTCGGTCCTGTAAAGCCATTCATTCTAAAAGCCGATCTGTTCTTGCCGTGATTCGTCCTGATTTAGGTCCATTTTTATAAACCCCAGTTTTTTTTTTACGTTTAAGACTGGTCGTGAACACAACCGCGTTCTGCCATGTCTAGATTACGTTTTTTTATGCATAACTGCAAACGTTATCGAATGATCTATTAGTCAGTAACTTTCCTAGATGTAATCTAGCGAGATATTAACGTTTTCTTCAATAACCTCTAAGACATTTGCCCTGCATTTTAAAACCATTTTATTGCTGTTGTAAATCTTTGTCGATCCACTTATTACAATCCCTTGTGTACACATCTGTTTATGGAATTATCTGAAATAAGCAATGATTTTATAATACCGGGTGTTCTTTAAAAAGCCTTTTAAGCCTAATAGATGTTCACATAGCTGTAGATGCAGAAATTGAAGCAGGTGGAATAAGTGTAAATATTTTACGCGCTCAGCTGCCCGAGCATGAATTTGCTATTTAATCGTAGCGTAAACCTTAAAAACAATATTTCTGATAAAAATATAAAAATACGATATTCGGTGCTTTATCATTGATTACAATAACCGCAGTTGGCGAGAAAACAAACCTAATGCACATACGTATGTATGTTTCGTGCTTCCTTGGTTTGTATCTACATCCTGTCATACATCCCTTTCGAGTATTTTTATTTCTACTACGTACACAGTAAAAAAAAACAAAACAAAATAAATTCCTTTGAAAACGGAAGCAAAGTACAAAAAATTGAAGGAAAAAATTATAAAATATATGAATTGGTAGTGTTGCTTAAAGTTTTGGAATGAAAAATAGCTCAATAGAATTATCTGCGTATTAATATTAAAGCGTTTCTTGATGTTAATAAACAGTAATTCTGTACCCGTTAAAACTATCACATACACAAAATAATTGATTCTTTAATCGTTCATTGCGAAAGATGACAAATATAACTCGTGAGTGAAAGTAATAACACTTATTTTTAATTCTCTCTATGAAAAGAATTAATAATTTACAATATTCACGAAGGAGTTTTACGAAAAGATTTAAAATACAGGGTTCGGCAAAATGATCTCCTACATTTTAATCTTTAATAAAAACGCCATTGTAAGTCCTATTTAGATTTTATTTTTATTAAGTGAACAAGTATGCTATGCTATTTTTTTTAATACACTTTCGAAGCTGATTTTTGAAAGTTTCCATTACTCGAGCGGTCATTTGAGGCGATATTCCTCTAATTTCTTGGCGTATTGCTGCTTTCAATTCGTCAATGGTTCGGAGATAGTGTTGAAAAACCTTCGCTTTCAGCTAACCCCAACGGAAAAAGTCGCATGAGGCAAGATCGGATGAACGAGATTACGTGTCCTGAACACATTTCCCTTAAAACGTCCATTGCCGTTCTTGCCTTATGAGCCGTAGCTCCATCCTGTTGAAATCACACATTCGGATGTTCAAGTTCTATAAGTTTCGGTTTCAAAAAATTGCGCATATCCGCATGTCGACATATCGATCACCAGTTACGGTAACCGCCACCCCTCCGTCTTCAGAAAAATAGGGACCCTAAACGCCAAACGATACAACGGCACACCAAACGGTAACACGTGGGCTGTAAAGCGGCCTTTCATGGAGCTGCCGCTGATTTTCTGGTGCCCAGTAGCGGGAATTCTGCTTGTTCACACAACCAGATAAATGGAAGTGAGCTTCGTCACTCGTTATTAAAAGTTCATTTTGTGGGATGTTTTAAAGAATATCGTTGGAACATGCTCTGCGATTTTCCCAGCCCTGTTCACTAAGTTCTTGCACGGTCGTCATTTTGTATGGGTGGAACTTCATATCGGAATGTAAAATTCTTCTCACAGAACGATCTGACAAACGCAAAGCAACGGCATGTTTAACAGCTGAACGGTTAGGAGATCGTTCACCTGCTTCTCTTACAACTGCAATATTTTCAGGTGTCCGAACATTTTTGGGTCTACCAGTTGATTTTCTTGTTAAGGCTGTAGCTGTGGCTCTAAAATTTGAAACCCACAATAGTATTGTTTTGCGATCTGGAACCGGAGCATGTCTACGAAGCGCAGATATGGGAGGGCGGGAATGACCAACCGACTACGCTAAGCTCCCCCTTTCTTTAGTGTCCGGGCATAATGGCAGTGTAAAATGTGGGAGATTATTTTGCTGAATCTTGTAGTTATTCATGAATTTTATTTTTAGTTCTTGGAGATGTTTGTTGAATAATACGAATAATATATTTTGTCGGATGAATGTTAAATATCAGGGCATGGAAAACATCATTAGGAAAAATTATCGTCTTATAAGTCAGTGGCGACTAGGTAAACCTCTCTAAACATCACATTGCAAATGTATTGTTAGCATGAAACAGTTCCTGTACACATTGCTCGTCAAGTTAAATAACATTTTCTATTAACGGGGCTATAAAATCTCACACCACTAGAGTCATTGTTTATGGGGCTAATTTAAAAATGAAGTTTACAATTTAGGAATACAACAGCCGATATTAAAGAAAGGCATGCAGTAATCAGGAAAGGTGCCAACACCCTTCATAGAACCAAAAAATCTTTACAGACCAGTAGCGGTATATTTGTTCCCCCCGACTCAACCCGCATTTTGACTTTTGTCGGTGTTACGGATATGTTGCATATATTTCTGCTCAATTTCAATTTTAAACACTTTCAACGCTATAGCGCTGTCAACGTTTACTTGTAACATACAACATTCCTATTTGCAAGTATTGCTATCGCTCCTATTATACATGAGCAATCTATCTTTGTCTTCGAAGCGGAAGTCGCACTAGAATTTTAAAGATTTGACTTAAATCACCATTTGCTGAGGCGAGATGTGAAAATGACGAAGATACCAAAAATGAAAACCTCGTTAGGGTCAAGGTAGTACCTAAAAGGATACAGATAGAAAGTTACCTAAAGTGTTTTTTAAAGTTCCTCGAAGTTTTGAAGATATTGTTGTAAATTAGTAAGATTGGTAGCTTTTTTAATAATTACTTCTGTGGAAATCATCATTATCAACGAATTGACTTGCTTACTATTCTCGACTCTTTTCGGTAAGCTATGTCTCCATTCGCTGCCTGGTTCATCAATTTGTACTTTTGGGCCAAAATGTCATAGGTCTCCCATCACTATTCCTTTAATTTAAAGCGCCACTGGCAAAGAAAGTTCTTGTATAAATAATTAAATCTATTAAAAATTTATTTGCATATTAACGATGTTGTTATCGATCAGTAAAGCAATCGATCAAAAAGACGATTTTACCAAGAGATAGCTCTGCGATCAATGTTCATGCACTACGACTAAAGTAAACTGAAGCGACGTTTGATCGAGCGGTGAGGCGCAAAACCTCCTATGTGTGATCGTTTTAGATTTTTATGCTCTTGGCTCCAACTGCAACTCCAATGTGCGCACAGTTTTCCTGCCCGCACGTAACGCCTTGTCTGCGGTGATTTGATGTGGACCACGCTTTATAACAAAGTATCGCTTTTAGCAGTATAAACACGGACGAAGAAATTAATATCAATTTTTTTCTTACTACTACATGGCGACGACGTTAATAACGGTTAATTTATTTGAAGTCGGAATTTTTAAGTGAATAAAACTGAAAAACCGCACAAAATTTCGATAACTTAACCCGCAAAACGTAGTTTATAGTTTGCAAAAATTATGTCAACGTTATGGGTATTTGCGATTTTATTAAAATGATTCATTTTATCATAAACGTCTATGATGTGTGTGTAATAACATGATTCCGTTTGGGATGTGCAACTACAGTATAAAGCTTAGAATTAGTCATCAACTGTTGTACCGGTCACTTATATCGTTGCACATCTTTCTTATCCCATTCCAGCAGTTCATTCAATTGTTGTGGCCCTTTGAATCAACCAATTTTCTAAATTAATGCAAATGAAACGCTTGCTTAACTCGCATTCTTCCTTAAGTTGCTAGATCATTGACATTGGTATGATGCGGAACGCTGTCGCGGGTGGCATTTAAATATGCGCCATAGTTTCTAATTCATTCTCTCGATAGCAAATAAGTGGACCACGTTAGCAGCATACATTGTAAGCTTTAAAAGTTTGTTTGTATAACCGTTTTTGTTGTTGTTGTTTTTTTTGTTACGTTTGGAGGCGTGGTTAAAGATTGCGTTGAAACATGCAGAGTATGTCATACATTCGTAGCTACGGAAGTCTTCTTTTTTCTTTTTCAGATGAACACGCTGGTTGGGTGGTCAGAGTTATTTGAGTTTTTTCATAATACCAGCAATTACTTGTTTCTCTGGAAGTGCACATTAGACGGATATGATTTTTGGTACTCGCGTTAGGCACTTATCACTAAAGTTTTTAAAGTTTGGCGCGCCATATTTTTTAATTTTAATAATACAGTTTACAACATGATCGTATTATCAAATGTTTTACAAACGCAATTTCTATTCTTAACATGACATTAGCTATCCAAGCCATTGTTAACCTTTAACTTGTGTTGGATAAAACGAAGAAATTTCAGATTATTGGCATGCCCAGGAGTGATGATATATATTAGTATCTAGAATAAAATAAACAACAAAATTTTAATGCTGTAAAAACATAATTCAGTAGTTATTAATTTAATCATTAATTAATTTTTTTTAAACGTTAACGTTATAAATGTACCGCTACCTCTTTATAAGCTATGCATATGGAACAAATAAATTTCGAAATTGGTTTATTATCTGATTTGCAATTGCATCATGCTTAGCTTTCAGATATTGTAGTTTCTAAAACAAAAAGTAATTATGAAAATTGTCAAATAAAAACGTAGGGTTCCATGGCCGGAATCTGTTGAAACTAAACGTTTTCCGGGTTCGAACCGTGTCATGTCGTTAAAAATAATAATAAACTCGACGTTTCGCCCACAATTGTATGGGGCTTCTTCAGGAGAAAGATAGGCACCAGTTAGCACGGTAACTCAACGTGTAAACCACGCCGTGTATACCACGCCAAAGGCGAAACTAACTGAGCGGGAAGCACTTGATCACGATAACTCAGCATGTAACTCTGGCATTAAGGTCCGAGTGACCTTAATGATTTCAAACTTAAAATCATAGAGTCGAGGTCAGGACAAAAAAAAATGTTATAATGTTCAACATGTTCCATAAAAAGGACAACTTTAGTTAGCTACGAACCAACATCATCTCATAACAGGAAGAAAAAAACCTCTCTGAAAAGTTTACAAAAATATAATTCTCCCAGCCCGTAGACTTATTCTGTATATTTTATTTGATAAGTGTGAGTGCTTGTATCAACTAAAATTTAAATTATCGAATCGTAAATATTGACTCATTTAGTCTTCACGGATGATAAGTTAGCATAAAAAATTAGTATCAACATTATAGTAAATATTGTAGATGGTTATCTATGGCAGATACTCCAACAAATCCTCATCTTCCTCCGTAAGCGCTTCAATTAAATTTGTATCTAAAAACTTTTTGTTCGAGGTACCCCTAGCAGTAATTGTTTTTTTTTTCTTTTTTCATATTACATAAGTATGTATATCCAATATTCCTGACGGCAGGGAAGTGGATAACTACACAATTAATCCATTCAAATATCGTAATCTATTCTGGTCACGGTCATATTTATTAATCGCTACATATTTTGATAATCCATTTAATGCTAACTGTACAAGATTTTCACTACCTGTCACTTTCTTTTTCATTTGTTTCCGGCCAACTGACGTGTTGGAAAGTAAAACCGCAACTGATGAATAATTTTCAATTGCAGAGGTCACCTCTTTTTATGGTAACTATTATGATCGTTGTTTTCAAGGTAGTTAACTTCACACTGAGTTCTCGAATCTGTATGCTCGTTATGTCGTATTTTTATCATTATTGCAGAGGTGCAAGGATGAGCGAATGACTTATAAAGAAATATACGTGGACTCGTTAATTTATAATGCGATACTGCATTCATTTTTCATATTACTGACGCAATTTCCACGTATTGAGTAAACAAATATTGGCAATGGAATATTAATATATATATTCTTGCATTTTATTCGAATATTTTGTAATTATTTTGACGGAAATAGTTCCAGGAAGCTCAAAAAGCTGTAAACAAACATATAGGTAAACTGTATTGGGCAAAATTATTAATCGAACTTAGAATATTAATAATACCAATATTATTTGTTTCAATTAATAAAAAAAAAAAATGGTAAAAATGTCTTCTTTTAGGCTAGCTATTTTTCTGAACAATATGTAAAAACCTGTTTGAGTTTTTGTAAAAAGTTATCACAAAATATCTTAGTATTTCTGTTAATCATAATTAATTGTGTGTTCTCCGAAAATCGAAGGATTAGGGGGAGAAAATGGTGGCCCAGAATAGAGTGACAATAAGAATAAGATTAGTTATAAATAAAGTATACAGTCGTTGTCCTCCGAAGAAACCTCTTCTGTCAAAAAAGAGCACGGAGGCATGTCTTCAATTTACAAATAAACACATAATTTGCAGCATTAATAACTGAAAATGATACGTCGTAGAGAAAAAAGATTGAATTGTAAGTACTGTTGAGCTTAGTAGTGGACTGGAGCTTCAATTAATTTATTTGAATTTAAGCAAATTCTCAAAAAAAAATACCGAAAGATTTTTTTTAACGAATTGAAAAGTAACGACTTTTAACGAATTGAAAAGTACATTTGCTGCAATTAAATATACACCATCAAAAAATGTTTACAAAATAATGGTTACTAGTATCAAAAATGCTTGTACCATTTATAAACATGTAAATAGGAGCCAATTCAACAAAAGAAAAGTAAGTAAGACCGGTAGCTGAGCTGCGCTAAAAATATTACCGACTTAAACAGGTATTGCACAACCAAGCGCTTTAAAAGAAAATCTGGTAGCGTTGTCTTTTTCGACGCGCCTGGAGCTTCCACAGGTTCCGACACCGAATGATTACGATTAAATCTGCGCGCATTTTCCCGGAAACTATTGAAATCTGCATAAATTTAAAATTATTTGATTTAATAAAAACTTACAATTTTACGTTAAATCCGAAAATGTATGTAATGTAATATACAGGTTATTCAACAATCGACCTGCTTTTTTGGGTCGTCCTGCTTAATGAAATATATTTTTAAAATATGTAAAAAATAAACAATTAGCGTGTCTGAGCCGTCTTGCTTAAAATAAATCGTTTTCTAGATAAAATTTAATGTTTACGCGGTATATTTGATGTATTTCATTTGTTTTTCAAGTAATTCAAGGGCCAATGAACTATTCTATTCTATGAGACAAAAAATGCATCTAAAATTCCAGATACCACTGAAAAAAGTATGGAAAAGTCTTTTCTTCTAATTTGCCACATTTTGTGGATATTTCAGCTATGTTTTTGTAATCGCCGTAATTACAAGTGTAAAACAACATAGAAATAGTACTTGATGAAGCCTACTAAGTCGTGATAATAATAATAACGCTTAGAATTGAAAATGTTCACGATTTTCATACGTTTTAACTGGAGCATTACATATTTGTTGTACTATTTACATCGGTGACTGTTATTATAATACCATCTGTTCCATTTAAATTAACAGACTCAAATGTTGTACAATCACATATCGTCTTCATTCTCTTTCCCACACCAACATATAGCAGACCTAACAAATGGTATTAATTAACTTCTAATTGTCTCATGCACAAAAGCCAACCATTATTTAGTTTGTCTTCGAGTTGCTTCATGTTTGACACAGTTCTTTACTTGAACGTAATGTTAATGCCGTATTTAGTAATCCGCCTTGAACGAAACATAAACAAAACCATATATAGACATAGTATTAATACATGCAATAATAATAATTACGTATGTTACATTTACATACTTATATGATCGCATAAATATTTTTGTTTATTTTTTAGAGTTTAATGTATGCTTTACGTGTACTTATAGGGAGATTAGTTTGGTCAATTTTTACTAATCATTTAATTAGATGCGCTTTAATGTTCGTTGAACCGGATATTAAAATGAACCTGCGTAAATGTGGTACCAATTCTTACTTCAAACGTTTATTTTTTTACATACGAAAAGACTCTTATCTTGCGGGTAATTTTTATTAAGTTTATTTAAAGCATATGCTTTGACATTGATTTTACAAATAACTATAAAAATGCCATTACCATTAAAACTATTTAAATATGCATTACTTAAAATTCAATGCCACATTGCTGTTATAAGCATTTATTACTTGTTGGTGTTTTAGATTACTTGCTAATTTTATTGGTTAGACTTCCCAAATCATTTTTATATCTTTTTTTACTAATACAAGATCCATCCACTAATCCTGTTCCAATGAACAATGAAAGCGAACTGTGTAAAATTTCCGCTTGAAAAGTTGGAACATCGCATACGCAACGATTAATTTTCTCAAAAACTCTCCTCTATCTCGATCATTTTCTTTTCTCTTAGAGAAATTTATGTGGACACACCCAGGCTATCGCTGCAGCTGTTTAATAAGGAATGTTGACCAACGAATATTTGTTCCTAAGCGAGGATTTAGTAGATGGTTGGAAATTTTTCTCGCGGCAGCCTTGTTGATTTCTGGATCAGTATCCTGATAACTTATCAGGATATATAACGCATATAGGATATAACGCATGAATAGCAAAATATGATAAGCTGGTTTATTTACTTCTGAGGACAGAAACCAGGTGGGAAGTATCCATATTCTTCCTAGAGTTTTTATCCTTTTAAGAAAACTGAAATAGATATTAAATAGATAAATTGTTTTTCTCATTCGCCTATAATGACTTACAGCTCCTGGTACGCAAAGAATATTCCATCCTTCAGAATATCGCTAAGAAATCATCTCGCGATTGGTTGACGTAGAAAGTTTGAGTTCAAGAATGGCAGACATCTTACTAATGATGTAAATGTTCTTATTTAGTCGCGTACAGATTGTCTTAAGTCTTTCAAGAAGTCCTATGACTAAATCAGAGGTTTTACCCATCAGTGAATCAAAGCGATTTCCCAAAATTAACTCGAAGATGTGACGACGGCAGACAGTAAAAAATTCTATGTCAAAATTAACACTAAAAAGTGGTATATAGCTCCATATTCACAAACACGTAAACATCCACCCTTTCCCCACTGAATGAATGTGCATTTCTTATTTTCAAGAGAGTGAATTAAATCGAAGGAGTGTTTTGTTTGAAAAATTAACACTAGATTATTGATTGAAGGTGAAGTCTATTTTGCACGTTCTCCCGCGCTTGGAGTGTTAGAATTTATTAAATAACATTTTTTCAGTGTAAAAATTTACAAAGAAAAAAGCTACTTTAAATTAAATTATTTTTACCATTTGTCGTATCACAGCAAAGTGTCCGACTCTTATAAGTTGTACCTAATTTTTCTAGTTGGTAAACAATCATGCCTTGCTCTTCTCTGGCAGATGATGATATTTCAAGAACCACCGGCAGTTGCCCATTGACTTCAAAAGTTTCTGTTATTAACAATCAATTGTGATTCAGCTCAAACGCAAATGAGAAAAGTTGTGACAAGACCAAACAATCAGCATTGACAAATAGGAATGGTTCGAAACATACTGTATACGAAGTAAAATGTGTTTTCTGTGTTTTGTGTGTTCCAGTTAATTTCTACCTCTTGCCCTAAGTAAATCTATCATGCAAGCTATGGCAAGAAACTTTTTACAAGTTTTTATTAACTTATCAAATATGTGTTTATATTTCATTATCAAGTATTTATTGGATTAAATGAAGTTGATAAATATTAAGTATTATTAATATACCTGCCCACAATAGTACAATTCATCGAATGTTATCTATTATGTATTTAATTTTAGTGTTTTCCGAATACTAATAAAAAAATGCAATAATTGTAATAATTTAATAATTTCCAATTTTACAGGTGTGGCACAAAATTTGTTTTAAGTGCAAAGAATGTGGGATGAGCTTAACTATGAGGAACTACAAAGGATTCAATAAGGAACCGTACTGCGAGGCGTAAGTACATACATTGAACTATTTATTAACCTACGTAGATCCTTACCATTGTAACGAATCTTCAGTAAATTTAATATTTTAGTAAGGTTTAAGTTGGCAAAGTACTTGATGATAATCTGTATCAAATGCCAGTATATACTTTTCATACATGAGTATTGAATATTTTGCCAAGAAACGTTCCACTTCACTAACACTGGATGCAAATTTCGACAACTAAACTAAGCATCTTCAATAGTAACGTAAATGGCAGTTCTGGCGTTCCAATAAAATTGGGAAGATCTTCAACATTACTAGAACTTTGATGATAACGTTTATTCAAAGAAAGAGCGTGTCACATACATACATATGCATAACTGTATTCAACTATACTGGCTGAAATGATGTTCTTAAAAGCAGTACATACACTAGAAAGATTTATTTCGTCATGTCGGGTAACTTATTTACTGTGTATATGACTTAATCATAATATATGTATCTATTAGTCATAAATGATTACAAGAACCAAATTTCGCGATAGATTGATTCTTGCATGTTTTTTTTTTCCAACGAAGTCTATTTACTTAACGCCTTTTGAGGGGAGGGGATTCTAGCTCTGCTTGTTTAATTGGCGGAAAAACCAATAATCTTGACCTTCCTATGATTGAATTAAAAAGAAAAAAGGCGATAATAAATTGTTCGTTCCGTAATTAAATTCATAGTAGGAATTTCTTATATAATGCCTACCTAGGCATGGGTCTAGTACGTGGGTGCAAAATAATTCCTTGCTTGAGTAATCTATAGAAAGTTTTCAAATAAAATATTTTTATTTAAAAGAAGTCAAACGGGACATATATTCAAGTATATAGGATGTTCAGTTTCTGCAACGCGGGATACAAGTTTGCTGTTTAGATGGAACATCTACATATTTTTATATTTTTGGATGTCTTTGTCATCGTCAATTCACGTTAGCTTTTATATGTTCTGTATACCAATCTATCTTAGTTTTTTTTAATTTTCATTAAGGGCCGATATCTTCTTAAATGTCTTACACGCTTGAGCAGTGATTCAGAGCACTTCTGGGAACAACGCTGTTTGATACGTTTTTTTCTTAATGGCTCATGTTGTATTTTTCCAAAATCCAATAGAATAACTGTAAAGACTTAAAGTATTAAAGTATAAAGTTATGCAAGCAAATTTAGCAGTTTGCGATTATGTTTAAACAAACTTTTGAATGTTCCTATTATATATTTCACTGTTATAATGTAAACATTCTAAATACTTAAATAAATTGTGAAGTAAATATTTAAAATTTTTGCATTATAAAGTATGAAGATATTACTTGTAAAAGTCATTTGTTCTTGGTATCAGCTTGAAATTGTTTTCAGTAATTTTAAAGTGTTGTGTTGCCCAATTTTATAGTAGTTTGATTTTTTTGCAACCTTATCTATATTCTCTGTGATTTTCTGGAAACATTTTTGCATTTACAACTTTTTCTCTAAATTGCTTAAAAAAGGAATTATTTGCATATTTTTGGCACTAGGTGACCACGCTGTACACAAACACCTACTTAATTATGTCCCAATTTATATATGTACATTTTTTTTGTAATATAGGCCACCATTTGTCGAACAAACAAACACTAGAAAACCTGGTAGTTTTAGAATAAAACAGGAATCGTCTGCTCGTCCTCGTTTCTGCAAATATATAAAGTTCTGAATGTTTAATAGGTAATACTTTAAATAACCATATTTAGTAACGATAAAATCCATTAAAACCGATCCCCTTTTTTTGTCATTGCAACAGTGCGTGAAACATCCATATTTGTTTACTACTGACGTGACTGTCTCCACTACTGCTTCCAGGAAATGATTTTTTTAAAGTCATCCGTTGAAGTTTAAATGGCCATATGACGGCTCATCAGCAACAGACAAAGCACTGTAAATTACTCTTCAATGTTTACTTTATAGTTAAAACGAAAACACTACCACAAATGTTAAGTTTCTTACTTAACTGAGTTTTATATTAGCCTTCTTTTCGCAATAATTTGCATTCGGTGTGTACATTTTCCTTATAAAGTCACTATGCCCAATGTAGTAAACACCCCCGTCGTTTGTATATTATGTATATTAAAAAATATATAGTTTCCTGGGTTTATTCTTCGTAAACGTTATTTACAATGTCGGATGCAGGTTAATCAACAATGCAATAATAAAAAAACGGTTATTTAAAGAATAAGGCATTTGTTAAGGTATTTAGTATACTTAGTCAGTTTAAAAATAAATGTTTCAATATGGACTTCAGAAGTATTAACAATAATATAAATAGTTGTTTACTACAGGAAAGTATTGTGGTATACAACCATTTCTTTGGTCTTTAATAGTAACTTTTATTATGCTGATATTTAGTGTAAACTTCACAAATACATAAATTGGCCATCAATATGCGTGTATTGTTTGAATTGAAGTAAATTATTTTATTTATAACATTCAATGTGTTTGACCAACTTATTCTTATTTCGCGATGAAAAATAATAGAAAAATTAACAACTTTTAGTGTTGAAGAGTTACAATATTTGTATTGAATTTGAAAACATTTTAATTTCTGTTGACGACATTTTTATTTATAACAGTGACCTAGTGCTAATCCTTATTCGCTACGTAACTATGTTAAAGTATTTAGGAACTTGAGAAGAGAAGAGTTTTAAATTTGATTTAAATATAATATTCTCGTTTATTTAACCAACTAATAATTGGAGGACCATTCGTGTTCTCGAAGCGGCCGTCCCGGACTAATTATTATATATTACTATATAATAAATAATCTTACGTGGCGCGGAGGTGCCGATACTTAGGTGATATTTACCATAGCCACAGTCTTTGCTATCATTATTTATCATTATACAAGGAAAAAATCAGTAATAATGTATAATTTATTTTCAGTACATCATCCAGTGAATTTATTTCCACTATGTGCACGACGTGCACAATTTTTCACATTTTCATCAAATGTTTTCAATTTCGAATGATAGCCGGAGTTCTCTTTACGTACAATTTTCCTGTACGTCTTCACGACTCCGCACACTGTTGACTTTCCTATGCTTACAATATTACCGTAGCCACAAACATTGAGAAATATGCAGCCTAACCAAAATATTGGCAACATTAGGCACAATTCCCTTGGATGCATTAAAAATGTCGTTTTTCTCATGGTCCGACACGTTCACGTCTTTTTTTTTTCGGCGGAAAAATCCCCGAACTAGAGACTGACTGCTTTACTTATTCGACGAAAAGCTGCCAAGTAATCAAGAATCAGTTCAGAGAATTCAATCTTTAAATACTATTACTGGCATTTTGACAATTAATAGTAAACACTAAAATGATTATATTGTTTGTATTTATCGGGTTTGGCCAGACTCAATTGAGGCGGTAGCTTTTTGTACGGAAAATTTAAATCACTCTTCCACAATTTGGGACAGGCTATAGATAGAAGTCATTTGTGTTATTCTCAGTCTACCTAAATGGTTCTGCAGAAGTTCGGTTTGTGTATAATCTTCAAAAGCTTGTTATATCGTTAGAAACTTCTTTAGCGTCTTTGTCGTGAAGAGCGAAGTGCAGTTAATTGTACCCCAACTGTAAATAATGACGAACCTTCCTACCACTGGACCATCGAGCCGATTGTAGTAGTTGCTTCTTCTCAAAAATGTCGCGAGTGCTTTTGCAATATAGCTAAGAGTCTACCTTGTTGAAATGCGTACCCCTCGCCCATTTTTTGCATTCTTTATTTCTGCAAGATATTCAAATAAACGTCCTTTACCAATGTTCCGTTTATTTTAGATAATATGCCAATTATATTTGAAGCGATAATCAACCCCATAATTTAATAGTGTTGGCAGCATATTGTTCTTTTATTTGTTCTTGGCGACACACAAACACTCGATATTTATATTGTTTTTCGGTGATTCTATGTCCAATTTTAGTCATATTGAGCTTAATTCTGCTTACACCAAGTCGCGATTTGCTATAGATATATTACGGTGTAATCTACTGAATCCGCTGTGGAATAAAACGAATATTTCGTGAAAATGTTAATGTAATAGTTCGTAGTCATCCATTACAACGCAATCGTTCTATTTCGTCCTTTCGTCTTATTAGACACAAACAATACTTGACGAGTAATTTGAGAGTTGGATTGGAATGGAAAACTCAAATTTTGACTCTATACTTGACGTCTGCTTTTTTTTTCTTTTTGGGATACCTAATTGTAGTTTGTCAATAATGACTAGATATGTTCATCTTATCGTTCACGCTATCGTTCGTATAGGATCTGAGATACTTTGAGGCAGCCCGAACAGAACGGACTAACTACTGACTTGCATTATTTAATCGTTTCACTGCTATCTTAGGTAATACTAAGATATATGATAAGAAAAATGTATTTAAATACATACGTATTATTTACGGCACTATTCGCTCCCTCGAGCATTAATAAAATTAAAATGATTGTTTGGTTTGGTTATCTTTTCTATTAAAAATATTATCATGCTCCTATGCTATCCTCATGCTAAAATGCTCTTGAGGTTATGACAAGCTTGAAAAAAGCTTATACACCCCGTTGGGCCGCCACCACACCATAAACGGCGTTTTACGCGATTAAATTAAGTTCATCTTATTGGCTGTAGTGTAATTGTGCAGGAAGTATGTTTACTTTAGTAGGCATGCTGCTACTGAACATTTCAGACCAATACATACATTTAAAGATTGTGAATAGATGTTGGCTGCATAGATAACACACTGTTTTTATCGATATGCATTTTTCTACCCTGGTTTGGATTACAACAATATAATTCGAAATGCTTAATATTGGGCTACTCAGTAGCCTCTCTAAATTAAATTATGGAGATTTTAATTGACGTACTTCGTCCATACGACAAAATAAGAAACATGCATTTGTTCTATTGGATGGATGGATAAGTTATCGCCGGTCTGTTGCTTGTTTACAATTAATATTTTTTCTTTTTTAAGGAAAGTGTGATAATTTTAACATGTCCACTGCTGCTTATCACCACTTCCTCATTGGGAGACTGAATTATATTTTTGTCGGTGGAAAATACGATAACCACAGTAGCTTGATAGCTATAGCTACCGTTATAGCGAATATTTAGAAGCATACTGCAGTTGATCACGTATTTATTTACTATGCCCCACAAAGGAATTATAGTATTATTAATTATATTTTCTATATTTTGTATTATTAAAACTCTTATATCAGGAAGTATGTCAACGGAAATAAAAACCTTCCCGAATCAACGAAAAATTCTTTGAATGCTTTATCAACAGAAATTAGAACGATGAAACCGTCGCAGGATATAGTTGATAACTTCTTTGTGAATTCCACAATATTAATCCGCAAAATTTGTCACTATACTTGAAATTAAATATCGGAGGTATTTATTGATAACCGAAGCAAATTTTAATTTTATTGTTGCTTTTAGTAGTACTGACTAATGACTACAATATTAATCACAAGATTTCTTATTAAGAACAATACTTCTTACTGTAGTTGTGAAGGAAAATTTAAACAAAAACAAACGACACAGAAATTAGCGCTCGTCATCGATTGCGTGACCGTGTTCAGAGTTTCCAAAGGCCAAATGCATCATCAACGGTGCGATTGGAATGTTTTTTTAGTACGTACAAGAATACATCTATTGATAATAGCAGCTTTACTAATTTATTAGTAAAATTAGTACGAAATAGGGTAGTGACTGGACAGGCTCGTGTCTATTCGTCTCATAAGAAAGGGTTTGTGTTGCCAACTGGTTTCCCGGAGAATCGACAAAATACGAGTCCGTCTAGTCTCTGCTAATTTCCCGCACGGAAAGTGGAAAACTTTATTAACATTTGTAGACATTACTAACTCAGTCTGCAGTATTTTGTAAGCGTTATGAAAGGAAAAAAATCAGCAATTGCACGAATTGATACACCATCCGCCATTTTTGTCAGATTTGGTCCCTTATGATTTCTTTCTTTTTTCAAACTTAAAAAATGCCTTGCCGAAAAACGGTCGCGTCAAATGAACAGATCGTTGCGGAAGCAGGTGCTTGTGTTATGTAATTCGACAAATCCTATTATTTGACTTAAAAAGCTTAAGTGTATAAACGCGAAATAAATTTATTGAATGCAAATTGGGATGTCTTCCTTAATGCGGACACAACATACTATCCTCGTATATTTAGTTAGCGAAGGCGACTGTTGATGTATTCCTAAAGAATGTGTGTGTATTATCTTAAATACAACGTATTTAAGATGTTAAGTATGAAACAGGATAAATGATTCAGGCTCTGCACCAACTGCCCTGGTTATGAGTTCATTTCCTGTTTCTTTAACCCCAATCATAAATTGATGAAGCCTATCTCTTAATCACTTTTCCATTGATCTATTGTAGCGTTTATTTAATCCATTGTACAACAAAAAGAAGAAAAAAAATCGGGAAATATACACGTAAAAAGTTATAATATAGTTTGTGTTTAACATATTTTAGTCCCACTTTGTTTCAACGTTTTAAGATTTTGTAAAAATCTGGTGCATTTACAAAATCCGGTTTTATGCAGATGAGAATACAAATTCAATTAAGCATAAAAAGTAATGTTGCGTGAACGTGGGCCGTATACGGAGTTTTTTGCGGTTATTTGTTATTTGAGAATAAAAATGTATGGAATTACGTTTTTACATCTTTCTCTATAAATTGTCTCATCTTATGCGTGTGTATACGCAAGGCAATATTTATATCAGGTATCAGGGCTCTCGCTCGCACTTCAAATAAACATGCTAGGCGCGAGTGAGAGTCTGCCAGAGTCTTGACATCTGAAATGGATATTGCTGTACATACGTGACTAATTCCTCGTATATCTTTTAATTTTTATTATTAATAGAGCATCTTCATAATGTACAACACTAACTTTTATAAGAGCGCTGTTATCCGACAATATGTTGACTTACGGTTTAATACTAATAGAAATACTAAGTACAACTAGTTACATAAAACGCCTTGTTTAACAAAATCTTTGAATTGGATGTCTCGCCGTACTGTTACTTTTTCTGCGTTACAGAAGCGTTTGGTAAATTCCATTTATTATCGAATCGGAAGCAATGATAAAATTGAAATTCTACGTATATGGATGTGTGTAGTAATTCTGGTGGGTAACCTAAAAATATTTGCAATTTCGCAGAACGATTATTTATAGTTTGGCAATTTGTTAAACTCAGCGAGGCTGAGAGACCAAACGCTGTGGTAGACAGTTAATGTAGGGCATGCGATACAGTGACACCTCACTACCATGTTGGCCTACCGTTGTATTGTCAAAATAGATAAAATTCGAATTCTTATAGATTTGTTATAGTTGACTTAATATCTGAAACTTCTGTTAACCAACTGCACCGGTTTTGCAGAATTTTAATTTCTTATTAAATCAATTGCATTTACTTAATTGTAGATAAATTGAGGAGGAGAACATTCGGCTTATTTGTGACGTCATGATGGTGTACGACCTAATCGTATATTTTAATCGTACATTTTATTCTATAAAAATAATATGAAAAATTAGAGAACAGACCGCTGAAGGAGAGTACACCGTGTGCACAAATAAATAAATATTAAAATCTCACATGCAAAGTGCCATCTTTCTGAAATAAATCAACACAATATTTTAATGAAACACAACAGAAAAAACGAATGTTACAGTTTTCAAGTAAAATGTGGGACCAAATCGCCGTATGCACACTGCAACCAGCAGTAGTAAACATTGTGCGCATAAAGAAGTTAAGGAAAGGGCAACCAATTAACACTGAACAATTTAAAATGGTGTAATAGCAGAATGGAGGCAAGAAAGTTTTAAAGCAGATATTGAAATAAAAGTAACCAAAGCAGAAATCAACTAATGACGCACTAAGACATGTGAAGAGTTTAAATCAAAGATAAAAAAACTTTAACGATGTATTTATTCATTGGGATAAATAATGTAAAAGAAATCAAATACATTAAATTAAAACAAGGCACATAATTCTATGGGGTTGCCACACACATTACCACTGTTAGAGGAGACCAGAAGGGAGTCGAATAAAACGGTCGGCGAAGGAGTTATCACCGAAATCAAAGATCCAACTGACTAATCCGCTTTGATCGTAACAAATAAGAAAACTGGAATGCACCAACTTAACTGAATTAAACAAGTGTGCAAAAAGAGAAGTGGATCAATTGCATCAATGAAAGAGGCATTAAATGAGCTACAGAATGGAAGACATTTATTCAGAATTAAGTTTTTTCGTCTGGTTTTTACAATGTCCGTTCGTTGACCTCCAAAACATTGAAAAACGTCGTAAAACTTCCGGAACTGACGAACATAACTGAAGTGCGTAGATTTTTAGGACTTCCTTTCTATCTTACGAAATTCATCAAGAATCACCCAAATAAAACGAAACCTATACTGGAACTACTTCATGAAAATAAAACAGAAATATTTTGAAAAATTGAAGACATTTTTAGCGACATTATCAATATTGGCGTCCTATAATATCATCTATCCAACAAGAATTTCCGCGAATTCGTCGGCATACGAGATTGGTGGCGCAGTGCCAAGCGCGCTGTGCAACGGTGTATTGAATTGGAGTCTCGGACTCGCAACTCCCAGACTGTTTTCCATAGTTTTCCTCGTCCTAAATTGAGCGAATGTTGACGGTAAACACCTAAAACGTTCTACGCTGGTATTAAAATGGCTAGAGAGGACAAAGGCGGGTGGAATTGTTGCTCTTTTGCGGCGACTAGACAGACTCGTATCTGTTCGTCTTATGAGAAAGGGTTAGTGTGCCTATTGGTTTCCCCGAGAGTCGACAAAAAACGAGTTATCAGGTCGCTGCAAAAAACAGTGGCGATTCCATCCGCCTTTGTCCTTTCTACTCATGGTAGAGAGGACCGAAGCCGCCTTATTTGACGAGCGTTGTTGGAGGGTAAAGGCATAGATTATTATTACTACACGAAACAGGAAGAGTAACTAAACATGGAGGCCGTTGGCATACTGTTCTAAACCGTCTTTATCGACAACTGGGTATTCAGTTCAGCGCATTACTCGGTTCCGGTTATCCGGGTATTCGATTCTAGAAACCCAGGTATTTAACTCATTTATTCTAGAACCAATTTCTTATTAGAAAACCTTCGAAATTAGAACCAACCACAAACTATTAATCGAAATTTTCATAGAAAAACCAATTCTAATAACACATGTAGACTCTGCATTTTTACATTTTCAGACTGTTTTATTTTTTCAATAATTTTTCTTTTCGGGTCTCGTCGTTAAGTTGCAAAATTTCTAATAGTTTATGGTCTCGAATGTCCACAATCAATCTATTTTGATTAACTTGTCCTCTAAAGAACCATATTTACATGTTTCTGCTGTTGCAATAACACCGGCATTACTTTCAACAACCGTTTCTGATTCTGTTGCTTTGCACACATTGAACTTTGCACGTTCATAAATAGTGTTTACTGTATGTAGTGAAACTATTTATTGTGTTATTTGGATTATTTGAAATGTTTTGTTTACTTTGGGTCCCATTTTCAATATATATTCTTGTTGTCATTTACACAGTATTATATCACTATAAAACATTAGAAATTTTTATTTGTTCAAGCAAATATAAGTGCGATATCGCAACCAGAATTTATTGATAAACTTCTAAGAATAGAAAAAGATATTAAATCCCATATTGCAGTCCTGGCGCGCAACAGTACGAGGATTGCCCAAACGACCGATGGCAGACAAATCGGCCGGTTACATCGTTCATGAATCATGATGTCAACCTCGTTTCACGTTTTAATTCACAAGACAATATATGCACTTTAAATTAAATTAAAAAAAAAAAAACAATTTGCAATAAGCAAATTAGTTGTGTATGTGTTTATTAAAAAAAAAATAATGATAAACTCGATATTTCTTGGCGCCCTCTAATGCCAAAGAAACGCATACTTACCGTTCAGGTAAGCATGAGCAACACTCTGACGGCTTAACATGAAATGTCGGCGTAAAGTAGAGCTTTAGGAAGCGGCATATGTGAATATTCTGACAAGCTTACCATGAGGAAGCTATTTTTTTTTTTTGTAAAAACAAACGTATTTGCGAAAAACTCGTCCATTATAATTTAAAGGAACTGCACTTTATTTACTGTGCATAAGAGATCTTTTCTTCTGAAGTTTGTTATTGTTCTTCGTAGATATCTTATTCAAATTTTAGTGGATAATTCCTAGACATTTCATTTCTTTTGCTTTTTTCGCTTTACGCACACATATAAAGCATTTGTAAAGAAACACACTTTGTTACGTATATTTGATTCGATAAACTAAGTTTTTAAGATTCTGATCAACAGCCCTTTGCCTTATTTAAAAGAATTAAACAGATCGTTCTCCTTGTAGGTAAATCTGTAATTAACGCACATTTTTATAGAAACTTCAAAGTACAACAAGCAATAACGCAAAGGCGAACGCAACGAAAAGCATTTCAAACAACAAAAAAGAGGAATTAGGGCGATCAAAACAACGTAACACACGACAGCCGACGCCGCGCAATCGCGTAACTCTAGCGAGTAGGGGTTGAGCAATTCTTGTACCGTTTACCATCCTTGCCCCGCATTAACTTAAATAAGTATTTTGAGTATTAGGGCAACTATTAGAAATTCGTGAAAATATGTAGGATGTTCTATTTCAAATAAAGCATTTGTTAGTGTTTCAATATATTAATTACCTACTACAAATTGGTGATTTTGATCAATGCTATCTTGATAAATAAGAAACTGTAAGCACGTGCAAAACGTGGAGTCGCATTTCTAAGAGGGTTGCCGAAGCACTCGACACGCTTCAGTGTTAAATACCACTAATGAAAGCAAAAAGTTTTTTACAAGAAAAAACGAGAAAACCTAAAACAGATTGGTTATCTGGACGATTATTTAAATAAAAAATATAAATTCGTTACAAACGGTATATACAGTGTCCCAATTTTTTTTTTTTTTTACAAATGAAGAAAAAATTTATCTCATATTTAGCTGGAATACAGGAGAAACTTGTGTACATAAAATATTATTAAGTCACAAGAACTTAATAATGTATACTTAGGATGTGCAATAAATAAATTCGAGAGTTCTGGTAGAGTTAAAAATAAATTTAGAAAGAAACTTCGGCCATGGCTTAGAAATGAAGATATTGATTGATGTATTGTAAGTAAAACTACACTTGAAGGAATTTTAAAGGCCAATAAATTTAAACCATACAAACTCCAATTTACCGATACTTTGAAAGAAGGAAATGTTGAACGAAGGTTCGAATTATGTGCTCGTAGCTAATTTGGAAATGGAGGAGAACAGATTTGTGACATGATATTTGCTTTGTTAATCCCAATTTCCATGTCCAAACCAAAGATCAACATTCATTTAAAAGTAATGTGTGGCGTGGTATTTACAAAGACGAAATTGTTGAACCATTCCTTTTTCAAAATGATATGAATGTTGTCGAACTTTCTTGATGAACTACCACTAAATGAATAAGGAATAATACGGTACCAACAAGATAGAGCGCCATGTTACTGTAACAGAAATATTCTAGATTTTCTCCTCCACACATTGAACGATAAAATAATCGGGAGGTACACAGCCTCCAATGTCTTTAGGCATCACCCCTCTAGACTTTTCTGTCGGATTACTTGAAAGAAAAGACAATCTTAAAAGAATCATTAGAGAAACATGTGATTAGAAATGTCGTAATAGAATTTAATCAACCTGTTTAGAAAGAGGCAGTTCCGTATAGAAATTTTACATGTTCCCAATGAAACTTATTTCTTGCATATTATTTATTGTTGATAAATTAACAAGGAAATTATTACTTTTTTATCATGTCTTATTCATTTATCAATAAATAAACTAAGCTTCCAATGTTTTAAAAATTTTATACTTGATTATGAATCTATAAGTGATGTTCTTCATCAAGAATGTATTTTTTTTGTGAAATGTAAGATAAACTTTTTCTGCATTTGTATAAAACTTTTTGATTTAGGACGCACTGTACATACGATCATGTATCATAATATTTCAGATTGTGGTTTCAGAAGCGAGACGCAATAATTTAAGATTAATTTTTTGCCAAGTTAGGATATTCAATTTTTCTTTGAATCCAGAACGTATAAGCTTTCTATGGTAGAAATTCTACTGTTAGCCGCAAGTTCTATTAGCTTTTCTTTTGTAGTCATGTTGAGATTAACCAGCTCTCCTGAGAGATCTAGAAAAGTATTTAGTCTCCAACTTCTGTTGTTTTAAGTTTCTTGTTGCAAGTAACTTAATAATTGCTTTTTTGAAGCAATATTTTACCTAAGCCTTCAATCATTAAAAAATGCGAGTACTAACAATTGTCGATTAATCGGATGAAATCTCGTTAGCAATTTTTTGATGCAAGGCAATTATTCAAACTATTGCTTTTGTAAAAACATCAACCAGAGCTAAAATGAATAACTTAAATTTTTCTTTGGCTAATATGTTTTCATCTCTTACTTGTAGATTCTTACTTACTATACTTAAATGGTCCAAAGATATCTCCAAGATAAGCCAGATTCAAAAGCCAAACAAGATCACAAAAAATCAACATATTCGGTTTTTTGATCCTGCGAAAACGTTAATAGTTCTGCTTCCGGTTCAAAAACTCGTGTCAATAGCTTTCCTTTAGATGGCCATGAGACCTCGGAGTAATAAAGCAGATTTTTATGAACTGCAGTGTGCAGAACTGAATTGTCTCCCGCAAATTAATCGAAATAGTATTTGTAAAGCTTTGGCTTCAATAGAATTAACGTTTGCAATCACACTGTATTCACTTGTGAAGGCAAGAACTTAGCTACTAAAGTTTGACGATGAAGAAAACAATGCATTCGGCAAGATTGATTTTAATCTTGCAACAAATCTTTTTGCTCTGATTTTCAATCGTCATTTTAGCATCGTCAGTTCAAAGCTGATGCATTTTTCCCAATCAAGATGGGTAGCGTTTTGCAAAGTAAAATCTCTTCAAGACATTATTTCAAAACAAATGAAACATGCAACTGGGATACAACTTGAGATATCGGTTAATTCATCGAACTGCAACGTAAAATATGAGCTGTTGTTGATTTTTTCGATTAATTGCGTCGGATATCGACTGCTATATCGCGTAATCTACATTGAATGATATTATCAGAGAGCCCATGTTTTTAAGATTGTACGCTTCCTTTGTTGCGGTCATCTTATAAAATCTAAGATCAATTAATGAGGTAAAAATTCAATGCAAAAGTAGAGAGTAATGAAAATATTATGTTTAAAATTTAAGGCATGGCGCTTTACATATGACCACGATAAGTAATACTATTATTTTGAACAAAGAAACATATAAAATACTTACATACCTGGACTAAAATAGTTTTCTGTTGATGAAAGGTTTTCAAATTTTCAACAGTTCAACGGTTTTTTGTCTTTTTCGTTCGTGTGTCCCGAGGTAAATGTGTAAAAGTCACCGCAAATCACACATTTCAAATAGTCATCATAATTTCTGTTTTGTTGTTCGCTTTTGGTTAACTTCCCGCAGTTGAACTAGATTTGCAAGGCTGCACAAATCTCACGAGAAACTTACGCATTCCAAATATTAACTTTTATGTGCTACCACTCAATAAATATCAATTTCGCATCAATTGGAGGCTCCAGGGGCGGCGATAGTTTTTTTTTACAGTAAATAAATTTAAACAACGGTGGACTAAAATATAATGTAGGTACTTGTAATAACTACTAGCAAATATTCGGAAAGAAGTGCCAGACTGTTCTATTAAAAAAAAGAACTTACATTACAACGTCCCTTGAAGTTTTATATATTTCTAGGTGATGATTGGGGATGACAAAAGCGAGTGAAATCATATCTTTTTTGCAGCGACTAGACAGACTCGTGTCTATTCGTCTCATAAGGAAGGGTTCGTGTTGCCTATTGGTTTCCCCGAGAGTTGACCAAACACGAGCCTATGTAGTCGCTGCAAAAAAAGTATGATTTCACTCGCTTTTGGCCTCTCTAGTGATGATACACTAATGATTACTATGTACATACGCCACATAATATACTTCAAATTTTAATTTCATATTTGTTCTGAGAAGAAATGAATTTGCCAGAGCAAAAATTTATTTTCCATCCTTTTTTTATTGTAGTTATTGTAGTATCAAATTGAATTTGTTATATTTTTTTTCTAGCCACATACCAAAGGCGAAAGCGACCCCTATGGCTGAAACACCGGAACTAAAGAGAATTGCCGAAAACACTAAGCTTCAGTCGAACGTTAAGTACCATGCGGATTTCGAAAAGAGCAAAGGCAAATGTACGCAAGTAGCGGACGATCCAGAAACCTTAAGGATTAAGCAGAACACGCAAATAATTAGTAATGTCGCGTATCACGGTGAACTGCAGCGCAAAGCTGAAATGGAACAGAGACGTACAATCAATGAGAACGGATATATAGACACGGACCAGAAAAATGCCAATATCCCGCAACAAACGAGTCCACCAATGCAACAACTCCATCAACCGCCACCTCAAACGATGTCTGTAGGCAATCCAACTAACATAGGTAAGTTATTGTTTAGATAATAATACAAAGAAATAGCTACCAGTTTAGACTGAAATGGCGTTTTATTGAATCGGCTGATTGAATGAGAACAATTGTAGATACTAGAAATATGAATTGCCTTTAAACTAACTAAAAAAAAAAACTATAATTCGTTTTTTTTTGCACTTATTAATTTAATTAATTAATAATTAAAAAATTCAAATTCGCACTTTTTAATATAAGTGCGAATTTGAAACAACCTTTACATGCTGGAATATCCTTAATTCTTAAATAACATGCAAAGTGCGCTAACTTACACATCGACATGGTTAAAAAGTTGAAGAATATGCAATGTGTGAATTATTAAATATTATCAATATGCTTACTGCTATGAATGAATGGCTTTTTTCCTGGAAGATTGGTGTTTACTTAATAAGAATGCCGATGATTTATATATTTCGCAAAAATGTTGTTGCTAATATACATTGTTACACAGTGAAGTTCTAAAGTACCCTCCGATTTTCTTATTTTTACTTTATCCTATAACAGATTCTTTGAATTGCTTGGCATGAACCATGCAACATTATTGGGCCAACATTAATATTATATAAATCTGACAACAAATATCAGCTTAGTTGCCAGGGTTGTACAATGAATTGTCCAGTAATAATATAAATCTTATTATCCCCTATAAAAGCAAATATAGATTGTATTCTGTCTATATTTGCTTTGCATAAGGTGCAAATTATTCCGACTCTATAAAGATAGTGTTCATTATATTCTACTTTGTGGTAATTCCTACAAAATTTATGAAATATTAAAATTGTTTGAGGTTTACCTTACATAGTACATATGTAAACTATTTTAAGATCAACATAAAAAAATAAATAAGTACCTACCATGATTCAATGCGAATGTTTTGTTTATTTGGGTTTTTGACTTTTTTTCCCGCTTTTGCTTTATATCATAAACAGAGAGAGTTGAACGTATGGAAATAGTTATGCATTTTATAAATAAAAAAAAAATAAACAAATGTCGCGCAGAAAATTCTTATCGACACAACAAAGATAAAAGAATTCATTTTTGTTCAACTGTTACCTGTGACATCCTCCGTTTTTTTGCTTTAATGGCGTATAAAGTCATCTTTATGGTAAAATAAAAATATTATCGAACACTAATCCAAATATGAACTAACAAATGATTGAAATCAAGTGATAATTGATCGAAAAGATTCAATAAACAGTAGAAAGTATTAAAATGTGCATTTGTTGACATTTTAATGTGTTATTCATACTACATTAATAATTATTAATCCTGTGCAAGAATTATCGGCATCAAAAATAGTAGTTTTAGGTGAATATGGAAGAATCGAAATTCTTATGCTGCTGGATACGGAGGCGAAGAAGCAATTTTGACACGTTTATTTTCTTATCAATCCTTATGCCGTCAAATATAAAATGCTAATATTATTTACGAAAGTAAGCAACAAACATTGCAGATAAACACGACATAAACATGTTTTTATATCGTGTTTATGAAATGTTCATTCCAATGCATTTTTGGCCCTGTATGGGCAAGCGCAGCCATCGTGTGGCTAGTTTTAGTTACATGCCCAGTTCATTAATCATAATACGCTGATCCGAGATGCTCACAGCTTCAGCTATCTTTCTGACCTTAAATCGCCGCTCGTCTAGGAGGCACCATTTTGTGAGCTTCTCCAGCGCTATCGGTAGCGGTTGCAGTTCACTCGGGCAAATGATTGTGCTCATGAACAGCGCCCATCTCGACTTTAATACGTGTAGGCGTATTTCCTTTCAATTTCAATTATATCAAAACACATGTTTATTTGGATGACGTGGTTGTTGTGACAAAAGAAGTCACAATAATTAGATCGTGCCATTGCACGGTAAGAACACACCGTTAAAAATTTAAAAGATATTTAAAGGGCTTACGTATCGACTTTTTAGATTATTAACAAATCCCCTTAACTCGTGCGAACAGCAAATTCCTTGTAAAATGCGTTTCACTTATTTTGTTACGGTTAAACTTTAAAAAAAATGCAGTGCAAATGTCACGGTTTGAATGACCCATTTGTATTCTAAACTCGTTGGTGGAAAATTAAGATGGTCAAAATTTATAAAAATAATTAAAACTAAAACGCCTTCTTAAGCGTTATAAGCAAAACTTATGTTATTAAACTTACTTCGAATATAAAATGCATAATCCAAATTGTGCAAAAAAAATTAAATTAATATTAACAATAAAGTACGTTTGAATATTCTAACCGACAGTTTTTTTAAATACGTCATACACATTGTTTTATAATATAATATACACTTAACATGATTTTCTTATGTTAATCGGATATGATTTCTTTAATATTCCTTTTAAAAATATATTATAAAATATTTTTTGCTTATATGTAATTTGCCAAGTTAATTAATATTTTATATGCCGTTTATTTCTCAAATAACACGTTTTAAATTTCCAGCACATTTTACATTGGTATTAGGCACATATAGGGTGACGTACAAATTTTACAGCATTTTTTCTGAAAAACCCTATATATTTGTGTTCATTATCAATGCAGAATATACTGGAATTGTAAAATATGTTACTAGAACAACCTTTTATACCGTAGTAAGGAAACGACAAGGCCAACAGGCGCGTGCGAAGCCCGCTGGCAAATACATAACTGACGAAATCTTTGACAACATTGTTGTTGGTAATACAGTTTTCTCAAGTATCTCGAGTCAGTTCTCAAAAAATCCAAAAAGTACCCTGATTAAAATATCTCTAAAATAAAGTACTATGTGTCCTAGAAATCCCGAACGCGAATTAAGTTGGCATCCCTACAAATATATGAACTTTTGGTGGTAACACTGCTGCTTGAGCTGAGTACATAGACGTGTAAATAAATTGTCTGTAATTGTCAGACAAAACAGATTAATTGTGCTGTCAGTTGTCATTTTCGGTCTTGTACAAATTATTTGGTTTGATTTTGTCTTATCTTCTTTTCAGAGCTCATTAATTCTCTTTTTCAACTTGTATTTTAACAATCACTATTTTAACCTGTTTTCAGTATTAACCGGAAAGCCAAGATGTTTACGTCTGAGCTAGACGCATATATTCTTATGGCCCACTTTCGAAGTGCAACTCGCAACCAGGATGGAACTTGGTCGTACAGTTTACAGTCTTGCTTCGATCAGTTTGTGGAAGCGTTTCCTAATGAAAATGTTAACTATAGAGTTTTCGGCCATCACAAATGTCAGATTATAAATCGTTTTGAGAGAAAAAATTGTATTTGTAAGGATAAACCAACCGGAAGACCTACAACATTAACTGAAGCTGTTGTTAATGATATTGAAGAGCGAATGAATCAAAGCCCCAAGAAATCACTGCGAAGGCTCTCTGCACAGTCAGGTGTAAGTAAAAGTAGTTGCGCAAAGGCTCTGCATAAAAATTTACATATGTATCCCTATCGAGTGTCAGTTGTGCAGCAATTGTACCCTCGTGATTATGAACAACGTATACTGTACTGTCAATGGTTTAACGAGCACCTTAATAATAATGATTTGCTGGATCTAACCTTCTTCACTGATGAAGCATGGTTCTATTTATCTGGTTATGTAAATAGCCAGAATTACCGAACGTGGGCTACGGAAAACCCTCACACTTTTGTTGAAAAAGAGTTGCATCCATTAAAAGTTGGAATTTGGATTGCGATATCAAGAAGAAGAAGAATAGGGCCAATATTCTTTAACGATACAATTAATGCAGAACGATATCAAACTGACATATTGGCAGAATTTATTAATCAGCTGCATGATGATGAAATAACAAGGGGCTATTTCCAACAAGACGGAGCCACTGCTCATACTGCACAGACCATCATAGATTATTTGCAACAATTTTATGGAAATCGTATTATAAGCCAAGGCTTGTGGCCACCGAGGAGTCCAGATTTAACACCGCCAGATTATTTTCTTTTTGGACAGCTGAAGAATCATGTCTATAAAAACCGATTGCATAATTTGAACGAACTTTAAGAAGCAATTAGGCAAGAAATTCAAAATATAACACAAGAACAGCTCGGCCATGTATTTGAAAACATGAAGCGAAGAATAGCATTGTGTTTAGAAGCAAATGGAGAACATTTTCAACAGTTTTTATAAATAAACGTATTTTCTACTCATCAGTGTTATTTTCATTGAATAATAGTGTTTTTAATAACAAGTCTGTAAAAATATAACCTCATTCTGATTTATTGCTTGTCATTATTCAGAACAATATGATCTTGTCATGGTTTTGTACCACGCCACTGGATTTCACCAACTGTAGATAAATAAAATCCGGATTACCAATTTAATTCGCGTTCGGGATTTCTAGGACACATAGTAGTAGATTTACAACGTTTATACAATTTCTGTGTAAACACTTAATATTAAATAAACATTTGAATATTAGGTTTACATTGTGCATGTGCCACTTGGGAAATGATGTTGCTGCAATACAATTTACTAATTTTAATTTTTGTAGGAAAAATAAGCGACTATGACCCGTTGGCAGGATCAGCGTCAAGCCCTTATTCTGGAAGAAATTCTCAAAACGTGATATACACATCCGAGCAAGGAGCATTAAGCGCTCCTCAACGTCAGATCGGCTCTGTACACGACATGGACCCCGTTAACCACAACTACGGATCGTTAGGAAGAGTTTACAGGGCGATGTACGATTACGAGGCTTTGGATGATGATGAGGTGAGCTTTATGGACGGCGATCTGATTATCAACGTTAGCAGCGTGGAAGGTGGCTGGATGACTGGAGAAGTGCAACGCACAGGGCAAGTAGGAATGTTACCCGCTAACTACGTTCAACTGGCGAACATCTAAATCTATTCTATCTTTAAAAATATTCAATTATAAAGAAATGATTTATTTTTCTAGTACTGCTCGCCGGTGTTCGAAAAGCGAGTAATATTTATTTTTATATTGATGGTATATGTTTTTACTACGTACATCTCAAATCGCGTGTAAGTCCTTTAGTAATGATGCTTAATATTGAAAATTCCGATTTCATATTACGCGAACATAGTATTTAGTAATTATAAATACGGTATACCCTAGCGCAACTGCGATCAACATTATGAAAACCTGAACGCCATACAATCGCATTTTCAGCATTAAGCAACGACTTCGCTAAATATTCCTTTTCACTTTGAAATATATTAATACATCAACATTATTACAAATGTTATATTTATGTTAATATACTATAAACCTTTGCTAGTTTATAAACTTCAAACAGTTTATATTTATACACGCATACCCTTATGTTTCTAGCATTCCGTGGTGCATTTTTATTGTATTTACATGCATTCCGGTAAATTTTAAGTTTTCCTTTTTCAAATAGATTTTCATTAGTTAACCAATTTCAACTGTTTGTCAGTTTACTTGCCAATTATATTAACGCTAGAAATTTGTAACCGTTAGGATAACTACACTCCAAGATATGTATATTAAAATCTACATGTCTTTAGTGATGTGAAAGTCAATACTAGTGCCTTTTAAACTTTACCAAAAATTAACTAATACCGTTTTGATAGAATTTTTACTAATTATAGGGACCTTTAAATGTGTATACATATCTTACGAAACAACATATTCCAGAATTTTGATATGAATTTATTCAGCAAAGGAATTAAAAAAAATACAATGTACTAATATTACTTTTAGATAAATGTCTGTCGTCGTTCTCCTCCTAAGGATTTTTAGTTGGTTGTCAAGTTATATGTTCTTCAACTATTGAGAGGATTAATATACCATGTTATAATACACGTTTTTGTACATTATGTAATATTTTATAATTCTTTACCTTTGATTAGATTATTTTTTTTAATTTACTACATCACCTCTTTTGCGAATACAATGCTTTTTATGTTTTTTTTTTTTTACTCCACGCTGTAGAAGGCATGCAGATATTTTATATTTTCTTTAGTTCAGATGTATAACTAAATTCTTTCATTTATGCTTTAATAATGTACATTTATAGTTATATACATATGTTGAATAAAATACTTAAAATTTATAAGGTCTTTTAATTAATATAAACAAAAAACTTAAATTTGTTGTCTGCAATAGTCCAATAAATGAAGCGAGTTCGTATCCAGCCGGGACAGTCGGTTTTTAATTATAGATAAAAATCGAAGTACGCCTTGTTCTTGGACAAGAAAGTAAAACCGTTGGGCTCGTATCAATATGATGTTTGGCCACATTAAGAATCGCTAGTGAACGTTGTACTTTGTCTACAAAATTCTATTAAAGTTAGTTAAGGATCACAGTATTTCATGGCTAGAAATGCCAGATTTATTCTCTGATCCCAACCAAAACAATAAATTCTTATAGCTATAATTGCCTCTTTGAGGGTAGTTTAGATAATTCAAATCGTATTTTCGCTGAACAGCACGTCCCAAAACTGAAGTACTGCACTAACATTCTTACGTTACTTCACTATTGCCGATACTAGACGCATCTTTTGATCTAAGCTAACACACTAAGCGAAAAGGAACCTCCTGAAATTGCAACTTTAAATTATACTAAATATTATATTTTAACATGACGGACACTAAATAGCTCCGGTTCGCCACGAACAAAAAGTAAAGGCCTGAATTTAGTTGTTGTACATCACAGTTTTAAATGTTTGCTTTTGAAGATTTTGATAGTAATCTAAGTAAGCACCACTATTTACAGGAGTTGCTAGCAACAATTACTTTTTATATTATTGTATGTTATGTAAGAAAATATTAATTTGTAAAACTTTCTAAATTTGAGATGAGCCAAATGCTCTCTGTACCGAATGTAAGTAAGTAAAAGAACGAAGGGTAGGCAATACAAATACATTTTTTTTATTACTCATGTAGACGTAAATACAGGGTTACCTGTAAATAGCACTTAAGCTACCGAAATCTGAAGACTACCTATCAATGTGTTACTGAAAATTTAAAAATAAATTTATTTGTAACATATACATTTTGTTCAAATTTTAGGGCCCAAAATGCAGGTAAAGCCGGTCCATATCTTTGTTTCTCCTATATTATACAAATACCGCTGATGAATCAAAGTTAACCCAGATGCAAATAAAAAGCGATAAAGCATTGTAGATGCTATGAATAGTGAATAGTCTATTGAAATGCATTAGTCTGTCGTACAGCTGATGTCGAAGTGTTTATGTGTTTACATTGAATATGCCGATAACCATATGATTTGTGTTCTTAATGTTTAAAGTTAATGCATCCGAAATGTCGGGTTTTGAGTTATTTGTAGTTATACATTCTTTTTCTTTTTATGAAATTTGTGGTGGTCCTAACAAGGACCGATCTAGGCGAAACAGGACAAAATAATTTATTAATGTAAAAAATGTTCGAAATGTCCACCGTGAGCTCTAATATAGGCATCAATTCGGCGACGACAGTTATTATGCACACGAGTAAAATTTACCATGTCTTCGCGAATGCGTTGAGCTGCAACATAAATGCGATTTCGCAGATCTTCGACATTTTCAATATCAGGGCGACGATCATATACCAAGCTTTTCATGTATCCCCACAGAAAAAAGTCTAATGGATTTAGATCGGGACTACGAGGTGGCCATGGAGTACGACTTCCACGTCCAATCCATTGTGGAAATCTTTGGTTCAAAAATGCTTGAATTACTCGACTACTATGCGCGGGTGCTCCGTCATGCATAAACCACAATTGTTTGCCGTATCGCTAGTGGTATCTCGTCCAAATACTCGGGTAATTCATCTCGGAGGAACTGTAAATAGGATTCTGTATTTAATCGTTGTGGGAGCACATGTGGTCCAAGTAGGTAATCGCCTACTAAACCCGCCCAAACATTGACAGATATCCTAACTTGCGAGGCGCCTTGGTGTATCTCGTGTGGGTTTTCGTCTGCCCAGTGGTGAATATTATGGTAATTCAAAATACCATCTCTTGTAAACGTGGATTCGTCGGTAAAGAGAATTACTGACGCAAGACGTGGTTGACGAACTTCGGTGCGTTGAAACCACTCGCAGAAGGCAAGACGGCGAGGATAATCTAATTCCGTTAATGTTTGCACGCGCTGGATGTGATACGGATGAAGTAAATTATTTTTCAAAATTCGATGCACCGTCGTTTGGGACACGTTTACTTGCCGGGCTAAAGTTGTAGTACTTATGCCTGGTTCCGTCTCAACGATGTTTAAAATATGCTCTTCTGCTTGCTGAACTCTACGTGATATATGACGGCCACGACCTTCGAAACGTGGAATTACTGATCCTGTTTCTAGAAGTCGATACACGGTTCTCACAATTGTCTCGGATGATGGATGCCGCCGATTGGGAAACCGTTCCGCGTACAAATTTTCTGCCGCAAGACTATTTTGTCCTGTTTCGCCATAAATCAAAATCATATCGGTGTATTCGATATTCGTATAGGATGCCATTGCAATTGCGTGTAATGACGGTGAATGCTATGTGCATACTAAATGGATATCCGAACGCTGCTTCAGCGACTGCCGGTGATTCCCATATGTTAACTAAGACAGAGTCGGACTCGAATAAAGAAAAATCATTTTCTCGTTACTACGTGCACATAGAACCATAATATTTTGTATTTAGGCATTACTCATGCGTTTCTTTCACCTAATTTTTTTTTTTCGTACTATATCCGAATAAGACTGTATAGCTGCTGTTAAAAATTGTTCGAACAACCGTTTGGTTAATGGTTCGTGCTACCAACGGATGTATTTTTGTGTACACATTCAAAATAACGTCATGGTCGTTTTGGCGGTCACTTAATCAATAAAAACCACAGCTTTCATCTTTTTTGTCAGTATAATTAACAACATTATACTGACATTTTTGATTTAGTTTTGATTAGTTGCATTGCACAATTTTCAAACTATATAAGGTAAAAAGCGCTCCTATGCCCTATTGCAACAAATAAGTTCGAATCGGGACAAGCCTTGATTGGGTAACATCATCACAACACAAGCGCTATTGCTGATTACTACTTTATTGTCGTCGCAGATACATATAGCATGTTGGAATGGTTGATAGTAGTGAAGACGCGTAGCTTATCGCGCACCTTTGTTACTTAGTTTACAACAAAGATATGGATTCAAAGACACAGCTACGCGCATATCTTGTCAGTTGGCTTTTTGTAGTACTTTACTGTTTGTCCTTTCTCAACGTTTTTTGAAAAGTTAACAACCCATTAAAATAACAACTTCAACGATGCAATAACAGGATATCCAAAAAACTTATTATTGAAAACATAAAACATTTAACAAATTAAGCAGACTGCTCTTTTACGAGAACTATTCCAGTTTATTGGAATCGGTCGAGAACCGAATGGCGTATGTGCAAAGAAAATTGGTGTTCCAATAATCGTGAAATTAGTACTGAATCAATTCCAAAATCGTTCTAACAAACAGCAATATCGAACCAATATAAGATCGGCGAAATAAGTTCCTGAAAAAGAACTAAAACAAGTTTAAAACCGTTAGGCTTCCATGGCCAGAATCTGTGAAAACTAAAGGTTTCGTCCACAGTCATATAACCCAACAACATAACTGGGATAATTCAATGTTTCTCTATTGGAACAAATCTAGTATAGTGTGTTTTAGACGCACAATTTTGTGTATTTTTTTTTACAAAATGTGATGAAGGTTAGAAGTAGATAGCCGATTAAAGTGCCGGCGAATTACGATCAGGAACAACAAAATTCATGCGATGAGCAAGGGATAGGTAAAAAGAAAGTGTCAAAAAAACTAAAACAACAAATTTTTGCATATGGCTGCGAATCCTGGCTGCTGTGTCAACGTAACAGAACAAACTACAGCGGTTGAAATGATATATTTAAGAAGAATGAAAGGAGTAACAAAAAAAAATGAATTAAGAAATGAGGCAGTTACATATAATCTACAAATACAGGCACTACAATATTTCATTAAGCAACGATAATTCAGTTAGTTGGGTCATCTATAACGAACGAGCAAGGATATTCCAGTAAGGAAATGGGAAAAAGGAGAGAGACCAAAAGAAACATGGGATAATGTATTAGCAAGTTATTCAAAAAAGGTTTGATTTTGGTATAAGAGAATTATTGGCAAAATTTAATCCCATTTTATTTCGAAGCTAAAAAATATAAATAGTTTGATTTTATGTTGGCTTCACTTTACATAAATGCTTCAATATCTTATTATATATATTGATATTTACTGTGTCCTAGAAATACCGAACGCGAATTAAGTTGGTAATCCGGATTTTATTTATCTACAGTTGGTGAAATCCAGTGGCGTGGTACAAAACCACAAGATCATATTGTTCTGAATAATGACAAGCAATAAATCAGAATGAGGTTATATTTTTACAGACTTGTTATTAAAAACACTATTATTCAATGAAAATAACACTGATGAGTAGAAAATACGTTTATTTATAAAAACTGTTGAAAATGTTCTCCATTTGCTTCTAAACACAATGCTATTCTTCGCTTCATGTTTTCAAATACATGGGCGAGCTGTTCTTGTGTTATATTTTGAATTTCTTGCCTAATTGCTTCTTGAAGTTCGTTCAAATTATGCAATCGGTTTTTATAGACATGATTCTTCAGCTGTCCAAAAAGAAAATAATCTGGTGGTGTTAAATCTGGACTCCTCGGTGGCCACAAGCCTTGGCTTATAATACGATTTCCATAAAATTGTTGCAAATAATCTATGGTGGTCTGTGCAGTATGAGCAGTGGCTCCGTCTTGTTGGAAATAGCCCCTTGTTATTTCATCATCATGCAGCTGATTAATAAATTCTGCCAATATGTCAGTTTGATATCGTTCTGCATTAATTGTATCGTTAAAGAATATTGGCCCTATTATTCTTCTTCTTGATATCGCAATTCAAATTCCAACTCCTAATGGATGCAACTCTTTTTCAACAAAAGTGTGAGGGTTTTCCATAGCCCACGTTCGGTAATTCTGGCTATTTACATAACCAGATAAATAGAACCATGCTTCATCAGTGAAGAAGGTTAGATCCAGCAAATCATTATTATTAAGGTGCTCGTTGAACCATTGACAGTACAGTATACGTTGTTCATAATCACGAGGGTACAATTGCTGCACAACTGACACTCGATAGGGATACATATGTAAATTTTTATGCAGAGCCTTTGCGCAACTACTTTTACTTACACCTGACTGTGCAGAGAGCCTTCGCAGTGATTTCTTGGGGCTTTGATTCATTCGCTCTTCAATATCATTAGCAACAGCTTCAGTTAATGTTGTAGGTCTTCCGGTTGGTTTATCCTTACAAATACAATTTTTTCTCTCAAAACGATTTATAATCTGGCGTTTGTGATGGCCGAAAACTCTATAGTTAACATTTTCATTAGGAAACGCTTCCACAAACTGATCGAAGCAAGACTGTAAACTGTACGACCAAGTTCCATCCTGGTTGCGAGTTGCACTTCGAAAGTGGGCCATAAGAATGTATGCGTCTAGCTCAGGCGTAAACATCTTGGCTTTCCGGTTAATACTGAAAACAGGTTAAAATAGTGATTATTAAAATACAAGTTGAAAAAGAGAATTAATGAGCTCTGAAAAGAAGATAAGACAAAATCAAACCAAATAATTTGTACAAGACCGAAAATGACAACTGACAGCACAATTAATCTGTTTTGTCTGACAATTACAGACAATTTATTTACACGTCTATGTACTCAGCTCAAACAGCAGTGTTACCACCAAAAGTTCATATATTTGTAGGGATGCCAACTTAATTCGCGTTCGGGATTTCTAGGACACATAGTATAAAAAGATTGATATTGAAACGACAGCTAAAAAAGAGCCTAAGCTAAAGAGCTAAAAGTCAAGTAATTGAGTAAAGATAAGTGGAAATTTTACAAAACAGAAAATGTTAAAATATCCCTCGAACCCTGACAATAATTCCAAACTAATGAACAATTAAAATATAAACGTATATTTTATCGTTGGCAACGTTTATAATAAATTTTGTTCGCTAGAGGATGGTGTGTAGTTTTTTAAGATCTGCGAAAATTCTTGAAAGTCTAACTGTCGCTCTTTTTGTTCTATTTCCAATCTTGTTTTTAATGCCTTAATACTTTCTTCTGCCAATTCCAATTTGTCGCGAAAAGTTTCGTCGTCCTTGGGTTTAGAGCTTAAGCTATACGTTGATTGCCGCGCGGAGTCTAATTCTATACGTGCCACTTTTGCTTCTAACTTGGCGTTCTTTTGCCTTTCAACTTTGTATTGCAACTGGAGTTCCGTAACAATCTTCCTTTCGTCTTCCAGACGTTTATTTGCTAATTCCGTTAATTCTAACAATCTCATACGTTCGGTTTCCAAGCGAGCTAACATTTTATCGTCAATCGTAGTAGAATTCTGAAAATGAAGAGGTTATGAACTGGGCATACATGAAACTGGGCGCATATAAAAAAATTAACGTACACTTCTTTGCGATTGGGGCCTAGTATTATCGCCATAATCCCGATTTTCCATACCTTTGGATAATTTCCCTTCGTATTCGAGTCGCATATTTTCAAATTTGCATTGCTCCTTTGATAACTGTATATATAACTGTTTACATTCGCGTTGAAGTTTCATAAGGGTCTGGTCTTTATTTTTTATGTCTTCATTTTGCACGTTTTTGATTGTTGCAAGTTGACTGGTTAAGGTTCCTATAAGATCTCTATCGTTCTCTTGTTGTTCCGATAACAACGTTGCTCTCGTCTTGATAACAGAATTTTCAGATTCCAATGCCTTGCTACGAGCTCGCAGTATATCAACTTTCTTCTTTAATTCGTGTATATCATTCTTCAAAGTAAGATTTTCTTTCGACAAAACATCTATTCGACGATCGTATTTTAAATTGGTATTTTCAGTTACCTTACTCTCGGGTTCTGTAGTAAAAACACAAGTTTTTGCTTTCACACGAACAATAAAAATTGATAATTTTACTATTCCTGCATCACAGTAATATTTAACAATACAGAGCAACAGTATATACTGGATAACTGTTGTTACATTGGTTGCTAAATCTTATTGAGTCGCATGGATCAATATGCATCAATTGGGCGATGTGTTCTTACACGGTCAATTCGGTTTACATCGATGTTAGCGAAATAGAAACAAATATTATCACGAATTTTTCAGATCACAATTGCAAATTTTCGAAAGAATCTTGCCTGGCAACTATCGGTGTGTCATTAATTGCTGTAAAGATTGCCCGAGCAAGAACACCTTAACAGCGTAAATTTCTGGTCGCTCCTTCAATTCATGAAAGTACTACGTAAATATTTAATTAGTTACCGAATAGTAAGTAACCAGTGATATTCAAGTGTAAGCTAAAGAACTATTTAAGTAAACATTCTTTTTACTGATAATCTTTTTAGGCCTTTAGCGTGTAAATTTTTTTGGGTTCTTATTGTGCTTCTACAGCAAAGAAGAATTGCATTGGTGGCAATTAGTTAAAATAACTTCTTTTATTAATTTATGTTTTCGTTTTGTAACTTTGAAGTAGTTGCTATACAAGCCAATAAGCGTTAAGAGAATAATAATA